>CM060940.1:773278314-774478314 GCA_030765085.1 Allium cepa | reverse complement strand
ATTTAAAAAGTTAAAATGTTAATATGCATATGTAATTGAAGGTTAAATAAGGGAAAAATTCAGTAAATAAAAATGCTCAAACTAAAATTTTGCTTGATAGAAATGCTGTAAATAAAAAGTAAATTTGTATAGTGCTCAATTAATCTTAGAAACATTAATAAAACTAACCTGGAAAAAAAAGTTAAAATGTAACGGGAATATGTAATTGAATAGTTTACAATATAAATGTAGGTAATAAGATGTCAAAAAATGAAACTTATATGATTTTGAATTAATTTTTGTATCTGCTACTATGTATTTTGAATCCCTCTTTCCTTTCTATTATTTCTATTCTCCTATCGCGTTTCTTTTCGGGGATGAAAAGTTTTGTGTGGAGGAGAGTGTAACGACCCATAAATTTTAACGGTATAGATAACAAAATTAATTGAAATTTTCATGAAAATAAATAATTAAATTTAACATGAAAATTTGATATTTGGAATACGTCTATTTAAACTTAGCAAATGCCAGATTTTCATTGGAAAATATGAGAGTTAGTTCTGTTGTGTAATTTTCAATTTCGATTTAAATCAGTTAATATGATGAAAATAAAATATTTTCAAAATATGAATATTTTTATATAAGAAACATGTAAATTATTTTCTAAGTGAGTCATCATACTTCATTTCGTAAAATTTGGACTGCTCTAGCTCCGTTTATATTATTTTCGGCGTTTTAGCAGCATTTAAGGCAGCAAATATCAAGTTTTGATAGGATGGTCGTATCGTTGATATCTCTGCACCATTCCATTCCTCTTGTCATGCTGAATTGTGCAGTATATACATTTATATATTTCGGCTTCCGGTTCGAGGCGAAATCTGCAAAACGATTAGCCGTATCAGTACCCAATTTTTACTTTTGGTTTCTTTATGCCCCTTCATATGTCTACCGGTTGAATATAAATAGCCATCAACTTTTAATCTTCTTTGAATTCAACGTTTAGACCTTTTCTATTCCTATCTTTCTAATATATCTGTTGATTTTTTTCCCACACGGTCATTTTCATTTTTGGTTCATTCATGCTTTCTGTACTCTTCTTTCTATTTAATTCATGAAAATTAAATAGTATAAAATCTTATACATTTTGTCTTCAAAGCCACTCATTTCCTTTACCCTACCTGCTTGTACCCGTGTCGCCTATAGCTTCCACTTCTCCTCCCCGCTTGCTCGGCCTTCCATGCAACTCAACACCCACTCTCTTTCCTACTCGCCTCCATCTCCTACTGACTCGTCAAAACTCCATCGTCCAGGTCCGCATGCCATTTCGTCCACTCTCCACCATTACCCTTCTCTCCACACATAGCTACATCAATTTCCCGTAACCTCTTGCCACTTTAGATCAGACTCGTCTTCCCTACTTACCTGCTTATTTTTCCTATTGCACTCATGCCACCGTGTAAACCCTCATTCTAGCAGACCCGATCGACAGCCTCTACCCATAACCTTCTCCCATAACAGCCGACCAACCTCGTCTCTTGCTCAACCACATTTTCCTCATTGCCTTCCCTCTCTCACACGTCTTCCCACCTCCAAGCTCGGCCAAGCACACATTAATGGCCTTACTCCTCCATCCCATATCCGCACCTTGCTTAGGTCGAGCAACTAAGAAGTATGTGTGTGTATATGTATGTTTGCATTTATTTTAGTGTGTGTGTGTATGTATTTCCAAAATTATTTTGCATAGTGGCTATCTTGTTTTTATATATGTTTATAATAATATTGATTTTAAAGTATATATGTTTAAAATAACATTCATTTTAAAGTATATATGCATAGATGTTATTTTAAATATGCGTTTTCAAATTGAATATTGATTTTAAAATATAATATATAGATTTATACTTCATATAAAATTATATATTTGTTGTTTCATCGATCTCGAGTCCATCTTGATCTACTTTGGGATTTGTCGTTTGGATTGGTCGATTGTCTAGTTCGTGATTCAATTCATAGCTTGTTGAGTTGTCCTGTTTTCTCTAGCCTCGAAAGGTGAGCAGTCACTCACGATTAAAATTCTTATATTTAGTAAGTTCATTTCGCATGATACGATTGAAATATGTGGTTTATTTTAATTGTTACTTATTTAATTGTTAAATATGATATGTCATTATCTACCATTGTTTATTTATGACATATGACACCATAACCTGTTGTATATATTATATTTAAATTGTTAATGATGATATTTGTTAGCCATTGATATGTATGTCATTTTAATATTATTCCGTTGTTCTCACTCTACAAGTTCCCTTAATTTTAGGAAAATCCCTATGGGTTGAAATGATACATACCCGAATGATATTGTAGATTAGGGAAAATCGTTATGGGTTAAAATGATAAACCCAAGCGATTTAACTGATTTTGAGTTTTGGGATTGCGGCTTGAAATGATTTATGCCCGAAATTTTAATTATTACGGATTAAAATGATAAATGTTCGTATCATTTGATCATAGGATAGAAAATTATGTGCGGACACCATTGGTCTATTTTTGAAAATGATCCAAAGTTTTGAAAGGAAATATATGGGTTTTAATAAAAATTAATTTAAACAAAAATACAATATAAAGATTGTTTTTCAATATATATGAGTAAAATTTTGATTTAAATTATATGTTTTGAAAATTTTAAAGTTATAAGTTAAGTTTTAAAAATGTAAATTATAAAATTTTACTTATAAATTTATTTTTTTAAATATATAAACTAAGATTTAAAATAGATCTAATAATAATAAGATTTAATTTAATAAAAGTTAATATAATAAAAATTTAATAGGAATTTAATTATATATATATATGTTTTAATTTATTTGCTTTTCAGGTTTTGCAATCGACTAACTCGTATTCTGCATGTACGAGGTTAACAAATTTTGTAAATTGTTGTTTGAGTGGAGGCTTTGATTGGTTGCCTTAGACAAAGTTTCAAGACTTCTCTAAAGTGACCTTAATTGTTAATCGTCTTGGGGAGCAAAAGATTGTTGCGGTTGATTTTGAGATGGACCCACAAATTTTTTTTGAAAATGATTGGGTTGAAAGGGAGGATTCGAAGCATTATTCGAAAATGCTTGAAAGTTGGGACGAACCAGATTCGTGTTTGGATTATTTTGGTTCTAAGCAAAGTTTGGACGATTTCTCCAACCAGGATCGTACGTTGGAGAAAACAGATCATTCTTAACCTTATTGAAAGCATTGATTCTATTCAGAAGTAATAACAATGGTCTCCTAAGGATAAAAGGAGAAAATAGCAGTGGTCCACTAAGATCGATAGGGAAAAAATAACAATGATCTCCTAATATCGATTGGAGAAAAGCATAGATGGGAAACTTGCTACGAGTTCATTCAAAAACGTAACTCCTAATTTTAGCCTTTATATCTGCGAAGCCATACACATTGGAATCACGGACCTGACCAACTAAGGAATTAAAGATTTGACGATAGGGCATGACGCTACCCCAGTCTTTACCTTAAAATCTGGTTTAAAAATGTCCATAAGTTGTGTCTTTTGATCAGTTCAAGACATCTTAATACAATGTGATGTTCCAGATCACTTGGATGCAATTTTACTCACTCGTAAGAATAAATCTAACCATACCTACTATTAGAATAATCGTTATCGGTAATCAGTTCTTAAACCCCCAAGGTCATAAAAATTAGTTGATAATAATTAACATACAGGTGAGTATGTCAACAATTTTGCATATATAATAACAGCTGATCAAGGTACAAAATGAACATATGGTAACACCATCCATCATAAATACATGTCCATATGATATCTATTTTATACAAAAAATTACATGCACTTTAAGTATCCATAATTTTCGCAAGCGACTAGAAAGCCCAATTAAAGACAATTTTACCCAATCACAGCCAGCTCCACAGCTTTGTGGTTGGCCCAGTCAAGGGCCAGCCAAAAACCTATTGCTCCAAACTAGCCCTTCAACCCAACAAGTCCCCATGGTAAAGCTCGGCCTCTTCAAGCAACTTTCTCATAGATAAGACCATGACCGGGCCTGGATCATTCCTGCCTGACTCCCCTATATTGGATTTCCAATAGTCGCTAAAGACCACCAAGGTTCGCTAGGCTCCATAACAGCCAGCGCCCGACCGTTATCTAAGCCCGACCTCTTTGAGAAACATTCATATTCACAAGACCAGGACCGAGCCGTGATCAATCCTGCTTGACTTCTGTATATCGGACTTCCTAGGGTAGCTAAAGAACATCGTGATTCATCTGGCTCCACATTAGCTGGCGCCTGACCCCTATCTAAGCCCATCTCGGTAAATAGCACATCAGGAAAGAATATCCCATGCTCAAGCAAGGCTTCCAAATAGCTAGATCCAACCGTCACCCGATGTTTGATGACGAATTTCTATCGATTAGAAAATCGCCGAAAATGTAACAAAAATAACCGTAAGCACACAACGTAAAATTTTAATACATGGCTAGAATGTGTCGATTTGTAGGAAATGGAATTAATTTAAATTCTACTCAATCATATTAATCAAGAGTTTGAAATCGTTTTGAATTAGAATATTTGTAAAAGTCAGGCTAAAGCAAAAGTGAAATAATCATGAGATTAAATAACAATTTAGAGGCAAATTCACTCTCATACTCTCACATAAATCTATACAAAATCAATCTATGATCTCTCTTTTTAATCTAAGTAGAATTAATGATGTACTTATCATAAGTATGTTCCATTTATGTTATTAATTAACATAACTTAAACCATCAAACTTTAATACAACAACTAAAACCACTTGTCACTCATATGAAAATGTTAATGCAATTAAAAACAAAATCTATTCTAAGCACGATCAATTTACTATTGATTAGTAACATAGACCATCAAATTTTGATTCTAAATCAAATTCATTACCAAAATTATATATAGATGAAGAGGTAAATTGTGTTTATATTGTTTATGCATAGCCTATTTGGTGTCAGCAACATAGGCTATCCAATTCAATATTAAACAACAAAATTTTATCACATCAAAAATTCCATTAAGCACAAAGAGAGATCATAGATAATCAAACATGTTGAATTTACATCATTTGAGAGAGCTAAATTGAAGGGGTTTAGCTTCTCATTTATGTGATCATTTCAGCACATGTAAATTTCAAAATTAAAAAGCAAGCAAAATAAGAGCTAATTAAAATAAAAAGAGAATTAATATACTTGCATAAAATAAATCTAAACTACTTGCATTGAAAAGAGAGCTAATCTACTAACATAAAAGAAAAGGAAGCATGTAATAAAAATAAGCATGAAATAAATGTAAGTATAAAAAAAAGAGACTTAGGAAGCTGTTTTATTTTTCATTTAATTTTCATACAATTTGCATAAGACGATAAGAAGATTTAAAGCTCTATTACATGAACATAAGAGGGTTATTTATACATGCCTAAAACCCTAATCCATATTTTAGGGAGCTACCCAAATTGCCATTTAGAAAATGTAACCTCCAAGTAAGCATTTGCATGAAATTAATCCTCCATTAAATGTGCATGTGACTTTAATCCCCACTAACATGTGCATTGACTCTTAATTGTACTTTATGGTTAGTGGGTAGGTGGGGTTCTCCATGATTTCATGTATTCTTTTATTTCTTCATTCATTTGTCTTCCAACCTTTGTGCATGCATACATACATACATAAGGACTCTTCCATTTTCCATCCAAATTCCTATAAACAAACATAAAATGTGCAAGTGAATATTTTAAAATTAAATCATACACAAAATTACCATTTTACCCTTATGTACATGCATGAACGATGACTTGAAAGTATTTTTGAAATTTATTTTTAAACATGTAAAAACACCCAATTATATCATTTATTTAAAATAAAAGTAGAATTAAATATGGAAGTAAAAATATACATATTTACGTGCACATCACCCGACCTCCCTCCTGTACGCCCCTCGCTTGGTCCATTGCCTACCTTCCTCATGTGGTCCGTAGCTAAAATTCCTAAACCTTTTCCATGTTGCCAACATCTGATCAACTAACTAGGCCATATGGGTACGTAAGTGAAAGACAAAACTATCAATCCATCCAATTAGAGCAACGCCACTGGTGCTACTGATCTGATGGTCTTACCATCAGTATTAAATGCACATTTAATGCAAACCCACTGTTAGAACCTCGAATTTTAATGCTTTGTTTGTGAAAAATATATACCTAAATATTATAAGAACTAACCAAGTTTGCAGGAGAAGATAATAAAAATATATATGAAATTCAGGTTCTAGAATGTTGCTATAGTGTTTTTGTTAGGCATAGAGTTTGAGTCTAGATGTAGATAAATGTCTAAATCTCTCCAAAGTGGTATACACATACACTCAGAACAAAAATAATGGAAAATCGGAAGAGCTACATAAAAATATTCCATTCAGCCGCTGATGACGCCTTTCAGCCGACTGGATGCCGAACATATTCAAAAATAAATAAGAACATTCAGCCGACTGACTTACAATATTTAGACGGCTGAATGGTATCGTTTTTGTGCTATTTCTTTGCTGTATTGATTTTCAGTCGATTCAGCTGGCTGAAACATTTTGGTTCAAACAATTGAACATTTATAACATCTAGTTTTTGAAAAGATGCTTCTCTTTCATGAACAGAAACAACACCTATAAATAGCAAAGAATTCCAGTGTCTTATAATCAATTCAATTTTCTTAATTCTATCCATTCTTGCTATTTATATTCAAAAGCTTTCTACTCACAGGAACCCCATTTGATCATTTATATATTCAAGTTTATTCTTTTATAATTAAATAAACTTCTTTCTTCACAAAATACATGATATACCATAAAAGAGAAGATTATAGAAAGGGTGTACTCTAAACACTATTAAGTGCTATTCAAAGAGCATAATCAGTCAGATATTTCTTTACTAGTGAAGTCCTGTATGGTTTCTCAGGCGGTTAAAAGTCATCCTCTATTGCTTAGGTGGTTGAAGTCCTATTCGGTTGCTCAGGCGGTGTAATACCTATTCCTCTCGGTTAAGTGAGGGTGTCAATTAAATCCAGAAAAAGTATGGGACTAGATGTAGAATGGGAAATTCGAACCAGTATAAAAATCTCCGATGTCATTTACTTTATTACTTTTACTCTTTATATTTATATTCTGCATAAGTAAACAGTTCAGTTAATATTTCATATTACATGATCCTTGGTCATTTTCAACCATGACTTTTATAGAGGATGATGAGTGCTTTCTCATCCACTGCATATCTTTTAACCAAGATTACAGCAGTTGACCATCCACCTCCACAGTCAGATCAACGATCGAGCTCGATTCTTTCCTTTTCTCACAACACAATCTCAGCTATATATTACCCATTCTAGCTACTATAAATACCTCATGCAGTTCTTCTATAAACGGGTTATATTCTAGTTGAACTGGATTCTAGTTAAACTGGTTGGATCATTCGAGAATTCCAAATACCACGCATAATTAACGACATTTGTATCTCAAGCCTTTATGATTAACAGCTTTATTAGTCTTAGGTGCTTCCTATTTTTCGATTATGCTCTTGTAATTTCTTATAGTTGCAAGAGAAGTATATAGTAAGAGAACATCAAAATGGACGTAGGTAGCTTTGCCGAACCAATCTATATCTTGTATCATTTACCTTTTAGTTGCTTATTTAACTCCTCATTTTCAATTTTAAGCTTAGTGATTAACAAATAACCTTTGCTCTTCATTATAAATTAGTCATATTCCATGGTTGCCTATGAAACTAGCCAACATTTTGGAGCCAGAAGGAGGGATTCCCCTTAAAAGTTCCCTAATTTCCACACCGCTCAACTCCACAAGACCTAATCTAACTGTTACAATTGACAATCCTCCATCATTCGAAGGTAATAACTTTAACGACCACCAAATAATAGCAATACTTTCACTAGTGCTATCTGGCCAACCTAGGCTCTGAGGAAGAAAGATGGTATACTGTGATGCTATAGCTATAAAACATGGGTCAGGGTCAGTTAGCCAATGAAGTCAATGGGTCGAGGACATGATTGATGCTCATGGCATCGTTAACTTCATCCCACCAGCTCCTTTAACAACCAACTTGGTCGACTTGCCTACCCCCGGGCCCAAGCCCTTTATTGGTGAGCAATCTGTAAGTATCTTTGGGTGCATTAGTGCTCAGAACCATGCTAGGAGTAATGATCATGCTAAAGGCTAAGATGGCCGAAACCCAGTGTTTTTAGCCACTTCTCAAAGAACAAAAAGATCATTGGAGTACGGGATGAACAATCTACCCCACACTAGAAGGTGTGACCGTCGTATACAATCTCCTTTACCCTCCCATCAATGGTTAATGCGCTAAAAGAAACTTGGGATGTTGTCACTCCCACCCCAGCACAGACATCCGTCCTGGCCAAAGATATGTGAACCAAGTGTTGTACGCATTAGACCAGTGCGACATGGAAGCGAGCTCGATGAACCATTGGAACCCCCACATAGGTAACTCAAGCACTAAAGGCAGACCCGCCATTCCCTTAGAACTCATTGTGATATCCCGGAAATTTAGGGCAATATCAATTTAATAATCTGCATTAAAAGTTAAATTGATTTGATCATAATTTAAATTTGAATTAATAATCTTTGTTTAAATAAATATTTCACCGATAAATTTTCTTTTTAAAAGCTAATTTAAATTATTTCTATTTGTAATGTATATATGTATATTGATATATATTATAAATAGATAAGTTTTTGTTTTAAATTTAATAAATAAAGTTATGGTTTCTAATTCTATCATTTTTGATAATTTGGAAATTTAATATTGAATAAATAATAATATGGTTTAAAGATACTCAAGATAAGATTAAATTTTTTTAAATGATTTAACTTAAATTTAAACTTAACAAAGGTTGTTTGATTTTAAATGTGGTTAATAAAATAAGTAATATACTTAGGTAGTAATAATTTCATTATTTTAATTTAATAACTAGTTATTTTAAAACAATCTAAATAATGTAACATTTTTACAAATGGGTTTCAATACAAATAGAAATAGTTATTTTAAAATTTGTTTAAATACATGTATGTGTATTTTGAGGGAAGCTATAATTTGAAAGATTTAGAAATAAGTCTTTCAAGAATATTTAAGAATAAAATAAACCTTATACATATTAAACATAAGTCTAATTACGTATGCATATGAAGCTATGATTTGGAATTTATAATAATATCTTTCAAAAATGTTTAAGATAAAAGAAAGGTAGAAGTGTAAAATTTGTTTAAGTATAAAAGTATGTATTTATACTTAGGTTAAAATTTTATAACATTTGCTACAACAACCTTGTATATGTACATATAGAAGGGATAAAAGCTGCCAGGTAATATTAAAAAATAAATAAAATCTGAACATCAAATATGAGGCAGGTAAGAAAAATGAAGAAATAAAGTTAAGTACAACAAAATTATGCAGGCTAAAGAGTAAATAAAACAAAATATATTTTTACTTGAAGTGATAATAAATCAAAAGGCTTTGTATAAATCTAATTGCAGCCTGTAAAGAAAACATACAAGGCAAAGAATATAAACATCAAGTATAAAACAAAATAATATAGATATGTAGGCAAGTAATGATGACTGTAAAATAGATATGTAAGCTAAAGATTAAACAAAATTAACATATAAAGTAGTTTGTAGAGCAAGCTAATACAAAGCAAAGTATAAACAAAAATATCTAAACATAAAACAAGGTTAGCAGTAAACATATAGTACATTTGCAATTAATGCTTTCATTTCTTAGCACATAACAATAGTCAATTCGAAATCAAATTGAACAACTTAGCCCCTTTGAAAAAAAATCTCTGATGCAAAACAGAGATTGTTTGTACAAATTTATACAAACTCAGTTAGTACCTACCCCTGTAAACTTCTTTATATATGCATACTGTTTTTAGTTCGTTCATTAAAACCTGAAACAAAGAAATAATGGTAAACATTCCCATCTATACAAACTAAAATAGTATTCCATCTGAAGCATCTTCAACAAGGCAAGAATTTTGGAAAGCAAAACAGTTTCCAGTTATTAAAGTTCAAAACTGTTTCAAAACAAAGATGCTCTGTTCCTTTTCTTCAATCTTTGGTGAGTAACTCAAAATTTAAAAAGCTCAAGTATATTTACATATGATTGATAATTTATGCCTGAACTAAATATGAATATGTGTTTATACACTGTTGGATGTTTGTGAAATGATCCCTGCATGTTTATAACCTGTAATACACCTCTGTACATTAAGTTTTCAAGTTCATGCTTTATTTCAAAAATCATTTCTGGATTGATCTATGGATTGTTAGGACTCAAGATCCAAAAAAATATTGCTTGTTTGATTTTGAACTAAGATTTAAAAAAATTATTTAGTTTAAATTAAGACATGAATTGCTCTGGAAATAAAAGTTTAAACAGGAAGTTCAAATCTCTGTAAAAATTCAAAGATGATAATTCTACAATTCAGGTGTATAAACTAAATCTTTAAACTAAGACATGATTTTTAAAGCTAGAATCAAAATTTTTAGATTAGAAATGAAAGTGCAATTCTGGGTTGCACTGTTTTTGGGTTTTTGGGAATCTCTGATGATCTATGGGATTAGAGGTGGTCGGGTTGTGCGAGGAGGTGGAGAAGCTTACCGAGGTGATGGGAAAAATAGTAGGAGGTGGTCACGGCCACGGTGGCGACTGTGGTGGTTGAGTTTTGTTGCTAAACCTAGTTTAGCCATGTTGGAGAAACAAGTGCATTGTGAGGTCACTGGAGCATCGAGTGCCATGGGGGTTTGGGGAATGGTCGTTGAAGTATTGATGAAGCTATGGCCGGAGTCTCTGATGATATGGTGGTCGGAGTTTGAAGTGCGGCGTGAGGTTCCAGGTTTGGGTGGAGACCTGATCGCGTTTCTAGGTTTGGGCAACTAACTCGATTTTGATTCGGGATGTTGCAATGGTTTTGGATGATCGTGAAGTCATCTGGAGATGGTTGCCGATGAGATGGAGGTCTGGTGGGAGGTCGGAGTTGATCAAAGTCACGGTGCATGTGCACCGTGTACTTTTGTTTTCTGGTGGAAGGTCCTGGAACTGGCGAAGGTTGGGATGTGTGGGATTTTCGAACTCGAGTTTTACTCGGGTTGAATCATATTTTTACTCGAAGTTGAGACTCGAAGCAAGGTGGGAGACTCGAGTACATGGTTGTTACAGGTTCCAGAACCGGATAAATTTCCTGAAGCTTGACTTTAATTTATAACAAAGCAGAACTAAGTTAAAATAAAAGTTAAGTATAAATTCAAGTTTAAATTCAGTTTGCAATTTGAATTTAAGTTTATTTTTAAATTCAAATTTGAAATGAAATAAAAGTTTTAATTGTTTAAAGGTGGGTTTTCAGGTTTTAAAACCTGACAGGTTTCAAAATTTTAATTAATTTAAGGTTTGAAAAACAGAATTTAAACTGTGATTTAAATTCAAAAATTTAAAGTATAAATTCAGATGAACATTTGAATCTTAAGGTTTTAAAATAGATTTGGATTTGAAAACTAAGTTTTAATTCAAGCTTTAAAAAGCAAGTTTAAATCAAAATTTTAAATCACAGTTAAATTATTGAATTCAAGTTCTTCTTGTATTCAAATCTGAGAACTTAATCAGTTTTAAATCTGAATATTGTAAAAACAAGTATAAATCAAATAGTTGTTAACAGGAATTGGTTTTAAATAAATAACTGATCTTTAAATTGGATAAATGTTTAAAAGAATAACCATTTTGAATCTTTAATTCAAAATGTAACTTAAAATTTAGATTCAAATGCGAAATGTTTTACACTTTAATGATAATGAAATCATTTATAAAGAAATGGATTATCTTATAGATAATTAGGATATTAAAGTGATTTAATTAATAAGATAATTAAGGAATGATTTATTCAATTATTAATTTAGAGTCAGAAATAACTGATAATGTTTAAATCAAAGAAATTTCTTTAAGATGTAATTAACGAAATGTCGTTAGTTAATGATTGACTAAGAATTTGTAAGTAACTAAATAATGTGATAAAATTCAATAATTAATTAGATTAATTTAGATAATCCTTGTAAATTGTGAGGTAATTACTTGAGAAAAGTAATTAAGAGATTAACTACTTATTGTAATTAATTTTGATAAAATGATTAATTTAAGTTAATTAATTTATTTAAGGACATCATTTGAAATTGATAAGTGTAATTACTTAGTGTATGCAATAGAGCACAATTGCCTAAGGAAGTAATTAATGTTAATTACTGAATGTAATTAATGAAAACTGATGTGTTAATAAAGTAATTTGGATAATTACTTTTATAATTAATCTTGGGATTAATTAGTGGAGATAATCAATTATAGGAATAATTAATTTATTTATATGAGTAATTAAGGGTGGTTAATTACTGGTTGATATTAATCAAAGGTGATTAATAATTATGTCAAATTAAAGATTAATCACTCAAGGTAATTAATTAAATAAGGTAATTTATTTTAAATCTAAATTAGAGATCATTAATATAATGAATTGGTTAATTAAGAAATAATTAATAATGTAGTGATTAATTAAGGATAAATGTAATTAATTATATTTTTAATAAATGAAGTAATTAAGTGTTAATTACTATAAATAATTTAGGATAATTAATTTGTAAAATTTATTAAAGACTAATTACTTATAGTAATTAGGAAATGATTAATCAAAGGTGTTTAATCAAGATGGATATTTAGAAGATGGTTAATTAATTTGATTTATAATTAATTGATGGTTGTATATGCAGAATTTATAGATGAACTAATTAATTTAATTTGTTTTAAATCAATTAGAGATAGAAGTAGTTAATTTAATTCATTTTAAATTAATTACGAATGGTATGATTATAAATCATTGCTTATGGATGAATGATATTGATATTTCATTTGATGGTTGTGATCTGGCATGAATAATATTTATTTGTCATGGATGCTTGATTTAAATATGATAATATTTGGATATCTGTTTAGATAATTATATTTATTCTCTGTTTATGAGATTATCTGTGATTATTTACTATGATATTATGAATTATCCATCTGTGTGTACGTTGATTTTATTGAATTAAACTGTTAAGACTAAATAGACAACTTGGCCTTAAAAGACACGCTTTGGATTTCGATGAGACCGGGATCGGTTTTCCGCATTAGGAATATCCGAAAACCACATCGATTCCAAATTAACGATAGGTCGTGAATCTGAAGTGAAGATGAAGATTCAGAATGCAAGGGTTATCGTCGTTAACTCTGAGGGTGATTCCAAAATGAGTGTAACGAGATAATGCCTTCGGTTTCGTTCGAACCCGGAACGAACTTGTATGGATTGAATGCTTTCAACACATCGTCAGGCGGGCGATGAGCATTCTAAGAAATATGTTCTCTAAAGGTAATCATAACCTCAAGCCTCATCAACCGGGAATGGCTAAAACAGGGGAGGTGCAACAAGGCTAGGTGGGTCATGCCCAAGCAGGACAAGGATATTCCCCTGTCTAGATGTCCCTTTTTATTCGGTTGTGTGGGCAGTTGGTTGCAAACAACTGCGGGGTGTATCTTGTTCGGGTCTGTTCAGTAAGGAATGGTTCCGGCCTTGTGTTGTAGGGGATGAAGGGAGTAATCCTCGGTACGTTGATCTAGGCCACGTACTGTGACGGGCGGTACCCCAGTAGCCCTGCCATTGTATGGAATCCACAATCCAATAAGTGCCCACGGTTTTGATTGTATTACCCACTTTTGTGGCTAGTAGCTGGAATTTAATGAATGTAACAATTTCGGCTATTTTCTATTTACTTGAAAACCCTAGACCTATTATAATATCACAGAATTTCCTATCAAATGTTTTGGTTAGCGTAAGGTAAAAACTTTCCCATGTTTATTTGTGGGGAGTCTTACGTGATACCTTTTTGTTTTCAAAAGATTTTTAAAAGTTAAGCAACTTAAACCTGTTACTCATACCAGACCCATGTCTGACTCGGAGTTTATTTTTGTTTTTCATAAACTCTCGGGTACCCAAATTTTTACGAGTAGCCAAGGGATTCAGGTTTAGCTTTGACGAATTCTGGAGGAGCAATGGAGCAGGAGGCTTCAGCGCTGTAGATATATAGTTCCGCTGTGTGGTATCTCTGTGATGTATTGTGTATTGTATTGAGTTGTGTTAACTAGACATGTGTTTATAACTGTCTAGTATGGGATGTATTGTCTGTATAACTCTGATTAATGTTGTATATTATGTAAATATTTATGTGATTATTATATTTTATTCGTTTCGCTGTGAGATTCTGGTGTTGTTGTTCTTTCTTCTCTATCTTTTCTATTTTCTCATCCCTTTCTTTCTTCAAGACGATACGTCTTCCTGGGTGTAGGAGGGCGGGTCGTCACAGTTGGTATCAGAGCACTAGGTTGAGTGAATACCTAGGCTTTTGAGTGATTTCTTCTTGAGAGAGCGTATTTGTAATTTTGATATATAATATATATATTTATTTCTATCTATTGTTGGGTTACCTGTTCGGGTTTTCCAACGAGCTATAAAGGTAGATTGGGTAGTGGTGTGTGTAACACAACTACCAATGGTTGGAATTTGACTGATTGAGGTTGGAAGTGTAATTGTCGAGACTGTAGGCCTAATACTGTCTCGAGTGAGTTTTGGACGGTGTAAGGATTTTATTGATCTCTGAAGGAAATCTGTTAAAGTTCGGAGTTCTTTTTGAAGTGTAAGAGTTTGGTTGAGCTAGAATTTGGATCTGTCGATTGGGCAGAAGAAAGCCATGTTATCTTGATACGTCAAGGTGTAGTAGCTGTGTGATGAGACACAGTGACTATGGATGTCTCCGAAGATGTTTCTTTAGGACAAGTTAATGAAGTGTATCTGTTCGATGTTGTCGCTGTGTTCAGTTGGGTGTTCCTGTTTGCTTTGGAGTCCGAGTTTCTCGAAGAGCTTTGGATTAGGAGGTCTTCTGGCTTAGCAGTTTTTCTTGAGGTAACTTCAGAAGTAGTAGATTAGTTCCATTTCTTTGATGGATTGGCCACATAGGTGTGAGCTGTTCTGTTTGGTAAAGAGAGAGCAGTATCTTTGGAATTTGGCTGGATTGATCGCAAAAATGACTTGCGATAGTTTGAGTGTTCTTTTGTGTTTCAGAATTTTTCTGGATGTCTTCACGGAGTCAGAGTTGTGTCAGCATCTGGAGATTGAGTTTGGTATCGACTGGATTTCCAGGAGTGGTACCGATGGATCAGCTTAGTAATAGGATGGTTTTTGAGTTTGGTGAAGTAACTCGGATTTTGGAGGAACTTCAGAGTTTTCTTTTGATATGTGGAGCCCTAATGTTGGGATGTGTTGTCCAGTCTGTGCTTGAGTTCATCTTTAGCACTTTTATCTGTTTAGTCAGAGTTGCGCAGTGGAAGCATGGTGGTAGCTATTTTAGTTTGGGAGCAATTGGATATTGCAATGTTTTGATTAGAGAGTTCTACAGGAAATTTTTCAGAATCTGAGGCCAGATTGGAGTGCACCTGTTTTATCTCTTCCAGATGAGAGAAGTGAGTTCTTTTTTCTAATTTGGAGTAGAGTTTGTGTTCTGAGTTTGGTTGATCCTGGGGAGATCATTTTGTTGGATTGTGATTGGTCCAGTTTATTTCTAGGAGCATCAGCAAGAGTTGAGCTGATCGGGAAAGATGAAGGAAGCCTAGAATCGTCCGAGGAGTTTTGTGGATAAGATACGAAGGAATTTGGATTTCGAAGTCGGAGATTTGATTTTGGATAAGTGTTTAGTCTTTAGGATCGAATTGTCAGTTTGGATAACTGGGATTCATTGTGTTTCACGTATCTCGGAGGGAGTACGTGTAAGATTTATCTCTAGTTGTAGAATCAGCAGTTCTTGGAGTTTTGGTTGTTGTGTCAGACTTGTCTGTAGTCTGATATCCTGTCTTGTTGGTAGATCTAAACGAGTAGAGGTTCTGTAGCTTAGTAGTATTGTTTGTTTGGATTCTATAAAACGAGTAACCCGGTATTTATACTTTGGGAAACTCAAGAAAATTCTATCCGGAATTTTGTCTGGATAGTTAGATTTGTTTGATTGGATGAATTGGTTGCTATGGTTGTTAGCATATGATTAATATATCCTTGTGTTTTTAACTAAATATTTAAGTAGATTATTAAATTACCTTTGTTTAAATTTCGGGGACGAAATTCTTTCAGGGGGGAAGAATGTGATATCCCGAAAATTTGGGGCAATATCAATTTAATAATCTGCATTAAAAGTTAAATTGATTTGATCATAATTTAAATTTGAATTAATAATCTTCGTTTAAATAAATATTTCACCGATAAATTTTCTTTTTAAAAGCTAATTTAAATTATTTCTATTTGTAATGTATATATGTATATTGATATATATTATAAATAGATAAGTTTTTGTTTTAAATTTAATAAATAAAGTTATGGTTTCTAATTCTATTATTTTTGATAATTTGGAAATTTAATATTGAATAAATAATAATATGGTTTAAAGATACTCAAGATAAGATTAAAATTTGTTTAAATGATTTAACTTAAATTTAAACTTAACAAAGGTTGTTTGATTTTAAATGTGGTTAATAAAATAAGTAATATACTTAGGTAGTAATAATTTCATTATTTTAATTTAATAACTAGTTATTTTAAAACAATCTAAATAATGTAACATTTTTACAAATGGGTTTCAATACAAATAGAAATAGTTATTTTAAAATTTGTTTAAATACATGTATGTGTATTTTGAGGGAAGCTATAATTTGAAAGATTTAGAAATAAGTCTTTTAAGAATATTTAAAAATAAAATAAACCTTATACATATTAAACATAAGTCTAATTACGTATGCATATGAAGCTATGATTTGGAAATTATAATAACATCTTTCAAGAATGTTTAAGATAAAAGAAAGGTAGAAGTGTAAAATTTGTTTAAGTATAAAAGTATGTATTTATACTTAGGTTAAAATTTTATAACATTTGCTACAACAACCTTGTATATGTAGATATAGAAGGGATAAAAGCTGCCAGGTAATATTAAAAAAAAAAAATCTAAACATCAAATATGAGGCAGGTAAGAAAAATGAAGAAATAAAGTTAAGTACAACAAAATTATGCAGGCTAAAGAGTAAATAAAACAAAATATATTTGTACTTGAAGTGATAATAAATCAAAAGGCTTTGTATAAATCTAATTGCAGCCTGTAAAGAAAACATACAAGGCAAAGAATATAAACATCAAGTATAAAACAAAATAATATAGATATGCAGGCAAGTAATGATGACTGTAAAATAGATATGTAAGCTAAAGAGTAAACAAAATTAACATATAAAGTAGTTTGTAGAGCAAGCTAATACAAAGCAAAGTATAAACAAAAATATCTAAACATAAAACAAGGTTAGCAGTAAACATATAGTACATTTGCAATTAATGCTTTCATTTCTTAGCACATAACAATAGTCAATTCGAAATCAAATTGAACATCTCAGCCCCTTTGAAAAAAAATCTCTGATGCAAAACAGAGATTGTTTGTACAAATTTATACAAACCCAGTTAGTACCTACCCCTGTAAACTTCTTTATATATGCATACTGTTTTTAGTTCGTTCATTAAAACCTAAAACAAAGAAATAATGGTAAACATTCCCATCTATACAAACTAAAATAGTATTCCAACTGAAGCATCTTCAACAAGGCAAGAATTTTGGAAAGCAAAACAGTTTCCAGTTATTAAAGTTCAAAACTGTTTCAAAACAAAGGTGCTCTGTTCCTTTTCTTCAATCTTTGGTGAGTAACTCAAAATTTAAAAAGATCAAGTATATTTACATATGATTGATAATTTATGCTTGAACTAAATATGAATATGTGTTTATACACTGTTGGATGTTTGTGAAATGATCCCTGCATGTTTATAACCTGTAATACACCTCTGTATATTAAGTTTTCAAGTTCATGCTTTATTTCAAAAATCGTTTCTGGATTGATCTATGGATTGTTAGGACTCAAGATCTAAACAAATATTGCTTGTTTGATTTTGAACTAAGATTTAAAAAAAATTTATTTAGTTTAAATTAAGACAGGAATTGCTCTGGAAATAAAAGTTTAAACAGGAAGTTAAAATCTCTGTAAAAATTCAAACATGATAATTCTACAATTCAGGTGTATAAACTAAATCTTTAAACTAAGGCATGATTTTTAAAGCTAGAATCAAAATTTTTAGATTAGAAATGAAAGTGCAATTCTGGGTTGCACTGTTTTTGGGTTTTTGGGAATCTCTGATGATCTATGGGATTAGAGGTGGCCGGGTTGTGCGAGGAGGTGGAGAAGCTTGCCGAGGTGATGGGAAAAATAGTAGGAGGTGGTCACGGCCACGGTGGCGACTGTGGTGGTTGAGTTTTGTTGCTGAACCTAGTTTAGCCGTGTTAGAGAAACAAGTGCATTGTGAGGTCACTGGAGCATCGAGTGCCATGGAGGTTTGGGGAATGGTCGTTGAAGTATTGATGAAGCTATGGCCGGAGTCTCTGATGATATGGTGGTCGGAGTTTGAAGTGCGGCGTGAGGTTCCAGGTTTGGGTGGAGACCTGATCGCATTTCCAGGTTTGGGCAACTAACTCGATTTTGATTCGGGATGTTGCAATGATTTTGGATGATCGTGAAGTCATCTGGAGATGGTTGCCGATGAGATGGAGGTCTGGTGGGAGGTCGGAGTTGATCAATGTCACGGTGCATGTGCACCGTGTACTTTTGTTTTCTGGTGGAAGGTCCTGGAACTGGTGAAGGTTGGGATGTGTGGGATTTTCGAACTCGAGTTTTACTCAGGTTGAATCATATTTTTACTCGAAGTTTTTGGGGTTGAGACTCGAAGCAAGGTGGGAGACTCGAGTACATGGTTGTTACAGGTTCCAGAACCTGATAAATTTCCTGAAGCTTAACTTTAATTTATAACAAAGCAGAACTAAGTTAAAATAAAAGTTAAGTATAAATTCAAGTTTAAATTCAGTTTGCAATTTGAATTTAAGTTTATTTTTAAATTCAAATTTGAAATGAAATAAAAGTTTTAAGTGTTTAAAGGTGGGTTTTCAGGTTTTAAAACCAGACAGGTTTCAAAATTTTAATTAATTTAAGGTTCGAAAAACAGAATTTAAACTGTGATTTAAATTCAAAATTTTACAGTACAAATTCAGATGAACATTTGAATCTTAAGGTTTTAAAATAGATTTGGATTTGAAAATTAAGTTTTAATTCAAGTTTTAAAAAGCAAGTTTAAATCAAAGTTAAATTATTGAATTCAAGTTCTTCTTGTATTCAAATCTGAGAACTTAATCAGTTTTAAATCTGAATATTGTAAAAACAAGTATAAATCAAATAGTTGTTAACAGGAATTGGTTTTAAATAAATAACTGATCTTTAAATTGGATAAATGTTTAAAAGAATAACCATTTTGAATCTTAAATTCAAAATGTAACTTAAAATTTAGATTCAAATGCGAAATGTTTTACACTTTAATGATAATGAAATCGTTTATAAAGAAATGGATTATCTTATAGATAATTAGGATATTAAAGTGATTTAATTAATAAGATAATTAAGGAATTATTTATTCAGTTATTAATTTAGAGTCAGAAATAACTGATAATGTTTAAATCAAAGAAATTTCTTTAAGATGTAATTAAGGAAATGTCGTTAGTTAATGATTGACTAAGAATTTGTAAGTAACTAAATAATGTGATAAAATTCAATAATTAATTAGATTAATTTAGATAATCCTTGTAAATTGTGAGGTAATTACTTGATAAAAGTAATTAAGAGATTAACTACTTATTGTAATTAATTTTGATAAAATGATTAATTTAAGTTAATTAATTTATTTAAGGAAATCATTTGAAATTGATAAGTGTAATAACTTAGTGTATGCAATGGAGCACAATTGCCTAAGGAAGTAATTAATGTTAATTACTGAATGTAATTAATGAAAACTGATGTGTTAATAAAGTAATTTGGATAATTACTTTTATAATTAATCTTGGGATTAATTAGTGGAGATAATCAGTTATAGGAATAATTAATTTATTTGTATGAGTAATTAAGGGTGGTTAATTACTGGTTGATATTAATCAAAGGTGATTAATAATTATGTCAAATTAAAGATTAATCACTCAAGGTAATTAATTAAATAAGGTAATTTATTTTAAATCTAAATTAGAGATCATTAATATAATGAATTGATTAATTAAGAAATAATTAATAATGTAGTGATTAATTAAGGATAAATGTAATTAATTATATTTTTAATAAATGAAGTAATTAAATGTTAATTACTATAAATAATTTAGGATAATTAATTTGTAAAATTTATTAAAGACTAATTACTTATTGTAATTAGGAAATGATTAATCAAAGGTGTTTAATCAAGATGGATATTTAGAAGATGGTTAATTAATTTGATTTATAATTAATTGATGGTTGTATAAGCAGAATTTATAGATGAACTAATTAATTTAATTTATTTTAAATCAATTAGAGATAGAAGTAGTTAATTTAATTCATTTTAAATTAATTACGAATGGTATGATTATAAATCATTGCTTGTGGATGAATGATATTGATATTTCATTTGATGGTTGTGATCTGGCATGAATAATATTTATGTGTCATGGATGCTTGATTTAAATATGATAATATTTGGCTATCTGTTTAGATAATAATATTTATTCTCTGTTTATGAGATTATCTGTGATTATTTACTGTGATATTATGAATTATCCATCTGTGTGTATGTTGATTTTATTGAATTAAACTGTTAAGACTAAATAGACAACTTGGCCATAAAAGACACGCTTTGGATTTCGATGAGACCGGGATCGGTTTTTCGCATTAGGAATATCCGAAAACCACATCGATTCTAAATTAACGATAGGTCGTGAGTCTGAAATGAAGATGAAGATTCAGAATGCAAGGGTTATCGTCGTTAACTCTGAGGGTGATTCCAAAATGAGTGTAACGAGATAATGCCTTCGGTTTCGTTCGAACCCGGAACGAACTTGTATGGATTGAATGCTTTCAACACATCGTCAGGCGGGCGATGAGCATTCTAAGAAATATGTTCTCTAAAGGTAATCGTAACCTCAAGCCTCATCAACCGGGAATGGCTAAAACAGGAGAGGTGTAGCAAGGCTAGGTGGGTCATGCCCAAGCAGGACAAGGATATTCCCCTGTGTAGATGTCCCTTTTTATTCGGCTGTGTGGGCAGTTGGTTGCAAACAACTGCGGGGTGTATCTTGTTCGGGACTGTTCAGTAAGGAATGGTTCCGGCCTTGTGTTGCAGGGGATGAAGGGAGTAATCCTCGGTACGTTGATCTAGGCCACATACTGTGACGGGTGGTACCTCAGTAGCCCTGCCATTGTATGGAATCCACAATCCAATAAGTGCCCACGGTTTTGATTGTATTACCCACTTTTGTGGCTAGTAGCTGGAATTTAATGAATGTAACAATTTCGGCTATTTTCTATTTACTTGAAAACCCTAGACCTATTATAATATCACAGAATTTCCTATCAAATGTTTTGGTTAGCGTAAGGTAAAAACTTTCCCATGTTTATTTGTGGGGAGTCTTACGTGATACCTTTTTGTTTTCAAAAGATTTTTAAAAGTTAAGCAACTTAAACCTGTTACTCATACCAGACCCATGTCTGACCCGGAGTTTATTTTTGTTTTTCATAAACTCTCGGGTACCCAAATTTTTACGAGTAGCCAAGGGATTCAGGTTTAGCTTTGACGAATTCTGGAGGAGCAATGGAGCAGGTGGCTTCAGCGCTGTAGATATATAGTTCCGCTGTGTGGTATCTCTGTGATGTATTGTGTATTGTATTGAGTTGTGTTAACTAGACAGGTGTTTATAACTGTCTAGTATGGGATGTATTGACTGTATAACTCTGATTAATGTTGTATATTATGTAAATATTTATGTGATTATTATATTTTATTCGTTCCGCTGTGAGATTCTGGTGTTGTTGTTCTTTCTTCTCTATCTTTTCTATTTTCTCATCCCTTTCTTTCTTCAAGACGATACGTCTTCCTAGGCGTAGGAGGGCGAGTCGTCACACTCATCGTCATAGATTATGTAGACCCAAATAAGATCATCAAAATTGGCACTGAGCGTAGCCTAGAAATTAGAGAAAAATTGATCAAGCTTTTATGAAAAAGCAAAGAAGTCTTCGCATCAGGGCGTGCCGACATGACCTGTGTTGATCCTAGTATTATTTGTCATGTGCTTAACATGATCCAAAGGCCACCCCATCTACCATAAACATCTATCTCTCAACTCGGATATGTATTGAGTTCTTTAAGAAGAGGTAGAAAAGTTATTAGCAAATGGCTTAATCGGTCATGCAGATTATCTGGTATAGGTGGCAAACCCAGTATTGGTCATAAAGTGAAATGGGACTTGGAGGACATGCACTGACTTCTTTGACCTTAATAAATCATGCCCTAAGGATAGTTTTCCGTTGCCTCGCATCAATTAGTCGATGGATGTGACTCGCGAACATAAGCTGCTCATCTTTATGGACATCTACTTTAGGTACAATCAAATTGCCATGCACGGCTCGGACCAAAAGCATACCTCCTTCATAACTAATGCGGGTTTATACTATTATCATGCCATGCCCTTCCGCTTGCGAAATGCAGGTGCAACCTACCAATGATTTGTCAATAGCATGTTCTCAGAATAGATCGGTCATTCTATGAAAGTGGATATGGATGTATGCCGATAAAATCCAAGGAGAAAGGAGGCACATGCAGAACTTGGCCGAAACTTTTAACACCCTTCGTTATTACAACATGACGCTGAATTCTAAGAAATGCTTCTTCATCGTCTCATCCAGAAAATTCCTTAGTTATGTCATAAGTGCCAAGGGGATTAAGACCAACCCTGACAAAATCCACGTAATCCAAGGTATGCACGTCCCCCGCACCGTGAAGCAAGTGTAAAGTTTAAACAGGATGATTATGGCATTAAATTGATTTATATTGAAATCGATCTACCAAAGCTATCAATTTTTTGATCTCGTCAAAAAAGGGAACCACTTAGAATAAAGAATACGCATGAGCATTAGAGAAATTAAAGCAACATTTGGAAACCCCTTCGATATTACCCAAACCCATCGACGGGGAAGTTCTGTATCTATATTTAGCTTTTTCCAACCAAACGTTCAACACTGCCTTATTTAAAGAGGACAGAAAGGTCCAGCGACTAATCTATTATGTCAGCAATAGGTTGGTATTCTAAAAATGAGATACTCTAGGCTAGAATAGTTTGCACTTGTCTACCCATGGCAGCCTAGAAGCTTGGACTAGACTTTCAAGCTCGCGCTATCAAAATCCAAATGAATCATCCCCTAAAGAAAATCGTTAGCCGGGCAGATACGGTGGGTCGCCTACTGAAATGGTCTATTGAGATGAGGCAATATCACATCTCCTTCCAGCCTTGTGCTTCCATGATGAGCCTTGCAATCGCTGATTTCATCATTGGATGTTAAAGTTCGGATAATAAGAAAGAAGAGGTCTTCCCAAACAGGCCAAATGGCGCCTTTATGTAAATAGGGCCTCAAAAGAAAATAGAGCAAGAAACGACATGGTCCTTGTCAAGCCCAAAGGAAGAATATGTTTTGCAACCTACCTCACCTTTAAGGCGACCAACAATGAAGCTAAATATGATGTAGTCATCATCGGTCTTAGGGTGGCGAGGGTGCTACGCGTAGAATCTGTATATGTTTTCAGCGACTCATCTTTGGTCGTCAACCAGATTGGAAAATGCTTCCAAGTAAAATCAAAATCCCGACCTTATATATTTTCAAAATAAAGAGGAGCATCAGTATTTTTGTAGAATTCAAACTAGAACAGGTGTCTAAAGAGCAGAATACCAAGGACGGTCAACTGGCCAAAGCAGCAAGCAACCTCGAACGAGATATCACTACTTGGGTCCCGATAGAAATCCGTAAAGCCCTTCGTCATAAACTAGGGGCAACAAAAATGGAAATAGATGCATCCTCCGCGGATGGCTGGATGACACCTTACATAAGGTATTTAGTAAGCAAAGAGCTTTTTTCTAATACCAAGAAGGCCAAGAAGATCATCTGCTAGGCCCTTAACTATATGATCATGGATAAAAGGCTCTATAAATATGGATATTCCATGCCACTCCAGCAGGGCACATCTGCAAGCGAGGCTGCACAGATCTTAGAGGAACTACACGAGGGATTCTGTGGAGACCATGCAGAGGGTTAGAGCCTTGCAAAAAAAGGCTACCCGACAGGGCTACTATTGGCCTACTATGATTAAGGATTCTATGGACTATGTAAAGAAATTCAACTAACGCCAAAATTTCGCCAAGATCCCTTGAGTTCCGCTAACCCATCTCACATCAATAATCTCCCCATAGCCATTCAATACTTAAGGAATTGACTTAACAAGCAAGTCGCAAAATGCCAATGGAGGTTACAATCACTCTATAGTTGCCACTGATTACTTTACCTAGTGGGTCAAAGATGAACCCCTAACTAGAGTAATCGCCCCAAAGATACTAAACTTTATGATAGAGAATAACGCCTGTCATTTTGGCTTACCCAAGAAGATCATCACCGACAACGACACTCAATATGAAAGCAGTCTTCTCTAAGACTTTTGCATAAGAAACAAAATCAAGAAATGCTTCTCTTCTGTCGCCCATCCTAAGGCCAATGGATAGACACAAGCCATCGACAAGACCATCAAGACCACTCTCAAGAAACTTCTTGCAAAAGCTAAAGGGAATTGGGTTGAAGTACTACCACTAGTCCTTTAGTCCTATCGTACTACTAACTGCACGTTGACCGACCATACCCTCTTTTCACTATCATGTAGGTATGAAGCTATGAAATTTATCAAAGTAGACGTCCAATCACCTCAGCATGAAGCCTTTTGGGGCTGAAATAAACAAAGAGTTTCTCAAACTCAGGCTAGACACCATAAAAGAACGAAGGGTAAAGGCTGAGCTCCATATCGAAGCACACAAGAGGAAAATCATTTAGCACTACAACTCAAGGGTATGCCTTCATCATTTCATTGTTAATAACCTAGTCCTACGCTGGGTATTTGCTAAAACAAAGGACCCAACTGAAGAAGTCCTTTGTCCGATTTGGGAAGGGCTTTATGTCATCAAAGAAGTCCTAAAACCGACGCTTACTGCCTCTCACGCCTGGATGGGGAAAATATCTCTCGTTTTTGGAACCCTGTCCACCTCCATACCAATAATATATGAGATCTTCTGTAATTATAAGGCTATGTAACCTTTTTTCTATGAATACACTAAAGATTCAAGGATCCCACTGCCCAACACTTAGCTCACTATCCATGAGGGTGAATTACCATGCATTCATTTCCTTGTTGAAGATCGCCGACCTCTACAAAAAGGTGCATAACGAGCCATGCTCCTCGCCTGCCATCAGGCTATACAATAAAGAATAAGTTTTTATGTGCTCATTTTCCTTGCAAGGGACTCCCGAATTACTATACCAAGTGTGTAGGAGCGATGCTCCCTGCTTTCCATTCGACTATCTATGAGGGTGAATTACCATGCATTCGTTTCCTTTTTGGAGACCTCCAACCTCTACCGCACTATGCATAGTGAGCTATGCTCCCGGCCTATCAGTAGGCTATCCAATGAAGGATGAGTTTTTATGTTCTCATTTGAATTATTGGGGACCGTTGACTCACGCTTCCAAGTGTATAGCAGGCCATGCTCCTCACTTGCCGGCCGGCTATCCATGAGGGTAAATTACTGTGCATTCATTTCCTTGTTGGAGTCAGCCGACCTCTGTCGCAAGGTGCACAACGGAGCGAGCTTTACTCCCCGCTTGCTGCCATGCTATCCAATGAAGGATGAGTTTTTATGTGCACATTTTCCTTGTTGGGGACTGCTGACTTATACCACCAAGTGCATAGCGAGCCATGCTACCCACTTGCCGGTCGGTTATCCATAAGGGTGAATTACCATACATTCGTTTCCTTTTCGAAGGCCTCCTTTATCACTACATCCAATATACTTTCAAGATGATCCCAGTGTGATCCAGGATTACCCCGACCTTAGCACCTCACTAACAAAGTTGAGAAATCCCATTATAGAAGAAAGCAAGGACTAGCATCCGCTACCTAAGTCAGCATCTGGCATTAGAAATACAAGTACAAAAGAAGAAACCAAATTGCTCAAAATACACAACCATTTAAACAAACAATGACATTTAACACTTGAATTTTTTGATACAATCTACAGAAGTATGGGAACACACAGACCACTCCAATTGAATCACAACAAAGACAAAAGAGAAATCTACAATGGATCTTCAACTGATCAATGTAAGGATTTAATATGCTCCCTGGTCAGGATAACCAGCACAAACTCCCCAGCAGCCATCATCTCCTCTCCAACCTCTCCCCGTTTCGACCTAAGCAGGTCGGCATCTAGAGGACTCATGGGAATTGGTAAGTCATTGTTCTCTCGGAACAAGACTTCGACCAGTTGGTCAGCCGTCCCTTCTATTTGTTCTATTTCTCCTTCCAAGTAGCCTCCACATCAATGGCGGACTTCCACTCAGTGGTATGATGGGCTAGATCTTCCTTAAGCTTGTCTAACCTCTTCTTGAAGTTAGCCACCTCCCTCTCCACCTACTCCTTGGCATCGACCGCCTCCCTTGCCGCCTTTCTAGCCAAATGTTCCACCAACATCTAAGCCTATTTGCACGTCCCGACTTCTTCCTTAAGTGCCTTAAAGTCATCCCATAGGCAGATAAAACAATAGGTAGCCTACAAGAACAAACCAATTAGAAAATTCCATATAACATAAAGATAAAATAAGATAAGAAAGAGATCTTACAAACAAAGCTTCCTGGGAATGGAAGTCCATGACCTTCTCTCCTTTATGAGAACTCCACTAGGATCGAACAGATGAGATCTTCAACAACATCTCTTGGAATGACCATAGCATATGATCTATGTCGGTATGATCTCGAGCGACGTCAAGCTCCAATGACAACCGCCCGCCCGGTTCTCCCTCTCCTCAACGAAGCCTCTCTACATCAAAAATGGACACATGCTTGACAATGGGGCAAAGGGACACTTGTGATCGGATTCATAACTCTCTTTCGCCTGCTAAATCCTCATCTTAGGAACTTCCCACCTCGCTTAAACAAATGACAATGGTATATGTCTCTTTCTCCTTCTCCTTCCCTTTGTGCAAGGGAATGACGACAAAATTGCATCAGAGGAAGGCTAGTCTAGGATACCAAAGTTAAACTTCCTAGCCACTATATTAACAAGAAAGGAAAGGATAAGCCATGATTCAAAAGTAAAAATAATTGCCAACAAAATTACCATCTCTACTAGCTCGGCCCGAATTTCTTCTTATAAGGTGCGGGAATAAAGAGGCCGAGATTGTAACAACCCTGTATTTTGTAATTATTTTATTGTATATTTTAATTATTTTTAATGTAAGATTTTGATTTAAAAAATTATTTTACTTACTTGAAATGATTAAATTTATTATTTAAAATATAATCTTGATTTTTATATGAGTTATAATTCCAAACTTGTGTAAGTTGAATATTTGCCTAAAATGCTGATTTTGGTCAAAATAGTCAAACTGTGACTTTCAACTTAAAATTTTAAAAGTTTAAAAATTTAATTTTTTTCTTTTATTATGTAAGTACATAAAATTCTAAGAACACCACTTTTCGTTTCGTTGAAATTGGATGTAAATTGTGAAAATTATACCCTTTACAATATTGTGCATATACAGGGTTATTTAACAATGACTATTTTAAATTGAATAAATTACTTCTTCTTTGTTATATTTTATTTTAATATGTAATAATATGTTTTATTATGTATATTTTGACTTTTAAATATTTTTAAATGATAATAGATTTTTTTCAAAATTTACTGTATTTATTTCCTATTTTTAAAGGCTGTTTTATAATTTTCTGCTATTTTCTTCACATAAATTTTACTTAATTAATTTTTTTTATTTTGTGAATGCATTTTATTTTATTTGTTATAAATATTTTTACAAGTCCATGAAGATTTTCTAAAGTTCATTTGAAATTATTTCTAATTTTTAAAGCCTAGTCTGCAATTTTAAGCCATTTTCTTAATTTAATTATATATAATTAAAATTTATTGATTTATTTTATACATTCACTTTTATTGCTGTGTTTTACTTTATTTTATTCATTTTACATGTATTTAAATTTAAGAAATTTTTTCCAAAGTGTATTGAAGTTATTTCTAATTCCTAAGTCTAGTTTTCATTTTCTGTGCCATTTTTCTTATTTTAATCATATCTAATTAATAATTAATTATTAATATTTTGTTTATCTGTTATATTTTCGAATTCTAACTGAAATTTATAAGTGTTTTCAGTTATTTGATATGTATATGAATATATATAGGAAGTTTAAAAGGTTTGAAAGCAAAGAAACGTAAAACTGTTTTAACGTTTCTTCTTCCGTTTCTTTTCCAATTAATAGATTTAATTCCTTTGACCGTTCCTTTCTTTATTGTAGCTGTGCATTTCTTACCTCATTTTCACGTGAAAAAATTCCTCTCCACTTCATTTTTCACGGCTAGAAAGGTTCGGTAATGGCTCCTCTTTTCCTCTTCTTTTTGCTCTTCTTTTTCCATTGTTTTCTTATATTTTGCCTTGTTTTCTCATGTGTATTGCTTGGCCTCTCCTCCATATCCACGGCCACCACCTCCTACATCTCTTCACAACCATCACCACCATCTACCCCATCAGTTCTGACCATGGCCGAACCCCTTTTGATGGTCAAACCCCTCAAACTACAACCTAGATGCCTAGATCCATGCTTATTTGACCTCTACATGCTCATCCACTTCAACCACCACCCAAACCACCACCATAGCCGCCACCACTCCCCAGACCTGACCACAACACACCCCTCCTTACCTCTGTCCAGTCATGACACATCACAGGCCGAGCCCAATCCCCAAGGCTGAGCCCTTGTTTTGACCAAAAACCACCTAATTGCCTTCAAAACCACATCACCTCCTCATGTACAAACTCCACCTTGTCTTGCCTTGAACCCGAGCTATGTTAGCCCAAAACTAACCCAAAACTTGACCACATCTAAACCACATCAGACCCCAAAGCCATACCAAACAATAGAGAAAGCAAAGCAAAAGACTGCGTAGTCGTATCTCCTTTTATTTCAATGTTATTGCATTTTAAAGTCGTATTGAATTTTGTTGTTTTGATTGTTTGTTTTGGGTTGTACACAAGAGTTGTAGATTGGATTCGTTCTCCACTCATGTCCGTAGTCTTGTCATCGTGCTTGTCGTGCTTTTGGAATCGCACTTGTGTAAGTTGTTTTGGTCTTCAACTTGAAAAAAAAGTGAGTCTTTCTCACTCTGACATTTATACTTATGATAGTGAATTGATGACAAGTGTTTAGTAATAAAAAAATGTTTATGCAAGTTAATGTTGATCATATGATATGCTATGCCATGTTATTACCATATTATTACCATGTTAAAACTGTTATTTTTGACCCGACATCTGATATATGACTGTATATTGTGATATTGACCTTGTTTATATTATTTCTGCATATGATCACACTGCAAGTTCCGTGTTAGAAAAAAAATGTTATGGGCTGAAATGATAGGCCTGAATGGTTTTAAATTTTTCATTTTTACTTGGGATTGCGGGTTTGAAATGATAAAACCTAGATTTTCTTTGTAAATTACGGGTTGAAATGATATATTACTCGTATCACTTTACCTAGCGTAGAAAATTTTATACAGGCCCGTAGTTAAAATATGCTTTTCTAAAAATTTTAAAATATTTTAGAAATTTAATTATTATAATATTTTGATTTGAAATTTAATAAAAATAAAATTTTTGTAAAATATTATTGATTTTCTGAATAATTGTAAGTGAAATGAATTAATGAAAAAGTTAGAAAATGTTGAACGTAAGTTATTTTGGAAATTTTGATTTAATTTTAATTGGAAATTTAATTGAGTATGAAATTATGATAAATTTATGATAATTTGAATTTAAATGAATTTAAAATGATTTTTATCATATTTATGATTTTTAATAAAGTTGAAATGTGAAATGAATAAATATTTTAAGTTGAAACTTTGAAATATAACTAGAATTGGGAATTTATGAAATTGACGTAAAGTGAACTTTTAGTTAAGCAAATAAAAATAAAACTAAGTTATATTTGAGAATTTGAACGTAAGTGTTAAGTTGAAATTTAATGTAATGGATTTTAAAATTGAACATTGCATTTTAATAAGTGGATTATTATTAAATCTTGATTTTTGAATGGAAATTTAACCCTGTAAAATCACGAACTTGAGGAAAATTAGATGACGTTATACATGTGAAAATGTATGACTTTATAAGTTAAAAATGTTTTAATAAAAATATAACTGGTTGAGAAATTTTATTGAATATTTGAAGTTAATTGACTGCATTTTGAAATGATATTAATTATAATGTAAATGATATTACAGCAATTGTAAATACTGTAGTTGATGATGATGAACTAAAAAAAAGCTATTGAAAAAAACTATTATAGAAATTGTTGTAAGTACTATGATTTTTGAATTTAACTAAGTTTATTTGAAATTTAAGAAAACTCTATTACAACATTTTTAAACGTTGTCTTTTGTTAAGTTGAACTGTTTTGAATGTAACTTTCCGTGGAGTTTTCTAAATAATGCGAAAAGTGAATTTTCACTGTTTTGATAAACTTAAGTGAATAAATGAACTTTGGAAGTTGAAATTTTTGTAAATTTAATAATTTAATTATTAAGCATAATAACTTCATTGAAATGAAAAAAAAAGAATTTTTGGAATATAAACTGTTTTAAAATATGAATTGAAATGGTATTTTAGATTGAATAAAATGAATAATGATTTGGAATGAATGAAGTTTTGAAAAGATACGATATTTTGATATATTAAAATGATTTGAAAATGAAGTTTTGAAAGGATATGATACTTTGATATATTAAAATGATTTGAAACAAAGTTTTGAAAGATATGATATTTTTGGATATTAAATGATTTGAAAAACGGAGTTTGAAAGATAGGACATTTTGATATTAACATGATTTAAAAAGAAGTTTTGAAAGATATGATATTTTGGGACTGAAAGGTAGTGTTGAAAGGGTATGAAAATTTAATATATTGAAATGGTTAGAAATGACTTGATTTTTATTTTGATAAATATTTGAATTGAAAGATATTTTACGATGATATATTGAAATGGTTTTGGAAATGATTTAATCTTTATTTTGATAAAGATTTGGATTGAAAAGGATATTTTATTTTGAAGTATAAAATATTTTTAAAGTTATAACTACGGGTTATAATAACGATTGGTTGTTAAAGAGATCGGGATCGGATATTGTCTTATAGCCGGCCAATACCGAAAACCACTTTAACAACTGTGTACGCGGTGGAAATTCCAGAATGAAGTAGGATGGTGGCGACGTTCTCGAGGTACATGTTACGTGGACCCAACTCCCGTGAGTTGGCATATATGACTAAAACAGGAGCTATACCGGGCTACACAAAGGGTCGCACCCTTTCATCGAGCATGCTCCATCGGAAACCATTCTATTACTATTGTGATTCGATTCGGTGGCGCCACTTTGATTCGGGGGTATTGTTCGAGGTGGATGAAAGCTGCTGGCTTGCCGTCACCACTGGTCCGGGAGTGCAAACGGTGTATCCACCCTGGCATTGCCTCGCGTGCCGTGTCATATCCTTATATCGAGCCCACTACGATTTTGGTTTTAAAGATCTGACCGCGTTAAGGTTCACCTTCCCCTTAACGCTATTTTCTATATGATTATACTTTACCGATTAGACACTACCGTATATAGCGTATATTACTACATAGTAAATAGTTTAACAGATCCTTAGAGGATGGGCGGTCCCCAGCATCCTTTAAGTTACTGATGCATTTTGTTACTGTTCACTTGAGTTGATTTACAGCTTATAAGTATTTATGTCCTGACTCGAGGGTTTTGTGTTTTGCTTTACGCTCGGGTCAGACTGATTGAGTTAGCATTCAAGATTCACCTTCGGTGTTGGAGCTTTCCTTGAAGATCCAGCCATCTATTTTGTTTCAGTATCGAGTGGTTCAGTGATGTATCTGATTTGTACCTGATGTATCCTGTTACTCTTCTGTTGTATCTTATTTAACTCTGATGTATCTCATATTTTATATAGTAGCTTCATGAACTACTATCTCCTCTTTTACTTCAGCTGCATTATCATTACTCTGTGTCTGTGATCTGTGATTTTATTTACTATATATTCTGAGATTTGCCAAATTTTTATTTACAACGCGGTATTTTGAGCAATTCAATTTCGGCATGAGTGTCTACCCATACACTTATAATGGATTCGAATGGTTGAAAATACCGGGTCGTTACAGTTGGTATGAGAGCTTTGGTAGCTCTAGGCAAAACTTAGCATATGGAGTGAATGTATTTACAGAATCACTTTCATTCGAGTTTGAATCTCTCCCTTTTGACTCGATTCCTTTGAATTTTGGAACATTCCCTACGGTTCCAAAATCCATTCGTATCCCTCACTATTCATCTTCTTTTGACTCTGGAGCATTCCATAACTCCGCTTCGAATGATCTTTCTAGTGAGTCGGCGGTCACGCCAATTTCAAAATTTAATTGAAAAAGGGGGAAAACTCCTTTGCAGTTAGCATCGATTCACCAGAGATTCTTATCTATCCTTGGTTTAGATGCTAATATCATTTGTTATTTCAAACTCTAACTCTTGAGATCGAATGTAGATTTACCCTAGAAAAATCAACATTGATCTTATTCTTTAAGTCACGGTTGACCCGGTTAAGATTGCCCGTGATTTATATAAGCTTATCCATCTTCCTATTCTGTTATTTAATCATGTCATCCTTGTTTCCAACTTATTTTTAAACCATAATCTCCTTTGATTTCTGTTAATCAAAAATTTGAATCTCTATCCTTCCTTGAAAATCTATTCATGTATAGTGTATTTGTAAACTAGTATTTAAAATTAAAATGTTTTATATATTGTGTTGTTTGAGTTGTTGATGTTGAGATGGGTTTCTGATCGATACATCTAATCAGCGCTATCGATAAGATTTCCAAAACACTTTGACAGAACAAACGGACACAATATATTTTAAAAAAAAAATTTGGTTAATGAAATAAATTTTGATATATAAGTAAATTTATGGAACTTAATGAAATGATTTAAATTGATAATTTGAAATGATAATACTTGATTTATCACTTATTGTTCTACAAATAGATCTATAAATATTTGTTTATAAATTTATTTGGGAACTGAAATGAATTTAAAACAATAATTTGAGGATTTAAATTCTGATTATTTCGAACTTTGGTTTAAAGTTTTAAAGGGTTATATTATTTAGAGTATTTTGAATAGAATTTGTTTTCAAAGAATTTTAAAGGTTTAAAATTTGTGCTCTTCTCTTTGTCACTGGAAAATAACTTCGGTGATGATCGCGACATCATCGACGTTCATTTTCGAGCTTCAAAGTTAAGAGACTGTTCTGTAGTCTTGCTACAGCTTTGTTTTGGGAAATTGATTTGATTTGAATTTCTAAAATATGACTTGATTTATCATATATATATATATATAGATATATGATTGAAATTTGATTTGACATATTATATATGTATATATATTATTTCTTATCTCTAAATGGTCTGAAGAAATCGAAAATTTAATTCTTAAATTCTATTTTTAAAGAATAATTTCAATTATAAAAAGAAAAAAATTTGAATAAATGATTTAAGCTTGAAATGATTGAATTGGAAATTTTATTTGTATAATACAATTGCATTCAAATTTAACTTACCAAAATTTCAGAAGTTAAAAATGTAATTGGATAATATACGATATAAAAAGATTTTATAAATAAAATTTGAGTAGTTATAATAAATGTTATACACTTAAATTTTAATTATAAAATGATTAACAGAGGTTAATATAATAAAGGGTAATTGAACGACTTACAATAAAATGATGTTAAAAGAACTAAGAATAAAAGAAAGTAGTTATAAAAAAAAGTGTAAATATATTTAACATGAGTGATAAATATATTGAGAGGAATAAATTTAATTTTGATTAGGAATAAAGAAGAATAAAATTTATTAAGTACATTGTGAGTGTAATAAATAATTATTTTTCAAACCCATGGTTTTAAAAATGGTTAATTTTAGATGATTGGATAATAAGATAATGAAAGTTGAGATAGTTAAGATTTATTTAACTTGTGTAAAGATTTATTCTCTATTTAAGTTGAAATCTCCATGCTTTCAAATTCATTTCCTTATTTTGTTTTTCAAACTATCTTTTGGTTGTTCTTATCATCCTTATCTTGCTATAGACTGGTATAGGCATCTTTCTATAATCTTTCTGTTTAGAAATCTTTCTATAATCTTTGATAGACCTTTGGTAATCATTTTGAATCCACCTTTTTCGTGCTTGTGTTCTTGATTCTGGAGGATCTTGGAAAGATATCCTCCACCTTGTAAAACTTACCTACAACAACAGTTATCAGGTATAACTTCAATCTTCTTGTCATCTTATCTTCATCCTATTTCACTCTATCTTTTCTGTGCCCTTCCATACCTCATTCCTTTTCGGGGACGAAAAGTTTTGAGTGGGGGAGAGTGTAACAACCCTGTATTTTGTAATTATTTTATTGTATATTTTAATTATTTTTAATGTAAGATTTTGATTTAAAAACTTATTTTACTTATTTGAAATAATTAAATTTATTATTTAAAATATAATCTTGATTTTTATATGAGTTATAATTCCATACTTGTGTAAGTTGAATATTTGCCTGAAATGCTGATTTTGGTCAAAATAGTCAAACTGTGACTTTCAACTTAAAATTTTAAAAGTTTAAATTTTTTTTTCTTTTATTATGAAAGTACATAAAATTCTAAGAACACCACTTTTCGTTTCGTTGAAATTGGATGTAAATTGTGAAAGTTATACCCTTTACAATATTGTGCATATATAGGGTTATTTAACAATGACTATTTTAAATTGAATAAATTACTTCTTCTTTGTTATATTTTATTTTAATATGTAATAATATATTCTATTATGTATATTTTGACTTTTAAATATTTTTAAATGATAATAGAATTTTTCCAAAATTTACTGTATTTATTTCCTATTTTTAAAGGCTGTTTTATAATTTTCTGCTATTTTCTTCATATAAATTTTACTTAATTTTTTTATATTTTATTTTGTGAATGCATTTTATTTTATTTGTTATAAATATTTTTACAAGTCCATGAAGATTTTCTAAAGTTCATTTGAAATTATTTCTAATTTTTAAAGCCTAGTCTGCAATTTTAAGCCATTTTCTTAATTTAATTATATATATTTAAAATTTATTGATTTATTTTATACATTCACTTTTATTGCTGTGTTTTACTTTATTTTATTCATTTTACATGTATTTAAATTTAAGAAATTTTTTCCAAAGTGTATTGAAGTTATTTCTAATTCCTAAGTCTAGTTTTCATTTTTTGTGCCATTTTTCTTATTTTAATCATATCTAATTAACAATTAATTATTAATATTTTGTTTATCTGTTATATTTTCGAATTCTAACTGAAATTTATAAGTGTTTTCAGTTATTTAAGATGTATATGAATATATATAGGAAGTTTAAAAGGTTGAAAGCAAAGAAACGTAAAACCGTTTTAACGTTTCTTCTTCCGTTTCTTTTCCAATTAATAGATTTAATTTCCTTTGACCGTTCCTTTCTTTATTGTAGCTGTGCATTTATTACCTCATTTTCACGTGAAAACATTCCTCTCCACTTCATTTTTCACGGCTAGAAAGGTATGGTAATGGCTCCTCTTTTCCTCTTCCTTTTGCTCTTCTTTTTCCATTGTTTTCTTATATTTTGCCTTGTTTTCTCATGTGTATTGCTTGGCCTCTCCTCCATAGCCACGGCCACCACCTCCTACATCTCTTCCCAACCATTACCACCATCTACCCCATCAGATCTGACCATGGCCAAACCCCTTTTCATGGTCAAACCCCTCAAACTACAACCTAGATGCCTAGATCCATGCTTATTTGACCTCTACATGCTCATCCACTTCAACCACCACCCAAACCACCACCATAGCCGCCACCACTCCCCAGACCTGACCACAACACACCCCTCCTCACCTCTGTCCAGTCATGACACATCACAGGCTGAGCCCAATCCTCAAGGCTGAGCCCTTGTTTTGACCAAAAACCACCTAATTGCCTTCAAAACCACATCACCTCCTCATGTACAAACTCCACCTTGTCTTGCCTTGAACCCGAGCTATGTTAGCCCAAACCTGACCCAAAACTTGACCACATCTGAACCACATCAGACCCCAAATCCATACCAAACAATAGAGAAAGCAAAGCAAAAGACTGCGTAGTCGTATCTCCTTTTATTTCAATGTTATTGCATTTTAAAGTCGTATTGAATTTTGTTGTTTTGATTGTTTGTTTTGGGTTGTATACAAGAGTTGTAGATTGGATTCGTTCTCCACTCATGTCCGTAGTCTTGTCATCGTGCTTGTCGTGCTTTTGGAATCGCACTTGTGTTAGTTGTTTTGGTCTTCAACTTGAAAAAAAAGTGAGTCTTTCTCACTCTGACATTTATACTTATGAAAAGTGAATTGATGACAAGTGTTTAGTAATAAAAAAATGTTTATGCAAGTTAATGATGATCATATGATATGCTATGCCATGTTATTACCATATTTTTACCATGTTAAAACTGTTAATTTTCACCTGACATCTGATATATGACTGTATATTGTGATATTGACATTGTTTATATTATTTCTGCATATGATCACACTGCAAGTTCCCTGGTAGAAAAAAAATGTTATCGGCTGAAATGATAGGCCTGAATGGTTTTAAATTTTTCATTTTGACTTAGGATTGCGGGTTTGAAATGATAAAACCCGGATTTTCTTTGTAAATTACGGGTTGAAATGATATATTACCCGTATCACTTTACCTAGCGTAGAAAATTTTATACAGTCCCGTAGTTAAAATATGCTTTTCTAAAAATTTTAAAATATTTTAGAAATTTAATTATTATAATATTTTGATTTGAAATTTAATAAAAATATAATTTTTGTAAAATATTATCGATTTTCTGAATAATTGTAAGTGAAATGAATTAATGAAAAAGTTAGAAAATGTTGAACGTAAGTTATTTTGGAAATTTTGATTTAATTTTAATTGGAATTTAATTGAGTATGAAATTATGATAAATTTATGATAATTTGAATTTAAATGAATTTAAAATGATTTTTATCATATTTATGATTTTTAATAAAGTTGAAATGTGAAATGAATAAATATTTTAAGTTGAAACTTTGAAATATAACTAGAATTGGGAATTTATGAAATTGACATAAAGTGAACTTTTAGTTAAGCAAATAAAAATAAAACTAAGTTATATTTGAGAATTTGGACTTAAGTGTTAAGTTGAAATTTAATGTAATGGATTTTAAAATTGAACATTGCATTTTAATAAGTGGATTATTATTAAATCTTGATTTTTGAATGGAAATTTAACCCTGTAAAATCATGAACTTGAGGAAAATTAAATGATGTTATAAATGTGAAAATGTATGACTTTATAAGTTAAAAATGTTTTAATAAAAATATAACTGGTTGAGAAATTTTATTGAATATTTGAAGTTAATTGACTGCATTTTGAAATGATATTAATTATAATGTAAATGATATTACAGCAATTGTAAATACTGTAGTTGATGATAATGAACTAAAAAAAAAGCTATTGAAAAAAACTATTATAGAAATTGTTGTAAGTACTATGATTTTTGAATTTAACTAAGTTTATTTGAAATTTAAGAAAACTCTATTACAACATTTTTAAACGTTGTCTTTTGTTAAATTGAACTGTTTTGAATGTAACTTTCCGTGGAGTTTTCTAAATGATGCGAAAAGTGAATTTTCACTGTTTTGATAAACTTAAGTGAATAAATGAACTTTGGAAGTTGAAATTTTTGGAAATTTAATAATTTAATTATTAAGCATAATAACTTCATTGAAATGAAAAAAAAAAAGAATTTTTGGAATATAAACTGTTTTAAAATATGAATTGAAATGGTATTTTAGATTGAATAAAATGAATAATGATTTGGAATGAATGAAGTTTTGAAAAGATACGATATTTTGATATATTAAATGACTTGAAAATGAAGTTTTGAAAGGATATGATATTTTTATATATTAAAATGATTTGAAACGAAGTTTTGAAAGATATGATATTTTTGGATATTAAATGATTTGAAAAACGGAGTTTGAAAGATAGGACATTTTGATATTAACATGATTTAAAAAGAAGTTTTGAAAGATATGATATTTTGGAACTGAAAGGTAGTGTTGAAAGGGTATGAAAATTTAATATATTGAAATGGTTAGAAATGACTTGATTTTTATTTTGATAAATATTTGAATTGAAAGATATTTTACGATGATATATTGAAATGGTTTTGGAAATGATTTAATCTTTATTTTGATAAAGATTTGGATTGAAAAGGATATTTTATTTTGAAGTATAAAATATTTTTAAAGTTATAACTACGGGTTATAATAACGATTGGTTGTTAAAGAGACCGGGATCAGATATTGTCTTATAACCGGCCAATACCGAAAACCACTTTAACAACTGTGTACGCGGTGGAGATTCCAGAATGAAGTAGGATGGTAGCGACGTTCTCGAGGTATATGTTACGTGGACCCTACTCCCGTGAGTTGGCATATATGACTAAAACAGGAGCTATACCGGGCTACACAAAGGGTCGCACCCTTTCATCGAGCATGCTCCATCGGAAACCATTCTATTACTGTTGTGATTCGATTCGGTGGTGCCACTTTGATTCGGGGGTATTGTTCGAGGTGGGCGAAAGCTGCTGGCTTGCCGTCACCACCGGTCCGGGAGTGCAAACGGTGTATCCACCCTGGCATTGCCTCGCGTGTCGTGTCATATCCTTATATCGAGCCCACTACGATTTTGGTTTTAAAGATCCGACCGCGTTAAGGTTCACCATCCCCTTAACGCTATTTTCTATATGATTATACTTTACTGATTAGACACTACCGTATATAGCGTATATTACTACATAGTAAATAGCTTAACAGATCCTTAGAGGATGGGCGGTCCCAAGCATCCTTTAAGTTACTGATGCATTTTGTTACTGTTCACTTGAGTTGATTTACAGCTCATAAGTATTTATGTCCTGACTCGAGGGTTTTGTGTTTTGCTTTACGCTCGGGTCAGATTGATTGAGTTAGCATTCAAGATTCACCTTCGGCGTTGGAGCTGTCCTTGAAGATCCAGCCATCTATTTTGTTTCAGTATCCAGTGGTTCAGTGATGTATCTGATTTGTACCTGATGTATCCTGTTACTCTTCTGTTGTATCTTATTTAACTCTGATGTATCTCATATTTTATATAGTAGCTTCATGAACTACTATCTCCTCTTTTACTTCAGCTGCATTATCATTACTCTGTGTCTGTGATCTGTGATTTTATTTACTGTATATTCTGAGATTTGCCAAATTTTTATTTACAACGCGGTATTTTGAGCAATTCAATTTCGACATGAGTGTCTACCCATACACTTATAATGGATGCGAATGGTTGAAAATATCTGGTTCTTACAGTGATATTGGCGCTTGTCGCATTTTCCCTTATCGAATGCTCGCCCTTAATGCCCACTTCATATTCGAGTGCGAGGATTCAAACTCATGAGCCATCCCGAGTGAAGGATCTACTTCTGCACCAGCACTCAAGATTTGTCCTATCTCGAAACTGCTTCCACCAGAACCAGATTCTATGTCATAATAAATGAGCATCGCCATATAATGAGGGACAGCGATGTCAATTGGTTGTCGAGGGTCATATTCCTTCCACTGCCATGACACAACATCTACTAACTTATCAGGTCTATAGGTGGCCACTCATCTGTCTCCTCATTGACATTCAGGTCATCATACCCTCTATTAGCATTAGTTATCGCTTCCATATTAGGATCCTTGAACTTAATATGGGACCAATACCTCTTCGGTTTGACCGACTTCACGCTCTTGACTAACTATTTAGACTGCTTCCTCTTCTGTGGCTTCCTGACCATAATCTGGTCCCGCCTTAACAGTCTGATCCATTAGAGATTGTCATCTGTCAACAACATCTTTAAATCTAAATGTTCGGAGCCTGCCACTTTAAACTACTCCAAATGTGAAGTCAAGATGCGGAGTCTAATACCAAAAGAAGGAGAATTGCCTGTCAATGGACGAGGTAAGAAAAGAAAAGCCATAAATAACTAAATATAAAAAGCTAAGTAAACTTATGAGAAGAGCAGAAGTTGGAGTTCTCTAAGTCGAGATTAATCGCATGGGGTATGAAGAAGTAATTTATTGATTAGCCATTGGTTGACTTACTGAGAATGCCTATAAAATCACAGGATGAGTGATGGCTTGAAAACGATAATAGGTGCCCATAAGATAATTGGCCTCCTTTTGTAGTCTCAAGACCATCTCAACAGGATTTTCATTTAGCTTTGAGAGACCTAGAGATTTATAAGAAAAATAGATACCTAGCAAAAACCGATAATTATTTGGCATCAACCAACTAGGGCGAGCCAAAATGCATTCAGTATGGAGAGAAGAAAGGGATAAAGGGGCAGTAAGACCCTCAACTGGAGATAACCAGCTGAGAATGTGAGATAATCCGCTAGGGGCAAGTGAGGATGGTCATCTGGAGTAGCATAATGTAGCTTCCTTACATTTATGTCATAACTGGCCAATAGTTTGGCCAAGTCAGAATTGTTCGGTTTTAGTATTGAAGCCGTAAGGGTAATGCCCCCCCATAAAGGGATATTGAACAATAGAAGTAGAGACAGAACTAGCCATCTGAAATACAATTTAGATCAAAATCCTAGTAAATCCCAAAGGAATAACCCATACAGAATACGCATGCGGGCTAGTATTCCTCTTACCTTCTTAGATCAATATTCGGCCCACAACCCTTTATCGAAAGAATGTTACGTACAAGGAATGTCCATGTGCTTATAGAAAGCACATCATCATCGTAAAACCACCGCTAGTAAGATGGAAATGGTTGATCGATGTTAAAAGAACCAAGAAAAGATTAGGTTCCAACCATTTTTCAAAGAGTACCCATGCAGTATTATCTTGTAGCATCTACAACCATGAAAATGCTCTCAAAAAGAAAAGGGGGTACGAAAACAGTAGAAAAATGAATGATTAAATGCCTTAGCCCCCACCCATCCATGGGACTCACCCTAGCAAAGGTAAAGGAGGGGGCATACTTACTCTTCTGATTGAAAGATCTGAGAGCTCAAGGGTTAGAATGCCTAAGTTTCTCTGACAATGTTTGTAGTTTTTCAAAAGAATGAAAAGGAAGGGGATGGGAGGATCTTATAAATAAACCCCCTTGAATCTCCTAGTGGAATTTGATCAACCTCAAATCTCCATCGTCTAGAGGTAATGAATATAACTATTATTTCACCCGCGTCCAATAGTAACCTGCCACCTGCTATGTTTGGAGAATGGAACCATCACTACCAATTGCATGAAGCAACTTGTAAGGCGCATTAAATGTGTTACGGAGCCATCATTCAAACTTTTCTGTATAATATTTATTTAAACCCGCACCTATAAATGGATATGGACTTGGGGGTAGAATGTTATTCATATTTTTCACTAGCAACCAGTAAGCCTAATCAAAGGCAATCTGGCCCAATCAAAGCCAGCCCACTGCTCTATGGTTAGCCCAGTCAAGTGCTGGCCCAAACCAATGGTCTCAAATCAACCTTCAACCCAATGAGGCAATATGGTAAAGATAGTCTCTTCAAGCAACCTTCACATACACGAGATCAGGACTGTATTCGGATCGGTTTTGCCCGACTCCTTTATATTGGACTTCTAGCAACAGCTAAAGACTACCGTCGTTCGCCTCTTTAAGCTTGGCTTCTTTAAGCAACCTTCACATTCACAAGATCAGGACTAGTCCCACATGGCTACTTTTTATTGGACTTCCGATAGTAGCAAGAGACCATCGCGGTTCACCCGGCTCAACATCATCTAACACCTAACCTCTATCTAAGCATGTCTTGGCATACAACATGTCAAGAAAGAATATCCTGCCCTTAGGCATGGCTTCCATAGAGCCAAATCCATCCGTCACCTGGCCTCGCTCCAAGACGCCCCTCGCTCGGTCCATTGCCCACCTTCACCATAGTTCCTTAACTAAACTCCCAAGCCTCTTCCATGTTGCCGACATCTGTCCAGCCACCTAGGACATGTGGGTACTCAAGTGAAAGAAAAAACTATCAATCCATCTGTAACATTTCCGTTTTTAAATCAAATTGAAACTAGAAATAAATTTAATTTTTGGAATTTAATTATGGTTTAGTCTGGTGTTTTCCAAAATTTAATAAATATTTGTTTGTTTATTAATGTAAATGAATGTAAATATGATTTTTAAATACAATTTCTAATTGGAAATTCTGAAATAAATATTTTGAACAATATTTTAATTACAAGTTTAATTGCGGATTAATTTGAAAATTGAATGAATATATATATATATATATATATATATATATAAAGATTAATGATTTGGAATTCAAAAGTGAATATTTAATAAATAGATTATAATTTGAAAATGTGAATTTGAAATTCAAATGTTAATATATTGGAATTTAATTTATTTGAAAATTTGAATGAATAAATATATCAAAAGATTGTAAATAAACTAAATTGATTTGAAATCAAATGGATTACGAATAGAAATTGATTTGGAATTTAAGAGAAATAAATGATAAATGGAATATATAGATATATTTATAAAAAGGTATTTGATTATTTATTCATTTATAAGTACAAATTGATTATATATTAAATTTTGAATTTGAATTTAAGATGTAAAATTAGATTTGAATATAAAATTAGATTTGGAATTTTTTTTAAAAACATTGGAACATATAAATATTTATTTGTAATGAATAACTTTTCAAATCATTTGTTTTAAATTGTATTAGTACAAAATAGATAAAAATGTTTCATAAATTTAAATTGATTAATTAAATATCACATAAAATATAAATAAAGTAAGATTTAAAAACATGATTTGTAAATTAAAATGAGGTAAGGGATTTAAACACCAACATGCAAATTTTAACAAATGTTAATATTTTATAATGTGAGAAGACATTATCATTGTAATTACAAGTGTTAAATTTTATATAAATAAATTTACAAAGCCATGCAAAAAGTTGTATAAAAAAATTAAAAAAAGGGGAAATGTGTATGTGAACAAATAAAGATAAAACAAGGTTTAAAAAAACAAAGGTTTAAATCAACTCAAGACAAGGTTTAAATACAAAATTCAAATTTAAATGAAATAAGGGTTTAAAACAAATTTAGAAAAATATACATATGTAAATTTAATTGAATAATGGGTTTAAACAAAATTTATAAATTAACTAAAATGAAGGGCTTAAACCTAAAATGTTGTATGTGAACAAGTGTTTACAAATGTAATATGAAGATTTACAAGTGGCATGCTATTTCTTTTAAAAAAAATGTAAATATCAAAGGAAATAGTAAAAAAACTCAACATCAATCAAAAGAAAAACAAAATCTATTTGAATTAGAAACCTGAACAAAGAAAAGCAAACAACAGAAAAGATCATCTCAGCAAGTAGAAAGTTTAAACTCAACATGAAGTTTTCAAGATCAAAACTTCAAACATAGAAGATCATAGATCAATCATATCCATCAAGCAACACAAAGATCGGATCAAGTTTCCAGATTGATCTGTTCTAAAAAAAAATTAAAGTCTGAAACCAGCAAGTAATCATGCATATTCAACAGCAAGCTTGATCATCTTCAGTTTCCTCTGTTCTTCATTTTGAAGGTGAGCAAATTTGAAATTTGCGATAATCATTTGAGTAAGGATGTTGCATGAATATATCCAAACTAGAAAATGGTTAAACCCTCTTTGATGTGCATGTCTGAGAACATACATTGGTCTTTGTTCTAAATATTACAGGGATGCAAACCTGTTTAGAAAGAAATTTGATTTCTCTTTCCCTAATGTTTGTTAGATTTTAAAATTGAAACAAGAGTTGATTGTTTAAACATGTTCTATGATTTAAAATAATTTTAAGCAAAAGTAATTAAAGTTTTCTCTGGAAAGTCAAATATACAGAGAAACTCAAAGTTTATCAAATTTTCAAATTTCCTGAATTCGAGATTTACATATATCATTCAAATTGATTTCGAAAACCAGGAATTTTGAAGGTGAAATCAAGATTTTTAAACTCGTAAATTAAGAGCATTTGTAAGTTAAATGATTTATGTACTTTCGTCAATTGCCAACGATCGACGTGATGTTGAAGGGTCAGATTGATGTCGATGGTAGCTTGCATGTTGATGATCACAAGAAAAATACTAGAAGAATTTAATATTGATCGAGGTGGCGGCGTAGCGGCGAGGTAGGGTTTAATAACCCAGTTTTGCCGATGAAGTTCAAAGAGGAAATTTTTCATTGTCAACGCAATTAGGGTGATCGGACCAAGGGGGTTAGTAGCATCACATCGTGGCGAAGTTGTGGATGAGGTAGCGACGACCCAGATGACCGGAGGTGGTTCTACGAGGCAGATTTTGGTTTGAGGTTAGGTTCAAGGAAGCACGGATATGCTCGATTCTGAATTGGGGAAAATTTTGGATGTCTGGGTGTTTGGGTAGCTTAGGAGAGCCAGCGTCGACTTGGTGGTGGATGGCGACTTGATCGGTGATGGCTAGGTTGGTGTTCACCGTGCACGCGTGGGTTTGGAGTATCAGGAAGTTGGGGAAGAAGAATAAGGAAATGGAGTTCAGGCGCGTAGGAATGAGAGTTTGACTCGAAGCATGTATCGTGCGTGAGGGGTTCGAGCTCGAGTTATCACTTGAGTAGAATATGAGCGCGCCGTGTAGAAGAACTTAGAAAAAAAATAAAAATTGAAAATTTTGGGCACTCGGGTCAGTTCTTGGGAAAACTCGAAGTAGAGCTCGAGTTCATGGGGTTTTAGCTCGGGTTTCACTTGTGTTTCCTGGGGTCTTGTGTTTCTGAGTTTTGAAACTATAGCAGATTAGTAAAAATAATTTTCTAAGAATTGTTTCTTTATAAATGATGATTATATTATTAAGATAAATGGTATAAATTGAAGGTTTTTGAAATAAAGGATTAAAAAAAATTAAGTTTTAAACTTATATTTTAATAGGTTATTTTGAATGAAACTGAATAATTGATTTAGAAATAAAAATCAAATGTTTTAAATTTTTAACTTAAAAGTAAGTTATCGTTAATGATAATCTAGTAATTAATGATTTGTAATTAAGATTAATTTATTAATAATGAAGAATAATTATTATGAATGATGTTTTATAAATGGTTGAGTAACTTTCAAAGTTATGTTAACATATTCGTTAAAAGGAAAATTGTTATTTGAGATGAATTACTTAATGAAATTAATTAAAGTAATTGATTAATAATTCAAGCTAATTAATCAAGAGATTAATGAATGATTAAATAAAAATTAATAATTAATTAGTGGAAGAGATTATGGGTAGATAATTAAAGACTAAAGATTGATTAATCAAATATTAGGGGTTAATTACTTTGAAGTATAATTAATTTATGTGGTTAATCCATTAGGATGATTTAAATTAAGTATAACCAATTAAGGATAATTAATTGGAATTAAGATTCAGCTAATTACAATCAAGGGTTAATTAATTAAGTAATTAATTAGAGAGATGATTAATTAATAAAGGTAGTTAGGACTTAATCAATTGTAGTTAATAATAATTAATGATTGATTAAAGATTACTAATGAAAGTAATTATGTGGGTAATAAATTTTAAACCACACGTTTTATTCACCTTAATCAAAGATGTTGATTGTTATTGAATGTTGTATGATGGATTGATATATTTGATATGAAATTGTAATGCTATGAGATATGAATTGCTTCGTGCTGAATTGTAATATTTGTGATTGTTTCTGTGTAGATATGAAAACCCTTTGACCCGAAAAACGTTATTTGAATTTCGATGCGACAGGGAGTCGGATTCTAAGTTGGTTATCCGAACCCACATCGAATCGTATTAATGAATCCTTATGATTGATAAATTTATTTTATCTATGAATCTATAAATAAAGATAAGCATTGTAGATTATACTGCTTATCGATATGATTGAATCTGTGGTGATTGATGATGTTGCACTATTGTGTGTACAAAAAACCCTAGACTACACTATACACACACAAATATGGATTGCACGTGGAAATCGGTTAAGTCACAGGTTTCTAAACAGTTTTGAATTTGAATTTTAAATTCAAATGGTTTTGGAAAAGGATTGGGTTTAAAGTGAAAAACTTTTGAAAAGGTGTTTTAAAAATAAAAGTTATTTTGAATAACTTAATAAAGATTTGAAATTTGAAAATTTTGATTTGAACTGAATTCAATATCTGAAATTGAATTTTATATCTGGTATTTATGACGTAAAAATGTTATACAAGGTTATAAATGTGTTTATATGAATTTTAAATCATTTTAAAAGTATTACTTTGAGAATTCGAATTTAACCCAAGTTTATATTTAAAGGCTTTAACTCGTGCAACTATAATTGGGTTTTCCGAAACGGAAACAAGTGATTTCAAATAATAATAGATTTTATATAAGGAAAGAATTTCAAAAATTATGATGGAAAGATTTCCAATTTGAAATGGAATTGTTTTGAAAAGCTATGACTGAATCTTTGTTTAAAAGATTGGTGAACCTTGTTTTAAATTGAAATGGGTCTTAAAAGTGAATCTTTTGTTTAAAAGATTTAAATGTGGAAATTGTTTAAACCATTGAAGGTTTTTGAAATGAATCTTTTTGTTTAAAAGATTTGTAAATGGTAATTTGTTTAACCATTTGAAAGAAAAGTTTTGAATAAGTTGTGACTTTACCGAGATCCCATATCCATATGTTTTTAAATACTGTGCTCATTATTCGGTTTAGCCGGGAGAGGACCTTTGTGTCATATAACCCATTCCGAATAATGATACGACGATATGGATAGCATTTGAAGACAGTTGGAGAAGACCAGATATTTTTCGAAAACGAAAGGATAACTCGTCGAATGTCTCTGCACCGACTGGTCCCTGGTATAGAGATTTGATCACCCTTGTGATGGGGAGTCTGGACGTGATTAGGGATTATCCGGATTTGCAAGGGCTTCTTCGAAAGTGCCTTCGATTCTGTTCGAACCCAGAACAGACTTGTATGGATGTGTGTCTGACATTACACTTTGAGATGTAAAACCGGTTTCTATTAAATACATTTCTGTTTGGTGGCGGAGATTTATTCTCTTAGCTTAACACCCTTCTCTGAGACGTACGAGCTCAGAGGTTATGTACTTGATGGTTACTAGTGATACATTTCCAATTTGGTAATGTGGCATACGAAGTGCTGCTGATCATTTGTTGATCAAAGCATGACTTTCGTGTAAAGCGTAGCTTTGTGGACGAGACTTCGTCGAACTTCACAACCCGGAATGGTCGAAACAGGAAGAATGCGGCAATGTCATTTGGGTGTAGCGCCCCCTGAGGGTATGTTCATTTCTTTTTGGATAGAGATGGTATCATGGTATGGAGCCCAGATACTTAACCTATGTGGTTGCTGCAAATTTATTACTTTGTGATTGTTGGAGAATCCCGGGATAAAGGTTGGTTACGACCGAGGGATGGCATACTCGTGTAGTAGTTACCTAGTTACAATGGTAACCCGGCCTTGTGTTGGCAGAGATCTGGTTAGGTTCTCGGGACGTCCCTCCAGAGGCGTACCCATGTGGCAATGGGAAGTTCCTTGGCCTGACCATTTGTTGGAAATTCAAACAAAACAATACGAGCCCTGTACAGTTTTAGTTATAGAACCTGCCATTTAAAATGGTAGCTATAGCTGGCATAATATAATGGTACCTATGCTGGCTAAGATTAATATTATAATTTCAAAATGTTTTCCACTATGCACTAATAATAATTTCGAATGGTTTTCGCTATCAAGCATATTTGACTATCATAAGAAGCAATCTCCTCCAAGTCTGCATTTGCATTGTGTGTGTGGCGGGAGGCCTTATGGTAGTTTCATTTTCTTAAAAGCATTACGGATTTCAAAATTTAAATTCTTTTGTTTTTTTAAAGACCAAATTGTTTTTTTTGCTCATACCAGTCCCACGACTGACCCGGAGTTTATTGTTCCCTTCCTAAGCTCTAGGTGCCCACAAATTTCCACACGGGCAGTCTAGAGTTGGGTTTTTCAGATAGTAGACATAGAATCGATTCTGTAGCTTTCAGCTTTCTCTTTGGTATTCTTTGGAGATCTTTGGATATTGGAGTCTTCGGATTCATGGATGAGACTTGCTTAGCTTGGTGAAACGTGATGGTGGTTTAAGCTAGTGGTTTGGAGTTATAGCTTTGGAGCATTGGATTGGAGTTATCTCTTGGCTATTTGTTTTCCACTACTATGCCATATTGTTATTCCGTTGTAGCATTGTTATCTTGTATCTCTAATATTGATTCATATTGTATCATTGTTGTATCGAACGTTGTATATCAATGATATTCATTTTTTCCTTCCGCTGTGTTTTTATACTTGATGTGTTATAAGCTCCGGCGAACCAGATTCGACGTTTGGATCTGTGACATTGGAATACAAGTGTCGTATTCAGTGCCGATTTTCGAAGGTCGAGTCAGGGTCGTTTCGTTTGGTATCGAAGATGATGGTTAAAACTTTAGCTCAAGAGTATAACACATTAAGTAACTCACTAGAGATAAGGTGAAATATATCCTAGAATGAGTATATCCCTAAGATATCCGTCTGAATGCCTAAGTAAATTCTCTTACTATCCACTGATAGTGAGTATGAGTGCAAGAAGAGGACGAGATAGGGGACAGTGGAGTACGACTACAAATGGTCGATACCCTGCAATAGCGGAAACAACTTTCTCTATCAATCTCCTTTGATTCATCTCTTTTCAATTCTTTGATGATTCCTGGCAGTTCCAGGAAGAAGCTTTGATATATTTGCATGGGACACAAACTCCAGATGGGTCAGAATTGTTTGTTTGGATGAATTGTTTGCTTTAGTTGCTATGGTTGGTAGGTATATTTTGGTTGTTTAAACTAAAAAGATTTGGATTGCATCTATATATCTGTTTATTCTGTTGGGTCCAGAAATATTTTACGAATGGTTAGTTATCTTTTGAACTAATCAATACCTCCGTATATTCGTAGATATGGTGACCCGAGTATCTTGATTCGTTCTTGTATCCATTATTGATATTCTGATCTGGGAAGCCAAATGCAGAATAAATATTCAATTTTATCGGAAAGATATTTCTCTGTCTTTCATCTGTTCTTGATTGTCTCCCTTACAAATTTCGAGGACGAAATTTTCTAAGGGGGAAATCTGTAACATTTCCGTTTTTAAATCAAATTGAAATTGGAAATAAATTTAATTTTTGGAATTTAATTATGGTTTAATCTGGTGTTTTCCAAAATTTAATAAATATTTGTTTGTTTATTAATGTAAATGAATGTAAATATGATTTTTAAATAGAATTTCTAATTGGAAATTCTGAAATAAATATTTTGAATAATATTTTAATTACAATTTTAATTGCGGATTAATTTGAAAATTGAATGAATACATATACATATATATATATATATATATATATATATATATAAAGATTAATGATTTGGAATTCAAAATTGAATATTTTATAAATATTATAATTTGAAAATGTGAATTTGAAATTCAAATGTTAATATATTGGAATTTAATTTATTTGAAAATTTGAATGAATAAATATATCAAAAGATTGTAAACAAAATAAATTGATTTGAAATCAAATGGATTATTAAAAGAATTTGATTTGGAATTTAAGAGAAATAAATGATAAATGGAATATAAAGATATATTTATGAAAAGGTATTTGATTATTTATTCATTTATAAGTACAAATTTATTATATATTAAATTTTGAATTTGAATTTAAGATGTAAAATTAGATTTGAATATAAAATTAGATTTGAAAAACAAAAAATTAAAAACATTGGAACATATAAATATTTATTTGTAATGAATAACTTTTCAAATCATTTTTTTTAAATTGTAATAGTACAAAATAGATAAACATGTTTCATAAATTTAAGGGATTAATTAAATATCACATAAAATATAAATAAAGTAAGATTTAAAAACATGATTTGTAAATTAAAATGAAGTAAGGGATTTAAACACCAACATGCAAATTTTAGCAAATGTAAATATTTTATAATGTGAGAAGACATTATCATTGTAATTACAAGTGTTAAATTTTATATAAACAAATTTACAAAGCTATGCAAAAAGTTGTATAGAAAAAAGGGAAATGTGTATTTGAACAAATAAAGACAAAACAAGGTTTTAAAAAAACAAAGGTTTAAATCAACTCAAGACAAGGTTTAAATACAAAATTCAAATTTAAATGAAATAAGGGTTTAAAAAAAATTTAGAAAAATATACATATGTAAATTTAATTGAATATTGGGTTTAAACAAAATTTATAAATTAACTAAAATGAAGGGCTTAAACCTAAATTGCTGTATGCGAACAAGTGTTTACAAATGTAATATGAAGATTTACAAGTGGCAGGCTATTTCTTTTAAAAAAAATTGTAAATATCAAAGAAAACAGTAAAACAACTCAACAACAATCAAAAGAAAAACAAAATATGTTTGAATTAGAAACCTGAACAAAGAAAAGCAAACAGGAGAAAAGATCATCTCAGCAAGTAGAAAGTTCAAACTCAACATGAAGTTTTAAAGACCAAAACTTCAAACATAAAAGATCATAGATCAATCATATCCATCAAGCAACACAAAGATCGGATCATGTTTCCAGATTGATCTGTTCTCTGTTGTAAAAAAAAAAAATTAAAGTCTGAAACTAGCAAGTAATCATGCAAATTCAACAATAAGCTTGATCATCTTCAGTTTCCTCTGTTCTTCATTTTGAAGGTGTGCAAATTTGAAATTTGTGATAATCATTTGAGAAGGATGTTGCATGAATATATGCAAACTAGAAAATGGTTAAAACCTCTTTGATGTGCATGTCTGAGAACAGACATTGGTCTTTGTTTTAAATATTACACGGAAGCAAACCTGTTTAGATAGAAATTTGATTTCTCTTTCCCTAATGTTTGCTAGATTTTAAAATTGAAACAAGAGTTGATTGTTTAAACATGTTCTAAGATTTAAAAATAATTTTAAGCAAAAATAATTAAAGTTTTCTCTGGAAAATCAAATATACAGGGAAACTCAAAGTTTATCAAATTTTCGAATTTCCTGAATTCAATATTTTCATATATCATTCAAATTGATTTCGAAAACCATGGATTTTCAAGGTGAAATCAAGATTTTTAAAACTCTTAAATTAAGAGTATTTGTAAGTTGAATGATTTTTGTACTTTCGTCAATTGCCAACGATCGACGTGATGTTGAAGGGTCAAATTGATGTCGATGGTAGCTTGCATGTTGATGATCACAGGAAAAATACTGGAAGAATTTAATATTGATCGAGGTGGCGGCGTAGCGGCGAGGTAGGGCTTAATAACCCGGTTTTGCCGATGAAGTTAAAAGAGGAAATTTGTCATTGTCAACGCAATTAGGGTGACCGGACCGAGGGGGTTAGTAGCATCACATCGTGGCGAAGTTGTGGTTGAGGTGGCGACGACCTAGATGAACGGAGGTGGTTCCATGGGGCAGACTTTGGTTTGAGGTTGGGTTCCAGGAAGCACGGATATGTTCGATTCTGATTTGGGGAAATTTTGGAAGCTGGGTGTTTGGGTAGTTCAGGTTGAGCCAATGTCGATTTGGTGGTGGGTGGCGACTTGATCGGTGATAGCTAGGTTGGTGTGCACCGTGCACGTGTGGGTTTGGAGTATCAGGAAGTTGGGGAAGAAGAAGGAGGAAATGGAGTTCAGGCGCGTAGGAATGTGTGTTTGACTAGAAGCATGTATCATGCGTGAGGGGTTCGAGCTCGAGTTATCACTTGAGTAGAATATTAGCGCGCCGTGTAGAAGAACTTAGAATTTTTTTTTAAAATTGAAAATTTTGGGCATTTGGGTCAGTTCTTGGGAAAAATCGAAGTAGAGCTCGAGTTCGTGGAGTTTTAGCTCGGGTTTCACTCATGTTTCCTAGGGTCTTGTGTTTCTGAGTTTTGAAACTATAGCAGAATAGTAAAAATAAATTTCTAAGAATTGTTTCTTTATAAATGATGATTATATTATTAAGATAAAAGGTATAAATTTAAGGTTTTTGAAATAAAGGATTAAAAACAATTAAGTTTTAAACTTATATTTTAATATGTTATTTTAAATGAAACTGAATAACTGATTTAGAAATAAAAATCAAATGCTTTAAATTTTTAACTTAAAAGTAAGTTAATTCATATCGTTAATGATAATCAAGTAATTAATGATTTATAATTAAGATTAATTTATTAATAATCAAGAATAATTATTATGAATGATGTTTTATAAATGGTTGAGTAACTTTCAAAGTTAAGTTAACATATTTGTTAAAAGGAAAATTATTATTTGAGGTGAATTACTTAATGAAAGTAATTAAAGCAATTAAAGTAATTAATTAATAATTCAAGCTAATTAATCAGGAGATTAATGAATGATTAAATAAAAATTAATAATTACTTAGTGGAAGAGATTAAGGGTAGATAATTAAGGACTAAAGATTGATTAATCAAATATTACAGGTTAATTACTTTGAAGTATAATTAATTTATGTGGTTAATCCATTAGGGTGATTCAAATTAAGAATAACCAATTAAGGATAATTAATTGGAATTAAGATTCAATTAATTACAATCAAGGGTTAATTAATTAAGTAATTAATTAGAGAGATGATTAATAAATGGAGGTATTTAGGACTTAATCAATTGTAGTTAATAGTAATTAATCATTGATTAAAGATTACTAATGAAAGTAATTGTGTGGGTAATAAATTTTAAACCACACATTTTATTCACCTTAATCAAAGATGTTTATTATTATTGAATGCTGTATGATGGATTGATATATTTGATATGAAATTGTAATGCTATGAGATATGAATTGCTTGGTGCTGAATTGTAATATTTCTGATTGTTTCTGTGTAGATATGAAAACCCGTTGACCCAAAAAACGACATTTGAATTTCGATGCGACAGGGAGTCGGATTCCAAGTTGGTTATCTGAAACCCTCATCGAATCATATTAGTGAATCCTTGTGATTGATAAATTTATTTGATCTATGAATAAAGATAAGCATTGTAGATTATACTACTTATCGATATGATTGAATCTATGGTGATTGATGATGTTGCACTATTGTGTGTAAAAAATCCCTGGACTACACGTACACACACAAATATGGATTGCACGTGGAAATCGGTTAAGTCACAGACTTTTAAATAGTTTTGAATTTGAATTTTAAATGCAAATGGTTTTGGAAATGGATTGGGTTTAAAGTGAAAAACTTTTGAAAAGGTGTTTTAAAAATAAAAGTTATTTTGAATAACTTAATAAAATTTGAAATTTGAAAATTTTGATTTAAACTGAATTCAGTATCTGAAATTGAATTCTATATCTGGTATTTATGACGTAAAAATGTTATACAAGGTTATAAATGTGTTTCTATGAATTTTAAATCATTTTAAAAGTATTACTTGAGAATTTGAATTTAACCCAAGTTTATATTTAAATGCTTTAACTCGTGCAAATATAATTGGGTTTTCCGAAACGGAAACAAGTGATTTCAAATAATAATAGCTTTTATATAAGGAAATAATTTCAAAAATTATGATGGAAAGATTTCCAATTTGAAATGGAATTGTTTTGAAAAGCTATGAATGAATCTTTGTTTAAAAGATCGGTGAACCTTGTTTTAAATTGAAAGGGGTCTTAAAAGTGAATCTTTTGTTTAAAAGATTTAAATGTGGAAATTGTTTAAGCCATTGAAGGTTTTTGAAATGAATCTTTTTGTTTAAAAGATTTGTAAATGGTAATTTGTTTAACCATTTGAAAGAAAAGTTTTGGATAATAAGTTGTGACTTAACTGAGATCGATATCCATATGTTTTTAAATATTGCGCTCATTATTCGGTTTAGCCGGGAGAGGATCTTTGTGTCATATAACTCATTCCGAATAATGATACGACGATATGGATAGCATTTGAAGACCGGTGGAGAAGACCGGATATTTTTCGAAAACGAAATGATAACCCGTCGAATGTCTCTACACCGACTGGTCCTCGATATAGAGATTTGATCACCCTTTGTGATGGGGAGCCTAGACGTGATTAGGGATTATCCTGATTTGCAAGGGCTTCTTGGAAGTGCCTTCGGTTCTGTTCGAACCCGGAACAGACTTGTAAGGATGTGTGTCTGACATTACACTTTGAGATGTAAAACCAGTTTCTATCAAATACATTTTTGTTTGGTGGTGAAGATTTATTCTCTTAGCTTAACACCCTTCTCTGAGACCTACGAGCTCAAAAGTTATGTAGTTGATGGTTACTAGTGATACATTCCCAATTTGGTAATGTGGCATACGAAGTGCTGCTGATCATTTGTTGATCAAAGCATGGCTTTCGTGTAAAGCGTAGCTTTGTGGACGAGACTTCGTCGAACTTCACAACCCGGAATGGTCGAAACAGGAAGAATGCGCAAGGTTATTTGAGGGTAGCGCCCCCTGAGGGTATGTTCATTTCCTTTTGGATAAAGGTGGTATCATGGTATAGAGCCCAGATTCTTAACCTATGTGGTTGCTGCAAATTTATTACTTTGTGGTTGTTGGTGAATCCCGGGATAAAGGTTGGTTATGACCGGGGGATGGCATACTCGTGTAGTAGTTACCTAGTTACAGAGGTAACTCGGCCTTGTGTTGGCAGAGATCCGGTTAGGTTCTCGGGGCGTCCCTCCAGAGGCGTACCCATGTGGCAATGGGAAGTTCATTGGCCTGACCATTTGTTGCAAATCCAAACAAAACAATACGAGCCCTGTACGGTTTTAATTGTAGAACCTGCCATTTAAAATGGTAGCTATAGCTGGCATAATATAATGGTACCTATGCTGGCTAAGATTAATATTATACTTTCAAAATGTTTTCCACTATGCACTAATAATAATATCAAATGGTTTTCGCGTATCAAGCATATTTGACTATCATAAGGAGAAATCTCCTCCAAGTCTGCGTTTGCATTGTGTGTGTGGCGAAGGCCTTATGGTATTTCATTTTCTTAAAAGCATTGCGGATTTCAAAATTTAAATTCTTTTGTTTGTTTTAAAGACCAAACTGTTTTTGTTTGCTCATACCAGTCCCACGACCGACCCGGAGTTTATTGTTCCCTTCCTAAACTCTGGGTGCCTATAAATTTTCACACAGGCAGTCTAGAGTTGGGTTTTTCAGATAGTAGATATAGAATCGATTCTGTAGCTTTCAGCATTCTCTTTGGTATTCTTTGGAGATCTTTGCATATTGGAGTCTTCGGATTCATGGACGAGACTTGCTTGGCTTGATGAAACGTGATGGTGGTTCAAGCTAGTGGTTTGGAGTTATAGCTTTGGAGCATTGGATTGGAGTTATCTCTTGGCTATTTGTTTTCCGCTGCTATACCATATTGTTATTTCGCTGTAGCATTGTTATCTTGTATCTCTGATATTGATTCATATTGTATCGTTGTTGTATCGAATGTTGTATATCAATGATATTCATTTTTTCCTTCCGCTGTGTTGTTATACTTGATGTGTTATAAGCTCTGGCGAACCATATTCGACGTTTGGATCTGCGGTATTGGGATACAAGTGTCGTATTCAGTGCCGATTTTCGAAGGTCGAGTCACGGTCGTTTCACTATCCATTCAGAGCATCGCCATTGGGGTGGTTGATCTGATGGGCTTGTACCAATAGCATTAAATGCATATTTAGTGCAAGCCCATGCCTTGTATAGAGAGTTGATGAGTGCTTTCTCATCCACCATAGATCTTTTAACCTACTTTACAGTTGTCAGCCATCCACCTCTATAGTCAGATCCACAGTCAACCCAACTCCCGCCTTTTCCCATAACACAATCTCTGCTATACATTACCCATTCTAGCTTGTATAAATACCCTATATCGTCCAACTAAAATAGGTTGGATTATAGCTGAACTAGTTGGATTTTAGTTGAATTGGTTGGATCATTCAAGAATTCTGAATACCACACATAATTCGTGGCTCTTAATATTGCTATTCCATAAGATTACACAACTTAATTTGTCTTAGGTGCTTTCTATTTTCCGACTATTCTCAATTGCTTATAGTAGTGAGAGAAGTATATAGTAAGAGAACTTCATAATGAATGTAGGTAGCTTTGCCGAAACATTCTATATCTTATGTTGTGTACCTTTTAGTTACATATTTAATTCCTCATTTTCCATTTTAAGCCTAGCAATTAGCAAGTAACCGTTGCTCTTATAAGACCCAGAATTTCAGTCATTTGAAACTCGTATATTTAATTAATTTTAAATATTTAAAAGTTAAGTTTATAAGCTGAATAAATAATATTTCGAATATATGATTTAATTGGATAATTAAATTGTTAATTTAATATTTGAAATTGTTAAAATAATTGGAAATTGAATTAAATTTGAATAAAAATGATTTGTAAAGTGATATTAAATTCTATTTTAATTAGAATGATGTTAGAGAACTTTTAAAATCAAATTAAAAGTTGATTTGTAGAAATTGAATATTTTAATATTTAATCGACGTGTAAAAATAGTCATTTTTCAAATAGTCTCGGATTTCGACAAAACTAGTTTCATTGGATCCGTAATGTTAAATTATTATAGTATTTCAAATTTTGCGTCAATAGGATTTACGGTTTGTTCGAGGCAAGCTAAAACGCATAGAAGTTGGTTTAAGTGAATTTTAAATTTAAAAAATTTGATTTGAAAACCCATCTTTCAAATACGATCGAATTTGCTCCCGATATATATTCCATTGCGTTCGGAATAGGGGTAAAACATTGTAAACGCCAGGTGGCACGCTTCGTTTCGAGTTCGAAAAAATTACGGATGAATAGTGCACGAGAGTTTTCTATAAAAGGACATTAATTTTTCACATTTGCTAAAACCCTAGAGAACCTAGGTCAGCCGCCACCCAATCAATTAATGGCCAGAAAATCGCCTCCTTCCTCCTCGTTTTTCTTCGAATCCAGTGAGAGATAGCGAAAACATTCTATGTGAAAATCGTAGAGGGCGATGAGATCTTTGTTTTCAACGGCAGTGATTGAGAATGGAGCTAGGATTGACGAAAAAATCGGTTTGAACGCGCAACGCTCGTGTTCGTTTTTCTCGACAGTAAGAGCACCAAGTTCGTTGTCGTTCTCGGCAATGGTAGAACTCACTTCGGAGCGTCGCGAGGTTGCCGTTGATCAACTCCTCGACGTTCGTGATGGCCGAAGCAAGTGAATGATGAACGCGACCATATTGGGTTCATGCATGCGTTATTTGACCTAGGAATGTTGTTGGGGAAGAAACGAAAGTGCGGCCTAGATCTTGGGAAAAAAACGTACGGTTGAGATTGGAAAAGGTTAAAGAAAAATAAAAGAAAATTGAAATTTATAAATATTTAATCATGTAATGTTTAAAATGTTATATATTCTTCATACGAGGTCCGTTTTTGACGAAGCGAATTGTATTGGAACCGTATTGATGAGCACTACATTATGGAGCTAGATTGGGATTTATTTGAGCTAGTGAAAATTTTTGGGTAAAATTAAACGCGCGTTTAATTTTAATCGAAATAAATCGCTAACACGACGACTACAAGCAATGTGAGTACAACTCACTCTTTCCGCCTCACTGATATTTTTATATAAGTGAGAATAAATATTATTTATGATGATTGATGATTGTTTGGATGATATATGATATATTGATTGGTATTTTGATATACACCTGCCTAGTGGAGCAGATGACCCTATACGTACATATATTTGGGGAGAAAAGATTAATATAATGGTCAATGAATGCTTTGTCAATATCTTCTGGTTTGTTTAATATCCTACCATCATCATTCTAAATTTGATAGATATTTCTTTTGGCATTTTTAATGTTTAGGGAACTATGATACAGTTTAGAGTTTCTTTCACCATACAGATCCCACTCCTTCCTCAATTTTTGTTTCTTCATACTTTGCTCAACTACCAAGGCATCAGAAAGAAGCTGAGTTAGATCATGTTCCTGTTGAGAAAACTGATATTACCTGGATCATCAAGCATCCTCAGTTGAATAGCAGACAACTGACTCAGCAGATTAGTTGAATACTTGTTACCATCACCATACTTGTACTTAGCCCATCTCTTTAATGCTTCCTAAGTTGCCTTCAGTTTTTGCTACAAAATGGACATTTTGTTACCATATTTAGGGAAGTTCCAAACATTATTCACTAAAGGCATAAAGTCTGGATCATTGATGCAGGAATTAAAAATTTTAAAACTTGAGTTCCTTTTAATGGCATTGCAATCAGGGGCTAAAAACACAGGAGAATGGTCAGAAAGCAAAGGGGGGATAATGTGATTCAGAGAGTTGGGGAATTGAGTAAGAGCTTTAGTGTTGAGAAAAGTTAAGTCCAGTCTACTCATGGTTCTAACTCCAAATCAAATTTTGTTGTTCCACGTGTATTTTGGACCAACATAGGCAGCTTCATGTAAGTTGGAAGCTGAGATAGCATAGTTGAGAGGAGCAATGTCAGAGATTGATAGGGGAGTGCCACCACAACGATCATCTGCAGCAAGCATACAGTTGAAATCACCTAACACAAACCGTGGATGTGAATCCTGCCTAAGTTGTGGTAAATAGTTCAGCATAACTTGCCTAGCAGCGACATGGTTATCCCCATAAATAAAGGTCAGATAGAAGGAGATTGAGGTTGGAAGATGCAAGGCATGGAAATGGATGAATTGCTTGTGGGATATGACTGGTGTGAGTGAGTAGATGTTAGGATCGGAAAGCACTAAAATTCTGCCATATGGAGCCTCAATCAGATTATAATGAACACTCCATAGTGGATTAATAAGTTGGGCAGCTTTGAGGGTAAGATCAAGGTTAAGTTTGGTCTCAAGAATGCCAAATATGCTAATATTGTTCACAGAGATAATATTTTTAGCTTGCACAATAAATATAATATAGTAGTATATACAAGGCTATATAATATAATATAATATAGCTAACACATAAATATAATATAGCTAACACATAAATTTCACATATAATGCATGTTATATAATTTCCATAAGCACATACAAGGTTCCGACACTTATTACAATCGTTTACAGCCAATTCTCAAACCATTCCATTCAGTTTAAGTGATTTACAACTTACTCGCTTATATTTAATTCATTCTAAGCAAAACAAACTCATATTCATTCCAATTAATTTCAAAATTATCCTGTTTCACTTCTAATAACTCATAGGATTTTATCTAATCTCGTTTACATCGAACGATCCATTTTTTTATGCAATTCGACAATATTCATGTGAATAAATAATTACTTAAGCTTATAACCATTTTAAATTGATTCCAACTCAATTTATATTTAATTCCTTCTATTTTAATTCATTCACAACCATTTTATTTAGCTCGACACATTCCATGCTTAAATATTAATAACCATTTCCTAATTTAAAGTTATCCAAGCTTTTATTTAATGGACTTTTACCCTTTCTCGAAGCCAAGCTTCCACTAATTTTAAACTTAAATTAATTTAGTTCAAATTATTCAAATTTCGTACTTAAGCTCATTTTCATTTTTCAAATAAATTTTCCTTTTCAATTTAACCTGATTCTATTTCAATCAAATCTCATTTCAGACTACAAATTCATTCGATTAGTTCATCTGTTTCGTATAAATTTTAAATTTCCAGATTCAATTCATTTAATTAACTACAAGGCCATTTTCAATTTATTCCCACTCAACTGGGTTTTATTTGCGACTAAAACCATACCTACTTTAATCCATTTTCTTTTTATTTGGTAACATTTTCAATTATATTTACTTCACTAACGATTCAAGTCGAATTTGATTTATAACTCGAATTCTATTTTCAAACTTCATTATTAACTCACAATTCAGCTTCTATTTAACTACATTAGGTTCCATTTACATATTTCATTAACTAATTTATTATCTAATTAGTTCTCCCCCTATTTATAATTCAATACTTAATTTTTAATCTAAAAAAAATCACTTCCTTTAATTTTCTTAAGTTCAATTTATTTTATAATTCAAGTTTGGATTTTTGTTTCATTTTCCAAAACATCAAACAATATTTATTTTGGGTTTTCTTCTCCACTTTTCAATTTTATAAGTCACAACTTATTATTTTACACATTTTCATTCATTCTAGGCTTGAATATATTCATCTTTTATCTTTAACTCGAGATTTACTCTTATTTATAACTCAAGCATATTTTTATTCCATGGATTTTTAATTCTATTATAAGTCATTCTAATTCATTTATCACAATCCAATTCTAATCCAACTTATTTCTTATCCAACTCACTTCCATTTATTTAAGTAAGGATCTAATTCCATTCAATATCACCTATAACTCAACTGAATTTATTCCAATTCAATTCTATTTTAACTCAGATTTATTTAATTCAATTCAATCCGATTTTCTTCATCAATCCAAGTTAATTTCATTTTAACTTCTCACTTTAAATTTTAATTCCAACATTCAAAGCTCATATTTCCTTCCTTGTTTAAAAATCATCGCAACTTTACAGGTTTATAGCTGTGACGCCCCACCTCTATAACCACACTAGCCAAGAACATTACGGTGAATGCTGTCAACTAGCACGGAGAATAAGGCTGTTGAGGAGCGACCATCCGTGTAATTGCTTTGCGCAAGCATCGATATGGCAGATAGTATAACATGCATTTCTTTTTCAAGAGGGAAATCCGACATACCGACACAACTCAAAACTACTACACAGTGGCTATAATATCTTCAGAAACAAATATAGAAATAAACATATCATAAATCAGTCACAGACAATTCATATCACAAAGGCGGAAATAGGTATGAATATTACACTAGGAAGTGTACATCAGAGTAGTGGTCTAAAAAGATCTACAATATCACAAAATCATAGTTACACGAACTACACAAAGAATAAGTATACATTATGGAGTCTATATCTCAAATGTATACAACAAAAACTACTAATCTAAGTAGTTAACCAAAAGTCAAGGAGGTAATCCTGGATGTAAAGTCAAGCAGAAGCACCTGTAACATCTCGGTCTGACCCGAGTAATATTTAATAAGAAAATAATAAACGGATCGGTCTAACTATAAAAATCAGATGAAACGATATAGAGTAAGAGATATGACTAAACACATAATAATCACAATGCCAAACTGTGATATATATAAGTAATTGAAAATCAATAAGAGATTAATCAATATCACAAAATCTACACAATAATCAAAGAACTGTCATACTCCTTATTTCGTTCATCAAACCACAAATATTGACGATTATATCAATGTCAATCACAAAAGTCAATGACACACAAATTCACCAATGCACAAATATTGATAAAACTTATCAATGGAAATCATGAAAATTGGTGAAACACAAATTCTAGAAATCATCTCAAGAAATCCAGAAATCACAAAAAAGGGAGGGGGAAGGCCTATCACAAACGGGAGCATAAAGCTCACCAACACGTGTATCACAAACGGAACGCTAATTCCATGGTTGCTAACCATCACAAATTGAGCCGAAGCTCCACAAACGGCCCGAAGACCATGGGTTGCTACCCCACCAATTTGATTCGAAACTCCACAAAACGGGGTTTAGTCTCCCTCGCAGACAAAGTGACATCGCACATTGCTAGTCTAAATCACAAAGATGATCGTCATGATCAACGAGAAGTGTCAATTACAGTAAGCTAGTAAATATATGAGCTTAGCTTCATGTCCCATAACCACTAGCTTAACTTAAATATTTACGAACAAATTGTAGATATCCACTAGAAAATTGTCACAAGAGTTTCAATCGAACGAGTCCAAGAATTAACCGACGAAGTAAACGCAAGCGTTTCATACCACTTGTTTTACTAAGTTGTTTAATTAGATTTCTCATACGAGTGAGGTAAAGGTTTGCATATACTAATAGATTGGAAAACGGTTTAAGAAACGAGCTTTGTACTAAAATAGAGTTGAAATCATTTGAAGAAAGAGTTTTGATATTTACTACTAGTATAGAAAACCTTTATATTTTTAAAGTGACAAATCACAAAGAAGATTGCAGGAACAATCAATCACTAAAATTCACATACGAAGATGTGAATAAAAATCCAACGAAACCGATAAAGAATCCAACAAAATGGATCTTCAAAAATCTCTAAAAAGGAGTCATCAAAGTCATAATAAATGATAACAACAAATAGGAAACAACACGAATCGATTAAAGTTGAAAATTCAAGCAACTAGGCGAAATAGGCAAAATTTCATAAGGTCGGTCGGCCGGCTACAGAGCTCGGTCGACCAGACCCTGTTCCAAAAAAGTCTCGGGAAGCAGGTCGGTCGGCTGAGCCCTGTAGCCAGTCGACCGGACCAGAGACAGAAAGGTGCTTATGCACCTTAGTAGCAGGTCGGTCGGCTGAACCAGGGGTTCGGTCGGCCGACCCTGATGTTCTGCAAATTGAAACCCAATTAATTTATGTGCAAACTCCACCAATTCGCAACCGAACGAGCACGGACGATAGGGAAGTATGCCCAACGGCTACCCAATCCTATTGGCTCCTCGATGCATCACCAAAAACACATTTGAACATCAAAGCTATGATTTTTAAGGATTTGAACCCAAAACACTAAAAATTGGAATATTCACCAAATCAATCCAAACCAAAAGCAATTGCACACGAATAAGTGTTAGGAATTCATACCTAACAATCGAAGATAAATATAAGCATAGATGTGAGATAAAAATCTCACCTTTGAACCCAAATCAATGAAGGAGAAGCTTTAAAAACAAGCAAAGACCAATTCCTCTTCATTAACAACTCAAGAAGCTTCAATCTAAGCTTAAAAGAGAAACATTTCCTAAATTAGGTTTAGGAAATTTCTGAAATCAAAGAGAGAATGAGTTGGAGAAGAAGAAGAAAAAGCTTACCAATGGGTTCACTTGAGTTTGGAGCAAGAAGATGGATTTGCTAATGGAAACTAGGGCTTAGGATTTCCTAATTCTTTTTCTCTTCCCCCATTTTTGATGAAGCTTGAATGTATTAGGAAATTATGAAGTAATGAAGAGGAGAGGGGGTTGGGACTGAGCTAGTAAGTGGGGTTATTGGGCTCAGCCCAAACCAAAGCCCTAAGTAAAAAGTAGCAAAAATCAACTTACTCCAAACATATTGAAGCTTATACTCAAAAAGGTCGCAAACGGAATTTTAAACTCAATGGGAGTGGTCCCGAGTCCTAATTCGACCGTATGCAAAAAGTAGCTTTTTTGACTAAATTTCGAGTATCGATAAAATATTTAAATATAAAAATCGACAAATATGCGGGTTGTTACAGACTCCCCTCCTTAAAGAAATTGCGTCCTCGCAATATTTAAGAAGAAGATATATAGTAACAACCATAAAAGCATATTCAACACAAAAGAAATTTGAAATAAGAAGTTCACCTCAAAGAGCACGAGAAAGTAAGTACAGATGTGTTAGCTCGATGAACTCTCTAGACTCCCAAGAACAATCCTTAGGATTTGAAGACCATTGAACTTTCACAAGCGGAACATCTTTATTTCGAAGTCGTTTGACCTCCGAAGCAATAATTCAAATAGGATGCTGCTCATAAGTTAAATTAGGCGAAACCTCAATCTCTTCCACAACACCGGGCTCAATAATAGAATCGAAATCTCGAAGACATTTCCGCAATTGAGAAACATGAAACACGTCATGCATAGCAGAAAACTGAGCCGGTAATAAAAGGCGATAAGACATGGAACCAATACGTTCAGTGATAGGAAATGGCCCAATATATCGAGGCGCCAACTTTCCCGATCGACTGAAATGTACAACACCTTTCATAGGTGACACACGAATGAACACAAGATCTCCCACAGAAAATTCTAATTTCCTTCTTCGATTATCGGCATAGGATTTTTGTCTACTCTGGGCTTCTTTCATCCTATGTCGAATAAGTTCAATCTTCTCTGTGGAATCACGAATAAAGTCTGGACCTAAAACCAGCTTCTCACCGGCCTCAAGCCAATAAGAAGGAGATCGGCATGGCCTTCCATAGAGTGCCTCGAAAGGTGCCATACCAATATTAGATTGGAAGCTATTATTATAGGAAAACTCGACAAGTGAAATATGATCTTCCTAACTTCCACCGAAATCAAGCATACAAGCACGAAGAAGATCTTCAAGAGTGTGATTCACACGCTCGGTTTGTCCATTAGACTGGGGATGTTAAGCGGTGCTAAAATTAAGCTTCGTTCCCAAACCTTTTTGAAGACTCCTCCAAAATCCACTAGTAAACAATGGATCACGATCACTAACTATAGAAGTAGGAACTCCATGTAATTTAACAATCTCTTTAACAAAGAGTTTGGCCAAAAGAGGAACGGTTTGGTTAGACCGAACGGGAATAAAATGGGCAGATTTAGTAAGCCTATCAACAATCACCCATAAGCTATCATGACCCGAACGAGAACGGGGAAGGCCATTTATAAAATCCATGGAAATTTGGTCCCACTTCCAAATTGGAATTTCTAAAGGTTGCAATAACCCACCGGGCCTTTGATGCTCGGCCTTAACAAGTTGGCAAGTCATGCAATGCTTAACGAAGTTAGCGATGTCAAGTTTCATTCCCTCCCAATAATAAAGTCGCTTCATATCCGCGTACATTTTGCTACTATCGGGATGAATGGTAAATTTAGAATGATGAGAATCTACTAAAATATCTTTACGAAGATCACTAATATTTGGCACCATAAGTCTACCAAATCTCCGAATGCCGCCACGAGAATCGATATTAAAGTCTTTCAAACCTTCAATATCAATTTTATCCTTAATATTTTGGCCAAGAAGAGCCAATTCGGGATCTAGCCTTTGAGCTTCAAGAATGCGGTCTAAAAGAGAAGGATGAGCCTCAAGGCTACATAAAACAAATGATGAGTATAAATTGGAAACACGGCCTCGAATTTCGTAGTGGATAAAATCTCGAGGTCGTTCCATTCAGATATCATCATAGAAACAAAAGCTTGTTGTTTACGGCTAAGAGCATCGGCGACACGATTACCCTTACCGGGGGTATAAAGAATATCAAGATCATAAGGAGCAAGAAATTCGAGCCAACGCTGTTGACGCAAATTAAGTTCCTTTTGAGAGAATAAATACTTCAAGGACTTATGATCGGTATAAAGAACAAATTTCTCTCCTAAAAGATAATGACGCCAAATCCGAAGAGCAAAAACAATAGCCGCGAGCTCTAAATCATGAGTGGCATATCTAGTCTCAGCAGGCTTTAATTGCCTAGAAGCATAAGCAATAACACGTTCTTTTTGCATAAGAATGGCACCCTAACCAACACGAATGGCATCGGTATAAACAACGAAATCTTGATTCCCCTCGGGAATAACAAGAACAGGAGCATCAGAAAGAAGTTCTTTTAATTTCTGCAAAGAAGTTTCACATTTGTCCGACCAAATGTATTTAACACCTTTCTTCGTTAAGCTAGTGAGAGGCACGACAATCTTAGAAAAGTCTTTGATAAAACGGCGGTAATAACCTGCCAATCCAAGGAAACTACGAATCTCTGTCACACTCTCCGGTCTCTTCCAATCTTGAATCGCTTCAATCTTTGAAGGATCCACGAAAATTCTGAATTCGGAAATAATATGACCGAGAAACTTCACACGAGATTGCCAAAAGTGGCATTTAAATTTTTTTTCTTTTAAATGATTACTCCTAATAGTGTCCAACACAATCCGAAGATGTTTTTCATGCTCCTCCTCAGTTTTAGAATACACAAGAATATCATCAATAAAGATGAGAACAAACCGGTCGAGGAAGTCTTTGAAAACTCTATTCATAAGGTCAACGAAATAAGCCGGAGCATTCGTTAGACCAAATGGCATAACAAGCCATTCATAAGATCCATAACGAGTACGGAACGATGTCAAAGGAATGCTATCCTCTGTAATACAAAGCTGATGAAATCCAGTAGCTAAGTCTAATTGTGAAAAGACTATAGCACCACTAAGTTGATCGAATAGGTCATTAATCCAAGGTAAAGGATATTTATTTTTGATAGTAAGATGATTAAGCTTGCGGTAGTCAACGCAAAGCCTAAGTGTTCCATCGGATTTCTTCACAAAAATAGCTGAAGCTCCCCAAGGCGAGGAACTAGAGCGAATAAATTGCTTCGTCTCCAATTCGGATAATTGTTTGCGCATCTCCTCATTCTCCTTATTAGACAGGCGATAAGGAGGACGAGTAATAGGTTGAGCTCCAGGAATAAGATTAATTTTGAACTCAATTCCTCGCTTAGGTGGTAATCCAAAAACGGGCTCGAATATGTCGAAAAATTCACGAACGACGTGAATAAGAGAAATAATATCACCCTCATCATCATTGTCGTCATCACGAGGGTTTAAAGAATATAAAGATGCAACCAAAGCAGAATCCGAATCTTTAAGAATAAAAGAAACCTGATTAACAGATTGAGGATGTCGAAGATGAATAGTCCGCTCAGGACATAGGATATGAGCTTCATAACGGTTAAGCCAATCCATTCCCAAAATCATTCCAAAGCCTAAATAACGCATGACATGCAAATCGGCTAGGAAAGAAAAATCACATATAGTAATCTCGACATCTTTACACAATAAACTGATTGTTGCGGATCCACCAACCAGATTCGCAATTCTCAAAGAAGTCATTAAAGCAACAACACTTAAAGAAAAAGTATCAACAAGTTCTTTTGATATAAAAGAATGGGATGCTCCCGTATCAAAAAGAACTCGAATAGGATGACCACGAAATAAAATAATGCCATCAAGGATAGAATGAGAAATACCTTGACCACGAGATGTGTTGCCAGGGGCTTGAGCAACATTTAACTTTCCCTCCTTCCTGCCCTGAAGCTTGGGGCATGAAGATATAACATGACCGGGACCTTTGCAGTAGCGATAAGAGAGAGACTTTGGGCACTTGTTCGCGTAATGGTCCTTCGAACCACAATTATAGCATTCCCCATGACCAAAGGAAGAAGTCTTTGCCACTGGGGTTGCTTGCTTCCCCTTTTTGTTGGGATAAGGGCCTTTGAAGTTACTGGGCCTTTTCTTGTTGTTGTTGAAGTTTGGTTTGGAACCCACCACTTCAACATCATTTTCCCTATCCGCCTCTTCAAGACGAAGAGCGATATCAATAAGTTGGTCGAAAGAAACTTCTAACTTTAGAAGTAATGGCTTCTTGAGATTTTTGTTTAAACCATAGACAAATCTTTGGTTCTTCTTCAATGGGGTGTTGATATATTCAACCCCGTATTTAGAGAGAGATTCAAAAGACGCGGCATAATCCGTCACGGAAGATTCACCTTGAACAAGGTCTATAAAACGGCAAGCCAAAGTCACCTTCTCAGCTTTTGGTACGAATTTCAACTCGAAGCGTTCCCGGAATTGCTCCCAGGTGAGATCCGCTTCATTAATCTTAGAAATAAGAAGCTCGTACCAGTCCAATGCTCTTTCTCGGAGCATACTGGAGGCCACCTGAACTCGGTGAAGGTCAATAAGATTCATGCGAGAAAAGATTCGATCGCATGATCTTAGCCAAGCCTGTACTTCAACAACAGTTTCGGAACCTTTGAATGGCTTTCCACCCAAATTAGTGTAATCGCTGCACAGGCGTGCAAATCCCGACTTTCTGTGAGTAGGTTCCGGGTTAGCTCCAGCTGCTTGAGCATTTGTCACTAAATCAAGAAGCTATTGAGCAGTCATAAAAACTCCATCCTGGGGTGGAGTGCTAGTAGGTACGACTCTGGGGCGGCCTAGTCTAGACATTTCTCTTCCTTTAGAAAGAAATAAGAAGGAGAAAAGGGTTATTCACAAAATGAATATCAAGTAATCTTGATAGATAAAACAAGGAATCATAAGGAAAATAGGATGAGTCGGTACGAAGACTCGAATAAACCCTAAAGCACGACTCCTAAGATGGACTTAGGACGATGATCCTTGTTATAATATTCCATATTGTTTCGAAGTTTAGCTCTGATACCAAGCTGTGACGCCCCACCTCTATACCCACGCTAGCCAAGAACATTACGGTGAATGCTGTCAACTAGCACGGAGAATAAGGTTGTTGAGGAGCGACCATCCATGTAATTGCTTTGCGCGAGCATCGATATGTCAGATAGTATAACATGCATTTCTTTTTCAAGAGGGAAATCCGACATACCGAAACAACTCAAAACTACTACACAGCGGCTATAATATCTTCAGAAACAAATATAGAAATAAACATAACATAAATCAGTCACAGACAATTCATATCACAAAGGCGGAAATAGATATGAATATTACACTAGGAAGTGTACATCAGAGTAGTGGTCTAAAAAGATCCACAATATCACAAAATCAAAGTTACACGAACTACACAAAGAATAAGTATATATTATGGAGTCTATATGTCAAATGTATACAACGAAAACTACTAATCTAAGTAGTTAACCAAAAGTCAAGGAGGTAATCCCGGATGTAAAGTCAAGCAGAAGCACCTGTAACATCTCGGTCTGACCCGAGTATTATTTAATAAGAAAATAATAAACGGATCAGTCTAACTAAAAAAATCAGACGAAACGATATAGAGTAAGAGATATGACTAAACACATAATAATCACAATGCCAAGCTGTGATATATATAAGTAATTGAAAATCAACAAGAGATTAATCAATATCACAAAATCTACACAAGAATCAAAGAACTGTCATACTCCTTATTTCGTTCATCAAACCACAAATATTGACGATTATATCAATGTCAATCACAAAAGTCAATGACATACAAATTCACCAATGCACAAATATTGATAAAACTTATCAATGGAAATCACGAAAATTGGTGAAACACAAATTCTAGAAATCATCTCAAGAAATCCAGAAATCACAAAAGGGGGGGGGGGAAGGCCTATCACAAACGGGAGCATAAAGCTCACCAACACGTGTATCACAAACGGAACGCTAATGCTAACCATCACAAATTGAGCCGAAGCTCCACAAACGGCCCGAAGACCATGGGTTGCTACCCTATCAATTTGAGTCGAAACTCCACAAAACGGGGTTTAGTCTCCCTCGCAAACAAAGAGACATCGCACATTGCTAGTCTAAATCACAAAGATGACCGTCATGATCAACGAGAAGTGTCAATTACAGTAAGCTAGTAAATATATAAGCTTAGTTTCATGTCCCATAACCACTAGCTTAACTTAAATATTTACAAACAAATTGTAGATCTCCACTAGAAAATGTCACAAGAGTTTCAATCGAACGAGTCCAAGGATTAACCGACGAAGTAAACGCAAGCGTTTCATACCACTTGTTTTACTAAGTCGTTTAATTAGATTTGTCATATGAGTGAGGTAAAGGTTTTTATATACTAATAGATTGGAAAACGGTTTAAGAAACGAGCTTTGTACTAAAATAGAGTTGAAATCATTTGAAGAAAGAGTTTTGATATTTACTACTAGTATAGAAAACCTTTATATTTTTAAAGTGACAAATCACAAAGAAGATTGTAGGAACAATCAATCACTAAAATTCACATATGAAGATGTGAATAAAAATCCAACGAAACCGATAAAGAATCCATCGAAATGGATTTTAAAAAATCCCTAAAAAGGAGTCATCAAAGTCATAATAAATGATAACAACAAATAGGAAACAACACGAATCGATTAAAGTTGGAAATTCAAGAAACTAGGCGAAATAGGCAAAATTTCATCAGGTCGGTCGGCCGGCTACAGAGCCCGGTTGACCGGACCCTGTTCCAAAAAAGTCTCGGGAAGCAGGTCGGTCGGCTGAGCCCTGTAGCCAGTCGACCGGACCAGAGACAGAAAGGTGCTTATGCACCTTAGTAGAAGGTCGGTCGGCTGAACCAGGGGTTCGGTCGGCCGACCCTGATGTTCGGCAAATTGAAACCCAATTAATTTATCTGCAAACTCCACCAATTCGCAACCGAACGAGCACATACGATAGGGAAGTATGCCCAATGGCTACCCGATCCTATTGGCTCCTCGATGCATCACCAAAAACACATTTGAACATCAAAGCTATGATTTTTAAGGATTTGAACCCAAAACACTAAAAATTGGAATATTCACCAAATCAATCCAAACCAAAAGCAATTGCACACGAATAAGTGTTAGGAATTCATACCTAGCAATCGAAGATAAATAGAAGCATAGATGTGAGATTAAAATCTCACCTTTGAACCCAAATCAATGAAGGAGAAGCTTTAAAAACAAGCAAAGATCAATTCCTCTTCAATAACAACTCAAGAAGCTTCAATCTAAGCTTAAAAGAGAAACATTTTCTAAATTAGGTTTAGGAAATTTCTGAAATCAAAGAGAGAATGAGTTGGAGAAGAAGAAGAAAAAGCTTACCAATGGGTTCACTTGAGTTTGGATCAAAAAGATGGATTTGCTAATGGAAACTAGGGCTTAGGATTTCCTAATTCTTTTTCTCTTCCCCCATTTTTGATGAAGCTTGAATGTATTAGGAAATTATGAAGTAATGAAGAGAAGAGGGGGTTGGGACTGAGCTAGTAAGTGGGGTTATTGGGCTCAGCCCAAACTAAAGCCCTAAGTAAAAAGTAGCAAAAATCAACTTACTCCAAATATATCGAAGTTTATACTCAAAAAGGTCGCAAACGGAATTTTAAACTCAATGGGAGTGGTCCCGAGTCCTAATTCGACCGTATGCAATGTGACAGCCCGCAAATCCATACCCCTTGAATCAACACTATTCTACCTCTATTAACTCAAGTGGCACAGAATTACGAACCATTAGGGTTAAGAAGAAGAGATAGAAGAAGAAGAAACTAAACAATATCAGAATCTCACAGTCGCAGCGGAATAAAATATAACAGTAAATATAGAACTTTACACAAGAAGAAAACTATCACTGTTTTATACATCATATCATCAGAGTATCTCATACATCAACAATCACAAATCAGACCTATCATACAATCACAGCAGCGGATATATATAGGTACATATAATACGTCTCGGACTCCAGCTCCTCTTCTGCTCCACAGCATACTGTCCTGAACAAATAATACTCGGTCTGACCCGAGCATTATAATGAAATAACACCCGAGTCAGTCTAGAATACCAGCTGATAATAATGCATCCAAATTGATTATTAAAGTTTCAAAAATCCTTTGAAAATAAAAGCATCTCGTAAGACCACGCCACAAATAAACATGTCGGGTTTTAACCTTACGATAGCCAAAACACTTTTTATAGAAATCCTCTGATATTATAATAGGGTCTATTTACAAATACTTATAAAATTGCCAAAATTGTTACATGATTAAATTCCAGCTACTAGCCACAAAAGTGGGTATTACAAACAAAACTCGTACAAGGCTCGTAGGGAGAATGGATTTCCAACAATGACTAGGCACTAGGGTACCACCAGTCACAGTACGGGGCCTAGATCACCGTACCGAGGATTACTCCCTTCATCCCCTGCAACATAAGGCCGGAACCATTCCTTACTGAACAGTCCCGAACAAGATAAACCCCGTGGTTGGCGCGACCAGCCACCCACTAAGTCGAAATATATAAGGAACATCTAGACAGGGGAATTATCTTGTCCTGCTTGGGCATGACCCACCTAACCTTGCTGCATATCCCCTGATTTTCAGTCATTCCCGGTTGATGAGGCTTGAGGCTAAGCGTTACCTTTAGAACGTTTTCACTTAGAATGCCCATCGTCCACCTGACAATGTTTCGCAAGCATTCATCCATACAAGTCCATTCCGGGTTCGAACGGAACCGAAGGCACTGCTCCTACTACATCCATTTTGGAAATATCCTCAGGATTAGTAGCGACTAGCCCTTGCACTTCACTGCTCCATCTTCGACTCCGAACACGTTTTTCACACGAAACGTACAAATCGGATCGAAGTGGTTTTCGAGAAATAAATCTCGATCCCGGTCTCTTCGAAACGATCAACGTAGTTGTCCAATATTGATAGTCGGTGATTTAACTATCAATTTATATTCATAAACATCCATAAGCATCCATCACACAACTTATAATTCCCACATTATCTATTTGCCTCAATATCTTTAAAAGATATATTTTCAAATTTCCCAAAACCCATTTGAAAACAATTCCCAAAGTTCTTTCTTTACAAGGTAAATCCTTTATCCTATATTCCCATAGGAAATAACCAAGTTCAAAACACTTAGATTTTAAACAGTAAAAAAATACTTTATTCTGAAATATACTTTAAAATATGTAACGTTACTACTAATTATATACTAAAAATATAGTTTTCAAAATATTTAATGTTAAACCATTTATGAGGATATAACTCTTGATTTTAAATAAGGGTTTTAGTTTAACTAAACTTATAAGTAGAGTTTTTTTTTTAAAAGGCTAATACTAATTTCAATAACTTAGTTCAAAACTAGTCTTTTGAACAAATCCATTTGTAAAAATAATTATTAAGATATTTATAAAATTTACTATTGCTAATTTAATAGTTACTTTTGAAAATAAATAATTTCAAACACTCTTTTAAACAAGCTTGAAATTTAAAAGCTTCCTTTTTATAAAATCAGTTTAAACTCGAACTTGGTTTTCCTAGGGAACTCATTTCCACTTAAACGTCACAGAATTCCTTCTCACAATTTTTGTCAATTTATTTCAATTCAGGTTTATATTTTAATAACATAATCTTATTTTCCCATTTATCAACTAATAACCTTTTCTTTGTTTACCTTTCCAGATTTACTAATTTTCAATTTTCATTCCCAATGGATTTCACATGTTAATTCTTTTAAATTCATTATTTAACAATATCTTTTATTTCTCTAAAATTCAATTTATCCATGTATAATTAAATTCTGAATTTATAGTTTATCCAACCATATTCTTTATTTCTTAAAACCCAAATTTTATTCCTTTAAATTCATTATATAACAATTTCTTTTATTTTCTTAAATCCCAATTAATTCCGTTTACAATTAAAAATTCAGGATTTATATTTATTTCAACAATATCGCAGTACAATTTAAACTCAGATTTATCAATCACAATATGATAACAGATCACAACATCAATTATAAAGATAATTATTATAATGTGAGGAATCCAGTTGGATCCCTCCAACCTGTTTTCCCTGCATCCACAAATATTAGCACAACACTATAAATATATATCAATCCAAGCTGATATTAATAAACATTTCAACCAATCACACCGATATTTAAATATTAACTATTTAAATCAACTAACATTCCAGACGTGAGTGAGATTTACTCACCTTGAGTTTCGGCGAGCGTTCGAAATTCAAATTAAACCGAACGACGTTGGATTTAACTCAAATTTCTACTTGCCCGGAATGAATCCGGATCTGCACCATCGCATAGTACTCTTTCTTGCGATTCCAACGCTACTAGTTTCGTCGAATTCTGAATACGTATGGGCGAGATATTAAATTTTGAAGTTTGAGTTTAAAATTCAAAACGATTATCCTTTAAATTCAATTTATATATACCAAACGATTACTGGCCGTCAGATCTATAACCTTCATCAAGTGCTACCCTCTCTTCTTTAAACACGTGAGCACGAACAGGTAACCCAAAGCACGCGGCCAAGGGTTTCGAAGTGCACCCACCACGATCAACGCGAGATCGATCAGGCACTGCCGTTGAGTTCGCCTACGCCAACTCCACCTTCGGCCCAAATGCGAGCACACTCGGCCACCCCTAGGTGATGCGACTCCCCTTTGAACGCGCGACGAACGCGGCGGCCCCACGCCCTCCACGCTGCACTAAACTCCATCACCACCGTACACAACGTAGATCTCAAAGCCCTCTTCGATTCTCCAGTTGAAAGTTTCTTTTAAAACGCGATGAATCGATCGCAAATTGATGATGAAAATCTGATGTTTTCGGCCATTGAATAAAAAGAAACGGCGGCCGGTCATTTTGCTAGGGTTAAGCTAATATAGGTGTAAATATAATGTTATTTAATATTATTTTGTTAATATAATTTCTCAAGTTAACAATTTATACAAATGACCTCCAATCTACGCGTGCCGACAGGCGATCCTAAGGTTATTCCGCGTTCCGGACACAATGGGACAGGTTTCGTAAGCTAATTCGGTCATACGTGCGAGTTACGGAATTAAACGATCAATTTCAAATTAAATCGATTAAAACGATTTCGATGCGTTTCGAGCTGCCAGGGTCAAACGACAACTCCGATTGCTACAAAAATTGAAATCCAATAATAAGTAACTATTACGGATCCAATGAAACTAGTTTCGTCAAATTCTGAGACTGTGCCCCGGAAGGCTATTTTAACTCTTCTATTTAATCGGGCGATTTTCAAAACTGACGAAAATCGCTTAAAAATTTACTTTTAATTTTTTTTACTAACTTAATAATTCACATAAAATTTATAAACACCATAAAAATCATTCTGGCTCATTTTGGACTAAAATCTGATTAATGGCAATATTTTATTATTAAATTCTATTTTTAGATTAATATAAAATTCCAAATATTAATTCATCAACTTTAAAATTCTTCTAAAATTCCCACTGCGCTATTTACACTCAAATAACTCAAAATAAATTTTTAAAACCATTTTCATCACTATTTACATCCAGATTTACTTCTATTTAAATTCCGAATATTTAATTATTATTCTTTCGTTATTCAAATTCAACCAGAATTACTACAATTAAAAATTATAGCTTTTTTTCATTGATTGCATCCGATTCCTTCCATTTCAAAGTCAATTAAGGATTTACATTAAACATTCAAAATGAATTAAATGTTCAAATTCAATGGCTTAAAAATACGGGATTTTACATGCAAAAATAGCTTTTAGGACTAAATTCCGAGTATCGATAAAATATTTAAATATAAAAATCGACAAATATCCGGGTTGTTACAATAACTTACCTCATCAGGATTTCACACACCCGACTTTTGGTTTCAAATCATTTTGAAATCTCCAACGTCTCAAAATTACACTTCTTAAATTTTTAAACCAATCCTGATTTTATCCCCAACAAATTTCCTCTGAAATTTCAAAAACAAAACTAGTTCTTCTGAACAAATCAATCTGGCAGCAACCTGTCACTTAGAAACTCGAAAATGAATACTAATGATGCCACGCAGTCATCACCAGGATTATTTTCCAGCAACTAAAGCGAGCTCAATGCTATATCCCTTCCCAAAATTTATTTGAAATAAATTTCCTTTCAGAAATACTTCCAAAATGATAATGCTATTATTTATCTTGAACACACTTCGAAAAAACACTTCCAAAATCTCTAGGGTTTTATATTTACAGATTTTGACTTAAGTCAAATTTTAACTATAATTCATTTGTATAATTTGTTCTCATACAAATCTACATTTGATTATACAAGTCATTCCAATTTTTATAATCTTATTTGTTTAAAATATTGTCATCCAAAGATCCGAGTTATATAACAATTTAAGAAAAAATTTCTTTTATATCAAAATATATTTTGGGCAAGATTATTTCATTCACCCAGCTTTAAAACAATACTATGTCAATTTATCGTGTCAGGTGTTTATAAACTCTTCTCGAATAGCGGCCAACTTACTCGATCAGAATTCATACTCCACTCAACCAATAAATCAACACAATATTAAAACAATTTATATTCACTAACAAATACGCGCTCATATATATTAATACACTCAAACTCATTCTAGAGTACTACAGACTCTATTTTCAATGAGTAATTCCCATCAGAGCCAAGGTTATCACCAACCTAAGCTCTGATACCACTGTAATGACCCACAAACCCGTAACCCTTGAGTCAACACTATTCTACATCAATCAATTCAGGATGAACAGAAATACGAACCATTTGGGTTAAAGAAGAAGAGGTAGAAGAAGAAGATAGAAAACAACATCAGAGTCTAAACATCGCAGTGGAATAAATTATAGTAGATAATCACAGATCTTTACACCAAAAACAAATTCTATATTTGTTTATACATGCATCATCAGAGTATACATAACACTCAACTAGACAGTAATCATAATCTATCCTCACAATCTGAATACACAGCGGAATATGTAACACAAATACGGAAGTACGTATCACCATCCAGCTCGTCTCCTAAGCTCCACAGCATCGTATCATGTATTCTTAATACTCGGTCTGACCTGAGCATTATAGTTAAATAACACCCGAGTCAGTCTGGAAAACCAGCGTGAGAAAACCACACTCAAATTGATCATTAAAGTTTCAAAATTCTTTTGAAAACAAAAGCACTCGTAAGACCACGCCACAAATAAACAGGTCGGGTTTTTACCTTACGATAGCTAAAACACTTTTTATCAAAATTCTCTGATATTAAAATAGTGTCTATAGAAAGTAAAATAGAATCTAACTGAAATGCTTGCATCTCACGTTTCAGCAATAGTTGGACACAATCAAAACCGTACAGGCGTGTAGGGAAAATGGATTTCCAACTAATGACTAGGCACTGGGGTACCACCTGTCATGGTACCAGGTCTAGATCAGCATATCGAGGATCACTCCCGACCCCCTGCAACACAAGACTGGGACTACCCCTTACTGGATAATCCCGAGTAAGATCACCCCACGGTTGGGATCAGCAAACGCACCGCTAAACCAAATAAAAAGGGACATCTAAACAGGAATGACTTCACCCTAATGGGCGCTACCCACCCATCCTTGCTGCATAACCCTTGATTTTTAGTCATTCCCAGTTGATGAGGCTTAAGGCTAAGCGTTACCTATTTAGATCGTTTCACTTAGAATGCTTACCGTCCACCTGACGATGTTCTAAAAGCATTCATCCGTACAAGTCCGTCCCGGGTTCGAACGGAACCGAAAGCACTACTCCTACTACATCCATTTTGGAATCATCCTCAGGATTAGTAGCGACTAGCCCTTTCACTTCACCGCTCCATCTTCATTTCCAAACTCGTCTTCCCCACCAAAGCGTACAAACCGGATCGAAGTGGTTTTCAAGAAATTAATCCCGATCCCGGTCTCTTCGAAACGATCAGCGCATTATACAATATTGATAGTCGGTTATTTAACTATCAATTAACATTCACAAACAACCATTAACCATAAATAATTTCACCAAATTATTTATTTACCTCAAAATATCTTCGCAAGATATATTTCCAATTTTCAATCCTTTTTGAAAAACGATTTCAAACCCAACCCTTCTCATGAAATAAATTTTCAAATATTTATTTCCACTAAAAATACCGAGCACAGAAACTTTAGATTTTTAAAATAATTTAAAAACACTTTACCATAAAATATACTTTAAAACATTTAAATTAAAAACTACTTTAATACTTTATTCAAAAATAAATTCTTTAAGAATATTTAAAATAAAACTACTTCAATACTTTATTAAAAATATATACTATAGGAATATTTGAAAATGAAGTTACTTTAAAAAATATAAAACTAGATTTTCTCTTTATAAAACAAAATAACAAATCACCTTTAAATAATTACTACGATAATAGATTTGGAAAAATACTTACTTCAAAAATTAAACATTTAGAAATAATAAATTTTCTAATCATGCTTTTTAAAACAACATTAAAGCTTTTAACTTATATTTAAAAATTTACTTTGGAAACATACTTGGCTATCCAGGGAAATATACTTCTCTTCACATCCTTTAAAAATAAATCACTATTTATTTTTGAACAAAATTTCTCATTCCTTTAATAAATTCCCATCGTGAATTTAGTCCTTCAAATATCTACCGATATATTGCTTCACTTTTATGAACCCAGTTTATAAATGTGAAAGTCACATTCTCCTTTAAATTTCCAATTCCAAACACTTAAATCAATTTCCAAATTGATTTCCAATTTACTCCATTTTGAAATAAATTTCTTTACTTACTCAATTTATTTCAAAATCCATTAACTTCAGATTTTATTCCTTAATTATGATTTTAAATCTTTTAACTGAAACATACCAATTTCAGATTTCTAAAATTCCTTCTTTATCCTTTTTAAATAAATTTAAACTTTGAATTTTAAAGTAAATTCTTTATTCCTTTAAATAATATCACTTAAATTTTACAATTTATTACTTTCTGTTTATTCAAAATCCTTTTTTCCCATACTCAAAATTGTTTATTAGAATTTTAAAATCACTTTTATTCTTATCCAGTTCATTCTTAAATTTATTCAAATTCTCAACGATTATTTTACTTAAAATTCACTCTTTTATTTTCTTTTCAAAAATCCAATTCTTTATATTTTGACAACTCAATGTACCGAAATATATTCAAGCAAACCAAAGCATTCAATATTCCAAATATAATTCATCACAGAATATCAAATAATCATAACAGAGAATGTTAAATAGTCTAAATAAATGTTGAGGAATCCAGTTGGATCCCTCCAGCCTGTTTCCCTCCGTCCATACATGTTAGCACAATACAATAATACCAATTCCACTTCGAGGTGGAATATCGCGGTATATGGGATTTATACAATATCATCCGCTATTTTGCGGTGCATAGGGTCTCATCCGCTGTGTAATACGGGAAATCTATCACTCCAATATATGCTCTATATACTACTATGTAATATAGCACATCCAATCAAATCAATCAATCAACCAATTATTTAAACTTAACCATTTAAATTTAAATAAAAATCCAGAAGAGTGAGATTAACTCACATTTGCTTTTAAGTTGCAATCCTTTCCAATCTCGACCCGATTTGTCGACTTTGACCTTATATAAACAATTATATGATTTATTAATATTTGAACTAATCGAATGATTAATTTCCATTTAATATTTTAATTAACTCACAATTTGTTTTAACTATTTATTTCCCTTTTTAAAAATCTTTAGTAGCTAAGATTAAATAAATAAATTTATGGAACAAATTCATCACTCAAATACCTTGTGTTTTTAAAAAAAATAGTAAATTAAAATGGACATAGGTATATATACTTTATTTCTCATTTTGGAATATACATACATATATTTATAAAAGTAATCCATATAGATATAAAAATCAAATTATTTTATATAAATTTTATAGCATTTAAAATTTCTATTTCCAAAATCTCATGTATAAATATACATTTTCTGCTTAACTATTTAAAACAGGCAAGTGTATTTATATTATATATTCGCACTATACTTTTCTTTACTGTTTCCTGTATATATATATATATATAATCTGCATATATATAAAAATTGCCTTTATTGTAAATTTATTTTTCCTACATATACACACAAAATTTACAAATATCGAAAAATAGCATATACCTCTCCATGTCGCTCAACCAACCCCTCATTGCCACCGCAACCCAACCCTATGATTGTAACGACCCGGAATTTTGGGCAATAAGAATTTAATAATCTGTGTAAATAATTTAATTGGTTTGATAATTACCTTTATAATTTTAATTTAAAATTGGTAAATTTAATCTTTTAAAGGTTAATGAATTTTTAATCTGGCAATATTGATGAGTTTTGTTTTTCAAAGCTAACAAAATTTTATTCTATTTATAATATATACATTTGATATATATTGTGAATAGGAGATCTTTTGTTTCAACTTAAAGATGAATTTTCAAATTGTAATATATATTTACGTATATGTTATAATTTGAGTTTTTTTGGGAATTTAATTTTTATCTATTGATAATTTATAATGTATGAATATTGTAGATTAAAGCTTTGTTTTAATTTATATTTTCAAAAGTTAATTCACAATTAATTCAGTTGTTTTAAAAATATAACAATAATTGTTTATTTTTAATATGGTAGTTTATAAAAAGGATTTAAATAAAGTTTTGTTTTATTTCTTTGAAGTGTTTAATTTGAACTGGTTAAAAATGTATATGTATGAGTTTTAGATTTTTAAAATACATATATGAGAATATATATTTGCATTATAATTAATTTTAGAATATTTTCTTTTAAAAGTGATACATATGTAACAACCCGCATATTTATCGGTTGTATATTTAAATATTTTATTTAAATATAACATCAATTGTCGGATCATAGCCCGAAAAGTTACTTTTTGCAAACGGTCGAATTGGGTCTCAAGACCACTTCCATTGAGTTCAAAACGTCGTTTGCGATCTTTTTGAGTATAAGCTTCGATATATTTGGAGTAAATCGAATTTTGCTATTTGCTAAGTGGACTTCTGGGTTTGGGTTTCACCCAAACTGTTCTGTAAACCAACTCAACCCTTCTCTCCTTCCATTCACTTATTCATTTCATAAAAACTTAAGCTAAAAACTGATAATGGTGGAAGAGAAAGGAAATTAGAAACTCCTATCCCTAGATCCTCTTGCAAATCCAAATTCTTGCTCCAAAATCAAAGAGAAGCCATTGGTAAGCTCTTCTTCATCTTATCCAACTCTTCTCCCCTTCAATTTCAGAAAGTTTTCCTAAACCTAACTTAGGAAAATACTTGTTTGTTCTTAGATTGAAGCTTGTTGGGTTGAAGTAGTGATTAGTTGGTTTTCTCCTTGTGACTTAGCTCCTCCATCTTCTTTGGTTGTGAGATAAAAGGTGAGTTTTGAACTCACATTTACTTCTTTTGATATCATTGATGTTAGGCATGAATTCCTAACAATTGTTCATATGTTCTTTTGCTTTTGATTTGCGTTGATTTGGTGAAATTGCCAAATTATGATTTTTGAAGCCAAATCTATGAAAAATCTTATATGGTTGATGTTTTTGTTGTTCGGAATGTTTGGGTGTGTCGTTAAGGTTGGGTAGTCGTTTGACGTAAGCCCATAATCAACACGCATCCGATTGCTTTCGATTTGTTTAGCCATAGTTGGCCTAGGTTCAGGAAATGCCTGAACATTGAGTTTCAGACGTCTGAAACCCTTGTTTCAGACGTCTGAATAATGTTCTGGGAAACATTTCATCCCTAGATACAGACGTCTGAATTTATATTCCCGACGTCTGAATTGGCTAAAATTCGACCAGAAAGGAAATAGGAAAAATATTGCCTGTTTCAGACGTCTGGATGGTTGGATTCAGACGTCTGAATTCTTTTTAGGAAAACAAATTGATTTCCAGATTCAGACGTCTGAATCCCTTCTTTCAGACGTTTGAACCTGCTGTTTTTGGCCAATTTGCCTTGTTCGTTTAATTTTCCAAATTTGATCGATGTATACTGATTCCAATTAGTTGTTTATGCATATTTGACCTTGATAATTCCTTTTTGAATTCATTCACGGATTTTTATAAATAAATTCTTCAAATCGTATTAAAAGTTCATTCTCTAATTTATAAACCCTATTTAAAACACACGCACAATTTCGCACTTCAAGCGAAGTGGAAGGGTGATTAAATGGTTGGGCAAAACACGGACCATGAATCTGTGCGTTTATCCTTCTGATTAATCCCCGATCTATTCAATTGATCGTTTTGACCTTCGGGTTTGGTTTACTGATGATATGAGGTGAATTTTGTACTTCTTTGAGTGTGAAATTAACTAACGGGTAGTAAACCATTTAGTGCGAACGGGTGGTTATGGGACTCACGTTACCACTTTTCGGATTCCTTTCTGGGAGTTTGTGACACATGCTGCCTTTGGGATAGTGTCTTCGGACTGTCTCCTCTGGCTTGTTGCCTTTAATATCGCTTTTGGAGTTGGTCCTTTGCCCCGACTCGAGAGATATTGGAGTGGTTCTTCTTCACCACCGCTCAAGAGATATTGGAGTGGTTTATTCACCACCGCTCAAGAGATATTGGAGTGGTTTCTTCACCACCGCTCAAGAGATATTGGAGTGGTTTCTTCACCACCGCTCATGATGTTTCATTGATATTATATTCCCTTGGTACCGTCCTTCGGTGTCGGTCTTTTTGAGCCGCATGACGAGTAGCGTTTACCTTGTGGAACTTGTATACCTTATTGGTATTTGTTATTTGCCTTATGGTTTATTTCGGGATATTCTTATCCTTTGTTTCTATATGTTGCCGATGATATGAGGCTTGTTATCATATGATTCATCTTTTGTTAGATGATTGTGTTATCTCTTTTAGAGATATTTGCTATACCTTGTAACCTTGCAGGTTTATTGTTGTTCGGTTTATCTAACTGGTTTGTTTAGCTAGACTGACCCGTGTATTAATTACTCGGGTCAGACCGAGATCTTTCAGATTAGGTGCCTTTGGACTTAGCCTATGTTGCTTCCGCATGGACTACTCCGCTAGCTTCTTTTTGTCATAGCTTTTTGTGTTGTCCTATTTTGTTGTAACTCTGATATGTATTCTTGCGAACTCGTTTGTATTTTGCGGTTTGCTATACCACTTCACATGTATTATTTTGTATACTCTGTTGCGTATCAATATATGTGTATATGATGATCAACTGTTCTGTGATGTATATTACATTTGAGTTGTTATATTCTGTTCTGATAGATCCTTTAGCCACCTATGGTTTTGTTTTAAGTATTCATTGGATATGTCGATCTGCTGGGTAAAGCAATTGTCGATGTATTCAATAGAGAATTAAAGCAAGGCTATAGATGGTCGCTCCTAAACAGCCTTATTCTCCGTGTTAGCAGACGGTATTATCTATTAATACTCTTTGCTAGCGTGGGTATAGAGGTGGGGCGTCACAGCTTGGTATCAGAGCAAGGTTCAGAGCAAAATATGGTAAACACAGAATAGATGCACATATTATGGTACATCAAAGTGCACAAGTGATACAAATCTTTGAATCATTGTGTCTTCTTTATTCCATCAAAGTTAGATAGAGTTTGGGAATACGTCTAGGAATGCATTTTATTCCGTAGTATTCCATCTTGAATCATCTACCTTGTGAATAATATTTTTCTTATCTTACCTTCAGCGTATGGCTGGAAGAGGCAGGGGACGACGTTCGGGTGTTGGGCAATCCAGTGGCTCACATCCGGATGGTGTTTATATGTCTGCCGATCAGTTTATGGAATTGTTTAGGAGCATTCAGCCTCCAGCTCCTACTCGGGTATCTCCACCTCGCAAGTCTACCTTTGCACGCCTGTGCAGTGATTTTGTTCATCTTGGAGGAAAGCCGTTTAAGGGCTCCGAGTCTGTTCTTGAAGTCCAAGCTTGGGTTCGCACGTGCGAGCGTATCTTCTCTAGAATGGATCTTTCCGACCATGATAGAGTTCTTGTAACTTCTAGCTTATTGCAAGAGCGTGCCCTTGATTGGTACGAGCTTCTTGTAGCCGAAATTGATGAGTCTTCTCTTTCTTGGACTCGGTTTCGGGAACGATTCTAACTCAAGTTCGTTCCTGAATCTGAGAAAGCTTTGTTGGCCCGGCGCTTTCTTGAGTTGAAGCAAGGGAAATCTTCTGTTTCTGAGTATGTTGCATCATTCGAGGCTTTATCTAAGTATGGTCTCGAATTCATTAGCACTTCTTATAAGAAGAATCTGAAATTTGTCTCTGGTCTTAAGAAATATCTTAAGAAGTCTTTGTTGCTCCAGCTTAAGCTTTCTTTTGAGGAGTTGGTAGATTCTGCACTTCATCTTGAAACCGTCGAGAAGGAGTGTGATAGTGGTAATGAGGTTGAGGTTCGTAAGAATCCCAACAAAAAGCAGTCTCCCTTGGATGAGTGGGAATTTTTCCCTTCCAAGAAGAAAAAGCCCGTTGAATCTGATTCTCAGTCTCAGCCTACTGGAACGCCTTCCATTCGGAAGTGTTTCAATTGTGGTTCTCCTGATCATATAATTCGAGCTTTTCCTAAGCCTCTCTTCTTCCGCTATTGCAAGAAGGAAGGTCATCGTAGTTCCACTTGTCCCATTGCTCCGAATAATTCACCATCTGGCAAGTTAAACGTAGCAAATGCTTCTGGAGGTTCTTCTCAGGGATAAGGTATGTCTCCATCTATTTTGGAAAGTTTCTATTTTTTCTTTGTGATTTCGATTCCAATTTGATGGCATCATTTTATTCTTTAAGCCCTCATGATGAGGAGAGTGTTGGTTCTCTCATTCTTGTAGTTTGAGAATTTTCTGGTATTTTTAGTCTTGTCTTAGGATTATCACCTAAGCAATTCTTTGAGTGGTATTAAGGTCTTTTCAGCTCGACCTTGCCACCGGTTTTGATTTGGCTATGAGTTGCGGAGGTTAGCAGTCCACTTACCGTAATCCGCACTCGTTGTGATTCTTATGAATGATTTATTATGTCATTCAGTTTGTCTAGCTCATTTCATCCATTTTATGAATCGAGTATTCTGCGAATATCTCGATGACTCCATTCTCATGGTTATTGATTTTGGGTGAAATTCGCAATCTAAAAAAAATTTTTTTTTTTGCAAATCTTTTTCATAAGATTTATTTATAAGTATAACTGGATTTTTGTTCTTAAAACAAATAAAGAGAATTTTTTTAAAATTTTTAGAAACATGTTTATCATATGGAAGATTGTTTTGTGATTGTATTGCCCATTGAGTGCTTTAAGAATTCTGGTCGATGCGCTTGATCAACGTTATCGATAGGAATCTCCTAAACACTTTGATGAGACAATCAGACATAGTAAATTGACTTGAAATAAGGAAATTTTTCCAGAAAGATGATTTCATGAAGGTAAATGAAATTTTGAAGCTTTAGCTCTTAGGTAAAAGTATATTATTTGAAGAAAAAAAACTATTTTTGGATACCCTTATTCTTAGGATTCCCGAAGGGAACCAAGACTTTATCTTTTGTTCCAAAGCTAATTGTATTGGTTTGGATGTCGTTCCCTTGCAAAAGAGAACATGCTATCACTTATGTTTCTAAACTATTAAAGCTTACTGAGACTAGATATGCCACCTATGATCTAGTGCTCGCAGCTGTTGTTTTCGCTTTTTGTAATTGACATCATTACTTTTGGGTGAGGGATTTTTGCTCTCCTTACCAATCATAATTTTGAAATGTTTATTTCCTCATAGGGAACTTAATGTTGGTTCGAGTTCCTAGCATCTTATGATCTTGATATTTTAATTCCCGTAAGAGGGATCGTGTTGCTAATGCATTCAGTTGTAAGCAACAAGTGATGGTTTCTTTGTTGATGTCCGAATGGAATGATCTTTTTACCAAGTTCATCGGACGTTTTGTTGTATTTCATTTTGTTGAGCTTCGGATCATTTGACATATTGTTTGTACCACGTCGGTGTTCCAAATTATTTTGAGCTTAGGAATCCATAGAATTCTTTGAGCAAGCAAGTTCGAACTTATCCTTTCGTGCACTTTATGGTGAACTTCATATTCTGTTATTCTTTTATGTTGATATGTTTGTGGTTGTTACTTCTTATTTCTTCTTAAGAATTGCGAGGACGCAATTTCTTTAAGGAGGGGAGTCTGTAACAACCCGCATATTTATCGGTTGTATATTTAAATATAACATCAATTGTCGGATCATAGTCCGAAAAGTTACTTTTTGCAAACGGTCGAATTGGGTCTCAAGACCACTTCCATTGAGTTCAAAACGTTGTTTGCGATCTTTTTGAGTATAAGCTTCGATATATTTGGAGTAAGTCGAATTTTGCTATTTGCTAAGTGGGATTTTGGGTTTGGGTTTCACCCAAACTGTTCTATAAACCAACTCAGCCCTTCTCTCCTTCCATTCACTTATTCATTTCATAAAAACTTAAGCTAAAAACTGATAATGGTGGAAGAGAAAGGAAATTAGAAACTCCTAGCCCTAGATCCTCTTGCAAATCCAAATTCTTGCTCCAAAATCAAAGAGAAGCCATTGGTAAGATCTTCTTCATCTTCTCCAACTCTTCTCCCCTTCAATTTCAGAAAGTTTTCCTAAACCTAACTTAGGAAAATACTTGTTTGTTCTTAGATTGAAGCTTGTTGGGTTGAAGTAGTGATTAGTTGGTTTTCTCCTTGTGACTTAGCTCCTCCATCTTCTTTGGTTGTGAGATAAAAGGTGAGTTTTGAACTCACATCTACTTCTTTTGATATCATTGATGTTAGGCATGAATTCCTAACAATTGTTCATATGTTCTTTTGCTTTTGATTTGGGTTGATTCGGTGAAATTGCCAAATTATGATTTTTGAAGCCAAATCTATGAAAAATCTTATATGGTTGATGTTTTTTTTGTTCGGAGTGTTTGGGTGTGTCGTTAAGGTTGGGTAGTCGTTTGACGTAAGCCCATAATCAACACGCATCCGATTGCTTTCGATTTGTTTAGCCATAGTTGGCCTAGGTTCAGGAAATGCCTGAACATTGAGTTTCAGACGTCTGAAACCCTTGTTTCAGACGTCTGAATATTGTTCTGGGGAACGTTTTCATCCCCAGATACAGACGTCTGAATTTATATTCCAGACGCCTGAATTGGCTAAAATTCCACCAGAAAGGAAATAGGTAAAATATTGCCTGTTTCAGACGTCTGGATGGTTGGATTCAGACGTCTGAATTCTGTTTAGGAAAACAAATTGATTTCCAGATTCAGACGTCTGAATCCCTTCTTTCAGACGTCTGAACCTGCTGTTTTTGGCCAATTTGCCTTGTTCGTTTAATTTTCCAAATTTGATCGATGTATACTGATTCCAATTAGTTGTTTATGCATATTTGACCTTGATAATTCCTTTTTGAATTCATTCACGGATTTTTATAAATAAATTCTACAAATCGTATTAAAAGTTCGTTCTCTAATTTATAAAACCTATTTAAAACACACGCACAATTTCGCACTTCGAGTGAAGTGGAAGGGTGATTAAATGGTTGGGCAAAACACGGACCATGAATCTGTGGGTTTATCCTTCTGATTAATCCCCGACCTATTCAATTGATCGTTTTGACCTTCGGGTTTGGTTTACTGATGATATGAGGTGAATTTTGTACTGCTTTGAGTGTGAAATTAACTAACGGGTAGTAAACCGTTTAGTGCGAACGGGTGGTTATGGGACTCACGTTACCACTTTTCGGATTCCTTTCTAGGAGTTTGTGACACATGCTGCCTTTGGGATAGTGTCTTCGGACTGTCTCCTCTGGCTTGTTGCCTTTAATATCGCTTTTGGAGTTGGTCCTTTGCCCCGACTCGAGAGATATTGGAGTGGTTCTTCTTCACCACCGCTCAAGAGATATTGGAGTGGTTTCTTCACCACCGCTCAAGAGATATTGGAGTGGTTTCTTCACCACCGCTCAAGAGATATTGGAGTGGTTTCTTCACCACCGCTCTAGAGATATTGGAGTGGTTTCTTCACCACCGCTCAAGAGATATTGGAGTGGTTTCTTCACCACCGCTCATGATGTTTCATTGGTATTATATTCCCTTGGTATCGTCCTTCGGTGTTGGTCTTTTTGAGCCGCATGATGAGTAGCGTTTACCTTGTGGAACTTGTATACCTTATTGGTATTTGTTATTTGCCTTATGGTTTATTTCGGGATATTCTTATCCTTTGTTTCTATATGTTGCCGATGATATGAGGCTTGTTATCATATGATTCATCTTTTGTTAGATGATTGTGTTATCTCTTTTAGAGATATTTGCTATACCTTGTAACCTTGCAGGTTTATTGTTGTTCAGTTTATCTAACTGGTTTGTTTAGCTAGACTGACCCGTGTATTAATTACTCGGGTCAGATCGAGATCTTTCAGGTTAGGTGCCTTTGGACTTAGCCTATGTTGCTTCCGCATGGACTACTCCGCTAGCTTCTTTTTGTCATAGCTTTTTGTGTAGTCCTATTTTGTTGTAACTCTGATATGTATTCTTGCAAACTCGTTTGTATATTGCGGTTTTCTATACCACTTCACATGTATTATTTTGTATACTCTGTTGCGTATCAATATATGTGTATATGATGATCAACTGTTCTGTGATGTATATTACATTTGAGTTGTTATATTCTGTTCTGATAGATCCTCTAGCCACCTATGGTTTTGTTTTAAGTATTCATTGGATATGTCGATCTACTGGGTAAAGCAATTGTCGATGTATTCAATAGATAATTAAAGCAAGGCTATAGATGGTCGCTCCTAAACTGCCTTATTCTCCGTGTTAGCAGACGGTATTATCTATTAATACTCTTTGCTAGCGTGGGCATTGAGGCGGGGCGTCACAACATACATATGTAAATTATATCTGTTAAGTAACTAAAAAAAAGAAAAGAGAAAATGTAAGTGTATATTTACACTTAAATTAAATAAAAGTTTAAAAACACTTTAGTACAAATGTAAACATATTATCACCTTTCAAAAACACATGTAAGAAGATTTAGGAATTTAAATGACAAATGCAATTCTTATGGGACAAGTGGCAACATATTTTTAATAAATGTTTTTAGAAAAAGAAAAAAAATCAGTTTTCACAAATACATTCTCCATTGTCTCTTTTCTTAACTCAAACCAAAAATTTACTTTCAAAATCTTGAAATTTGAAAACTAAAAATAATGGCAACCTGAAACTTGAATCACAAAAGAAAAATTAAATCCAAAGCTCAAGCAGAAATCTTTTTCATCCTGAATCTGGAAAAAAAAGTAAACCAGAAACTAAATCTGCAAAGACAAATCAAAGGCTGAAGTAAAAACTACAACCAAGACCTGCATTTCAAATTCAAATCAACCTGAGATTAAGTGGTGTTCATCTGCAAGTTTGAAACAACAAATTAAAGCATGCAAAAGGATTTTCAACTAAAAAAAAAAATCAAAGCCATTTTCAGATAAGATGTTCAAACCTGGAAGAAGAAATTCACAAGATTGCTCTGCTCTGTTCTCTGTTTTGTTCGCTGCAAATTCAGGTGAGTAAATATTTTTAAAGACAGATTAATCTTGTTTACTTAAGTGCATGTGATCATGTTGGATTGAATTAAATTATATAGTTCAAATCTTATCTGGATTTGCAAATATTTGTGAACACATGACAGTACATGTTGTTGCACTGTTTCCTGTCTTATAAAACCTGAGACTCATGTTTCAAAAATCCAGATCTTTCAACTTAAAACTTATTTGAACTTGATGATTAAATGAAAATTTCATGTTAATGTTAGATAGTAAATTTAAAAATATTTTTAGTAATTTTTAATGTACAAATAATTTTAGAAGGGGTAAAACCCAGTGAAACTCTATTGCATGTCAAAAATTTATATTCTTAATTCTTGTTTTTGGTTGTATAGTTTGATTACATATTAGAAATCATGATTTTTGATACATATTTCATGATTTTTAGTTTAAGGAATTAAGAGAATTTTTAGTTTGACCATTTTGGGAATTTTTGTGATCTGCAGATGATTTACTTGATAAGTTAAGTTGATAATTGGATTGACGCTTGTGTGAATGTTGTGGATTAAGGGAAAATTACAATTGGAATTTTCTATTATGTGAATTTTTCAGAATTAAGAAAACTAGGGTTTTAGACTGTTTTTGTTCGGCTGTACTCTTTCGATCATTGCGATTTAAATACATGACCGGAATTGTTCGCGTATGGGGAATGGTGGCGAGGAGGTTGCGTTGATGCTTAGGAGTGATGGTTGAAGTTTCCGATGGTTGTTTTGGCCAGTGGCGTTGGGTTTGTTGTTTGAGCTTCCTGCAGTGGTTCGAATTTTGATTTAGTTGATTATTGTTCAAACTGGGTTGGATTCGTGTTCGCATGAGATTTTGGGGTTGTTAGGGATTGCCACGGCGATCGACGTCGGTCGAGACGAACGGTGCACGTGCACCGTGCACGACATTGAATCAGGGGAGTTTGTTTCAAGGAAGAAGGGTTGGTACCGAAGAAACGCTCGCGATTTCATGGATATGACTCGAAGTTGGGGCGACTGGGATTTGCTTCGTGGAAAGGCTCGGGTTGTTGAGTGATTTACTCGAGTCATTTGGGTGATCGACTTGAGTGTATTTTTGGTTGTGGGTTTCAGGTTACTGTATTATAATTTAAGTTGCAGAGTAACTTATGTTTTAATAAAGAAAGTAAGCATCTGCTATGAACAAGTTGTATAAGAGAATCAATATACTAAGTTAATTTGTTAGCTTGAAAATGTAAATCAAACCCTTAAATGTGAGAATTGAATTTATTTTAAAGTTAAAATGTTTGAGATGTTTATTTTGAAAGTAATTAAACTTAATTAAATTTTGAATTTTAATTTAAAGGAGTGTTTTTAATTTAAATACTAAATCAAAGTTTAAGTAAATTGTTAAGTAATGATTTAAAAAGTTCAATTTATATTGAAATAAACAGGTTTAAAAAATAGATGATTTAAGTGTTTTGAAATTTGAAATTTGTTCCTGAATACCTTATTTTCAAATAAAGTTTAAGTTATAATTATGTAAACCAAATTAAATAAATTTGTCTTTAAGGTTAATAAAATTTGATTTAATTTCAAATAATTTAATTATGAAAATAAATGAGGTTAATTTATCTTTGTTATAACTTGAGAATATTTAATTGAATATGATTGGAAATTAAGTAAAGAATTAATTAAGATAAATGCTTTCTTAATTTATTAAGGATTTTAAAATATAAGAAGTTAATTAATTAATTGTTTAATTAATTTTAAATAATTAGTTAATTATTTATTTAATTTTGATAATCACTTAATCATGGATTAATTAAGTGTAATTACTTAATAATGTAATCAATGGTTAATAATTGAATATAATTAGAATGGCAATTACTTATGGAAGTAATTAGAGAAGTTACTCATGAGAGTAATTAAAGTGGAAGTGATTAATGGATAACCACATAATGTTATTAATTTAGGATCAATTAATATAATTGTTTAAAAGTTAATTAATTATGAAATAATTAATTAATTAATGAATTCAGAATTATTTAATGATGGAATTAATTATTTGTTAAGTAATTAATTAAGAAAGTAATTAAGATTTATTAATTGAAGTAATTAGAAGATAATTACTTATGTAAGTAATTAAGAGTTAATTACTTAATTATTTTAGTTAATCAATCAATGTGATTAATTAATGAATAGGATTAATTTAAGATTAATTACTAAGGATAATTAATTGAAATGTAATTAATTAATAAAGTAATTAATTAAGGATTATTTATTAATTAAATTGATTAATAATTACTTAATAAAGTAATTAAAGATTAATTAATTACATTAATTAATCAAGGGTTAAGATAATTAATGAAGAAGTTAATTAATTAAGATAAGTAATTACAAATTGTTAATTACTGTTTAAGATTAATGAGATGATTAATTACAAATTAATTATTTAATTAATTAATAAGGATTAGTTAATTAATGAAATCAATCATGGTGATTAATAAAAGTAATTAATTTAAAATGTGATTAATTAATTGTAATTAATTGAGGATTAATGTGATTAATTATAGTTAATTAATTAATGAATGATCATTAAAATTGTAATTAATGATAGTAATTAAAGGGTTAATTACTGAATATGGATAGGATAATTACTTGAATGTAATTAAAGATAATTAATCAAGGAAGATTAATTAAAGAAGATCATTAGAGATGATTAATTTATTTATTTGGAATAAATAAATGAAAAGGATTTAGGTAATCCAGGTGATTAAGAGTTAATCAATTCTGTTTTGACATGGATGATGGATATTAGATGATTGATTGATATTGGATGTTGAATGATATTGGGTGATTGGTTGATATTGGATGTTGATTGATATTGGTAATTGGTTGATACTGAATGATCTGGATATCTCTGTTATGTGATATGCTGCTTTGTGAGATGAATGTTGATATGAATTATCTATTGTAATAATATGATCCATCCATCTGTTTATATATCATCCTGAATATAAGTTTAAATTGTTTAAACCCTTAAGTATAACTTGGACATTAAAATGGCGTTTGGTTTCGGTGAGACCGGGATCGGGTTTCCATATTTGGATATCCGAAAACCACATCGATTCCAATTAAACATTAGGTCGTTAATCCATGTGGATCAAGTGAAGACTTGAGGTGTAAAGGCTATACGTCAGTATAACTCTGTGGGTAATTCCATAACGAGTTTGACGGAATAGTACTTATAAATTCGAGATGGCGAATCAGAGTGCAAGGGCTATGGTCGTTGACTCTGAGGGTGATTCCAATAGTGAGTGCAACGAGATAGTGCCTTCGGTTTCGTTCGAACCCGGGACGAACTTGTATGGATTGAATGCTTTCAGCACATCGTCAGGTGGACGATGAGCATTCTAAGATAATGTGTCCTATAAAGGTAATCGTAACCTCAAGCCTCATCAACCGGGAATGGCTAAAACAGGGGACGTGCAGCAAGGCTTCGTGGGTAGCCCCCACTTGAGAGTGAGATTTACCCCTGTCTAGAGGTCCCTTTCTATTTCGGCTTAGTGTGTGGTTGGTCGCGCCAACTACGAGGTGGTCTTGTTCGGGACTGTTCAGTAAGGAATGGTTCCGGCCTTGTGTTGCAGGGGAGTTAGGGTGGCTCCTCGGTACGTTGATCTAGGCCACGTACTGTGACGGGCGGTACCCTAGTAGCCCTGCCATTGATGGAAACCCATTTTCCCTGCGAGACCCTACGGTTTTAATTGTATTACCCACTTTTGTGGCTAGTAGCTAGAATTTAATCATGTAACAATTTCGGCTATTTCTTATTTACTTGAAAACCCTAGACACTATTAAAATATCACTGGATTTCCTATCAAATGCTTTGGTTAGCATAAGGTAAAAACTTTTCCATGTTTATGTGTGGGAAGTCTTACGTGATACCTTTTCTTTTCAAAGGTTTTCTAAAGTTAAGCAATTTTAACCCATTTACTCACACCAGACCCCTGTCTGACCCGAGTGTTTATTTTCTGTTTTATTAAACTCTTGGGTACTCATATTATGTATGAGTAGTCAAGTGGATCAGGTTAGCTTGACGAATTCTGGAGGAGATATGGAGCAGGAGGCTTCCACGTGTAGATATATATTGATTCCGCTGTGTATGTTTAGTATCTGTTTCTATTGTACTTGAGTTGTATAGTTAGACAGAAGTTTATAACTGTCTAATATGTGTTGAATAAGTCATGTAACTCTGATATAATGAGATACTATGAAATATTTTATGTGATATATTATATTTTATTCGTTCCGCTGTGAGTTCTCTGATGTTGTTTGTGTTCTTCTTTCTCTTTCTTTTCTTCTTCTATCCCTTTCTTTCTTCAAGATGATGCGATTTCCTGGAGATAGGAAGTCGGGTCATTGCAATGCGCGTGCACCTCCAATCTGCTGTCACCACCTTCCAATCGAGCAAGCCGAGCTCAGCGAACCAACAACCCATGATACTGCTCCATCGTCTCCATCGTGAGTCGTCAGCCAAAACCAAATCAACTCGAGACCATAACCATAACCTCCCCCACGCGACATGAAATTCGATCACTCACGACTTCCATTCACCTTGACTCGACTGCGCCCGGCCTTTGACACCACCGCTGCCCCTACGAGTATCACCATCTTCGACAGGTCATGACCCTCATTTGCTCGCGCGAGATCGAACTTGCCTTGATTTCATTCAATTTCGATTCGAACGAGGCTTGATTTTTGTTTTCGAATTGATTTCGTTTGAAACAGAATTGAAAAAGGGAAAATGCAATTACATTTCGTTCGAGGCTTGAATGAAGAAGGAGGCAAGGTCGGGGGTATTTGAATAACTGCTGAACTGATTGAGTGGAAGAAAGGGTGTTGTCGGCTTAGACACGATGGTTATGGGTTTGAATAAGAGAAGAGGTGCAGTAGGCTAGGGCTGCACAGGCTTGTTACAGAGGAGGCAAAAAGGTGTGATGTTGAAGGAAAGTAGGCTGGAGAAAGAATCCTTGCTGTTGAATTAGGTTATATAAATAAATATATATTTGATTAAATTCAAATTCAAATTCAAACTGTCCTGATATCGTAACTTAAAATCGCGAACCTCTATCAAGGCATGCCGCTAGGCATTTGTAATGTTAAACCCCTATTTCAAACACAATGGAAAAGGTTTCGATTCCTAATTCGATCGTATGGAGAAGATAGCTTTTTTGGACCCAGTTATTATGTTAAATTTTCGATATAAATTTCAGCGCGTTTACTTATCGTATGGCCAAACGATCACTCCAAACACTATGAAAATTGAAATTCGATAATAATACAATATTAAGGATGCAATGGAACTGGTTTCATCGAAATCCAAGACTGTGCCTTGGAAGGCTACTTTTAAATATCAATTTTAAACGATACATTTTTAAAACCGAATGAGTCACTTCCAATTTCAATTTAAAAGCTTTTATTACCTTCAGAACTATCAATATAAATTTTACAAGCCTTTAAATTATTTTTAACAGGCTTAAAACTCCAGGTTCAGCATTTTACCCAACTTCAAATTATTTAATTCAATAATTTAATTATCGAATAAATAGTGATATTTGAATTCAAGTTAGAAATTAACTTTTAAATATTCCAATTGCGAACCAAAAATTCTGGGTCGTCACAGCTGGAGATCTTCATTTTCGTGTACACGTATTTGTTTTGATTATCCACTGTGCTTTGTTTGTTGTTGTATATTATCAACAATTGTAGTGACAGGTTGTTACAACTGTTCAAGCTGATAACTCTGATTGATTGTTGAACTCTGATTAATGTATGTATATACATTTTCTATTTTGTAAAGATCATTGATATGATATTATATATTTTCTGCTGCGATGTGAGATTCTATATTGTTCTGTTTGGTTCTATCTTCTCTCTTTCTTCTCTTCTCTTCTTCTCTCTTCTTTCCTTTCTCTTGACTTTCCGTTTGTTTGTGCTTTTTGGGTGGTACATGTGTAGATTATTGTCGATTCAAAGGGTACGGATTTGCGGGTCGTCACAGCTCTTCATAACGCATTAATCACATTTTGAAGTCGGCTAGGAAACTAACTAACACTATCATTTGCAAAACTCTTTAAAAATCGACTAAAATATCTTTTTTTCCCTTAAAGACTTATCAAAATACTTAACAAAAACTATATTTTTGTTAGCGGAAAAAATAGTCCAATATAGAGTTAAAAAATATCAAGTGTCATAAAATAAGCTACCTTTCTCTTTAAAAACTTGTGCCATGGAAGATTGAAAACCTTAAGCCATTGCATGTTTGCAATATAGGCCATCGCATGTCAGGAGAATCGTAGTCATCACATGTTTACCCTACATTAAGCTATTTCTTATTGATTAATATAGCCAATGCATATAAAAAAATAATATGAACATCACAAGTTTCTCGCTTGTTGAAAACATATAGCCATTGTAGTTTGAAACTATATAGTCATCACATGCTAAAAATATGTAACCATCGTAGATTGAAAACAAATAGTCATCGCATGTTAAAGATCAATGGCTATCACATGTTAACAAAACTAATGGCTATCGCAAGCTGATAAACTCAATAGCCATTGCAGGATAATAAACTAATAGCCATCGCAAGTTGATAAAATGATGTTATCATGTGTTGACAAAAGTACCGCAATCGCAAGTCCAAAAGCACAAGGCTATCGCTTAATGAAAAATACAAGCTATTGCAAGTTGATAAAATAATACCATCATGGGTTGATAAAAACATAGCTGTCACATTGATAAATGTTAGCTGTCATATTTTGATAACGATATTTTTGTAAATATTTTTAAAACTAATTTGTTTCATTTAAAGGTAATAATATTTTACCAAGCCCATTTTCTTTGTCTAATTTTCATTAGTTAATCAAGATCTTTTTAGAAAATTGCAGCAAAACAAAGAGAGAAAATTTCTCTTCTTTTCCAAAATATTATTTTTCTAATAATTATGCTATTAGTAATCTTTTTTACAATTTAAACCCTCTTCACAAAACAATTAATGTTAAATTGATGTTACTTGGGAAAATTAACCAAATATTTCCAAAAGTCATAATTTAACTCTCTAACATCATATAGAAATTTCGAAGTAAAATAATAATTTTCATATTTTAAATTATAAAATATGGATTATCCATTTTTTTAAATTAGAAATTTATATTAATTTAATAATAATTTCAAAAATTATGAAATTTAGGTTCCATCTCTAAAATATTATTCTAAATATCATATTAAAAATCCAGAGCATTTGGAGATCAAAAACACAATTTTTATACTAAATCACTTAAGAAAATTTTATAAAAATATCCGATGATAACCGTAACACACCCAAATAATTATCTAAGCCATATGCATGATAAAAATCACTAAATGGGTTCAAATTTCATCAGAAATCTAAACTAAAACGTCATTTAATAGTGAGATAGAAATATTATTCACCTTAGTTTGTTTTTATGTGAAGATAATTGCCCTTATTTCTTTCCTTAAGCTTCCTTCCTTTTCTTCTTATTATTTGAGAACGTTTAGTGGATTTTTTATGGTGTAACATACGCGATTTTTCGTTGTCGAAAAACCGAATAGTTATGGGTTTAAGAAAAAGAAAAGAAGAAGAAAGAAGAAACAAGAGAAAGGTAGAAAAGATAGAAAAGAAAACAGAAAATAGAACAGAACAGGAAATAACAGAACAACATCAGAATCTCACAATTCGCAGCGGAACAACATATAATAATAAATGAATAATCTTTAATCAAAGAACTATATTAGTTATTACATCACATTATGTTACATTACATCAAATCATCAGAGTGTACAACAACAAACAATTTTAAACAGCGGAAAAGAAATACTATATACTAGTAATACGCCATGCCATCCAGCTTGCCTCCAGCAATTTCTGAATTCCAGAATATCCTGATAAACCTTAACTCTTGACTGCCCGTGTGAAAATTGGTGGGCACCCAGAGTTTAGGAAGGAAAACAATAAACTCCGAGTCAGTCATGTGACTGGTGTGAGAACTCAAAACAGTTTATTTTTCTTTAAAAATCAAAATAGAAGAATATTTTAAAAATCAATTCGCAATGCTTTTAATAATGAGACTACCATTAGACCTCCCGCCACACACACAATGCAAACGCAGACTTGGGGAAGATTTCTTCTTATGTTAGTCAAAGATGCTTGATACGTATTAAAAGAAAACATTTGTTATTATTTCTAGTGCATAGTGTAGAAAATATTTCGAAAGTAGAATATAAATCTTAGCCAGCATAGGTACCATTATATTATGCCTACTATAGCTACCATATTAGATGGCAGGTTCTACAACTAAAACCGTACAAGTCTCGTATTGTTTCTTTGGATTTGCAACGAATGATCAGGCCAAGGAACTTCCCATTGCCAAATGAGAATGCCTCTGGATGGACATCCCCGAGAACCAAACCGGAACTCTACCAACACAAGGCCGGGTTACCCCTAACTGGGTAACTACTGACACGAGCACGCCATTCCCCGATCGTAAACGACCTTTCTCACGGGATCCCGATAACCAACAACCACAAAGTAATAAATTCGCAGTAACCACGTAGGTTAAATATCTGGGCTCCATACCATGATACCACCTCTATCCAGAAGGAAATGCACATACCCTAAAGGGAGCTACCCCTCATAACCTTGCTGCGTCTTTCCTGTTTTGACCATTCACGGGGTGTGAGGCTCGACGAAGTCACGTCCACAAAAACATACTTTATACAAAAGCCATGCTTTGGGTCAACAAATGATCATAGAAATGATCACCAAGATAGACGATCAAATAAATGATCCTATCACAAATAATCAACACAATGATCATTTAACAGCAACATTCAGCATGTCACATTACCAAATTAGGAATATATCGCTGATAACTCCAACTATATAACCTCTGAGCTCGTACGTCTCAGAGAAGGGTGTTAAGCTAAAAGAATAAATTCTCCGCCACCAACAGAAATATATTTGAAAGAAATCGGCTTTATATCTCAATTTGTAATGTCAGACACACAATCCATACAAGTCTGTTCCGGGCTCGAACAGAACCGAAGGCACTTACAAAGAAGTCCTTGCAATCCGAATAATCTCTAATCACGTTCGGATTTCCCATCACATATGGAGATCTCAATACCGGGGATCAGCCAGTGCAGAGACAATCAACAAGAAACCCTTTCGCTTTCGAAAATATCCGGTCTTCAACACCGGTCTTCGAATGAAATTCATAACGACGTATCACGTATTCGGAATGGGTTATACGACCCCAAGGTCCTTTCCCGGTTAACCCGAATAGTGAGCGCTTATTTTTAAAAAAAATAAGTGTGGCATTCAAATTCAAGCAATTCACAACAAATACCTATTTAAAGGTAAATATTGATAGTCGGTTATTGAACTATCAATAGATATGCCAACATCACCAGATTCCAAATAATTTTCCAAATTATTTATTTCCCAAAAAAATATCTTTATAAGATATACATTCTCCATTCTTTAAAAATAAATCAATATTTATTTTTAAACTCATTTTCCAAATTTCATTTATAAATTCCATATTGAATTTACCTTCCAAAATATTTATGAATATACGATTCCCATTCGTTTTCAAATATTTATTTTCAATTTATCTTCAAAAAGATAAATTCCAAATATTCACTTAATATTGGAAAAGCATTTCTATACTTATTAAAAATAAGTAATTCGCAGATCTTTTTATTTTCTATACTCAGAAAATATTTAATATACCCTAATCGAAATTAAGTATATATTTCATTCTTTAAGGAAATCATTCACTTAACCATATTTATTTGGGCCAAAACGAATATTGCGTAAAACATCGTTACGACAACCCAAAATCACTAGTATAGGGATTCGAAATTAAAATAGATATATAAATCCCAATACTATACAAAACATTTCCTTTCGGAAATCATTTATTATAACAACAGTGTTATAATCTACCATTTCCTTCTATTTCTCGAAAACGTCTATTTCAACAATGAATGTTGAAATCTATGGTTTCGATAGTTAATATATTTTAAAACATCTTTAGATCGTTTTAATTCTATTTAAAACATCACATTCAAAACATTTCTTTAACATATTATTCACTATTCAAAAACGTGAATATACCTTGTTAATAAATTTCATCACTTCTATTCATTCTATTTTAAAGGATTATTCACTGTCTAAACATGAATATAATTCCATTAACAAATTACAACAATTTTACTTATCAAAATAAGTCGTTGCGAATTTATAAGACAATGTTTATAAATTCCATTTCTATTTTTTTTTTTTTACAACAACTTCCTTTTATAAATTTCCTTTATAAATCTATTCAATTTCATATCTCAACGATATACTAAAATTTCATATTATAAGTTAAATACTTATAATTTATTTGTTTACAAAATCGTTCCTTTAAACTTCATAATTATAAATCCTATAACTTATAAGATTCATTTATTTATCCAAAATCTATTCTTTTAACTTTATAAATTTTATAAACCTACTGCTTATAAAATCCCATTTATAACTTCAACGTTATAATTCTATAATTTCAATTTATGAAATTCATTTACAATTCATTCTAATACTTGTAAAAGCTTGTTTTATAATTCCAATATTTTTAATTTATAAATATCAATTTATAAATCTTTTTAATATAAAGCAATTTGTATTACTATTTTAAAAACGTCTTTCAACTCCTTAAAATTTCATCATTTTAATTTATAAAATAATCAAATTTCATAAATTCTATAGATTTCATTCCTTTATGAAATCCATTTACAAATCATTCTATCACTTATAAAAGCTCGTTTTATAATTCAAGATATTCTAAATTTATAAATATCAGTTTATAAATCTTTTAATATAAATCAATTTATATTATTACTTTAAACATCTTTAAACTCTTTTATAGTTTCATCATTCTGATTTATAAAATAAAAATTTTATAAATCCTATTTTTAAACTTCTTATAATAAATTCAGAAATCCCAGTTTTAACTATTTAAATAAAAACCTTTAGTCTCATATTTTTCAAAAATCAACTTTTAACTGTATTTCTCAAAAATCATAATTTTTATAATATTAAAATTATAACGTTTATTTATTTAAGATGAATCAATTCCAAAAATATTTTATAAACGTATATTTCCAAGAATCACTTTAGAAATCAAAATCGTTATTTTTAAACTTCAAAAATTGGATTCGATGATGCAACACATCGATAGTCAATCACGACTTTCAAATATCATATATCATCCATGATAAACAATCAAACATCACAATATCTAAAATCAAATAAATATTTGTGAGGAATCCAGTTGGATCCCTCCAACCTGTTTCCCTGCATCCACAGACATTAGCACAATACCATTCCACTTCGAGGTGGAATATCGCGGTATATGGGATTTTATAAATATTATCCGCTTACTAACGGCGCATAGGGTCTCATCCGCTAAAAAAAATGCGGGAAATCAATCAACTGCAATATATACATATGCCAATATATATATATATTGCTATATATATAATATAATACCAATTCCACTTCGAGGTGGAATATCGCGGTATATGGGATTTTATAAATATTATCCGCTTACTAACGGCGTATAGGGTCTATTCACATCCAATATATATATCAATCATCATTCAATCATTCAATCAACATAGTCAAGCAAATTTTAAATCTAACTATTTAAAATTTAAATAAACAATAAAATTCCTTTTGAGTGAGAAGTTCTCACCTTTGCTTTTATTAGCAATCCATTTCCCATCTCGACTCGATTTTCTTGATTTATACCTTGTATAAATATTTACACAATTTATTAATATTCGAATCAATCGAATAAATTAAATTTTTGATTTGATAATTTCGATTCATCGGTGATTTCATTTTAATAGTTAAATTAACTCATAGTTTCGTTTTAAACTAATTTCTTCTTTAAATAAATTTATTTAAACTAATTTTCGTTCTTGATTGTTTAAGTAATCAATAGTTTTATTTAAACCAATCTCTTCTTAAATAAATTTATTTAACTTACCCTTAAATTGAATTTATCCAACTAATTATTTCAATCTTAAGTTAATGATTTTTATTTTAAACTAAAAATTAAAAATTCAACTGATTTTCTTTAATTAAATTGGTTTAACTAAAAATTTAAATTTCTTTTAATAAACTTTCTTAACTAACTATTTATTTAAATAAATTTTCCTTTTTAATAAATTGTTTTTGGCTTCCAAACAATTTCTTTTTAATATTTTGATTTAACAAAAATTAAATTCAAAACTATTCTTTATAAATTCCATTTCTATTTTTTTTTTCATTTGAAACTAAAATTTCTATTCAACTAATAATTTAGTTTTAAACTAAATTTTCTTCAAGTTTTAAAATTCTTATTATTATTTATTTCTAATCTATATACATTTATTAAAATTCGAACTAATTCCTTTAACAAGTTTATTTAACCAATTTCTTTTAAATAATTAAATTTATCTAACTAATGATTATATTCTTCCTTTTATTTTAATAAATTTGATTAACAAAAAAAAAAAAAATTTTTACTGTAAACAAAATTTTCTCTGTTTAAACTTTCTTCCTTTTTTTTTTATTTTTTTATCAATACATATACGTTTTAAAAAATAAATAAATAAATAAAATTACCTTACTGCTCGCACGCGAATGCCTCCAGTAACTCGACGTCGTCGCCCACTCCAACCTGCAGCCGCCGCCATCTCAAATCCCATACGCGAACACCAATTTCGACATTCCACTCGAATCCACCATCGCGACCATCAGTTGCGTCGCCGTCGCGAGCGCCTCGTGACCATCTCCTCGAATCGCGACAGCCAAATCGCACCTCTCCACGCGGCCGCCTTCAACTCGAACCCTTCACCCTCCTTCGAGCGTTGCCGCGCCGTCTCCACTTCATCGCGACATCACTGCAGGACGTCGCCCTCCTTCCCCTCGGCCTACGCGCACGCGCCTCGTCCATGCTCGCGCGATCGATTTAATTTAGGGCTTCGGCCTAAATAATTTATTTCGTTGTTTTGCGTTTTCGAATTGGGAACGAACGAAAAATGATTTCGTTTTTGTTCGGCACTTTTTTTTTCGCGAACTGATTGAAGAAGGGGGGAGGTGCTCGGCCATTATCGTTTTTAACAGAGAGAAGTTTGAGATTTTTTAAAACCGAAGGAGGATATTTAAAATGGGAAGGGGGGAGACAGGGGTACGTGATGTTTCAGGGAAGAGTCGTGCAAGCATGATCTTGTATCGCGATTTTTAGGCGAGATTTTAGGCGTGAGGAAAGGAGGCAACGTGATGTCGTTGACCAAATTTAAATTTTAAATTTAAATTGAATTCGATTTTATTTCAATGCGTTTACACGCCGTGTGACCACATATCAACTCCAAAAATTACAAAATTTGAAATCCGGCAATAATTCAATATTACGGACCCAATGGAACTGGTTTCGTCGAATTCCGAGACTGTGCCTCGGACGACTATTTTTGAATATCGATTCAAACGATTTAATTTCAAAACTGAACAATTCACTTCCAAATTAAATTCTGAAGCTTCTATTATCTTCAATATTATCAATATGAATTTTACAAGCCTTTGAAATATCTTAAATCAGCTTAAAATTGAAGATTCAAATTTTTATTCAACTCTCAATAGATTAAATTCTAAAATTAATCGCTAAATTTATTCTGATAATTTGCAATTCAAATCAAACCATCCTTTAAATATTTAAAATTAATTAAATATTCTCAAATTAAATTATTCTAAATTCTGGGTCGTTACAATCTTCCCCCCTTAAAAGAATTTCGTCCCGAAATTACAAGTTAAGAAGAATGCCCTTATCCCGTCTACTATTTTTCACAATCCAAATAGTTTTATCAACTTACCAACCTAAATCTTTTTACTAGAGATTCACTATCATTTCAACTAGCTTTCCAACTTCAAATATAAGTTCCAAACAACATTGTTTTCCTTACAATTTAAATTTAAATTCAAATTCAAATTTTAAACTTTCAAAATTTTTCTAACACCCTAAATTTTCGAAAAATTTCGCCAGCGTCTCCTTTGCGCGGCTAGCTCGGTACGACTACAAAATGGCACCACGGCCCCTCAGAATCAAAAAGAAAAGAGAAAGCCAAGTGGCTGGAGAAGAAAGTCATCAAATTTCATACTGAAATTGAAATACGTACCTTTTTGTCGAGCAATTCAATTTTAACTTTGAAATCAAAATCCAAATTCCTTTATACACCTGTATAACATGCTAGTAGTAGCATCCAAATCCAAATACAATATTCAAACCAATTTGTCAATTCTATTGCAAAATTTCAATATATGTTTCTTATACATTTTTACTTCACTATTGAAGTTACATATTCATTTTCATTCAGTTTTACATTTCAATTCAATTCTCAATTTAAATTTCATTCGAATTCAATTCACAATTTCAAATCTATTCGAATTCAATTCTCAATTCTAAATATTGAATTTTACCGATTAATTTCCATTTACTAATTCATTTCAATATTCAATTCATTCCATTTGAAATTATTTCACAAATGAATAAATTATCAAGTTAATTTACTTGAATTCAATCCATTTTATTTCTTATTTAATTTTATATACTAATGATAATAATTCTATATTATCACTTCCTAACAATCCATGCAACCATATACTATAATAATCCATAGAAAATCATTTCTTTTCTATACAAAATAGTTTTGGGCAAAATTATCTTATTTACCCGTTTCAAAACAATTTTATATTCACTAACAAATACGCGCTCATATCTATTATTACACTCAACCTCATTCTAGAGTACTGCTGACTCTATCTCTAATGAGTAATACCCAACAGAACCATGGTTGTCGCTTAACCATAAGCTCTGATACCAAATGTAACATACGCGATTTTTCGTTGCCGAAAAACCGAATAGTTATGGGTTTAAGAAAAAGAAAAGAAGAAGAAAGAAGAAACAAGAGAAAGGTAGAAAAGATAGAAAAGAAAACAGAAAATAGAACGGAACAGGAAATAACAGAACAACATCAGAATTTCACAATTCGCAGCGGAACAACATATAATAATAAATGAATAATCTTTAATCAAAGAACTATATCAATTATTACATCACATTATGTTACATTACATCAAATCATCCGAGTGTACAACAACAAACAATTTTAAACAGCGGAAAAGAAATACTATGTAGTAGTAATACGCCATGCCATCCAGCTTGCCTCCAGCAATTTCTGAATTCCAGAATATCCTGATAAACCTTAACTCTTGACTGCCCGTGTGAAAATTGGTGGGCACCTAGAGTTTAGGAAGGAAAACAATAAACTCTGAGTCAGTCATGTGACTGGTGTGAGAACTCAAAACAGTTTATTTTTCTTTAAAAATCAAAATAGAAGAATATTTTAAAAATAAATTCGCAATGCTTTTAAAAATGAGACTACCATAAGACCTCCCGCCACACACACAATGCAAACGCAGACTTGGGGAAGATTTCTTCTTATGTTAGTCAAAGATGCTTGATACGTATTAAAAGAAAACATTTGTTATTATTTCTAGTGCATAGTGTAGAAAATATTTCGAAAGTAGAATATAAATCTTAGCCAGCATAGGTACCATTATATTATGCCTACTATAGCTACCCTATTAGATGGCAGGTTCTACAACTAAAACCGTACAAGTCTCGTATTGTTTCTTTGGATTTCCAACGAATGATCAGGCCAAGGAACTTCCCATTGCCACATGAGAATGCCTCTGGATGGACATCCCCGAGAACCAAACCGGAACTCTACCAACACAAGGCCGGGTTACCCCTAACTGGGTAACTACTGACACGAGCACGCCATTCCCCGATCGTAAACGACCTTTCTCACGGGATCCCGATAACCAACAACCACAAAGTAATAAATTCGCAGTAACCACGTAGGTTAAATATCTGGGCTCCATACCATGATACCACCTCTATCCAGAAGGAAATGCACATACCCTAAAGGGAGCTACCCCTCATAACCTTGCTGCTTCTTTCCTGTTTTGACCATTCACGGGGTGTGAGGCTCGACGAAGTCACGTCCACAAAAACATACTTTATACAAAAGCCATGCTTTGGGTCAACAAATGATCATAGAAATGATCACCAAGATAGACGATCAAATAAATGATCCTATCACAAATAATCAACACAATGATCATTTAACAGCAACATTCAACATGTCACATTACCAAATTGGGAATATATCGCTGATAACTCCAACTATATAACCTCTGAGCTCGTACGTCTCAGAGAAGGGTGTTAAGCTAAAAGAATAAATTCTCCGCCACCAACAGAAATATATTTGAAAGAAATCGGCTTTATATCTCAATTTGTAATGTCAGACACACAATCCATACAAGTCTGTTCCGGGCTCGAACAGAACCGAAGGCACTTACAAAGAAGTCCTTACAATCCGAATAATCTCTAATCACGTTCGGATTTCCCATCACATATGGAGATCTCAATACCAGGGATCAGCCAGTGCAGAGACAATCAACAAGAAACCCTTTCGCTTTCGAAAATATCCGGTCTTCAACACCGGTCTTCGAATGAAATTCATAACGACGTATCACGTATTCGGAATGGGTTATACGACCTCAAGGTCCTTTCCCGGTTAACCCGAATAGTGAGCGCTTATTTTTAAAAAAAATAAGTGTGGCATTCAAATTCAAGCAATTCACAACAAATACCTATTTAAAGGTAAATATTGATAGTCGGTTATTGAACTATCAATAGATATGCCAACATCACCAGATTCCAAATAATTTTCCAAATTATTTATTTCCCAAAAAAATATCTTTATAAGATATACATTCTCCATTCTTTAAAAATAAATCAATATTTATTTTTAAAATCATTTTCCAAATTTCATTTATAAATTCCATATTGAATTTACCTTCCAAAATATTTATGAATATACGATTCCCATTCGTTTTCAAATATTTATTTTCAATTTATCTTCAAAAAGATAAATTCCAAATATTCACTTAATATTGGAAAAGCATTTCTATACTTATTAAAAATAAGTAATTCGCAGATCTTTTTATTTTCTATACTCAGAAAATATTTAATATACCCTAATCGAAATTAAGTATATATTTCATTCTTTAAGGAAATCATTCACTTAACCATATTTATTTGGGCCAAAACGAATATTGCGTAAAACATCGTTACGACAACCCAAAATCACTAGTATAGGGATTCGAAATTAAAATAGATATATAAATCCCAATACTATACAAAACATTTCCTTTCGGAAATCATTTATTATAACAACAGTGTTATAATCTACCATTTCCTTCTATTTCTCGAAAACGTCTATTTCAACAATGAATGTTGAAATCCATGGTTTTGATAGTTAATATATTTTAAAACATCTTTAGATCGTTTTAATTCTATTTAAAACATTACATTCAAAACATTTCTTTAACATATTATTCACTGTTCAAAAACGTGAATATACCTTGTTAATAAATTTCATCACTTCTATTCATTCTATTTTAAAGGATTATTCACTGTCTAAACATGAATATAATTCCATTAACAAATTACAACAATTTTACTTATCAAAATAAGTCATTGCGAATTTATAAGACAATGTTTATAAATTCCATTTCTATTTATTTTTATTTTTTTACAACAACTTCCTTTTATAAATTTCCTTTATAAATCTATTCAATTTCATATCTCAATGGTATACTAAAATTTCATATTATAAGTTAAATACTTATAATTTATTTGTTTACAAAATCGTTCCTTTAAACTTCATAATTATAAATCTTATAACTTATAAGATTCATTTATTTATCCAAAATCTATTCTTTTAACTTTATAAATTTTATAAACCTACTGCTTATAAAATCCCATTTATAACGTCACCGTTATAATTCTATAATTTCAATTTATGAAATTCATTTACAATTCATTCTAATACTTGTAAAAGCTTGTTTTATAATTCCAATATTTTTAATATAAAACAATTTGTATTACTATTTTAAAAACGTTTTTCAACTCCTTAAAATTTCATCATTTTAATTTATAAAATAATCAAATTTCATAAATTCTATAGATTTCATTCCTTTATGAAATCCATTTACAAATCATTCTATCACTTATAAAAGCTCGTTTTATAATTCAAGATATTCTAAATTTATAAATATCAGTTTATAAATCTTTTAATATAAATCAATTTATATTATTACTTTAAACATCTTTAAACTCTTTTATAGTTTCATCATTCTGATTTATAAAATAAAAATTTTATAAATCCTATTTTTAAACTTCTTATAATAAATTCAGAAATCCCAGTTTTAACTATTTAAAAAAAAAACCTTTAGTCTCATATTTTTCAAAAATCAACTTTTAACTGTATTTCTCAAAAATCATAATTTTTATAATATTAAAATTATAACGTTTATTTATTTAAGATGAATCAATTCCAAAAATATTTTATAAACGTATATTTCCAAGAATCACTTTAGAAATCAAAATCGTTATTTTTAAACTTCAAAAATTGGATTCGATGATGCAACACATCGATAGTCAATCACGACTTTCAAATATCATATATCATCCATGATAAACAATCAAACATCACAATATCTAAAATCAAATAAATATTTGTGAGGAATCCAGTTGGATCCCTCCAACCTGTTTCCCTGCATCCACAGACATTAGCACAATACCATTCCACTTCGAGGTGGAATATCGCGGTATATGGGATTTTATAAATATTATCCGCTTACTAACGGCGCATAGGGTCTCATCCGCTAAAAAAAATGCGGGAAATCAATCAACTGCAATATATACATATGCCAATATATATATATTGCTATATATATAATATAATACCAATTCCACTTCGAGGTGGAATATCGCGGTATATGGGATTTTATAAATATTATCCGCTTACTAACGGCGTATAGGGTCTATTCACTTCCAATATATATCAATCATCATTCAATCATTCAATCAACATAGTCAAGCAAATTTTAAATCTAACTATTTAAAATTTAAATAAACAATAAAATTCCTTTTGAGTGAGAAGTTCTCACCTTTGCTTTTATTAGCAATCCATTTCCCATCTTGACTCGATTTTCTTGATTTATACCTTGTATAAATATTTACACAATTTATTAATATTCGAATCAATCGAATAAATTAAATTTTTGATTTGATAATTTCGATTCATCGGTGATTTCATTTTAATAGTTAAATTAACTCATAGTTTCGTTTTAAACTAATTTCTTCTTTAAATAAATTTATTTAAACTAATTTTCGTTCTTGATTGTTTAATTAATCAATAGTCTTATTTAAACCAATCTCTTCTTAAATAAATTTATTTAACTTACCCTTAAATTGAATTTATCCAACTAATTATTTCAATCTTAAGTTAATGATTTTTATTTTAAACTAAAAATTAAAAATTCAACTGATTTTCTTTAATTAAATTGGTTTAACTAAAAATTTAAATTTCTTTTAATAAACTTTCTTAACTAACTATTTATTTAAATAAATTTTCCTTTTTAATAAATTGTTTTTGGCTTCCAAACAATTTCTTTTTAATATTTTGATTTAACAAAAATTAAATTCAAAACTATTCTTTATAAATTCCATTTCTATTTTTTTTTTTTTTCATTTGAAACTAAAATTTCTATTCAACTAATAATTTAGTTTTAAACTAAATTTTCTTCAAGTTTTAAAATTCTTATTATTATTTATTTCTAATCTATATACATTTATTAAAATTCGAACTAATTCCTTTAACAAGTTTATTTAACCAATTTCTTTTAAATAATTAAATTTATCTAACTAATGATTATATTCTTCCTTTTATTTTAATAAATTTGATTAACAAAAAAAAAAAAATTTTTTTACTGTAAACAAAATTTTCTCTGTTTAAACTTTCTTCCTTTTTTTTTTTATTTTTTTTTATCAATACATATACGTTTTAAAAAATAAATAAATAAATAAAATTACCTTACTGCTCGCACGCGAATGCCTCCAGTAACTCGACGTCGCCGCCCACTCCAACCTGCAGCCGCCGCCATCTCAAATCCCATACGCGAACACCAATTTCGACATTCCACTCGAATCCACCATCGCGACCATCAGTTGCGTCGCCGTCGCGAGCGCCTCGTGACCATCTCCTCGAATCGCGACAGCCAAATCGCACCTCTCCACGCGGCCGCCTTCAACTCGAACCCTTCACCCTCCTTCGAGCGTTGCCGCGCCGTCTCCACTTCATCGCGACATTACTGCAGGACGTCACCCACCTTCCACTCGGCCTACGCGCGCGCGCCTCGTCCATGCTCGCACGATCGATTTAATTTAGGGCTTCGGCCTAAATAATTTATTTCGTTGTTTTGCGTTTTTGAATTGGGAACGAACGAAAAATGATTTCGTTTTTGTTCGGCACTTTTTTTTTTGGCGAACCGATTGAAGAAGGGGTAGGTGCTCGGCCATTATCGTTTTTAACAGAGAGAAGTTTGAGATTTTTTAAAACCGAAGGAGGATATTTAAAATGGGAAGGGGGGAGACAGGGGTACGTGATGTTTCAGAGAAGAGTCGTGCAAGCATGATCTTGTATCGCGATTTTTAGGCGAGATTTTAGGCGTGAGGAAAGGAGGCAACGTGATGTCGTTGACCAAATTTAAATTTTAAATTTAAATTGAATTCGATTTTATTTCAATGCGTTTACACGCCGTGTGACCACATATCAACTCCAAAAATTACGAAATTTGAAATCCGGCAATAATTCAATATTACGGATCCAATGGAACTGGTTTCGTCGAATTCCGAGACTGTGCCTCGGACGACTATTTTTGAATATCGATTCAAACGATTTAATTTCAAAACTGAACAATTCACTTCCAAATTAAATTCTGAAGCTTCTATTATCTTCAATATTATCAATATGAATTTTACAAGCCTTTGAAATATCTTAAATCAGCTTAAAATTGAAGATTCAAATTTTTATTCAACTCTCAATAGATTAAATTCTAAAATTTAATCGCTAAATTTATTCTGATAATTTGCAATTCAAATCAAACCATCCTTTAAATATTTAAAATTAATTAAATATTCTCAAATTAAATTATTCTAAATTCTGGGTCGTTACATATGGTATCTTTTCTTTTGTTAGGAACGCGGCCGAAAATTTAATGAGAGGGAGACAGTATATGTTAGGGGAATAAAAGATATGTGTTATCCTTATTTCCTTATTCCTCACCTATATAATTAAGGCCATTTTTATTTCTTTCCCTATCAAACAATTTCCCCATTTAAATTATGTAATTCAAATTATAGTTATTTTGTAATTATCCATACTATCTATATATTTACATTCTCCTGCATTATCTATTTAGTTATCTCATAATTAAATATTTGGGATAATATGCTTCATAAGTTAGTGCTAAAACATGTCTCAGGCTACCATATCTTTTGTGCTTCTACCAAAGGCATGTTATTCCAAAGAGCGAGGTCGGACTCTCAAAGCCCTAGGAATTGCATACGTGCTTTCTTGACGCTACATAGCATGTTATTTTCCATTATCCATCTGGTCCCATTCCCCTGCTTTGTCTATTTCCTTTTCACATTGTGGTGTAGCATTTGGTGTTATCGTTCCAGCTACATACTAAACCATTTTTCATTCTTCAATACTTCGTTATGCTATTCATGAGGCGATTAGGTCGAGGTCTACACTAAAAGACATTCATTTCCAATACCACATTAAGAGCCAAGGAAGATATTCCTCTTTTCTATTACTTAATCCCACTATTCCCTTCAAATAGTAATTGGTCACTACAACAAATGAAGCAACTTCAATAATAATTATTTCTGGATCACAGTGGCTGCCTCAGTGTTGGAATATAATTTGAAATTAATGTTGGTTCATATATTCAAAGAGTCGTGTCCGTTCGTGAAGAGTCATGTTCATTCGTGAAGAGTCGTGTCTATTAGTGAAGAGATGTGTCTATTCTAAGAGTCAAGTGTCTATTTGTAGGGATGTCTAAATCCACTATATATATAGATGGTCATTTTGTAATAAATGTATGAAGTAATACAAGAAAAGCTATGATATATTAAGCTTTATCTATCCATCATAATATTCTAACATGGTATCGGAGCCAAATGATCATTAAAGCTTGTGGGGTTAACAAAAAATTGTGAGTGTTCTTCCAATGTCTTCTTTAAACAATTTTTCAATTTCTATTCCTTTATTCAAAGGAGAAAATTATCAATCATGGGCTATCAAAATGAAATCGTATCTTAAAGCTTTGAGTTTATGGGATGTCATTGAGAGTGATATTATTCCCACTCCTCTTCCACAAAATGCAACGGCCACCCAAGTCAAAAAATATGACGAAGAAATGACGAGAATGTCAAAGGCACTTTCGTGTCTACATGGGGCCGTGTCAGAAGAAATTTTCACAACTATTATGGGTTGTGAATCTCCCAAAGAAGCATGGAGAAAATTAAAGAGGAGTATGAAGGAAATCACCAAACAAAATTAATGCAAATTTTGAACCTTAAAAGGGAATTTGAAATAATGGGGATGAAAAGTAATGAAGGTGTCAAGAAGTATGGGAGTCGGCTGATGTCCATTGTCAACCAAATCAAGCTTCTTGGTGGAGAATTTACTAGCCAAAGGGTGGTGGAAAAACTTCTTGTCACTCTTTCATAAAAATACGAAGGTAAAATTTCTTCACTTGAAGATACTAAAGATTTGTCCAAATTAACATTTTCAGAATTGATCAATTCACTCCATGCGGTGGATCAAAGGAGAACCATGAGAAATGAAGATGATGAAGACAAGAGTGAAAAAGCTTTTATAGCAAAGTCTCAAAATCAAAAAGGGAAAGACAAATCCCTCAAATGCAACAATTGTCACAAAATTGGTCATGAGGAAAATGATTGTTGGCATAAGGGAAAACCTAAGTGTTTCAACTGTCAAAAATTTGGGCATATGGCCAGGAATTGTAGATTCAAAGACGAAGAGCAAGAGATCACGGCACAAGCGGCTGTGGAAGAAAATTTATTTTAGAGTTATGGGTGAGATGTGCACCTTGGACTTGGAGAGAAGTGCTCCAATATTCAAAGAGTAGAGTTGATGAGAAGTGCTTCAACAATTGGAGGTGATGAGAAGTGCATCATAATTCGAAGAGAAGTGCTTCGTTTAAGAAAGAGAATTTCAAATTAGGAGGGAGTGTTGGAATATAATTTGAAATTAATGTTGGTTCATCTATTCAAAGAGTCGTGTCCGTTCGTGAAGAGTCATGTTCGTTCGTGAAGAGTCGTGTCTATTAGTGAAGAGATGTGTCTATTCTAAGAGTCAAGTGTCTATTTGTAGGGATGTCTAAATCCACTATATATATAGATGGTCATTTTGTAAGCAATGTATGAAGTAATACAAGAAAAGCTATGATATATTAAGCTTTATCTATCCATCATAATATTCTAACACTCAGAACTAGCATTCAGGATGTAAATAACAACCATTCGGTTCTGATTCTTCAATTAACATTCCTTCAAAACTTGATCTTCTAACGTGCCTTATCACTTTACAACTAATTTGGGTAGAGTTGATAACAGTGCTCCTTCAACATTGGCACTCAATTAATGGCTACTTCTAAGATAAAGCATTGAGCTTCCTTTTTACTTACCAGTGCAAGGCTATGAGAATATAATCTCTTCGATGAGGACCTATCCAATCACTGTGAATGTCCACCCTCTGATCCAAAGAGAAAAAGTAGGGCCCGGATTCATGAGGAGGAGGAAGCTACTCACTTTCAAGACGCTACTGAAAATTCATTATAAGAATCTACTAGAGCTAATATTAAAGATCAAAAACTTGAAGTGAAGCTTCTACTCCATAATTTAAACGCCTATGCAAATAGGCTAATGATGTTGTCCATTAGAATATTCACACTCGATGCAATCCTTTGCAAATACAAGATGAGGCTGAATTGCAAGGTCTATCCAATTATCCACTTCAAGACGACCTCAACGACTATGGGCTTTACTTCAGCAATCTTGATTGTCATCAGGACATGTGTATAGGGAATGATTCAATTGGTTTTTAAACACTAATTAAAGGCAATATTGCACTCTCTGACCATAAAACTAAAAATTTAAGTTTGTAGCTACTTTCCCTGATTTGATTCTTCTGTAGATACGTACTGGTTTACTGAACTACTGGTGGCCATTATCCTCTGCTTTGGGCCCTCATATACTATGGTTATCCCGCATCCTGGTACATGGAAAATTTTAGAACCACACCTTGACACACTCATAGTGTTGCAATAGCATTAACATCATTCAGCTGCACAACACATGGTTCTTCTTATCCACATCTTTCTAGTTAATAGTATTCTTATACATTTTTCAGATGACATGGGCCATTCTTAAAGCTACCCTCGGGTTCTTAAAGATAGTCTAAATAATAAGTAGAGGTCATATACTCCTCCAAGAAGTCTACAAGGTGATCGAGGCTAGGGAGATAAACATCTTAGATCTTTAGGCCGTTGATGGAATCCAAGACTCTATGTATACACCTATCACCCTTATTACCCTCCTCCTGGTCTTGGATATTAGAATTTATGTAGCCTTCCTCATGCCCTAACCAGGGCCTCTCTTCCAACCGCCATTCTCCACCTATCTTCCACTAGCCCTATCGTTCTCAATTGCTATTAATTTATAATATTTATTAATTAGTTTAATTAAGTTGAATTCATGAAATTAGTAATAACAATGTTGTCTTGAATACCTAGTGTGAATAAAGTACTTTTTAGTATTTACACAATTTAAAAACTAAAGTCTGCATTGACTTTGCTGAAGTACAATATCAAGAATGAGTTAAGTTGTTTTTAATTTATTTAGATGAAATCTAATTTCTAATCTTATAAAGATACACCCTGAGTAATGAGATTTTGTGCATGCTTTCTTTTCGTTGTCGCTATATCAATGAGATTTGTTGAATTTGGTCAATGGTCAAAAATCCAATAATATCTATAGTTAATTCTGTAGTGCCACTTTAAATCCCTTTTTCTTAATCCAATAACATTTATCGACTAACCAATTTACTCACATTATAAATATTGACTTTAGGTTGACTATAAATTACAAGGACACCGATCTTTTATAATAGAGGAGATGAATCCTCCATCGACTAGTATTTCACTTCAAGTAGTTTAATGTGTACCTAACTATGGTCGTTACATGATCATGGTGTCATATGATTGACCATAATCAAAGCATAGTTTGGATACTTAAGATCAACAATACTCTCAAGTCTAATGGTTGCTACACATCATCACATGATATTTTCTATCTTAACTTTGTACTTTTAACCTATAAAAGTCTCTTGTTGAGTTATTATTTGACTGTTACAAACAACCACAAGTGCAAAATCCTTTGTTGTCCCTAATGGTCATGGGTAATTCACCTCCATCGTTTGAAGAGAATACGCACACTAGTCTCGAGAGATATATCGAGATCCATATCTTGGTACATCTTAACTAGGAACAATTAAAGGATAAGTATTTTAAATGTTTGATTCAAAACTCATGGTGGCAAACACATTCACAACTGCAATCAATTAAATACTTTTTCTGAGGATAATCTATATTTTTTTTACTACATTAATATCATTTTTATGTCATAATATAACAGTACATGCATTAGAAAACATAACCTCAAACATTATTTTTCCACAAGAGTTAAGTTGTATAATAAATTACCTAATTGCCCCTAAGGCACAACCTTAACTATATTATTTTCTTCATCGGAGCCTCTATATGTAAAAATTATTTAATAAACCTTCAGTATTAGCTAGCCAGCATGAGGAAACACTCTTGGTCACAGTCTCTAGCCTTCTACAATTATTAATAACTTCAGTCTTGGAAGGATTTACCGATAATCCATCATTTGAAATAACATAGCCTAAAAAATTCGCATTCTTTTCTGAAAAATTGCTTTCAGGATACTTTTCTTTTAGATTATATTACCTTAAGTCCCAAGCATTACTCTTAAATGAACTTCATGCTCTTAGTCATTCCTTAAACTGTAACGACCCATAATTTTCGATTATTAAAAATGTTAATTTAATTAAATTGTGAATAAATATTAGAAGATATAAAAATTTTGAAATTTATTTAATGAAATAATAACTAAGGTGAAACACAACAATGATATTTCTAGTTAATTATTATGAACTTGAATGAAATCCCAATTAGTTGAAAAGGGTAAATGTATACATGATAATAAATTTAATACAAAAAAGCAAACATAAATATTGAGTTAATTAATGAATTAATAATAATAAATAGTAATTAAATAAAATCAATGTTCTGTAAGTAATTATAATATTATATGGAGATAATGTTAATGTTATTTATAATAGGACAATTTATGGAATTAAAAGAATGGAAATAAAGATTTATCAATTTATTGGGATTTGAACTATAATAATTGGATTAATTGCAATTAAATATCAAAATATTACGTTAATTGAAACTAAGATGAAATTTGAAGATTTTAATGTAATAAATCATGAACCAATGAGAGTTGCAACCTTATTATGATAAAAGATGTGAATGACAAGGTTTAAAAATTTAATAAATGAGTTTTTGGGAATATTAAATTATAATTTCTGAAATTAAATGAAATTGAAATTGAACACTGAAATTGATGAATGTGTGATATCCCGGAATTTTTGGCAATATCAATTTAATAATCTTTATATAAAATTAAATTGATTTGATAATATTGATTAATAATATATGAATTGGTTTAATAATCTAATTAAATAAATATTTAATTAGAGATTTTATATTTTAAAAGCTAAATAAATGTTTTTAATTATAATGTGTATATATATTTGTATATATATTATAGATAATCTTTGTTTTGGAATTTAAATAAATAAATAAAGTTTTTGTTTTCAAATTCTGATAATATATTTAGTAATTGGGAAATTATGTTTTAAATTAATATTAAGCTTTTCAAAGTTATTTAATTAATCACTATGATTTGGAAATACTTAAGATAAATGTTAAATTGTTTAAAGTTATATCTTTGCTTAATTTTTAAATTTAAATAAAAGGTTGTTTTATTTCTTTTTAAATATTACTTAGTATAAATGTGATTTGAAAATTTTGTACATAAGTTTAAAATACAATGTAAAATATGGTTTTAATTCATTTAATAATAAAAGTGATTTATAATCTCTTTATAAATCATTTAAAATTTGTTAAATTTGTTATTTTCAAGCCATATTTATAATATATTATTTTTCCATAAATATAAAAAGAATTAAAATAAGAAAATGAAAATTTCATTTTAAATTGAATAAGTTGATTTTAATTTGGATTTCAAAAGTTTAATTTGCATTTGGTATTGATTTTGAAATTCAAAATAATATATTCTTAAAAATATTTGAATAAGTTTTAATTTATAATTTGTTTTATTTACATTTTTCTTTAAATAAGAAATTCATATATATTTATATAAGTAAAAAAATAAATTAAATAAAATCCTTTATTAACATTTAGATATATAACTAATTTAAATAAGAGACATGTGTTTACTTATGAATTAATCAAACTACATATGTTAATTAAAGAATAAAGGTTTATGACAAGTGTCATTATATTTTATCTTTTTCCTTTATTTTAATTAAATTAATTTCAGGTCTTATAAACCATAAATTTTTCCCTTCACTCTTTTCCTATCTTTTAAACAAAACCTAAAGTGAATCAAAGAAAAAAACATCATTCTTCAAAAAAAACTGAAAATCATCTTCTCAAACCAAAAGCTAAAGTGAATCAAAGAACAAAAATGTGTAATCTCATTTCCATTTTCAAATATCTGCAGATCCACCTCAAAAACATATCTGAACCATCTCCTCAAACATGCAATTCAATTCCTACAAAAATAAAATGTTTGCATTTTCAAAAACCCAAAGAAATCAACCTGCGTTTCTTCCTCTGGAAAATCACCAGCATGCATGTAGTTTTGGTCAGAATTTCAATAGCAAGCAACCTGGAATCAACTTTGAAATCAAAGAGCCTGCATGCATGAAGTGTTAACAGGATTCAAAAACTTTTCAAAATCATAGAGGCTCTATTTTTCTAAAGAAACAAGTGAGTAACATTTTTTAAATTTAATTAAGTTAAATTATGGTTGCCTAAATTTAATATGATTCTAGTTGTCTGATTTCCTCTGAAAGCAAGATTTCTTGTGTGAATATTTACAAGTATATTTGTGGATGAATGTTATGTGCATGTTTGCTGTAATCTGCAATAACTCTGTTCCCAGATTCATGTCCATTTTTTTTATTTAATCCCTTATCTCTTGATCTAATTATTGTTATCAATTGAGTTACAAATAAAAATTGTTTGTGTGATCATAAGGTTAAGCTTAAAATTTTAATTAAGTTAAAATAAATACAAACTTCCTATGGAAACCAAAATGATCAGGAAAACATGAGTTTGTTTAAAACTTAAATTCCTTAATTCATTAGATTAAGATTGTGATCTGAAACCTTGTATGGAAACATGATTTTTAAATCAGAAATCATAATTTTTAGTTTGAGATTTTGGGGGCAGTTCACTTTTATCTGGAAATGATGTTTGGGGTATTTCCTGGTGATCGGGGCAATCTGGATGGTCGGAGTGGTTACTGGAGGAAGTAGAGGGATCTGGTATCTTGGCAAAAATGTCAGGTGGTGGTTTAAGGTAATGTGGTGGCGGTAGGAGGTCAACTTTTTCTATAACCCTAGTTTTAAACAAGTTAGGAAATTGGATCGATTATGTCCCTATGTTTGATCGAGTGTGAAGAAGCTTTGGGTAATGGTAGCTGGGTCCATGATGAGGGTATGGCTGGAATTTCAGCACTTACGATGGTCGAAGGACGGAGATTGGGCCGTTGACAGGTTTGAGCTACGAGGAGTTCTGTGTTTCAAGTTTTAGGCTTTGACTCAAAATTGAGTTCGAGTTGATGCAAGAGCAATCTGATGTTCGAGTTGGATTCAGGAGATGTTAGTGGATTAGGGATGATCATCTTTGATGATCGGAATCGTCCACAGCCTCCGTGCATGTGCACAGTGGACATTTGAGGGTTTGATTTATTTCTGGAATTTTTTTTGGGTGAAGTTGTTTTAGTGGAAGGCTCGAGTCACTTGAGTGTTTTACCCGAAGTGAAGAGGAGTATGACTCGAAGCGAATTAGGTTCTGGCTCGAGTAGTTTTGTTTCAGTTTTTTTGAAACCTGACAGTGTGCAGGTTTTAAATTTAAACTAAATTTAAAAAGGAAGCAAAGCAAGATTTAAACAAAAGTTGAAACAAGTTTAAAATATGAATTCAAAATGAATTTGAATTCTAGTTTTCAAAATAAATAAATTTTATAAAAATAGAATGTTAACAATAACAAAAAAAATTGGTTACAGTATTTTATAATGAGGTTTTAAAAATCTGAAAAATGAGATTCAAAACAAGATTATAAATTTAAGTTTAAAATCTGAATTGTAAATCTAAATTCAAATTTGAGTTTGAATCTTAGGATTTGAAAATAAGTTTATAAATTAAAAGGTTGTAATTTAGTTTGAATCATAAAGTATTTTATAACATGTTTTTAAAATCTGGAATATAAGATTTAAACAGGATTTTTAATTTAAGTTTTTGAATCTGAATTCAAAGCATGATTCGAATTCTAGTTTGAAATAAAATAAGTTTTTTTTGAATTTAAATGTTTCAAAACCACTTGGAATATTTAAAATATATTTGTGACGCCCCACCTCTATACCCACGCTAGCCAAGGACACTACAGGGTAATGCCGTCAACTAACACGGAGAATAAGGCTGGTTGGGGGCGACCATCTATAGCCTTGCTCTAACTATCTATTGAATACATCGAAAATAAACATACCAAGCAGGTCGACATACCCAATGAATACTTAAAAGAAAACCATAGGTGGTTGAAGGATCTATCAGAGCAGAATATAACAACTCAAATGTAATATACATCACAGAATAGTAGATCATCATATACACATATACAGATACATAACAAAGTTTACAAAATAATACATGTCAAGTGGTATAGCAAACTACAATATACAGACAAACCAAAAGAATATATAGATCAGAGTTACAATGAAAAGGACTACACAAAAAGCTTTAACAAAAAGGAACAAGCTGAATAGTCCATGCGGAAGAAAAATAGGCTAAGTCCAAAAGCACCTAACCTGAAACATCTCGGTCTGACCCGAGTATAAAATACACGGGTCAGTCTAGCTAAACAAATCAGTTAGATAAACTGAACAACAATAATCCTGCAAGGTTACAAAGTATAACAAATATATCTAAAGGAGATAACACAATCATCTAACAAAAGATGAATCATATGATAACATAACAAGCCTCATATCATCGGCAACTCATAGAAACAAAGGATAAGAATATCCCAAAGCAAGCCAAAAGGCAATAACAAATACCAATAAGGTATACAAGTTCCACAAGGTAAACGCTACATATCATGCGGCTCAAAAAGACCAACACCGAAGGGCGATACCTAGGGAATATACATATGAATGAAACATCAGAAAATTTGCTCGAGCTCAGTACTGTACAAACAAGGATCCATGAGCCCGAAGACTCCAAACCCAATATCACCCATGCGGCTCATAACGACCAACATCGGAAGCAATACTAAAGGGCAACACAACATCACCCATGCGACTCATAACGACCAACATCGGAAGCGATACTAAAGGGCAACAAACCCGAAGGCACAAACCCGAATGCACATACCCGAAGGCAACAAACCGTAGTGGTGAAGGTCGGAGACCCAGTACTGGACACCACTAACTGGCGGAATGTGTCATAACTCTCAAAAAGGAATCCGAAAAGTGGTAACGCGAGTCTCATAACCACTCGTTCGTACTAAACGGTTTACTATCCGTTAGTTAATTTCACACTCAAAGCAGTTCAAAGTTCACCTCATCTCATCGCTAAACCAGACACAAAGGTCAAAACAATCAACCGAATAGGTCGGGGACTAATCGGAAAGATAAACGCATGGATTCATGGTCCATGTTTTACCTAACCATTTAATCTCCCTTCCACTCCGCTCGAAGTGCGAAATTGTGTTTGTGCATTTTATTAGAATTTATAAATTGGAGAAACGAGCTTTTAACGTAATTTAAAAGATTATTTTCTAAAAACCCATGGATGAAGTCAAAAATAAGTTATCAAAGCCAAAGATGCAATGGCAACCACTAAGAACCAACATGAATCGAATTTTTTTGGAAAACCAATCAAAATGAGCATAAATAGGCAAAACAGCAAAATAGGAGCAGGTCGGTCGACCGGCTACAGGACTCGGTCGGCTGGCCAGATGCAGAAAATAAAAAAAAAGCTCGGGATAGCAGGTCGGTCGACCGGCTACAGGGCTCGGTCGGCCGAACTGCAAGTTTCTGCAGTTCTTGCCCTTTCTCATCGAATTGCCAACTCTTCCAAAACGCAATCGGTTGAGCAATGGACCTAAGGAGCCTTAGCCAATAGATACCCCAGCTCCATTAGCTCTCCGATTCGCCACCAAAAACATGCTCAAACATCAAAGTTAGGATCTTTAAAGAATTGAACCCAAACACTAAAAATTTGGATATTCACCAATTCAATCCAAACCAAAAGCAAGTGCATATGAACAAGTGTTAGGAGTTCATACCCAACATCAATGAAATCAAGAGAAGTAGATGTGAGTTCAAAACTCACCATCTAATTTAAAAACAAAGAAGAAGAAGCACAAACATAAGAAGGAGACTAGCAACTCTTCACTTCAACTCTATAAGCTTCAATCTAAGAATAAAACACATATTTCCCAAAGTTAGGTTTAGGAAAACTTTCTGAAATTGAAGAGGAGAAGAAGATAGAGAAGATGAAGAGGACCTTACCTATGTCTTCTCTATGATATCGGAGCAAGAAATCAAGTTTGCAAAGAAGAAATTAGGGCTTGCAATTTCTATTTCCCTTTCCCTTCCACCATTTTCAGTTTTCTTAAGCTTAAGAAATGAAATGAGGGTGAATGGTGAGGAGAGGGCTGAGCTAGGGGTTTAAACTAACAAATGGGCTGAATCCAAACCCAAAACCCAAATAGAAAAAGTTGCAAAAATTCAACTTACTCCAAACATATCAAAGCTTATACTTAAAAAGATCGCAAACGCCATTTTGGACTCAATGGAAACGGTATCGAGCCCCAATTCGGCCGTTTGCAAAAAGTAACATTTCGGACCAAAAATCCGACTAACGACACTATATTTAAATAAAACATTTAAATATAAAATCGTTAAATATGAGGGTTATTACAATATTTTAAATTTATTTAATTTGAATATGGTTATAACTATTTTTAAATTTACCTTAGAAGATAAGTAATTCTTTAAATGAAATTAAAAGGTTTTAAATACTTAAACCTTGTTTAAGTTAAAATTTGATCCATTTTAAATCTTAATTTAAAATGGAATTTAGAGGAAATTTAAAAGAAAATTGTTTTTAAATTACTTTGTTAATGATAATTTAATCATTAATAAGATTTATGTTTATCTTAAAGTTAATAAGAACTTAATAATTTATAATTCATTTAATGATTAAGTTAATTAAGATTTGTAATTATTAAATTTAATAAGTTAATAATTTGGGTTAATTAATTAAATAATTAAGGGTTTTATTTAATTAATTAACGGATTAAGTAAGTTAATTAAGATTGATTAAATTATAATTAAGAAATCATTAATTAGATAAGATTTGATATTAAATTAATGATTTGAAAATTTATTAATCAAGTAATTAACAATTAATTAAGTTTTAGATTAACACTTGATTAATTAATAATTAGAGATTAATTAATGGGTTTTATAGATAATTAAATTTGTAATTAATATTGATTAATCTCAGTTAATTACTTTAGAGAAGTAATTAAAGATTTGTTAATGGTTAATGAAGGTCATTAACTTAGGATTATTTAATAATTAATTAATGTGATTAATTTTAATGATTAATTAGATTAATTAATTTAAAGATAATCATTTGAATTGTTTAAGTGTAATTACTTAATGAAAGTAATTAAGAAAATAAATTACTAATTGTAATTAATTAAGTTTATTTTGATTAGTTAAGTTAATTAATTAAGTTTAATTAATTTAAAATAATCACTGGTTAATTTGAGAAGTAATTACCCAATGTAATTAAAAATGAATAATTATTTAGTGAAGTAATTAAGAAGATAAATTACTTGATGTAATTTAATTGAAGAATAATTGGGTAATGGAGGAGTTTTGGAAATTAATTACTTTGTGTAATCAATATGTAATTAGTATGCAGAATAATTACTTAGAAGAAGTGATTAATAATTAATTACTTAGTATAATTAATTTAGGTTTTGTTAATTGAGTTATTTGAAGATAATAAAAAGATGTAATTAATTACTTAATGTGATTAATCAAGAGTGATTAATCAATATGGATAATTGATAATTAATTACTTAATTTAAATGGGGTAATTATTAATAGATATAATTAGGGATCATTAATTTATATAATCAATGATGTAATTAAGGATTGATTAATTAAGAACAATTAATCAATGAAGTCCTTGCAATCTGGGTATTCACAATCCCAATCGGACTTTCCATCACTTAGGGAATCTCTATACCGGAGCAACTCAGTGCAGAGACAATCGATAGGTCATCCTATCATTCTTGCAAATACCCTGTCTTCACCACCGGTCTTTAAATGCTATCCATAACGTCGAATCACATATTCGGAATGGGTTATACGACACAAAGGTCCTCTCCCGGCTAAACCGAATAGTGAGCGCAACATTTAGAACATATGGATATCGGACTTCAATTAAGTCACAACTTAATAATTCAAAACGTTCTTTCAAATGGTTTAAACAAATTACCATTTTCAAATCTTTTAAACAAAAGATTTATTTCACTAAGTTCACCCATTTTCACAAAGATCCATTTACGGATTTCAAAACAATTTCCATTTCAATTGGATTAACTCGTTTAAAATATTTAAATTATAGTTTTCAAACCGTTTCCATAACTTGGAAAATCATTTTCATTTAAACTTGAAATCCCTTTAACACAAATCAGAAGTTCATTACTTATGTGAAAGCTTTTATTATTTGAAAACAAATAGTTTCCATGTCAGAAAGATCCAATTATATGTACGCGAGTTAAAGCCTTTGAATTTAAATTCAAATTTCCAAATCAATACCTTTAAAATAGTTCAACCCATATAAACCGGTATAACATCTTTAGTCCCTAGTTTCTAGATCATAGAATTCAATTTCAAATATTGAATTCAAATTTAAATCAAATTATTTAAATTCCCCAAATCATAATCAAGTTATTCAAAATAAATTTCATCTTTGAAATTCCATTTCAAAAGCTTTTCACTTTAAACCCAATCCATTTCCAAAACATTTGAATTCAAATTATCTATTTAAAAATCACTTCAAAAATCTATGACTTAATCGATTTCCCCGTGAAATCCATATTTGTGTGTGCATAAGTGTGGTCCAGGGGTTCAACACAATAGTGCAACATCATTCAATCATCACAGATTAAAACATAGAAATATAGTTGATAAGCGATATAAACTATAACGCTTATCTTTCATTCACAGATTCACAGATAATATACAGATGTATCATCAATAAATGAATAAATTTTACATAGCACAATCCACAGAACAAAATACCACAGATCAGATAGGACAATCAATTCAAGGCATCTCATACAATACAATCATTCATAAGCAAGATTAATTAATCGTTTAATCCTAATCAATTCAATTTATTTCCAAGTAAATTAATTACTTATGAATTTAGTTATCCAATCCTGATTTATTAATTATAAATCATTTGATATAAATTAATTTATCAAAAATTTTAATTAATTAAATTTTTCTTAATTAATCATATTAATTGAACCAACCTTCAAACCAATTACGTAATTAATTAATCCCTTAATTAATTATTTTAAGAAATTTAAACCTTTAATTACTTGCCATTAAGCAATCATATCATACCAATAAATCATTAATTACCAATTAATCTTTATCAGTAAATAAATCAAAATATCCAATTTAAATTAGTAATTAACCCTTAATTACTTTCATTAATTAATTAACAAATTTACAATTGATTATCTTAATTAATAAATCTAATTAATTATTAAAATTTATCACATTAATTAATACAAAAAAAATTATTAGTTAATTATCTTCATTAACTAATAACATTTCTTAATTACTTTTAAATTAATCTCTAATTATAAATTAATATAAATCATTAATTTATAAATTAAATAAATTATCATTCCTTAATTATCTTATAAATTAATTCATTTTCACCCTTTAATTATTCCTGAGATAATTTATTTCTTTATTTATGATTTATATAAATATTAAAGTGTATTTTAAAAACATTACTCTTTTTGAATTTAAATTTGAATTCCATTTTTTTTGAATTCAAGATTCAAATATTTTACCATTTAAACCTTAACCAAATTCAAATATCAATTTATAAACTTTTAAAATCAATGTAAAACATTTATCACTCATATATGAAACTTATATAAGAAAAAAAACTTTTAACTAACTTCCTTAACTATGTACATTCAGATTTAAAATACATAAATTATTTAAATTGTAAATTCAAGTTTTAAACATTTGATAACTCGTTTTAAAACCCAAATTTTATTTTAAAACTTTATGATTCAAAAGTTTTATTTGAAACCTGAACTTAACTTTGAGTTTTAAACCATTGTCTAAATGATGTTTTTAAATTTAATTTTTATTTTAAAATTCATAAAACTGTTAGGTTTTTATAAACCTGAAAACCAAACATTTAAATTATTTAAAACTTTATTTTTATTTCATATTAGAATTCAAAAGAGAATTTGAATCCACATTTCAAACTGGATTTAAACTTTGTTTAAATCTAGTACACAATTTTAAATTTCACTTAAATTTGTTTTAAAATATCATATTTGATGTCAGGTTTTAAACCTGGAAACAGAACACTTTCAAAACAATCCTGAGCCAAATCTAATACTTTCCCGAGTCACTCGCGAGTAAAACCCTCACAACTTCGAGACCACTCATAAAATTACTCGAGAAAATCGAGTAGCACATCTTCCAAACTTTACCAGGTACAAGAAGATGCACCTTGCACTTGCACGTCGCCGCCGCTCGCCTCCGGCCGTCACCTCACCTTTGAGCAAGTCGAAGACCATCCCCCAATCAACTTCCAATCCCAGAACTCCATTATCTCATCGAAAACGAATTGAAGCCTAAAAGCCCAAACCTGGAAACACGATCAGGTCCACGCCCCCAAAACCTGTCATCGCCTCCAACTCGCCGCTTAGACCACCAGAAAATCCCAAATTTTGGCCATCACTTCGTCGACGTACCATCTACCTCCCCTCAAGATCACATAACGCTCGATCACACAGAGAGGGAGAACGAATCGAAGACTCCGTCTTACAAAAAATTTAGGTTTAAAATTTTAAAACGCACGCTGCCACCACTACCGTAGCCTGACCACCACCGCACCTTTTTTCCGGGCTTCCCCGATCGCTCCTCCACCTCCAGGAGGAAACTCAACTTCTCCAGTCGACGCGATCACCCACGGCAACCCAAAAAGCCCAAAACAGTCGAACTCGAACTACTCTCAAACCACACAGTTAAAAAATCCTCAAACCATGTTTAAAAATCATGTCTGCCAGTAAGGATTCAAGTTATATTCTTGAATCAATAATTCGTGAAGTTCGAAATTCCCAGAATTTAAGTTTCTACTGTAAAATTTTGTTTTTTCATTTCATATGCATTTATACTTCACGAAACCATTTTTAGATTATAACTCATACTTAAATACAACTGTTTTGTTTTGAAACCAAAGCCTAATACTAATTAGAAAATAAGAAATTGAATTTTCTTGTATGATACTGCCTTGAAGCTAAAACAGGGAAGAAGATGAATTTCACAGCACAGATACATGGATAGATATGCAGAGCAACTTCAACATATATATATATATATATACACACACACAAATTAAAATAACTCAAGTTTAAATCACTTGTTTACTCACCTGTACTTAGATTGAACAGAGCCTTCTTGTTGAAACAGGCTATTGAAATGTTAGCTGAAGTCTCTAAACCCTGGTTGCCTTGATTTATTTGTGTTGTTGTTTGTTTAAATTTGAATTTTGTTTTAAGTTTTGAAAAAATATTGCTTTAGATTTACACAGCTTGAACGAACTGAAAGGAAGGAGAAGTTGATATAAATAAAGAAGTTTACAGTGTTGTACAGGGATGTATTATTTTATTTTGTACAAACCATACCAAAGATTGTTTTTCTTCTTATTTATCTCGGCTGATATCTTTCTTTGAATGCTAGCATTAATTACCATGTACAAACCTTCATACGTATCTTTTTTTTCTTTCATATATGGTGGCTGACATATACAAATTGTGTGCTAACATTTATTAGCTTTGGCTTGTATTGGAAGCTTATACTTATCATAATTTTTTCATTTTCCTTTTCTTTGTTTTATTTCTTGTTCAAGTGTACATACCTGAATATATTTTTTTCCTTGCTTGTCAAGCCTACATACTTAGTTTATTTGTTTGTACAAACATATATATTTTATTTGTTCATACTTATCTTTTTTTATTTTGTTTGCACCTGAACATAAAGTTTTGTTTGTTTGTTTCATAGATATCTAGATTTTATCTAATGTGGTACTCAATATTTTATAATTTATTGTATATATATTAACTTCTATTTCTAGTTTAAATATTTATTTCCAACTTCAATATTTATGATCTTGTATTTTAACATATATTTTATTTCCAACTTTAATCCTTATTGTTCTTGTTTTTACATTGTATTTATATTATACCTTATTTATTTTGTAAGTGTTCATACTTATTTTTGAATATATTCTATTTTTAATATGTTTTTTTGTTAATGTATTTACTTAGAACTTATAATTTACCTTATTTGTTTACTTACCATTTTACAAAACTATATAATTTAACTCATATATATATATATATATATATATATATATATTTCTATTTTCTAACTTAAATATCTTACTTTCAACTTAAATACTTGAGTGTATTTTTATTTGTTTGAATCTTCAACTATACATATTTATTTTATTTACTTATGCTTAGTATTTATAAAGTTTATTTTATTTTAAACATTTTTAGAAGACTCCATTTTGAATTTTTCACAATTTTAAATCAAAAATTAATTTAATTGTTAATTTAAAATTAATTAAAATTCGGGATCGTTACACTAGTAGCCCGACCATTGTATGGAATCCAATCTCCAATAAGTGCCGTACGTTTTAGATGCGCCTAACTATGTTGGAACGTGAGATGTAAGCATTCTAGCTATTTTTGTATTTTACTTGAAAACCCTAGACACTATTATAATATCATCGGATTTCCTATCAAATGTTTTGGTTAGCGTAAGGTATAAACTTTTCCATGTTTATGTGTGGGAAGTCTTACGTGATACCATTGTTTTCAAAGGATTTTTAAAGTTAAGCAATCTTAACCTGTTATTCACACCAGACCCATGTCTGACCCAGAGTTTATCTTTTATTTTCTTAAACTCTTGGGTACTCAAATTTTTACAAGTAGCCAAGGGATTCAGGTTAGCTTTGACGAATTATGGAGGAGCAATGGAGCAGGAGGCTTCTGCGTTGTAGATATATAGATTTCACCGTGTGTTCTCTGTATCGGTATCTCTTTGTTGAGTTGTATTGAGTTGTAATAATTAGACATGTGTTTATAACTGTCTAGTATGTGATGTATATGCTGTGTATCTCTGATTGGTGTTGTATATTATGTAATACTTATGTTATTAATATAATTTATTCGTTCCGCTGTTGAGATTCTGGTATTGTTTCTTCTTTCTCTTCTTTCTTTTCTCTTTCTATCCCTTTCTTTCTTAAAGATGATACGACTTTTTATGGAGAAAAGTCTGGTCTTCACAGAATGAATCAACGTTAAATTGATATCTGAATTTGTTTAAATTACTGTAATTATTTAAGAAATTAAAAATGATAAGAATTGTCAAGTATAGGATTGAAATTGAAAGTTTGATTTAATTATTTAATTGTTAATTTATTTAATTAATGTAAAAATAGCCATTTTGGCCTCTGACTCGGATTTCGATAAAACCAGTTTCATTGGATCTATAACGGTGAATTATCGTATGATTTCAAGTTTCGTAGCGATCGGACTTGTTGTCTAATAGTATGAGGTCGAAACGCCTAAAAATCAAATAAAATCAATTTTGAAATAACTTGATTTTAGCATAACTTCTTCATACGATGGAATTTGGACCTAAAACCTATTCCATTGCATTTAAAATATTTAAAAACATCTATTTTGATATATGGGTTGACACAGTTTTGTTCCGGAGTCGAAACGGGCTTTTTGGACCATTTATCGTTAAACGGTCCAAACCAATCGTATCCGTTCCTCTATTTTTCAGCTTCGCATATATATACCTCGTTATAAACCCTAGCCTATTTCTTATATTCATTTTTTAGTATGTACAATTCCAATTGCTCCTCTTCCTTATCTCAATGGCAGACAAAACCTAATTCCCAATTCAATTTCAATTCAAAATTCCACTTCAATAATTCAAACTCCTTAAATAATATCAAATTTTTTATCGATCTGAAGCTCTCAAAGAGCGCATCTGTAACGACCCGGAATTTTGGTCCTTAGATTTTGAATATTTAATTCATTTTAAATGTTGAATGTGAATTATAATCTGATTTTGAATAAAAAGATTTTAGTTAAATCAATAGAATTTAGTTATAATTTCAAATATGGCAATTCAATTTGATTTGAATAATAAAAAAATTAAATATTTGGAATTGGAATAATTGGTGAATATGGATGTAAATAGATATAAAAGTATTTTCTAAAATTTATTTTAAGTCTATTTGGATTTAAATAATGATGTTGGTTTTTTGGATGGAATCAAAAGTCGATAAGTTTAAAATTTGGAATTTTATATTATTTTAATAATGAAATTTAATATTTAAGTAATGTAAATAATCGGATTTTGATTTAATTTGAATCATAATGATTTCAAATATGATTATAGATTCCATATGATTTATAAATAAGTTAGTAAAGTTTAAAAAGTGAAATTTTAAGTGATTTCGACGATTTTGAAAATCGCTTGAATTTATCGACGAGTTAAAATAGCCTTCCGGGGCACAGTCTCAGAATTCGACGAAACCAGTTCCATTGGATCCGTAATAGTTAGTTATTATCGGATTTCAATTTTTGTAGCAATCGGAGTTGTCGTTTGACCCTGGCAGCTCAAAACGCATAGAAACTATTTTAATCGATTTAATTTAAAATTGATCGTTTATTTCCGTAACTCACGCATATGATCGAATTATCCTTCGAAACACGTTCCATTATGTTTAGAATGCAGGTAAAAACCTATAAACACCTAGCGGCACATGTGATTTGGAGTTCGTTTGTGAATGCCCATTAAAATTTGATTTAATATTAATATAATTTATGAACGTTTATATAATACATTTTTTAAGGGCCGAAACCCTAATCACTTGCTCGGCCGCCACGATACGTTGTAATGGCTGAAATGTTCTTCCCTTCCCCTTTAATTTTCTCTCCACCCACGCCATAATTCCAAAAACTTTGTACTGCAAAATCACAGAGCTTGTTGAGCTCTACAAATCGACCGGTGGTGATCGTACATCAGTGAGTGGATCGTCAGTTTATCGCCGTGAAGTCCAGACATTTGAGCGAGCATTTCTGAGTGTGGGCAAGATCGAGTGGTGTGCGACACCGACTGATGGAGGAGTTCGAGATGCTCTTTGTAGTGGTGGGTTCCGATCATCCTCTAGTTCATCGACGTTGAGGCGGCAATCAAGGATTTTGGGCGATCGATGGATGTGTTGTTCTTCTGCACACGAGATAGAAGATAGTTTTTGCGGCTTAGATCTACCCCTTTGGAATGTATGGCCGATCTGGTTCTGGGTATAATTATATTTAAAAAAGAAGAAATTTGTTTATAATTTGTAATTGTAACTTATAAATTTCATTACTAATGCATGCGAGGTCGAAATTGGTGAAACCGGAAGCGCCGGAATCGCAGCGACGCGATCTACGCACTACAGCAGATCCGGAGACGTTTGGAGCAAGCATAAATTTTTGATTAAATCGAATGATTCGATTTAATTTGAAATTTAAGAAGCTCGTCGAAACTCCAGGTGAATTAATCTCACTCACATCTGGATGTCGTTTAATTTAAATAGATAATATTTAAATGATTGATTGGTTGATTAGTTGAATGTGATAATTGTCATCAGATTAGATCGATATTTATTTGTGTGCTAACATCTGTGGATGCGGGGAAACAAGTTGGAGCGATCCAACTGGATTCCTCACAATATAGAAATTATTTCCATAATTGATGATGTATTTCATTTATATATTGTGATAGATTAATTTGGAAATTGAATTGTGCCGTGTCATGATTGGATGAACATAATCTGGAATTTTAAATATAAATAAAATAAACTGGGATTAAAGGGGAAGTGAAAAGGGAATTTTAAGTAATGAATTTAAGTGAATTAAATTCGAGAAATTGGATTGAAGTTGTAAATTGTTTTGGAACTGAGATTGGAATGGAAATGAGAAATGGAAATTTATAAATTTGGTTTATAAATAAATTGTTTATTTATCAGTGGATAAATTTTGCAAGCATAGATTTTCGGTGGGAAATTCTATAGAAGGTATAAATTATTTTAAAAATAAAGTTGGATTATCTGTAAATTTTAGCAGTTTAAAATGTGTTTAGGATATTTAGAGAAAATGTTACTTTTATTTATTTGAAGTACAAAGTAAATATTCATTTAAAATTTTTGTAGTATTCAATTACCAAAAAGGGAATTTTAATATAAATAATTGATTCAATAATTTTATTTTAAAAGAGTAATTTGGTTTAAATCACTTAGAATCTCCCCTATATTTTCTCAAGTATTATTTTCTTTTAAATAATTTCTAGTAGCCGTATTTTAATAATTTAAGTATATATTTTGAAGAGTGATTTCCAGGAAACGGGAAATGCGTTAAAAAAATAAAAGGATTTATTTTTAAAGTGTGGAAAGGAATTTGTGGAATTTAAACGTAAATTTGAATTGAGGTAAATCGTGTAGGATTTACAAAACGATTCTTTGGTTTATTCTGAAATGGAAGTGTAGTTCCCTGAAAAGGCAAGTGCGTTTTAAAGCAGATTTTTAAGTAAAAATTGAAGGTTTTAAATTTGACTTTAAAATAATATTTTTAAGAAAATTCTTAATTAAGTTTCAAATTTTTTAAAGGTGAATATTTAATAAATTAGAATAGTGGTAATTATTTTAAAAGGGTTAATTAGTATATGCTTTAAAAGAATACCATTAATATTTATATTTTATAAAATAGTTTTATTGTAAAGATAGTTTGGTTAAAGTTTTATTTGAAAAACTTGTATAGGATTTCATAACTTTATTTTAAAATTTAGTATGACTTAACTTTATTTTGAAGAAAATAGATTATATTTTATAAAGTAGTTTTATTTGAAACATTTAAAAAGTATGTATATATTTCAAATAAAATATGTAAATAGCTTGAATTTAAATTATTATAAATCTAAAGTATTTGGCTTGGATGTTTTAAGTGGAAATCAGTATTTGGAAATTTATTCCATAACGAGTGTGTAGTTCGAAACCGTTTTCAAAGGATTGAAAATGGAAATATATCTTGTGGAGATATTTTGAGGTTAATAAATAATTTGGGAAATTATTTATTATTTTATGGATGTTTATGAATGTTAATTGATAGTTAAATCACCGACTATCAATATTGGCCAATGCGTTGATCGTTTCGAAGAGACCGAGATCGGGATTAATTTCTCGAAAACCACTTCGATCCGGTTTGTACATTTTTGCAGGAAAAATGAGTTTGGAGTCGAAGATGGGGCAGTGAAGTGCAAGGGCTAGTCGCTACTAATCCTGAGGATGATTCCAAAATGGATGTAGTAGGAGTAGTTCCTTCGGTTCCGTTCGAAACCAGGACAGACTTATATGGATGAATGCTTTCGGAACATCGTCAGGTGGACGATGAGCATTCTGAGTGAAGCGTTCTAAAAAGGTAAAGCTTAGCCTCAAGCCTCATCAACCGGGAATGACTGAAAATCAGGGGATATGCAGCAAGGCTATGTGGATAGCACCCATTAGGGTAAGATCATCCTTGTCTAGATGTCCCCTTTATTCGGCTTAGTGGTGCGGTTGTTGATCCCAACCGTCGGGTGATCTTACTCGGGATTATCCAGTAAGGGGTAGTCCCGGTCTTGTGTTGCAGGGGACTGGGAGTAATCCTCGGTACGGTTATCTAGGCCACGTACTGTGACAGGTGGTACCCTAGTGCCTAATCATTAGTTGGAAATCCATTCTCCCTACGCCCCTTTTACGGATTTTGTTTGTATAACCCACTTTGTGGCTAGTAGCTGGAATTTAATCATGTAACATTTTTGGCTATTTTAATAAGTATTTGTATATAGACCCTATTATAATATCAGAGGATTATGATAAAAATGTTTTGGCTATCGTAAGGTAAAAACCCGACATGTTTATTTTTAGCATGGTCTTACGAGATGCTTTCGATTTCAAAGGATTTTGAAACTTCAATAGTCGATTTGGGTGTATTTCTCTTAGCTGGTATTCCAGAATGACTCGGGTGTTATTTCATTATAATGCTCGGGTCAGACCGAGTATTATATATATACAGGATAGGATGCTTGGAAGCTCAGGAGAGGAGCTAGAGACCGAGACGTATTATCCATACTTGTTTATATCCGCTACTGTGATTGTTTGAATTTGTCAGGATAGTAATTGTTGTTTGTTTGTGATACTCTGATGATGATGTAATATATAAAAACAGATATAATTTTCATTTTGTGTAAAGATCTGATATAATGAATTATATTTTGTTCCGCTGTGATTGTGAGATTATGTTATTGTTTAGTTCCTTCTTTCTTTTCCCTCAACAATCTGTCTTTTTCGGCACTCGAGCATCGGCATATTATTCTATGGTGTATTTTGTGTTGATTTTCGAGGGTCGAAAAGGGCGGGTCGTGACTTTGTGGTATCAGAGCTTAGGTTAGCGATAACCTAGGCTTTGGTGGGAAAATTTACCAATTAGATATAAAGTCAATAGTACTCTATAGTGAGTTGAGTGTATTAATAGATATGAGAGCATATTTGTTAGTGAATATAAAATTGTTTTTACTATGGTGACTTATTGGTTGAGTGTTTATGAATTCTGGTCAGTACGGGAAGTACAACCGTATCGATAGGGGTTTCTAAACTCTTAAACAAGATAAACCGACATAGTATTGTTTTTAAAGTAGGTGAATGAAATAATTTTACCCAAAATTATATTTTGTTATAAAAGGAATAATTTTTTTGAAATTTTTATATATTTGGATGTTTGGTTGTTAATATTATAATTAAATATAAGAGTCTAAAATTTAAAATGGTTTATAACCAAATAGAATCTATAAGTATAACTAAAATTTGATTAAAGCAGAATTTAAATCCCGAAAATTTTGAAAAATGTTTAAAATTAATTTAAACAAAAAGTTGGGGATTTAAAAATCTTGGAAATGTTTGAAATATTTTCCAAAATTGAAGGGAATAATGGAATATTATTTTGGGAAATATTTTTGAATGGAAATTGTTTTGAAAGGAATTTATGGAAGTAAGGAAGCACTGAACTCACTTCAGTCGCTGGAAAATAATCCTGATGATGATGGCCACATCATCAAAATTCATTTTCGAGTTTCTAAGGTGATGGATTGCTACCGTGAAGATTGGTTATGATATTTGTTTGGACTAGTTGGGTATACAAGTTGTTTTAGAATTTCAAAGGGGAAATTTGTTTTGGTAAAAACAAGTTGTTTTGGAATCCGGAGATTTGATTTGATATACCAAGTGACATGTGTTATTTATGGTTTCAAAATGGTTTTGAAATAAAACCGGGTAATTGAATTTTGGGAATTCTATTTAAAAATGTTGTGACGGCCCACAAATCCGCACCCCTTGAGTCAACACTATCCTACATCAATTAACTCAAGCGGAATAGAAATACGAACCATTAGGGATTAAAGGAGAAGAGATAGAAGAAGAAGAGACTAAACAATATCAGAATCGCATAGTCGCAGCGGAATAAAATATAATAGTAAATATAGATCTTTACACAAAATGAAATCTATAACTATTTTATACATCGTATCATCACACTGTCTCATACATCAACCATTACCAATAAGACATACCATACAATCACAGCAACGGAATATATATATATATATATATATATATATATATATATATATATATATATATATATATATATATATGTACAGATAATACGTCTCGGCTCCAGCTCCTCTCCTGCTCCATAGCATCCTGTCCTGAACATATAATACTCGGTCTGACCCGAGCATTATAATGAAATAACACTCGAGTCAGTCTGGAATACCAGCTAATAATAATGCATCCAAATTGATTATTAAAGTTTCAAAAATCCTTTGAAAACAAAAGCATCTCGTAAGACCACGCCACAAATAAACATGTCGGGTTTTTACCTTACGATAGCTAAAACACTTTTTATAGAAATCCTCTGATATTATAATAGGGTCTATTTACAAATACTTATAAAATAGCCGAAATTGTTACATGATTAAATTCCAGCTACTAGCCACAAAATGGGTAATACAAACAAAAATCGTACAAGGCTCGTAGGGAGAATGGATTACCAACAATGACTAGGAACTGGGGTACCACCTGTCACAGTACGGGGCCTAGATCACCGTACCGAGGACCACGCCCGATCCCCTGCAACACAAGGCCGTACCCATCCCTTACTGGACAGTTTCGAATGAGATCACCCCGCGGTTGGGATCAGCAACCGCACCACTAAGCCGAAATAAAAAGGGACATCTAGACAGGGATGACCTTACTCTCAAGTGGGGGCTACCCACGAAGCCTTGCTGCATCCTTGATTTTCAGTCATTCCCATTTGATGAGGCTTGAGGCTAAGCGTTACCTTTTTAGAACATATCCCTTAGAATGCCCATCGTCCACCTGATGATGTTTCGCAAGCATTCATCCATACAAGTCTGTCCCGGGTTCGAACGGAACCGAAGGTACTATTCCTACTACATCCATTTTGGAAATATCCTCAGGATTAGTAGCGACTAGCCGTTGCACTTCACTGCTCCATCTTCGACTCCGAACACATTTTTCCACGAAACGTACAAACTGGATCGAAATGGTTTTCGAGAAATAAATCTCGATCCCGGTCTCTTCGAAACGATCAACGCATTTGTCCAATATTGATAGTCGATGATTTAACTATCAATTCATATTCACAAACATGCATCACACAATAAATAATTTTCCACATTATTTATTTGCCTCAAATATCTTTACAAGATATATTTTCAAATTTTCAAAACTCATTTGAAAAAAAAAACAATTTCCCAAAGTTCTTCCTTTACAAGGTAAATTCTTTAGCCTTTGTTCCCATTGGAAACAACCAAGTTCAAAACATTTAGATTTTAAACAGTTAAAATATTTCATACCGAAATATACTTTAAAATATATAAATTTACTTCTAGTTTTCTACTCAATCATAAATTTAAAATATGTCAAGTAAAACTATTTATTTAGACATAAACTTGATTTTACATAAAGGTTTAGTTAAACTAAATTTAAAAGTAGATTTAAAAGGATTAATAATAATTTCTAATAACTTTATTCAAAACTAGCCTTTAAATAAATCCATTTGTAAAAATAATTTCTAATGTATTCGTAAATAATTACTATTGCCAATTTTCTAATTAGTTACTTAAAAATAATAATTTCAAAAATACTCTTTTAATCAAGTTTAAACTTAAACTTATTCTTAAATAAAATCTGTTAAAACACGAACTTGGTTTCCCAGGGAAAACATACTTCCATTCAAACATTCCAAAGAACTTTTCTTATAAATCCAGCCCAATCCATTACAACCCAAAATTTATGTTTAAACAACGTAAATTTCCTTTCCATGCTTAAAAATAAACTCCTTTTGAAGTTTAAACATTTTTTTCTATTTCTGGAAATTCCATTTCAAAGTATAGGTTTTAAACATTTTTAAATAAAACATTTGAGAATTTATTACTGGAAAATAACACTTATGAATTTCTTAACTAAATTCCAAGGGTGAAAAATGCATTTCAAAAACATTGATTTACATTTATAATTATTAGTTTATATTTAGAAGCTTCGTTGAAAACATATTTTAATTTTCTGGCAGACTCTATTCATTATCTACATAACCCATCAATATTTTAACACTTTATATCTTCTTATAAAATTTCTCACCCAAATCTATACTTTTCATTTATCGACTCATAATTTTCCCACTTTATTTAAATTTCCCATTTACAAATTTCATTCTTCATCTGCACTAAGACCAAATTTTATTCCTTTAAATTCTTTATATAACAATTTCTTTCATTTCTTAAATCCCAATTAAATCCATTTATAATTAAAATTCTGGATTTATATCTATTTCAACAATATCACAGTACAATTTAATTCCAGATTTATAAATCACAACATACAAACAATTTCATTATCAATTCCAAAAATAATCACTATACTGTGAGGAATCCCGATGGATCCCTCCAACCTATTTTTCCCTGCATCCACAAATATTAGCACATCACATATATAAATATCAATCCAGACTGATAACAACCATTATATTCAACCAATCACACAGATATTTATTTTAATCAGCTAACATTCCAGATGTGAGTGAGATTAACTCACCTTGGATTTCGGCGAGCGTTCGAAATTTAAATTAAACCGAACAACGTTCGATTTAACTCAAATTCCTACTTGCCCGGAATGATTCCCGAACTGCACCATTGCGTAGATCGCGTCTCTGCGATTCCGGCGTCGCCAATATCGTTGAAATCTAATAACGTATGGGCAAGTTACGAATTTTCAAAGTTTATATAAAAAAATTTTGAACAAATTTCTCTTATTCAAATTACCCAAAATAATCCAAGACGTTCATCAGAAGAGGAAAAAAGCCCGCTCCCTTCTCTTCCACACGCGCGTTCAATCCAAGTCCAACCAAACCCATCATCGACGTGATTTCAAACCACCGCGCCTCTCCTCAAGCAACCGGAAGCTGATCAAAGGTCGCCACGTCGAAGCTTCCTTCGCCTCCTACACTCGGCCCAAACACCATAGATCTCGGCTCCTCCTATGTCGAGAAAACGACGAACGAACGTAGCCTCCATCGTCGATGATTTTGACCATCTCGTCGAGCTATACGCCACTCCACCGTATGGATGTGTAGCTCTCTCCACACCCTACGATTTACTAGTTGGTAATTTCTCACGAAAGGCTGTGGATACAAAGGAAAATGAGGGAGAACGAGGGAGCGTTTCGGCCATTGGAACGAAATAGGAACGGCGGCTGCTTCTTTTGCTAGGGTTTTGAGAAAATGTTAATATATATATATATATATATATATAACTATTTAATATTATTTAATTCTCATTCTTCAAATTTTAACAACTTACACAAACGAACTCCAATCCTTACGTACCAACAGGCGTTCCTAGTGTTTTTCCGCGTTTCGGACACAATGGAACAGGTTTCGTAAGCTAATTTGATCATACGTGAGAGTTACGGAATTAAACGATCTATTTAAAATTAAATCGGTTAAATCGATTTCTATGCGTTTCGAGATGCCACGGTCAAACGACAACTCCGATTGCTATGAAAATTGAAATCCGATAATAACTAACTGTTACTGTTGCAATAGAATAGGTTTCGTCGAATTCCGATACTTTGCCCCGGAAGGCTATTTTCACTCGTCGATAAAATCGAGCGATTTTCACAATCGTCGAAATCATCTAAAATTTCACTTTTAAAACTTTATTAACTCTATTATAACTGGTATAAAATTTATATTCACATTAGAAATCATTCTGATTCAGTTTAAATCAAAATCTGAATATTTGCATCATTATATTATTAGATTCCATTATTAAATTAATATAAAATTTCAAATTTAATCTATTGACTTTTAATTCCATCCAAGGGTCCAATATTACTATTTAAATTAAAATTAAGTTAAATAAATTTTTAAAAACCATTTTTATATTTATTTACACTCAAATTCACCAATAAACCCAATTCTAATATTGAATTAGTATTATTCAAATTTTCAATTAAATTCCCGTATTGGAAATTTAATCAATTCTATTAACTTATCCAAAATCTTTTTATTTCAAAATCAAATTATAATACATATTCAACATTTAAAATGAATTAAATGTTCAAATTTAGCGACCCAAAATTTCGGATCATTACATTCCTCCCCCCTTATAAAAATTTCATCCTCGAAATTTGCTACGGTGGAAAGAATGTTCCAAACTTAAAAGCAAAACTTACTTAGTGAAAATCCCAAGTTCCTTTGCCCAAATCCTTTAGCTCAAATCCAAACTCATTTGCTTTATTTATACTCAAAAGCTTTTGTTTCAACATTATCTTAAAAACAACTTTCCAAGTTAATTACGAATTTTCAAATTTCAAAAAATTTTCTAACTCCCAAAATTTCCGAAAATTTGAGTCTCCCCTGTACGGAGGAGCTTTCGCGATATCACGATACAGATAAATATATATACATCGACCCACACGGTCGGAAACCAAAATATATCACAATATATATATATATATATCATTTTCCCAATTATAATTGCGTAGGCGTACCTTTTTTAGTAAAAATTTTAAAGCAAGCGGCTAATATAACGCATATACGCGCTCCAACTCTATCGAACGCCTTCCGTACATGTACTTACTCAACAAACTCATCAGCTTCCCATAATATGACATTTTAACAACATTTCCAATATAATGTAAGCCAACATATCCATTTATATCCCAAACAACACTTTGCATAATTTCATAAGTAAATCATATTTTAAAGCATATACAAAGTTCCTTTTCTAATGCCAAACTACAAGTTATTTCACATAAAGGATTTACATACAAGTTTCGCTATTCCAATTCATACTTTACCAGATTTTTCGATTTGATTCACCAAGCAAATTTCATTTCAATTTGTTACATTTGCATTTCTATGATAACTCACTTACATTTATATACAAATCCACTTACCAATTTTAACCCATTCCAATTTATCCAAAAATAAACTTCATTTTATTTCACTTGAATGATTACCAGGTGCTTTACTAACATCAATCTATTCCATCTCAATTCCAAATACATGCCACTTTCATGTCATTCAAGCAAAATAACCACCACTTAAGCTTATAACCATTAAAATTAATTCTAGTTTAAATTTATATTAATTTTATTCCATTTGCATGGTTCACAATCCAAGTATTCTTATCACATTACAATTATTCAATTTCATTAACCAATTCAAGTTTATATTAATATCATTCCATTCTGGATTATTTACAACTCATACAACCTTATTTTATCACAATAATTAATTAAAATTTCTTTTTCACTTGCATTTAAATTTTATTATCTAACAAATTTCATTTAAGATTACTTAATAAAGCTCATCCATCATTATTGTTTTCAATTTGCTTATGTTGTTTAAATCACACAATATTTCCATTGTCTTCTTATATCAATTTTATTTTTTTCTTCATTTGATTCTCATCCAAATCAATTTCAATCCATTTACAACTTTTAATCCACTTTATTTATTTATTCAATCCATTTTAAATTTATTCACCTTCACAATTCATTTCTGAATTTACTTTATTAACAATGTGGCCGCTTCAAATCATTTCACTCACTGGAATTTATTTACAATTTAAACCATCACAATTATAATTCAATTCTATCATTCATTCATTCACACTCTCAACTTTTTGTTGCCAAAATTATCTTTCATACCAGAGCTGGGTTTTCAATTTCTTTCCAAAATTCCCTTAACAAACCCCCAAAATCTTATCCATGCCAATACAAATCCCCTTTAATTTAGTTTACACTAAATTCACCTTCAAGCTTCTCTTTATTTACTTTAGCTTATGCTAAATTCATTCTCAAACAATTCCTTTGAATTTAGTTGAGTTAAAATTTTATTTATACAATATCCTTTCAGCATAATTAGATTTCTTTCAATTCAATTCTTTTCCAGATTAAATTCAAGTCCACCTAAGTTTTTATTTAGCCAAATTAAATTCATTCCATTTCCTTTGCTACTTAAATAAGAATTGAATTTCATTCAATATTGTTTATAATGCAACTGAATTTTGAATTTCACTTCAATCCAAATTTATTCCTCCATAAATAAGTTCAAAACTTATTTTCTATTTTAAGTTCATTCACATCCTTTTATATCTCACTTCTTCTTATCTTACTTTACATTTCATTTAGGATTAAGTTTGAATTCACCATACCATTCAACTATTTCCCATTTGCAATTATAATTCCATTTTACTTGGGTTACAATCAAATTTTCCATTCTTAAGTTCATTAGCTCATTTATTTATAATTTTATATTGCACATTTAAATGAATTTACTTATTATATTCACAATTCCAAATTTCATACATATATGTATCTCTGAATTCTTAAGGATACAAATTTTCTTTCACCTTAATCCTTTGCAAATTTTAAATCCACAATTTCAGATTATAAATATAACACTCAATAACTTGCGGGTATACCACAATTACAAAGTCATTTTACATTTCAGTTTAATTCAAATCAATTTAATTCTAAGCCCAATTAATTTAACTTATCCCAAGTTAAATTCAAATTTTCTATTCACCTCAATATATTTCATTCACTTCCATTTACTCAAGTTAAATTTTAAATCCAGGATTAAAATTTCATTTCTCCCTTCATATTAATATCAACTTCACCAAATAAGTTCAATAGTTGATTCATTTTACTTTACACATTATTTAAACAGAATTTCCCAGAATTCAGTTACTCGGTTTTATTACAAAACCATTTTGAAATATTTCAAATATATACCCATTTGGTATATCAATCAAATCTCCAGATTTCCAAAACACTTGGTTTTACGAAAACAACTTCCCCTTTTGAAATTTATAAACCCACTTGTATACCCAACAAGTCCAAACAATATCATAACCAACCACTTTGGTAGCAATCCATCACTTTAGAGACTCGAAAATGAATTCTAATGATGTGGCCAGCATCATCAGGATTATTTCCCAGCGGTTGAAGTGAGTTCAGTGCTTTCTTACTTTCCCGCATTCATTTCAAAACAGTTTCCATTCAAACATATTACTCCAAAATAATATTCCATCATTGCCTTCAAACACCTTAGCAACATTTCAAACTTTCCCAGGATTTTATATTTCCAAACTTTGTTTTCAATACATTTAAAATCCTTTATAGAACTTCCGGGGTTTAAATTCTGGTTTAGTTTAAATTTAGTTATTCTTCCTTTTATATAATTTATATTTGTAGAATTTTATCTACATTATAACTATTTTCAAATTTAAATTAAATGTTAGATTCTTATTTAATTAAGATATCCACAGCCAAACAATCAAATATATATATATTAATTTTAGAAAAATTAATCCTTTTTATATCAAAATATAAGTTTGGGTAAAATTATCTCATTTACCCACTTTAAAAACAATACTATGTCGGTTCATCATGTTTAAGAGTTTAGAAGCCCCTATCGATACAGTTGTACTTCCCGTACCGACCAGAATTCATAAACACTCATCTGATAAGTCAACACAGTACAAAAACAATTTTTATATACACTAACTGTAGGATCTAGATTAACCCTAGAGGGGGGGGGTGAATAGGGTTATAACAAATTTTCACGATTTAAACACAGAAATAAACTGCAGAAATAAATATGCTGAAAAATAAATCACACACAAAATTTACCCAGCTTCGGCAACCCCTGCCTACTGCTGCATTCCCAGATTTCTATTAGAATTAAACAGTATCACGCTTACAAACACTCTACTAGACTCGCAGACCCTTTTGCTCCCGCTCACAAACACTCTACTAGACTCGCACACCCTGCTCCCGCCTATAGAGTATCGCTCACTCGCAAACACTGCTCCCGCCTATAGAGCTTTGCAAACTCGCACACCCTGCTCACTGAACTAATTCTAAATAGACAATCTGACACTACCTAAACCCTAGGTGGTGATTTACAAATTCTTTGACTCGAAAAGAAAAAAACAACTTCAAAAATAACTGCAGGAGCAAAAATTAAAATACGAACTTTGGACCCGTAATTTTTGCTCAAATTAAAAACTAAAAACCCCTTTTATAAAATTAAAACACTAAACCCCCTTTTAATAATAAGGCCGGCCCCTTTATCTTTCAACCCGTTCTCTTTTCCTCTTTCTACTGTAAACAATGATGCCCGATTCTCTTTTCCACTAATTTAGGGCTTCTGTCTTCGATTCAAAATTGGGGCTTTCTGATGATTGGTGCTCTTACTTGCGTTGCTCTTTCTCACGCTTGTTCTCTGATGATTTATGCATGTTGCTCGCTCGATCGAGTTGTTGATAATTTCGGTATGTAGTTTCTTTTGTTGCTCGTTTGATTGCATGCTTCGATCAGACTCGATTTTAACTCGATGCCAATGATGTAAATTGGGATTGCGATTGATAGTTTGATTGTGAATTGAATCTCATGTCTGATGATGATACCTTCGGGTTGAATTTATATGAATTCACGACTTCATCACTTTCCTAATTTTCTAATGCCTGTTGCGCACGTCTTTCCTGATATACTTACACCTTGATACTTACGGCCTTGATTTTTACACGTTCGATTCTTCTTGTGTTACACGGCATTAAAACTTTCCTCTTTTTGATTTTACTGACTATTTCAAAGAAAGAATTTGATACACTTGCGTTGAATACTGACTTCGGCCCATCTCTGCACTGTTGAATCTCGTGGTCATCATGTCTTTGTCTCTGGCCATCTTTTTCTGGTTGGTTTATGATCTTCACTGTGAACTTTACTTGGGCATTTTGTATATTTCATTTTGATCCACTTTGTCATTGCATATATATATATATGCTTGACCTCTGTTGCATGCTTGCTGTTGCATGCTTGTTTGTATGTTGCACTTGTTACCTTCACTTGTATATTTGTACTGTTGGGTTGTAGTTTGCATTGCTGAACTTTTTCACACAGCAACAACTTGTTGATTACCTGTAGTTGCTGCTATATTACTTCGAATTGCATTCTGTGCATGCTGTACTCGGTCGAGTTCATTTGTATTTGAACTACTCTCTGGAGTGGTTGTTGTGTTCTCTGACTCTAGTGCCTTGTCCAATAATGTTCTCTTGTTCGATCACTTGCTTGGATTAGCTCTGTATATTACTATGTTGATGGTTGCTGTGCACTCTGATGTATATGCATTTGCCACTGTCTTTTACAGTAGTCTTCATTGTTGTGTTTTGTACTTGATTTGCACTGCTACACTGTTGCATTATGGTCTTCTCATTCTATTGCACTTTGGTTTAGTTGTGCATTTGTCCAACCATTCAAACTGATCTTGTACTTCTGGTTTTGATTCATATGTTCTTCAAATCAGTTGTGCACTGTGCCATTTGATCTGTTGCACTGTTGGTCGACTATCTCCTTGAGTTGCAGTGAGCTCGGCATTGTTGTTTACTTCACTTGTGGTCTTCATTTTTGATGCAGAACTTCTGTCATGTTGTTTGCAACTGTGTTGCACTTGTATCACTGGAATTTGAACTAAACTTGTGTATCTTGTAGCTTTCATCACTGGTGCATGTACATTGCTTCATGTTTCCTTCAGTAATCTTGGTCATGTTAGTTCGAATTGCACTTGCTCTTTTGTACTACTTCACCATGTCACTTGAGGTTTTGCAGTTGGTTTATTGATGCATTCATGTTCATGCAGTCTCAGCTACATTCTGGTTTCTTCACTGATCTTTCTGTGACATTTTGTTGCATGAGTTACTTATGTTGTCTCTCTGACTTTGCTGTATACATGCTTTTATACTTGTGACATTCCTCTGCCTGGTCGACCTGTGGTTTCATGCTTCATGCATGTTTTCTGTTCATATGCTCTTGGTGGTATTTCTTTGTGGTTCAGTGGTGTCACTTGAACTTAAGCATGTATTACTTGTTGTTTGGATGATGTGAATGTCACTGTTGTACACTGTTGCTGTGCCATTGCTGTTGCCATGTGCATTGAACTTTGACCCTTTGTTGTTCATTTGGGCTGCTGGACTTGTTGTACATTGCATAGTGCATTGCCTTGTTTGTTGAAGTTGTGCTTGCACACTTGCTATTTTTGGCTGCGCACACGAGTTGGCGAGGCAGTGCACACGTGTATGAATGTACACGTGTGTATTGCAGCCACTTATGATTACCTGTCCCTGTAATATCTATGTGCACAACTTTGTGGTGAAATCAAGTGCGAATGATGACGAACAACCCAAATAACTGAGGCAAATCATATTTTCAAAAATCGTATTTCATTTTATATTGCAAAAATATTTCTTTTTCAATTTTACCGCGTTAGTGAGTATTTTTGCAGATTGCTCAGATGCTGGATTCAAACTGGAATGCAGTTGAAGACAAAATACGAGTGTGAGTGATATGTAGTGAGGTTATCAATGTAAAAATATTTATGATGTAATCGTGATGTAATCAAAAATGTATATGTATAGTGAGAGCATGAATTTGTACTATTCAAGATTGTAATAAATATTTGTTTGAATAAAATTTCTGTTTGAATTCAAAATCTGTTAACTTGTTCTGTTTGAATTCAAATTCAAATTCTGTGAAATTTATTTTATTCAACAAATATTTATTTATCAAAATAAAATAAAATAGTACATTACCAAATACATTTAAATGAATATATATGTTTATTATCATCAAACAAAAACATATAAGCGCATATTCAACAATCTCCTCCTTTTGATGATAACAAACATATATTTAAGATTTTGACCGTGTTAAATGTATTTGACCAATTATATACTCTAATTGCTCCCCTATTTAAATGCTTCCTTTCTACATGATGCTCCCCCTACATATATGCATACAAATAGAAATATATTCAAATGAGCCTAGATGCATATGGAAAAATTATTTGACCTTTGCTTGATTCTACTTGACAAAATCTTAACTTTTCTCTCCCCCTTTTGTTATCAGCAAAAGAATAATAGTGTGAGAGAAAAATAGAGATAAAGTAATCGATATTAATCCAACATTAAACTCAAATTGAATATAAATATTAAACTTCAATAAGAATCAAACAAAAACCATAACTACCCTTGTTAGGCGCATATTCCACTTTTAGAAATGATGGAAATTGATGTTCATATAAAATCATACAGTTGAATCTTCTTGTGGTACATTTATATCAGGAATTTGAATATCTACTAATCATGCATAACCGTTAGGACTTTTAAATGAGATTAGTAGTATTCGAATTTAATTTTAAAAATGAAATCAAGTATCTTCTAACCACACATAACCGTGAGGACTTTTAAATGGGATTAGAATCAACTTGTCTATTTAAGCAATTAATTTTGATATGCGTTCCATACATGCATAACCGTAAGGACTTTTAAATGAGCATGGAAGCACATAATCAAAAATCCAAGTAATTCACCCATGCATAACCGTGAGGACTTTTAAATGAGAGTGAATACTTTGGATATTTATTTATTTATTTTTTAAGAAAAAAATGTGACATGAAAAATAAATGATTCCTGATTATAGTACCACATATCGACAAACTATATTGAATATTTGATAAACCATGGTCGATAGAAATAATGATAGATATAGAAATGTTCATGGAATCTTTACGCAACAAAAAGTTTTATAATTCTTGTTTTAATTCCTAAAGAAAATTTTCAAATATACTTTCTTGAGTAATGTATGTTAGATATCAACACTCATCACCTTTTCAATCACTATTTATCTTTTTGATAATTAATAGGGAGTCGGATTAGTCAAAATTTGTCATTTAAAATCAAATAAAAATGACTAATCTGAAAATATGGTCAAACAATTATTTTCTCAAAAGCGTTATATGAGAAAAAAAATTCTGCTAAATGAAAAATTATTTCAAGTGAAAAATATGCAAATATTTTCTTTGAAAAACGATGCAGCAAATGAATGTTTCAAAAATTAATCACGTTACACTAGTAATTTCTCTATCAACTATATTACCAGTGTAATCTGCATCTGAATTTAAATTTCACTCAATATTCACTCGTTGGATGTCAAAGACCAGACCGTGAAATTTCAACAAACTATCTCAGAATGTAATTTGAAATGAAGCCATGTTCACACTAAAACAAATATCATGGTGTTAATTTCAGAAACCATAGGATAAACAATTATATTCATGAGTAATCAACAGTCAATCAACATCATAATTATTTCAAAAACAATTTCTTGAAATCCTTTTTAACACCTTTCACATGAAATTTGAACTCGTGCAAATTTACAAACAGTGACCAAAATGTCAAAACCAATATATCTACGTGTAGCATGAGTAATCAAGGATCAATAAAATACCATCATTTGACCAAACAAATTTATATGGATTAGTTCACAGTTGAAAATCTGATTGGTCATCATTTAAGCACAAATCAAGATCATAAATAAGAACAAGTCAAAAGAAAAATCATATCAATAAGACAGAATTAAAGACATCACATCATTATCACAATTTTGGCTGATTTAATTCAGAATATGGTGCAGATTATCACATTTAATATACCTTCACCTGTTTTACCTTTACGATAATTTCTCGTGATTGCCCATTGTGATTCTGTCACCTTTATACTAGGCTAAGGAACTTTGCTATGTTGCCCATTGTGTTTCTGGAACAGCCAAAATCCAGAGAACACCGTCGTTGTTCCTTAGCCTGCCAGCACACCTACACGATGAAAGATTTTTGTGACCTATTTCTAGGTCCATGATTGTTAGTGGCAGAAGCATTATAAATAAACAAACCCTTTGTAATCCAAACTTGTTTAGTCCTTTTATTCTTATTCCAATAGACATGAAATTTGGTTGTAGAATTCTTAGGAACCCAAACTTGTATAAATTTTGTGTTCTTGTTCCTATGACTACAATTTTCAACACGATGTCCAATTATTTCACATCTATCAAAGATAATCCTACCTTTTGCATTATCCTCAACTTGTGTTTTCCCAAAACCTAGTCCTTTTCTGTTGTTAGCAAAAATTTGATTTCCCAATAGCATGTTGAATGATTTTTTGCCTCTTGAGAAGTTATTCAGAGATTTCTCAAGATTTTGGACTTTGGTTTTAAGTGATGTGTTTTCAGTTACAAGTGAGGTGCATCGATTTATAAAATCCTTTTTCCTAGTGTCGATGGTTTCCTTAAGACTCAAGTTTTCTTTTTCAGAGTTATTCTTAAGTCTTGTCAATTCTGAATCTAAAACTTTACATCTTTTACATTCTAGGTTTTGAATATTTTCAAGTTCAGTTTCTAACCTAAAATTTTTATGAGCAAGTTCTCTCCTATCAGTTTTCAGTTTTTCAATTTTAGATTCAAGAGCATCAACTACTTTAGTGAGATCAAGACACATAAAAACAAGATCTCTATAGGAATACTCACCTGCCTCACTAGATTCCTCAGAGCTTACTTCTGATTCTGATTTCGCCATAAGACACAAGTTAACCTCCTCTGAGATGCTATCCGAAACTTCCTCTCCTTCTTCATCATCCCAAGTCGCTGCAAATACCTTCTTCGTCTTTTTCTTTCCTTTGTTGTTTTTGAGAAGTGGGCATTTTTGTATGAAGTGTCCGGGCTTCTTGCAGTTGAAGCACGTCGGTTCATTATCGGAATTGTCAGAATCTTTTGGCTTATTACGACTTGTTTTCTTCTTGCGTGGCTTGAATCTCGACCATTTTCTAAGATTATTGACAGCCATTGCAAGCTCTTCAATTGGATCTTCTCCTTCTTCATCGCTTTCTTCTTTGCTCTTTAAGGCAATCGTCTTCTTCTTTGGTTCGGAGTTGTTGCGTTCTTCCTTTGCTTTTAACTCAAGCTCATATGTCATCAAGTTACCAATCAACTCCTCCATGCTTAGTTTACTCAAATCTTTTGATTCTTGGATTGCCGTGACTTTTGCCTCAAAGTTCATCGCTAAGACTCGTAATATCTTCCACACAAGCTCTACCTCAGTGAATACCTTCCCAAGCGCTCTAGCGTTGTACGCCAAAGTTGAAAAGCGTCCAAACATGTCCTTTATGCTCTTGCCTTTTTCCATCACAAAGTTTTCGTATTCATTGCTGAATAGGGGTAGACGAGACTCCTTGACTTGAGAAGTTCCTTCGTGTGTCACCTCCAAAGTGTGCCAAATTTCCTGTGCTATTGTACAATGTGAAATTCTATTAAATTCATTTTTATCAAGAGCACATATCAAAGCATTCATGGCTTTAGCATTTGTCGTTTTCAATCTCTTATCGTTAGCATCCCACCTATCCTTAGGTTTAGGAATCTCAGTATCACCAACGATTATAGTGGGAGGTTTATAGCCAGTTTCAATAATATCCCAAACATCATAATCAACAGAACTAAGATAGATACCCATCCTAACTTTCCAATAAGCATAATCGTTCCCGTTAAACATGGGTGGCCTAACAATAGATTGCCCCTCAGAAAAAGCACTATTTGATGGATTCATGACTCTAGAGTTAAAGAGAAATACCAGGCTTTGATACCACTTGCGTTGAATACTGACTTCGGCCCATCTCTGCACTGTTGAATCTCGTGGTCATCATGTCTTTGTCTCTGGCCATCTTTTTCTGGTTGGTTTATGATCTTCACTGTGAACTTTACTTGGGCATTTTGTATATTTCATTTTGATCCACTTTGTCATTGCATATATATATATATATATATATATATATATATATATATATATATATGCTTGACCTCTGTTGCATGCTTGCTGTTGCATGCTTGTTTGTATGTTGCACTTGTTACCTTCACTTGTATATTTGTACTGTTGGGTTGTAGTTTGCATTGCTGAACTTTTTCACACAGCAACAACTTGTTAATTACCTGTAGTTGCTGCTATATTACTTCGAATTGCATTCTGTGCATGCTGTACTCAGTCGAGTTCATTTGTATTTGAACTACTCTCTGGAGTGGTTGTTGTGTTCTCTGACTCTAGTGCCTTGTACAACAATGTTCTCTTGTTCGATCACTTGCTTGGATTAGCTCTGTATATTACTATGTTGATGGTTGCTGTGCACTCTGATGTATATGCATTTGCCACTGTCTTTTACTGTAGTCTTCATTGTTGTGTTTTGTACTTGATTTGCACTACTACACTGTTGCATTATGGTCTTCTCATTCTATTGCACTTTGGTTTAGTTGTGCATTTGTCCAACCATTCAAACTGATCTTGTACTTCTGGTTTTGATTCATATGTTCTTCAAATCAGTGGTGCACTATGCCATTTGATCTGTTGCACTGTTGGTCGACTATCTCCTTGAGTTGCAGTGAGCTCGACATTGTTGTTTACTTCACTTGTGGTCTTCATTTTTGATGCAGAACTTCTGTCATGTTGTTTGCAACTGTGTTGCACTTGTATCACTGGAATTTGAACTAAACTTGTGTATCTTGTAGCTTTCATCACTGGTGCATGTATATTGCTTCATGTTGCCTTCAGTAGTCTTGGCCATGTTTGTTTGCACAAAAAATGGACAAACACCTCCAAGTCGTATTATTTAGTTGATTATATGTGATTTTTAATGGTTTAGATGAGTTATGTAAATATGAAAAAAGTAGGGGCTGAAATGTAAAAGACACGCAGATTTATAGTGGTTCGGCCAGAATGTGCCTACGTCCACTTTATATGTTATTATCTTCTTTCTTTCGGATTACAAGTACAATGCTTCGTATACGAGTATATGAAAGTAGTTTGAAAGTTCCTTCCTTGCTTGAGCTCTCAAACTTGTCTGCCATTGTTGTACCCCTGCCCCTCTATTTATAGAATGAGGTAGGGGGCAGGGGTCTTGGAAGTATATAACTGCTGGTGGGCCCGGGCTGAAGCAATTTGGACTGGCAATCATCTGGTTCGGCGGAGGTCCATTCGGTGGTGAGGTATGGTTTGGCTCGGAGGTGTTGGTCCGGCCAGGCATGATTCGGTGTTGGTGGTCCGGTCGTGGAGTTGGTTCGGTCGTATGTGGTCCGGTCATGTAGGAAAGGGGTTGGACCGGTGGTATTGGAGAGGACGTTGATCCGGTATGGCTTGGTTGTGACTTTGAAGCTGGTTCGGCAGGAACTTGGACCGGTGTTGGGTAGGTGAGGCGTTGGTTCGGTGGAGCGGAGGGAAGGAGGCTGGCTATGCCGAATGGACACGTGCTTGCATCGCCGAATGAGAAGGGGGCTGGCCATGCCGGATGGACTTGGGCTTGCACTGCCGAATGAAGCTTCATGTGTGAATGCCGAGTGTACCTTGCCGAATGAATTGGAGGTTGCGAACCCGTGCGAAACTGACGCTTCTTGGTCTCAAGATCCCCTGGGTGAGAATTCGCCCAACATTTGCCCCCCAAAGTGGGGCACGTGCTTGCATGTGTCGCGCTTTGTATTTTTTTTTTGGTAGGAAATCTAGCTTTGTAACGCCATGGGTTGGATGTTCATATTCTGTTGATGTCCTGCAAAGGAATTTACAGTTTTAGAGTGATTTCAAACAACAACCGTTCGTGATCGAAATATTCGAGTTGAATTGAACTGTGCCGTTTGGGACGAGAGAGTGAGCCCCGAGGGGGTTAGCATCATTGATGCCAGGTTCATGTCAGAGTGGATCCTTGGATCGTTTGTCAAGATGGTTTATCGCCAGCTCAGAGCATGCCTAGGGATCGTTCGCGACCCCGTACATGTGTAAGTAGCTTAGCCATTTCATAATTATCAGAATCAAATGTCCGTTTAACCTACGAGTTTAAAAAGGCGTGTCAAAGTGTAAATTCCCACGACAATAGGGTTAATAACCATTCAGAGCGTGCCTATGGACCGTTTGTGGTCGCGTACACGTGTAAACGATTAATCCATGTTAGTGAGAGATTTACAACTTATACATCGTTGTCATAATCCTCATTTTATTAGTTAGTTCTGGAGTTCGGTACTTATCTGCGTGAGGCGCTCTGCACGCCCCTAGTTCCAGGTTGTTGTTGGTAGAGAGAGAGTTCATTCGGTTTTGTGTTGGTCCGGTCGTGCTCATCCGGTTTTGGTTACATTCGGTATCTTGTTGGTTCGGTATGTTTGTTATTGGTCCGGTGTTCCTATCCGGTGGGCCGAACCAGTTGGTTCGGCGGCCCTGAGCTCGCCTATATATAGAGGCTACACCCCCTTGGTTTCTTCTTACCGAACCAGAGAGCCGAACCAATTCTTGACCGAACCATCCTTCTGCCGAACCAGTTTATACCGAATCAGGTATATATATTTTTTGCCGAATGATCTCTTATCACCGGATGGACCTGTTTGCCGAACGTATACGAAGTGTATTGGATTGCCGAATGAGACTCAGGCCTTAGGGCCGAATGATATGTATGCCGAATGAACTTGTCTTGCACCGCCGAATGAGACTTCATACTTGAACCTTGAGCGGAATCTTAGACTTTTTTACACGCTTGCCTTATATACTTGCTTGTTTATGTTTCTATACTTCTTATTCTAATATCAAGTTTTTCTTGTGCTGTAGAAAATGTCTCGCAAAGCGGAAACACGATCGGATAGAAAGAAGTCTAAAGGTACATGAGAGTCTTCTTCTGTGCCCCCAGCCCAACCAGGATCCGGGCAACATAGACCTGTTCCGAGGTCGTTAGTGGACGGATATGGTCCACAGGAACTTCTAGTCTCCCCTCCCGATTGCTTTCCTAGCTCCCTAAAGGAGGAGCAACTTGACGTCATATCCCGTTCCTTCGGGATAGACAGGGCTCTTATGCTGCTGCCGGGAGATGGAGTGATGCCATATAATCCTCCCGAAGGCTATTTTGCTTATAGCAGATACCATTGTATGTGCGGTGCTATCCCTCCTATCAACGCTTGGATAGTAAGTTTCACCACATATTTGAAGGTGGCTCCTTTCCAACTTCAGCCTAACTCTTATGCCATCCTGGTGAGCCTCTTTGTTATCTTCCAGAGGAGGTACGGGCGTCCTCCTTCTAACCGGGAAATTCGATACTTGTACAACCTGAGAGGCTATAAGAAGGGGTCTCCGTATATCAGTCTGGAAGCGGCCGTGCCCTTCAAACCAGTCCTGGACTTATATTCCAAGTTTACCATGTTCAAGAAAGAGTGGTTCTTCATCAAGGACGATGTTGTTTCTTTCCGCCTTTTCACTTCCGGCTGTAAGATGGATTTCATTTATATTTTCCATGTTTTGACTGTAGTGTTTTTTCTGACATGCTTCTATTTCTGGCTAGCGACAGGTGGTATTGCAGTCGTGGAGGATGATTCCTTGGTGCGAATGGCTGCTGAACTAAAGGCTATTCCGGCACGGGACCGGTCGGCCTCCTTCTTGATCAGGAATGCAACCCTCTTGGAGTATAATTTGATCTTACCGCACTAGTCCGTGGTTAAGCAAAGAGACACGGCTGAGGAGAAGGCTGCCAAAGCTAAGGAGGGAGCTATGGTGAAGAGCGGTAAGAGGGAGCCTTTTACAGAGCGTCCCGTTGTCGGGGGGAAGAAACTGAAGAAGTCTGATGGCCCTTCTCCAAGTACTTTTTCGACTGTCCCGGAAGAGGAAGGCGTAGAAGAGGAGGAAGGAGGCGAGGTTGGAGAAGGGTCGGAGGGTGGAGGAGATGGCGACGGTCAAGGTGGTAGTGGCGTCGGTGCCCTAACCTCTGAGCAAGACCTTGAACTGGATGAGGCTCTCCGTCGGGCCTTCGGGGAGTCGGAGGGAGAGTCGAAAACGGAGAAGGCAAAGGAAACCGGCAAAGCTGTGGCTGGCACTGACCCATCCTCTAAGGGTTTCTCAGCTAAGGCGACTCCGGCGATTCAAGGTGAACTTTTGTCCTCTGCCGATTCCATTTTCGATAGGGACTTAGAAACTTTTTATGGTTCACTTCCGTCCTGGAATGAGATCCAGGACTTATTGCAGTATCCCACTCCTCCGCCGGGTTTGTATAATAGATGTGTCTTCTCACTTTTCTTTCCTTTTAACTTAACACATTTTTCGAACTGTGGATTATTGTATGTTCGTAACACTTGTTCTTTATTCCAGGGGCAGGCCAGGTGGTTAAAACGTCGGACGTTCGACACCGCCTTGAGCAGTTTAAGTCGAGGAGAGCTTCTGCGAAACCCTCTACTGGTCGCACTGGGGATGTAGTCAGTTATCGCCCTCTTCTTGGGGTCATTGAAGAGGGCATTCGGAAAAAGAAGCGGAGCCGTTCCTTATTTGAGTCTTCCCCTGGTTCGCAGCTTCCTACTCAGCCTCCTCGTGACACTACGGAGGAGAGCACGGAACCCGGCCCCCTCATCCTCCTTTCAAGAGCCCAACTGTTATTCGTATAAGACGTCCTGATGTGCCTCGCCCCGTGCCTCGTGACCCTTTTGCCGGTCATCCTGATTTAGATCCGAGCTTTCAGGATATCTCATTTGATAAGGCCACGGGCGAGCACCTCCTTCCCCGCAACCCCATGGTAAGAGTGCTGGACGAGGCCAAGTCTTTAGATCTTGATTTACTTACTACACGGGTTGTCACCATGGGGGACGAAGCCAAGGCTAACATCGATCGGGTGGCCGCAGAGACTAAGAAGTTAATGGAGCATCATGCTAGATTGGCCAAGGCCGGGGAAGAGATCGGGAGTGCTAATATTCGGTTGAGGTTAAAAGTTGCCGATCAGGCCAAGCAGCTCGCCGATCAAGCCATCCAGATTTCTCAACATGAGGAAGCCTCCAAGCGGCTGAAAGAGACGATGGAGAAGGCCAGTAGGGCGGAATTACGGAAGATGGAGGTCGCCTGCAGGGAACGGATTAACATGGCCATTACGACGGTGGACGAGGTTCGAAATGCGGATCTTGAGCGGGTAGAGGAGTTGTCTGGGAGGCTCGAGGCTGCGGAGATGGCTCAGGCCGAGTTGAAGGAGGAGATGGAGGAGATGAGGAGGTCCCTCAAGTTAAAGGAGGAGGAAATGAGGAGGTCTCTTCAGGCGGACTGCTTGAGATACCAATCAGAGAGGGACATTGCCGTCGCCAAGTTGCAAGCTTCCGAGGCCCGGGTGAGGGAGTTTGAGGAGAATGAGGGGATGATGGATGAGATGCTGCAGGACATGTACTTCCACACTTGGAAGGAGGGCGGCTTGTCTTGGATGGACGATTACCCTCGGGTGATGGCCAAGGTGTATCTCCAGGCTTTAGAGGAGGCCAGGGTGAACGCGGGTAAGGAAGGCGGAGAGGCTTTCAATTTGGATGCGGTTACTGCCCAGTTCTCGAAGGAGGAGCAAGCGGCGGTGAAGGAGGGGATGCGGCTGCTTGCTGCAGAGGAAGCGGGCGTGCAGTTGGATGATGAGGATCGAGCGGCGGATGCTGGTGAGTTATTCTTTTCCCTTTCTTTCCTTTCCGTGTTTTCATAACTTGATTGTTCGTTTAATGAATTCCTCTTCTGAACTGGACAGGTGGGACTCCTGATCCACATGCTGGGGGCTCTGATCCTGCGGCTAAGTAGACTGGGGAAGTTGGCGATGGAGTGTGGACGCGGCTGCCACCTTTTTATTTCTTTTTATCACTGTTTACGTTAGTCATCGACATGTAACTATAATAATATTATTTGCAAAGAATAACTTCGTGTGATTTTATAATATAAGCTGATGTTGTTATGTTTAAATGTTGTTGTCATCTTGATGTGCTGCGTGAGAAATATAACTATGTATATGCTTGTGATTCTAGTTGTGTTTGATGCTAAGTTTTTTGCTAGAAATATAATTTCATGTGTTGCAATGTTATTGTACGAACAAGCTATAGTTACGTATTTGTGTACAAGAAAAGAGAGTACCGCCCTTTATGTTTCATTCGCAGGCGGTAGCTTAGAGTGTCTTATGTAACTGTTCACGGATATAGCTGAGTACCCTGCCACCCAGTATGCAGACTTAGTTTCTTATGAGCGAATGCTTCCTATTTGGTTTCTTGTACTTTAGAGTTTGTTATACAGGATAGGAGAAAAGTATTTAAATGAAATGGAAATATAGTAAAAGTAAAACTTCCAGTCACGGAAGGCCGTCGATGTGCTTAAGTTCGTGGCAAACGGGTTTTGTAGTCACTTTCCCTAGCTGTGGGTCTTGGAGACATTTGTCACCCATCTTACGCCTCCGCGGGGAGTTTTCTTTTTTACCACAGCCGCACTTAAGACACATCGGAGCCGAGATCGCGCACGGTAACTACCCGAACCATTATGGTCCGTAATCGTGGGTATTATTCGATTTACCGTGGCCGGCTAGCGTGGGTGCCGTTGGCCGTGAACTACCCCTGGCTGGCCACACCTTATGTTGGGGCTTAAAGTAGGTTCACAGTTGCTGGCGAGCCGAACGCCGTAATGAGCTGCCATCGGCTATAGTCGGCCTTTATGATGACTTATAATCGGCTCATTACAGTTGGCTTTGAGGGCAGGCGCGCAATGAGTTAACCCGCAGCAGAGGGATGCTGGAGCAAAAGTGTCTCATTGGCGAGTGCATAGAATCGTAGCGTACCTGTTAGGCCTAGTCCAGATGAGGCCGCGGTGCGTCTTGAGTGGAGATGCCATAGGATTTTGTTCAACAGAAAGGGATAAAACTTAACAAGTAGCCAAGACATAAAGGAACAAGCTAAAAAGAGACAAGATTTTTTAAAGTGGTTCGGCACGAAAGTGCCTACGTCCACTGATTCTCTTTGTTAATTCACTTCATATGGGCAGTACAAGTTAAGAAAAGTATCGACGGAGGTGTCGGATGTTCCATGCCCTCTGGAACACCTCTCCATCCACTGTTGACAAAATATAAGCTCCGTTGTGGAGATCTTTATGAATTACATATGGTCCGTCCCAGATGGGGTCTAGTGCCCCGGGGCGCGGAAAGATTCGCCTGAGGACAAGATCTCCTTCTTGTAAGCTGCGATGCTTGACTTTGGAATTGTATAGCGCTGCCACCTTTTGTTTGTGAGCTGCTGCTTTAAGTGATGCATCGTTTCTCCTTTCCTCAATCAGATCCAAAGATATGAGGAGGAGTTCTTCGTTTTCTTCTGGGTTGTAGTGGATCCTACGGTGGGAAGGCACAATAGTCTCAACTGGGAGCATTGCCTCCGATCCATATGCCAAGGAGAAAGGAGTATGTCCCGTTGATGTTCTGAAAGACGTGCGGTATGCCCATAGTGCCGTAGGAAGTTCGTCCACCCAAGCGCCTTTTGACTTTTCAAGTTTCTTCTTGATTAGGGTTTTGAGAATTTTGTTGACAGCTTCAACTTGTCCGTTTGCCTGAGGATAAGCTACTGATGAGAAGCTTTTATGAATTCCATGCTGTTGGCACCAGTCGGCAAATTCTTCGCTGTCAAACTGGAGTCCGTTGTCTGATATGATCTTGAGTGGGACTCCGTACCTGCAAAGAATATTTTTGATCAAGAAGTTTATAACTTTTGCTGAAGATATTTTATTTAGAGGTTCCGCTTCCACCCATTTGGTGAAATAATCGACTGCCACTATAGCATATTTGGCTCCGCCTCGGCCCGTTGGCAGTTCGCCAATTAAGTCAATTCCCTATATAGCAAAGGGCCAAGGGCTGGTCATTTGAGTAATTTCATTTGGGGGCAGTCGAGGAATCTTGGCAAATTTCTGGCATCTGTCGCATTTCTTGACGAAGTCTAAGGCGTCTTTGTTTAGCATGGGCCAGTAATATCCATATCGGAGTATCTTTTTTGCCAGAGTCTGCCCTCCAGTGTGATCTCCGCATCCTCCCTGATGGATGTTTGATAAGATTTCTTTGGCTTCCCTTCCGGCGACGCATCTTAATAAGGGGCTAGAGAAGCCACGCCGATAGAGGATGCCTTCTTGTATTGTGTGGTGGGGAACTTTCCTCAAGATCTTCTTGGCTTCATTACGCCTGTCGGGCAGTGTGCCATCTTGCAAACATTTCCGGATAGGAGTCATCCAGGTTCCTTCTTCGATTGCAGTTACCAGATTTACTTGTTCAAAACTTGGGGCTAGCTGCCTTGAGATGGCTAGTGTTCCGAAAATGGTGCTATTCTTCATACTAGCTTGCTTTGCAAGTTCATCTGCCTCTTGGTTCTCTTCTCGAGGAATATGTTTGATTAGATAGTGGTCCAATTGATCGAGCAGCAGTTTGGTTTTCCTTAGGTATGTTGTGAGTCGTTCTCCTCGAGTCTGAAATTCTCCTAGTACCTGGTTTACGATAAGCTGAGAATCACTATGAAGACATAAGGAATTGATTCCAATTTCTAGGGCAAGCTCCAATCCCGCTATTACTGCCTCATATTCAGCATCGTTGTTGGTGGCCGTGAACTCCAACCTTAATGCGTAGTACAACTTTCTTCCCCTGGGAGTGATGATCACAATTCCTGCCCCCGAGCCTTGTTCGTTCGATGCTCCATCTACAAAGAGGTTCCACTTGATGTTTTTTGCCACTTCGGATTGTTCCTTGCCTTCGTTGGTAGTGAATTCGGCGATGAAATCGGCCATGGCTTGCCCTTTGATAGCGGTGCGAGGATGGTAGGTGATATCATACTGACTTAGTTCGATGCACCATTTGAGGAGTCGCCCAGAAGTGTCAGGACGATGGAGCACTTGTCTTAGCGGTTGATCGGTTAGAACCCTGATGGAGTGAGACTGGAAGTAGTGTCGCAGTTTTCGTGACGCGATTAATAAACAATATGCTAATCTCTCTAGTTTAGGATATCTGGCCTCTGCCCCTGTAAATCTCTTACTTACAAAGTAAACCGGGCGTTGTGTGCGGTCTTCTTCTCTTACCAAGGCGGCGCTTAGAGCATGAGATGATACAGCGAGGTATAGGTATAACACTTCACCTTCATTTGGAGTTGAGAGTACTGGTGGTCTCTGAAGGTGTTCGATTAGGTTGAGGAAGGCTTTTAAGCATTCATCGGTCCACTCGAATCTCCCTTTGTCTTTCTTGAGAGCTTCGAAGAAAGGGACACACTTGTCAGTTGCCTTGGAAATGAATCTGCTCAGGGCGGCCACCTTTCCGTTTAGGCTCTGCATTTCTTTTCGAGTGGAGGGTATCCTTATTTCTTTTAGAGCCCGGATTTGTTCAGGGTTTGCTTCGATTCCTCTGGCGTGGACGATAAATCCTAAGAATTTTCCCGAAGATACTCCGAAGGAGCACTTTAGAGGATTCAGCTTCATTCCATATCGGCGAAGTACTTGAAACATCTCGCCCAGGTGGCTTACATGGTCGTCGGCTTTCCTGGACTTTACCAACATGTCATCCACATACACTTCCATAGTCCGTCCTATTAGTTCCGCGAACATCTTGTTGACGAGGCGCTGATAGGTAGCTCCAGCATTTTTGAGTCCAAAAGGCATGACTTTGTAACAATATAGTCCGCGGTCGGTGATGAAGCTAGTGTGGTCTTGATCAGCAGCGTGCATGGGAATCTGGTTATATCCGGAGTATGCATCCATAAAAGATAGGAGTTCGTGTCCGGCTGTGCTGTCCACAAGTTGGTCAATTCGGGGAAGTGGGAAGCAATCTTTTGGGCAAGCGTCATTCAGATTGGAGAAGTCAATACATGTTCGCCACTTTCCATTGGCCTTTTTTACTAGCACTGGGTTAGCGATCCATTCTGGGTAGATGGCTTCCCGTATGAAGCCATTAGCAAGTAGATTCTTTACTTCCTCATCAAGGGCTGCTGATCGCTCTGCCCCCATGCTCCTCTTTTTCTGCTTTACTGGTACCTTGGTGGGATCGATGTTCAGCATGTGGCATGCTATGTCGGGGGAGATTCCTGTCATATCGGCATGGGTCCACGCAAATACATCTAAGTTGTGGCGGAGAAAGTCAATGAGTTGATCTTTCAACTCCGTTTTTAGCTGAGATCCGACTTTTAATAGTTTACTTGAATCGTGCTTGTCTACAGATACGAATTCCATAGCCTCTGCAGGCTCGGCGGTAGCCTCCTCCTCTTTATCCCTGGGGTCTAGTTCATTGAAGGGATCGCTTGTGTATCGAAGAGGAGGGGCTTTCTTTAGTTGCTATGCCTCCAAGCTTTTCATGCAGAGAGTAGTCTCTGCATCTTTTCCTTTATTCTTTCTGCGGTTATTGCGAAGTTCAGTTACGTAGCAGTCTCGGGCAGCATCTTGATCTCCTTCTACTTCTCCTACTCCGTTGTCTGTTGGAAATTTCATTTTCAGGCACCAGGGGGCTAATACAATCTGGAAGTCAGACAAGGCTGGTCTTCCCAAGAAGGCGTTGTAAGCCGAGTGGTTTTCTATTAGCACGAACGTTTGTTTTCGCACAACGGAGCGGGGATGACTTCCTATTTCGACGAAGAGGTCAAGTTGTCCGAGGGGCATTTTTGCATCTCCAGTGAAACCGTGCAGTGGTTTGTCACAGGGGGATACATCCTTCATTGATAACTTCATTTTGTCGAAAGCATGTTTGAATAGGATATTTACGGAGCTTCCTGTGTCTATTAGAATCCGAAAAACTTTAGCTGGACCGAACCAGGCGGAGATGACCATAGGATCCATATGTGGGTACTGTCTTCCTTCCAAATCACGCCTACTGAATATGATGTCGTCGCTCTCTTTTCGTTTCGGGTGGCGTTCTTCCGTGATGGAGTTAACATAGCCTTCTGCATTTCTAAGCGACTTGCCGTACCTTTCCATCTCTGCCCAACTTCTGTCGGCGATGTGTGGTCCTCCTGAGATGGTAAGGACCACTATCTTCTCTTGACTAGAGCCACTGGTGTTGTGATTGTTGCGATTCCCTCCGCCTACCTCTGGGAGGGGTTGCTTCGAGTTCTCATTGGCTGGAGTTGGAGTCCTGTTCTGACCCTTCACATAGCGTTCCAGTCTTCTTCTTCTAATGTGTTCTTCGATCAAGTCCCGAAGATGGTGGCATTCATTGGTGTCATGTCCGTGGGATTCGTGGAAGCGACAGAACTTTCCGGACTTGAGTGCGTTATCTGACTCTTTCTTGTGCGGGGGGCGCTTGTATCCTAGTTCGCCCTGAGTGGCTAGGAAGATATTTTCGATTGTGTCGTTCAAAGGAGTGTAGGAGTCAAATCTCGGCCCTGGTCGATATTGGCGCTTTTCGACCTTTCTGCCCCCAGTATTGTCTCTAGATTCATTTCTTCGAGCGTCCTTAGCTGCAGTGGGAACCTTGTCCTGAACTGTCTTACCTTGTTGTCCTGATTGCCTCTCTGTAGCAGCGTCTTCAAGTCTCATATACTTTCCAGCTTCATGGAAGAAATCAGGCAAGGTAGCTGGTTTTTCCTTAGTTAATCTTCTGGCAAACTTGGTGTCTGGATGTACACCACTACAGAGGGCCATTAGAGTGAGTTTTTCATCGGCATCTTGAACTGCTGCCGCTGCGGCGTTGAACCGCGTTAGATATTGTTGCAGCGTCTCTCCGGTTTTCTGTTTGACATTGGATAGAGAATAAGCATCCTTGGGTTGTTCCACATGGATGCGGAACTGGCTAATAAACCTTTCTTTCAACATCTCCCATGAGCTGATGGATCCTTGGGGTAGATGGCAGAACCAGGAGGTAGCTAGATCAGCTAGGAATAGCGGAAAGCATTTACATAACACTCCTTCTGTTGCTCCACTCATGAGCATATGCTGGGTGTATCTCTGCAAGTGTACGATGGGGTCGGAAGTTCCTTTGTAAGGTTCCATGGTTGGCATTTTCCATTCCCGGGGAGTGATGGCGGTTTCGATATTTCGAGTAAAGGGACTGGTGACCCTAGCGCCTATTCCCCGGTCCCTTTGCTCCCGTTGGACACATTCTCTGAATAATCGTGCCATTCGTTCGTCAGAACTTGGAGCGGACAAAAATGAGCTTGGTTCTTCCCTGCGGGATCTATCTCGTCCAGATGACCAGTAGGGATGGTACAGTCTATCACTTCTAGCATTATCCAGTGGTTGTCTTTGGCTGCTCGGATGCACGCTAGGACCAGCTACAGTTGCCCCCTGCCTTGATTTTCCCCTGTGGGGTTCTGTTTCGAGCACATCCATGGGGTCAACTTCGGGCTTGGTTCTAGCTTGGCTCCGTTCAGCGGGGTTTCTATGATTAGGTGGTATGACTGGCTCAGCTACATCCGACCCTCGCCTGGTGCCTCCCCCGCTGGGTTCGGTTCCAAGGGCTTCCTCGAGTCGGAATTCGGGCTGAGTCCGGGCGCGGCCCCTATCATTGTTATTCCTGTTGATAGCTTCTTCGAAGAGGGAAGACCTTTGTTGCCTCCGAGATCCTCCGGATTGGGACTCACCCCATGATTCAGTGTTGTGGTTGGACTCTTCAGCATCCCTTAAGCGTGACATGAGTTGGTCCACCAAAGCTTCTTGTTGGGATGTGAAGCGGTTAGTTACTTCAGCCACAACCCTATCCAGATCTGCCCTAGTGATTGGTTGTTCCGTTGCGGGACCGGTTGGATTTTCCTGATTTTCATCTGGTACTGCTGTTGAAGTGGGATGATCTGCGATTGCTGGATCTGGAAGGCTGCTAGTTGCGATGTTCTTTCCTTTGTTAACATCCCTTCTCTGTTTGGAAGGCATGATTTCTAAGCAACGAGCGATGTTGTTAGGAAGAAGGTTGAGTGGGAGAAGATGAAGCCCTGAGTTCAACTCTCAGTGAAAGCACCAAAAATGTTTGCACAAAAAATGGACAAACACCTCCAAGTCGTATTATTTAGTTGATTATATGTGATTTTTAATGGTTTAGATGAGTTATGTAAATATGAAAAAAGTAGGGGCTGAAATGTAAAAGACACGCAGATTTATAGTGGTTCGGCCAGAATGTGCCTACGTCCACTTTATATGTTATTATCTTCTTTCTTTCGGATTACAAGTACAATGCTTCGTATACGAGTATATGAAAGTAGTTTGAAAGTTCCTTCCTTGCTTGAGCTCTCAAACTTGTCTGCCATTGTTGTACCCCTGCCCCTCTATTTATAGAATGAGGTAGGGGGCAGGGGTCTTGGAAGTATATAACTGCTGGTGGGCCCGGGCTGAAGCAATTTGGACTGGCAATCATCTGGTTCGGCGGAGGTCCATTCGGTGGTGAGGTATGGTTTGGCTCGGAGGTGTTGGTCCGGCCAGGCATGATTCGGTGTTGGTGGTCCGGTCGTGGAGTTGGTTCGGTCGTATGTGGTCCGGTCATGTAGGAAAGGGGTTGGACCGGTGGTATTGGAGAGGACGTTGATCCGGTATGGCTTGGTTGTGACTTTGAAGCTGGTTCGGCAGGAACTTGGACCGGTGTTGGGTAGGTGAGGCGTTGGTTCGGTGGAGCGGAGGGAAGGAGGCTGGCTATGCCGAATGGACACGTGCTTGCATCGCCGAATGAGAAGGGGGCTGGCCATGCCGGATGGACTTGGGCTTGCACTGCCGAATGAAGCTTCATGTGTGAGTGCCGAGTGTACCTTGCCGAATGAATTGGAGGTTGCGAACCCGGGAGAAACTGACGCTTCTTGGTCTCAAGATCCCCTGGGTGAGAATTCGCCCAACAATGTTGGTTCGAATTGCACTTGCTCTTTTGTACTACTTCACCATGTCACTTGAGGTTTTGCAGTTGGTTTATTGATGCATTCATGTTCATGAAGTCTCAGCTATATTCTGGTTTCTTCACTGATCTTGCTGTGACATTTTGTTGCATGAGTTACTTATGTTGTCTCTCTGACTTTGCTGTATACATGCTTTTATACTTGTGACATTCCTCTGCCTGGTCGACTTGTGGTTTCATGCTTCATGCATGTTTTCTGTTCATATGCTCTTGGTGGCATTTCTTTGTGGTTCAGTGGTGTCACTTGAACTTAAGCATGTATTACTTTTTGTTTGGATGATGTGAATGTCACTGTTGTACACTGTTGCTGTGCCATTGCTGTTGCCATGTGCATTGAACTTTGACCCTTTGTTGTTCATTTGGGCTGCTGGACTTGTTGTACATTGCATAGTGCATTGCCTTGTTTGTTGAAGTTGTGCTTGCACACTTGCTATTTTTGGCTGCGCACACGAGTTGGCGAGGCAGTGCACACGTGTACGAATGTACACGTGTGTATTGCAGCCACTTATGATTACCTGTCCCTATAATATCTATGTGCACGACTTTGTGATGAAATCAAGTGCGAATGATGACGAACAACCCAAATAACTGAGGCAAATCATATTTTCAAAAATCGTATTTCATTTTATATTGCAAAAATATTTCTTTTTCAATTTTACTGCGTTAGTGAATATTTTTGCAGATTGCTCAGATGCTGGATTCAAACTGGAATGCAGTTGAAGACAAAATACGAGTGTGAGTGATATGTAGTGAGGTTATCAATGTAAAAATATTTGTGATGTAATCGTGATGTAATCAAAAATGTATATGTATAGTGAGAGCATGAATTTATACTATTCAAGATTGTAATAAATATTTGTTTGAATAAAATTTCTGTTTGAATTCAAAATCTATTTAACTTGTTCTGTTTGAATTCAAATTCAAATTCTGTGTAATTTATTTTATTCAACAAATATTTATTTAATCAAAAATAAAATAAAATAGTACATTACCAAATACATTTAAATGAATATATATGTTTATTATCATCAAACAAAAACATATAAGCGCATATTCAACACTAACAAGTACGCTTTCATATCTATTAATACGCTCAGCTCATTATAGAGTACTATTGACTCTGTTTAATGAGTAAATTCCCCACCAAAGCCTAGGTTGTCGCCAACCTAAGCTCTGATACCAAGTGTGACGGTCTAGGCTTTTCAACCATCGACAGCGGCCACAACCGGTAGGCTTTGCAACCATCCCAGCCCCACCGTGGCATACACTGGTACCTCGGGTTTGCTTTTACGGCTAGCCTCTCGACTCGCAACCAACCCAGGGCCTTATACTACCCAAAAGGGACATGTAGGGGTAAGAGTCTCTCGTTCGCCACCAAACGCGAAGCGAGAACCCCCAATCATGCTGTAATATAGCAAACTCGATCCCGGTCTCTTCGAAACGATCAACGCGTTTGTCCAATATTGATAGTCGGTGATTTAACTATCAATTCATATTCACAAACATCCATCACACAATAAATAATTTTCCACATTATTTATTTGCCTCAAATATCTTTACAAGATATATTTTCAAATTTTCAAAACTCATTTGAAAAAAAACAATTTCCCAAAGTTCTTCCTTTACAAGGTAAATTCTTTACCTTTTGTTCCCATTGGAAACAACCAAGTTCAAAACATTTAGATTTTAAACAGTTAAAATATTTCATACTGAAATATACTTTAAAATATGTAAATTTACTTCTAGTTTTCTACTCAATCACAAATTTAAAATATGTGAAGTAAAACTATTTATTTAGACATAAACTTGATTTTACATAAAGGTTTAGTTAAACTAAATTTAAAAGTAGATTTAAAAGGATTAATAATAATTTCTAATAACTTTATTCAAAACTAGCCTTTAAATAAATCCATTTGTAAAAATAATTTCTAATGTATTCGTAAATAATTACTATTGCCAATTTTCTAATTAGTTACTTAAAAATAATAATTTCAAAAATACTCTTTTAATCAAGTTTAAACTTAAACTTATTCTTAAATAAAATCTGTTAAAACACGAACTTGGTTTCCCAGGGAAAACATACTTCCATTCAAACATTCCAAAGAACTTTTCTTATAAATCCAGCCCAATCCATTACAACCCAAAATTTATGTTTAAACAACGTAAATTTCCTTTCCATGCTTAAAAATAAACTCCTTTTGAAGTTTAAACATTTTTTTTCTATTTATGGAAATTCCATTTCAAAGTATAGGTTTTAAACATTTTTAAATAAAACATTTGAGAATTTATTACCGGAAAATAACACTTATGAATTTCTTAACTAAATTCCAAGGGTGAAAAATGCATTTCAAAAACATTGATTTACATTTATAATTATTAATTTATATTTAGAAGCTTCGTTGAAAACATATTTTAATTTTATGGCAGACTCTATTCATTATCTACATAACCCATCAATATTTTAACACATTATATCTTCTTATAAAATTTCTCACCCAAATCTATACTTTGCATTTATCGACTCATAATTTTCCCACTTTATTTAAATTTCCCATTCACAAATTTCATTCTTCATCCGAACTAAGACCAAATTTTATTCCTTTAAATTCTTTATATAACAATTTCTTTCATTTCTTAAATCTCAATTAAATCCATTTACAATTAAAATTCTGGATTTATATTTATTTCAACAATATCACAGTACAATTTAATTCCAGATTTATAAATCACAACATACAAACATTTCATTATCAATTCCAAAAATAATCACTATATTGTGAGGAATCCCAATGTAACGCCACGAAAATTTTCGACTTTCGAAAATTCAACATCGACACTCACTTTATCGACTGCCGAGAAATCGAAGGCCGGAAACACGGAATGTTATTGTTTTTTAAAAAGAATTTAAGAAAAGAAAGAGGTAGAAGAAAATAGAAAAACAGAAAAATAGAACGGCACAGAAAGAAAACAGAATATTTTAAAATAGAAGAAAAAGAGAATAGGGAGGAAACGGAACGGAAAGAAAACAACAGAACAACATCAGAATCTCACAATTCGCAGCGGAACAACATATAATAATAAATGAATAATCTTTAAACAAAGAACTATCAGTTATTACATTTTATACATTACATTACATCATATCATCAGAGTATACAACAACAACAACAAATAGTGCAGCGGAAAAAGAAATACTATATAAACTAGTAATACGCCATGCCATCCAGCTTGCCTCCAGCGACTCCAAAATATCCATAATATCCTGATAAACCTAACTCTTGACTGCCCGTGTGGAAATTGGTGGGCACCCAGAGTTTAGGAAGGAAAATAATAAACTCCAAGTCAGTCATGTGACTGGTGTGAAAACTCAAAACAGTTTATTTATCTTTAAAATCAAAATAGAGGAATATTTTTAATCAATTCGCAATGCTTTTAAAAATGAGACTACCATAAGGCCTCCCGCACACACACACAATGCAAACGCAGAATCGGAGGAGATTTCTCCTTATGATAGTCAAAGATGCTTGATACGCATTAAAATCAAATCAATTTTGATATTATTATTAGTGCATAGTGTAGAAGAAATTCATTTTGAAAGTAGAATATAAATCTTAGCCAACATACGACCATTATCGTATGCCTACTATAGCTAACTATGTTCAATAGCAGGTTACCGCCACATTCCATAGCAGGTTATACAACTAAAACCGTACAAGTTTCGTATTGTTTCTTTGGAATTCCAACAAATGGTCAGGCCAAGGAACTTCCCATTGCCACATGAGAATGCCTCTGGAAAGACATCCCCGAGAACCAAACCGGAACTCTGCCAACACAAGGCCGGGTTACCCCTAACTGGGTAACTACTGACACGAGCACGCCATTCCCCGATCGTAAATGACCTTTCTCACGGGATCCCGATAGCCAACAACCACAAAGTAATAAATTCGTAGTAACCACATAGGTTAAATATCTGGGCTCCATACCATGATACCACCTCTATCCAGAAGGAAATGTACATACCCTAAAGGGTGCTACCCCTCATAACCTTGCCGCATCTTTCCTGTTTTGACCATTTCCGGGGTGTGAGGTTCGACGAAGTCACGTCCACAAAAACATACTTTATACAAAAGCCATGCTTTGGGTCAACAAATGATCAACACAATGATCACCAAGATAGACGATCAAATAAACGATCCTATCACAATAATCAACACAATGATCATTTCAGCATCACTCAGCATGTCACATTACCAAATTGGGAATATATCGCTGATAACTTCAACTATATAACCTCTGAGCTCGTACGTCTCAGAGAAGGGTGTTAAGCTAAAAGAATAAATTCTTCGCCACCAACAGAAATATATTTGAAAGAAATCGGCTTTATATCTCAACTTGTAATGTCAGACATACAATCCATACAAGTCTGTTCCGGGATCGAACAAAACCGAAGGCACTTACAAAGAAGTCCTTGCAATCCGGATATTCACAGTCCTGATCGGATTCACCATCACATATGGAGAACTCTATACCAGAGCAACTCGATGCAGAGTAAATCGACAGGTCATCCTATCGCTCTCGCAAATACCGGGTCTTCAACACCGATCTTCAATGCAATTCACAACGACGTATTACATATTCGGAATGGGTTATACAACCCCATGGTCCTTTCCCGGTTAACCCGAATAGTGAGCGCTTATTCAAAAATAAGTGTAGCATTCACATTCAAACAAATCACATCAATTACCCATTCAAAGGGAAATATTGATAGTCGGTTATTGAACTATCACTGGATATGCACACATCACCAGTTTCCAAATAATTTTCCAAATTATTTATTTTCCAAAATATCTTCACTAGATATATAATTTCAATACTTCAAAAATAAATCAATATTTATTTTTAAACCAATTCCACTTCCTTTTATAAATTCCTTAGTGAATTTATAATCCAAAATATTCATGAATATACGACTTCAATTATTCATTTCAATTTATCTTCAAAAAGATAAATTCTCTAAACGTTTCATTTCACATTGGAAAAACATTTCCATACTTATTTAATAAGTAATTCACAAATTTTATTTATTTTCACCCTTGGAAAATATTCAATATACTTAAATAAAAATTAAGTACATATTTCATTCTTTAAGGAAATCATTCTCTTAAACATATTTATTTGGGCCAAAACGAATGTTGCGTAAAACATTGTTACAACAACCCAAAATCACTAGTATAGGGATTCGAAATTAAAATAGATATATAAATCCCAATACTATACAAAACATTTCCTTTCGGAAATCATTTACTATAACAACAGTGTTATAGTCCATCATTTCCTTTTATTTCTCGAAAACGTTTATTTCAACAATACATGTTGAAATCTATGGTTTCGAATCTCAACACATTTTAAAACATTGTTCGATCGTTTTAATTCTATTTAAAACATCCAAATCCAAAACAATTTCTTTAACGTGTTACTCACTATTCAAAAACGTGAATATAACTCCATTAATAGGTTTCAACAATTAACTTATCAAAATAAGTTGTTTGCGAATTTATAAACAACGTTTATAAATTCCATTTCTATTTATTTATAAAAACTTCCTTTTTATAAATTCTTTTATTAACCTATTCCAGTTTATAACTCAATTATAAACTAAAAGTTCATATTATAAGTTAAATACTTATAAAACGATTATTTTACAAAATCGTTCTTTTAAAGGCTTTCCAATTTATAAATCTTATAACTTATAAGATTCATTCATTTATCCAAAATCATTATTTTAATAACTTAATAAATTTTATAAACCTACTGCTTATAAAATTCCATTTATAACTTCACCGTATAAAATTCTATAAATTCCATTCAATTATGAAATTCATTTTCACTTCATTCAAACACTTATAAAAACTCGTTTTATAATGTCAATATTTCAATTTATAAATATCCATTTATAAATCTCTTATATAAATCAATTCATATTAATATTTTAAAAACGTCTTTAAACTCCTTTATAATTTCATCATTTTGATTTATAAAATAATTAAATTTTATAAATCCTATATTTAAACTTTTCACAATAAATTCTAAAATCCCGATTAAACTATTTTATAAAATCATTAGCATCATATTCTCAAAAATCAGTTTTTAACTATTTTTCTCAAAAAATCATAATTTTTATAACTTTAAAAATTATAACGTTTATTTATATAAAATGGATCAATTCCAAAAATATAGCATATTTTCAAACATCACTTTAAAATCATTTTAAAATTCCAAATTTGGTCCAATGATGCTACACACCAAATAGTCAATCACGACTACAACGATATCATATATCAATATGAAAATCCATCAAATATCAAAATATCTGAAATCAAATAAATACTGTTGAGGAATCCAGTTGGATCCCTCCAACCTGTTTCCTGCATTCACAAACATTAGCACAATACCAATTTCGCTCCAGTACGAAATTATCGCGGTATATGTTTTTCTTAAATAACATCCGCTTAATAACGGCGCAATAGGGTCTCATCCGCTAAAAGAAAATGCGGGAAATCAATCAACTGCAATATATACATATGCCAATATATATATATTGCTATATATATAATATAATACCAATTCCACTTCAAGGTGGAATATCGCGGTATATGTGTGTAATAAATAACCTCCGCTTACTAACGGCGTATAGGGTCTATTCACATCCAATATATATATAACAATCATCATTCAATCATTCAATCAACACAGTCAAGCAATTTTAAATCTATCTATTTAAAATTTAAATAAACAATAAAATTCCTTTTGAGTGAGAAGTTCTCACCTTTGCTTTTATTAGCAATCCATTTCCATCTTGACTCGATTTTCTTGATTTATACCTTGTATAAATATTATACACAATTTATTAATATTCGAACAGATCGAATAATAAATTTTCATTTGATTATTTCGATTCATTGGTGATTTCATTTTAATAGTGTAAAACCAATTTGTAAATCCTCACCGACTTATTTAAATTTACTTCTCAAATCTATAAACTTATTTCACACTTTAAGAATAAATCCGTGTTCATTTTTAAAACAAATTTTCCTTCCTAAATAGATTTAATTAACTTACCCTTTAATTAAAATCATTTTCAATAGTTAATTAGATTATAGGTTTTTTTTTTATTTAACTTAAATTCTAAATTTTATACTAATGATTTTATTCAAACGAATCATAAATTTTTTTTTAAACTAAATTTTCTTTAAATACATCTATTTAATCAACAATTTGGTTTTAAACTAATATTTTTAATTTAAACAAATTTCCTTTTCACACAATCTTTGGTAAAAATAATTAAATAAATTAATCAAAACAGTAAGATTATCAAATCCATTCTTTACAAAATAAACCAGTAGAATTAAAATTCTGCCTCTTTAAATTTAAATATATTTTTTTCCTTCCTGTCTTAAACAGATTCAAAATATCTTACTGACAACATAATTTTTTTTTATCTACACAAATTACTTTATTTAACCAATGATTTTTTTTTTCTTTTTTTTTTAAACTTACTGTAAATTCTAGCAAAATCTCTTTACTGCAATTTTTTTCTTTTTCTTTTCTCTGTTATGTAAATTTTTAAAACTTTATAAATTTAATTAAAATAAAAGAAGACAATACCTCACATCATCAATCGATCGAGCACGTCGCTGCCGAGTGTCCTTCCAGTTACGAGCTTCAGGTCTGCAATCGGTCAAGCTTCCACCTCCTCTCGCGCGCGCACGCGAGCTACACAACGACGCCGCCATCTCTTCGAGTCGCGCGCCGCCGCAACTGCCTCGTCACCATCGCGACCCCCCAGTTCCATGCGAAAGAGCCCGCCGCTCGATTCCCCCCCTACGCGTATACGAGCGCGCGCCAAGCCCTGAGTCGCCCCGCTACCACAGTGTCGTCGCCGCTTCACCGAACCCCGCGCGCCCCCAACTACTACATCGCCTCCTCAACGCGCCGCACCCCTCGACTTGCCTGCCCACGCGAGCGCCCACCGCCGCGAGCTCGTGCGATTCGATTTCGTTTTAGGGTTTTTTTTTCTTTTTTCTTTTTATATTCTGCGGCCATTTTTTTTTATTTCTGTTTTTTGATTATGAACGAGAGTAATGGGTTTCGTGATGGTTTAAAAAGAGATGGGGAGAAGATAGAGTTACGCGATTTTCTCCGTGATATTAGGCATATTCTCAGGCATAATCGAAGGAGGCAACATGCTATGTTTGACTATATTTAAAATTTTAAATTTAAATTGAATTCAATTTGATTTCAATGCGTTTGCGTGTCGTATGCTCACATAACAGCTCCGAAAAATAGGAAACTTGAAATCCAGCAATAATTCAATATTATAGACCCAATGGAACTGGTTTCGTCGAATTCCGAGACTGTGCCTCGGACGGCTATTTTTCAATATCGATTCAAACGATTAAATTTCAAAACTGAACAATTCACTTTCAATTTCAATTCTGAAGCTTCTATTATCTTCAGTATTATCAATATGAATTTTACAAGCCTTTGAAATATTTTTAATCGGCTTAAAATTGAAGATTCAATTTTTTATTCAACTTTCAATAGATTAAATTCTATAATTTAATCGTTAAATTCAAAGTTATATTGAAAATTCAATTCAAACCATCATTTAAATATTTAAAATTAATTAAATATTCTCAAATTAAATTATTAAAATTTCTGGGTCGTTACAATCTTCCCTCCTTTAAAGAATTTCGTCTCGAAATTACAAGTTAAGAAGAATGCCCTTATCCCATCTATCATTTTTCACAATCCAAATAGTTTTATCAACTTACTAACCTAAATCTTTTTTTTACTAGAGATTCATTATCATTTCTACTAGCTTTCGAACTCCAATTATAGGTTTTAAACAATATTGTTTTCCTAACAATTCAAATTTAAATTCAAATTCAAATTTCAAACTTTCAAATTTTCTCAAAAATTTTCTTACACCCTAAATTTTCGAAAAATTTCGCCAGCTTCTCCTTTGCGCGGCTAGCTCGGTACGACTACAAAATAGCTCCACGGCCCCTCAGAATCAAAAAGAAAAGAGAAAAGCCAAGTGGCTAGAGAAGAAAGTCATCAAATTTCATACTGAAATTCAAATACGTACCTTTTTGTCGAGCAATTCAATTTTACTTTGAAATCAAAATCTCAATTCCATTATATACCTGTATAACCTGCTAGTAGTAGTAGCATACAAATCCAAATACAATATTCAAACCAATTTGCCAATTCTATTGCAAAATTTCGATATATGTTTCTTATATATTTTAACTTCACTATTGAAGTTATACATCCATTCTCATTCAATTTTTTTTTTCATTTCAATTTCATTCACAATTTAAATTCCATTTGAATTCAATTCACAATTTGAAATTCCATTCGAATTTAATTCTCAATTCTAAATATTGAATTCTATCGATTAACTTTCATTTGCTTAATATTCAATTCATTCCATTTGAAATTATTTCACAAATGAATAAATTATCAAGTTAATTTACTTGAATCCAATCCATCTTATTTTATTCCATATACTAGTGATAATAATTCTATATTATCACTTCCTAACAATCATGCAACCATATATTATAATAATCCATAGAAAACCATTTCTTTTCTATACAAAATAGTTTTGGGCAAAATTACTTTATTTACCTGATTCAAAAACAATTTTATATTCACTAACAAATACGCTCTCATATCTATTATTACACTCAAACTCATTCTAGAGTACTGCTGACTCTATCTCTAACGAGTAATACCCAACAGAACCATGGTTGTCGCTTAACCATAAGCTCTGATACCAAATGTAACAAACGGAAATTTTCGACTTTCGAAAATTCAACATCGACACTCACTTTATCGACTGCCGAGAAATCGAAGGCCGGAAACACGGAATGTTATTGTTTTTTAAAAAGAATTTAAGAAAAGAAAGAGGTAGAAGAAAATAGAAAAACAGAAAAATAGAACGGCACAGAAAGAAAACAGAATATTTTAAAATAGAAGAAAAAGAGAATAGGGAGGAAACGGAACGGAAAGAAAACAACAGAACAACATCAGAATCTCACAATTCGCAGCGGAACAACATATAATAATAAATGAATAATCTTTAAACAAAGAACTATCAGTTATTACATTTTATACATTACATTACATCATATCATCAGAGTATACAACAACAACAACAAATAGTGCAGCGGAAAAAGAAATACTATATAAACTAGTAATACGCCATGCCATCCAGCTTGCCTCCAGCGACTCCAAAATATCCATAATATCCTGATAAACCTAACTCTTGACTGCCCGTGTGGAAATTGGTGGGCACCCAGAGTTTAGGAAGGAAAACAATAAACTCCAAGTCAGTCATGTGACTGGTGTGAAAACTCAAAACAGTTTATTTATCTTTAAAATCAAAATAGAGGAATATTTTTAATCAATTCGCAATGCTTTTAAAAATGAGACTACCATAAGGCCTCCCGCACACACACACAATGCAAACGCAGAATCGGAGGAGATTTCTCCTTATGATAGTCAAAGATGCTTGATACGCATTAAAATCAAATCAATTTTGATATTATTATTAGTGCATAGTGTAGAAGAAATTCATTTTGAAAGTAGAATATAAATCTTAGCCAACATACGACCATTATCGTATGCCTACTATAGCTAACTATGTTCAATAGCAGGTTACCGCCACATTCCATAGCAGGTTATACAACTAAAACCGTACAAGTTTCGTATTGTTTCTTTGGAATTCCAACAAATGGTCAGGCCAAGGAACTTCCCATTGCCACATGAGAATGCCTCTGGAAAGACATCCCCGAGAACCAAACCGGAACTCTGCCAACACAAGGCCGGGTTACCCCTAACTGGGTAACTACTGACACGAGCACGCCATTCCCCGATCGTAAACGACCTTTCTCACGGGATCCCGATAGCCAACAACCACAAAGTAATAAATTCGTAGTAACCACATAGGTTAAATATCTGGGCTCCATACCATGATACCACCTCTATCCAGAAGGAAATGTACATACCCTAAAGGGTGCTACCCCTCATAACCTTGCCGCATCTTTCCTGTTTTGACCATTTCCGGGGTGTGAGGTTCGACGAAGTCACGTCCACAAAAACATACTTTATACAAAAGCCATGCTTTGGGTCAACAAATGATCAACACAATGATCACCAAGATAGACGATCAAATAAACGATCCTATCACAATAATCAACACAATGATCATTTCAGCATCACTCAGCATGTCACATTACCAAATTGGGAATATATCGCTGATAACTTCAACTATATAACCTCTGAGCTCGTACGTCTCAGAGAAGGGTGTTAAGCTAAAAGAATAAATTCTTCGCCACCAACAGAAATATATTTGAAAGAAATCGGCTTTATATCTCAACTTGTAATGTCAGACATACAATCCATACAAGTCTGTTCCGGGATCGAACAAAACCGAAGGCACTTACAAAGAAGTCCTTGCAATCCGGATATTCACAATCCTGATCGGATTCACCATCACATATGGAGAACTCTATACCGGAGCAACTCGGTGCAGAGTAAATCGACAGGTCATTCTATCGCTCTCGTAAATACCGGGTCTTCAACACCGATCTTCAATGCAATTCACAACGACATATTACATATTCGGAATGGGTTATACGACCCCATGGTCCTTTCCCGGTTAACCCGAATAGTGAGCACTTATTCAAAAATAAGTGTAGCATTCACATTCAAACAAATCACATCAATTACCCATTCAAAGGGAAATATTGATAGTCGGTTATTGAACTATCACTGGATATGCACACATCACCAGTTTCCAAATAATTTTCCAAATTATTTATTTTCCAAAATATCTTCACTAGATATATAATTTCAATACTTCAAAAATAAATCAATATTTATTTTTAAACCAATTCCACTTCCTTTTATAAATTCCTTAGTGAATTTATAATCCAAAATATTCATGAATATACGACTTCAATTATTCATTTCAATTTATCTTCAAAAAGATAAATTCTCTAAACGTTTCATTTCACATTGGAAAAACATTTCCATACTTATTTAATAAGTAATTCACAAATTTTATTTATTTTCACCCTTGGAAAATATTCAATATACTTAAATAAAAATTAAGTACATATTTCATTCTTTAAGGAAATCATTCTCTTAAACATATTTATTTGGGCCAAAACGAATGTTGCGTAAAACATTGTTACAACAACCCAAAATCACTAGTATAGGGATTCGAAATTAAAATAGATATATAAATCCCAATACTATACAAAACATTTCCTTTCGGAAATCATTTACTATAACAACAGTGTTATAGTCCATCATTTCCTTTTATTTCTCGAAAACGTTTATTTCAACAATACATGTTGAAATCTATGGTTTCGAATCTCAACACATTTTAAAACATTGTTCGATCGTTTTAATTCTATTTAAAACATCCAAATCCAAAACAATTTCTTTAACGTGTTACTCACTATTCAAAAACGTGAATATAACTCCATTAATAGGTTTCAACAATTAACTTATCAAAATAAGTTGTTTGCGAATTTATAAACAACGTTTATAAATTCCATTTCTATTTATTTATAAAAACTTCCTTTTTATAAATTCTTTTATTAACCTATTCCAGTTTATAACTCAATTATAAACTAAAAGTTCATATTATAAGTTAAATACTTATAAAACGATTATTTTACAAAATCGTTCTTTTAAAGGCTTTCCAATTTATAAATCTTATAACTTATAAGATTCATTCATTTATCCAAAATCATTATTTTAATAACTTAATAAATTTTATAAACCTACTGCTTATAAAATTCCATTTATAACTTCACCGTATAAAATTCTATAAATTCCATTCAATTATGAAATTCATTTTCACTTCATTCAAACACTTATAAAAACTCGTTTGATAATGTCAATATTTCAATTTATAAATATCCATTTATAAATCTCTTATATAAATCAATTCATATTAATATTTTAAAAACGTCTTTAAACTCCTTTATAATTTCATCATTTTGATTTATAAAATAATTAAATTTTATAAATCTTATATTTAAACGTTTCACAATAAATTCTAAAATCCCGATTAAACTATTTTTTAAAATCATTAGCATCATATTCTCAAAAATCAGTTTTTAACTATTTTTCTCAAAAAATCATAATTTTTATAACTTTAAAAATTATAACGTTTATTTATATAAAATGGATCAATTCCAAAAATATAGCATATTTTCAAACATCACTTTAAAATCATTTTAAAATTCCAAATTTGGTCCGATGATGCTACACACCAAATAGTCAATCACGACTACAACGATATCATATATCAATATGAAAATCCATCAAATATCAAAATATCTGAAATCAAGTAAATACTGTTGAGGAATCCAGTTGGATCCCTCCAACCTGTTTCCTGCATTCACAAACATTAGCACAATACCAATTTCGCTTCAGTACGAAATTATCGCGGTATATGTTTTTATTAAATAACATCCGCTTAATAACGGCGCAATAGGGTCTCATCCGCTAAAAGAAAATGCGGGAAATCAATCAACTGCAATATATACATATGCCAATATATATATATATATTGCTATATATAATATAATACCAATTCCACTTCAAGGTGGAATATCGCGGTATATGTGTGTAATAAATAACCTCCTCTTACTAACGGCGTATAGGGTCTATTCACATCCAATATATATATAACAATCATCATTCAATCATTCAATCAACACAGTCAAGCAATTTTAAATCTATGTATTTAAAATTTAAATAAACAATAAAATTCCTTTTGAGTGAGAAGTTCTCACCTTTGCTTTTATTAGCAATCCATTTCCATCTTGACTCGATTTTCTTGATTTATACCTTGTATAAATATTATACACAATTTATTAATATTCGAACAGATCGAATAATAAATTTTCATTTGATTATTTCGATTCATCGGTGATTTCATTTTAATAGTGTAAAACCAATTTGTAAATCCTCACCGACTTATTAAAATTTACTTCTCAAATCTATAAACTTATTTCACACTTTAAGAATAAATCCGTGTTCATTTTTAAAACAAATTTTCCTTCTTAAATAGATTTAATTAACTTACCCTTTAATTAAATTCATTTTTAATAGTTAATTAAATTATAGGTTTTTTTTTATTTAACTAAAATTCTAAATTTTATACTAATGATTTTATTCAAACGAATCATAAATTTTTTTTTAGAACTAAATTTTCTTTAAATACATCTATTTAATCAACAATTTGGTTTTAAACTAATATTTTTAATTTAAACAAATTTCCTTTTCACACAATCTTTGGTAAAAATAATTAAATAAACTAATCAAAACAGTAAGATTATCAAATCCATTCTTTACAAAATAAACCAGTAGAATTAAAATTCTGCCTCTTTAAATTTAAATATTTTTTTTTCCTTCCTGTCTTAAACAGATTCAAAATATCTTACTGACAACATAATTTTTTTTTATCTACACAAATTACTTTATTTAACCAATGATTTTTTTTTCTTTTTTTTTTAAACTTACTGTAAATTCTAGCAAAATCTCTTTACTGCAATTTTTTTCTTTTTCTTTTCTCTGTTATGTAAATTTTTAAAACTTTATAAATTTAATTAAAATAAAAGAAGACAATACCTCACATCATCAATCGATCGAGCACGTCGCTGCCGAGTGTCCTTCCAGTTACGAGCTTCAGGTCTGCAATCGGTCAAGCTTCCACCTCCTCTCGCGCGCGCACGCGAGCTACACAACGACGCCGCCATCTCTTCGAGTCGCGCGCCGCCGCAACTGCCTCTTCACCATCGTGACCCCCCAGTTCCACGCGAAAGAGCTCGCCGCTCGATTCCCCCCCTACGCGTACACGAGCGCGCGCCAAGCCCTGAGTCGCCCCGCTACCACAGTGTCGTCGTCGCTTCACCGAACCCCGCGCGCCCCCAACTACTACATCGCCTCCTCAACGCGCCGCACCCCTCGACTTGCCTGCCCACGCGAGCGCCCACCGCCGCGAGCTCGTGCGATTCGATTTCGTTTTAGGGTTTTTTTTTCTTTGTTTTTTTTTATATTCTGCGGCCATTTTTTTTATTTCTGTTTTTTGATTATGAACGAGAGTAATGGGTTTCGTGATGGTTTAAAAAGAGACGGGGAGAAGATAGAGTTACGCGATTTTCTCTGTGATATTAGGCATATTCTCAGGCATAATCGAAGGAGGCAACATGCTGTGTTTGACTATATTTAAAATTTTAAATTTAAATTGAATTCAATTTGATTTCAATGCGTTTGCGTGTCGTATGCTCACATAACAGCTCCGAAAAATACGAAACTTGAAATCCAGCAATAATTCAATATTACGGACCCAATGGAACTGGTTTCGTCGAATTCCGAGACTGTGCCTCGGATGGCTATTTTTCAATATCGATTCAAACGATTAAATTTCAAAACTGAACAATTCACTTTCAATTTCAATTCTGAAGCTTCTATTATCTTCAGTATTATCAATATGAATTTTACAAGCCTTTGAAATATTTTTAATCGGCTTAAAATTGAAGATTCAAATTTTTATTCAACTTTCAATAGATTAAATTCTATAATTTAATCGTTAAATTCAAAGTTATATTGAAAATTCAATTCAAACCATCATTTAAATATTTAAAATTAATTAAATATTCTCAAATTAAATTATTAAAATTTCTGGGTCGTTACACCCAATGGATCCCTCCAACCTGTTTTTCCCTGCATCCACAAATATTAGAACATCACATATATAAATATCAATCCAGACTGATAACATATTCAACCAATCACACAGATATTTATTTTAATCAGCTAAAAATCAGATGTGAGTGAGATTAACTCACCTTGGTTTTCGGCGAGCGTTTGAAATTTAAATTAAACCGAATGACGTTCAATTTAACTCAAATTCCTACTTGCCCGGAATGATTCCCAAACTGCACCATTGCGTAGATCGCGTCTCTGCGATTCCGGCGTCGCCAATATCGTTGAAATCTGATAACGTATGGGCAAGTTACGAATTTTCAAAGTTTATATAAAAAAATTTTGAACAAATTTCTCTTATTCAAATTACCCAAAATAATCCAGGCCGTTCATCAGAAGAGGAAACAAGCCCGCTCCCTTCTCTTCCACACGCGCGTTCAACCCAGGTCCAAACAAACCCATCATCGGCGTGATTTCAAACCACCGCGCCTCTCCTCAAGCAACCGGAAGCTGATCAAAGGTCACCAGTCGAAGCTTCCTTCGCCTCCTACCCTCGGCCCAAACACCATAGATCTCGGCTCCTCTTATGTCGAGAAAACGACGAACGAACGTTGCCTCCATCGTCGATGATTTTAACCATCTCGTCGAGCTATACGCCACTCCACCGTATGGATGTGTAGCTCTCTCCACACTCTACGATTTACTAGTTGGTAATTTCTCGCGAAAGGCGATGGATAGAAAGGAAAATGAGGGAGAACGAGGGAGCGTTTCGGCCATTGGAACGAAATAGGAACGACGGCTGCTTCTTTTGCTAGGGTTTTGAGAAAATGTTAATATATATATATATAACTATTTAATATTATTTAATTCTCGTTCTTCAAATTTTAACAACTTACGCAAACGAACTCTAATCCTTACGTACCAACAGGCGTTCCTAGGGTTTTTCCGCATTTCGGACACAATGGAACAGGTTTCGTAAGCTAATTTGATCATACGTGAGAGTTACGGAATTAAACGATCAATTTAAAATTAAATCGGTTAAATCGATTTCTATGCGTTTCGAGATGCCACGGTCAAACGACAACTCCAATTGCTACGAAAATTGAAATCTGATAATAATTAACTATTACAGATCCAATAGAACTGGTTTCGTCGAATTCCAAGACTGTGCCCTGGAAGGCTATTTTCACTCGTCGATAAAATCGAGCGATTTTCACAATCGTCGAAATCATCTAAATTTTCACTTTTAAAACTTTATTAACTCTATTATAACTGGTATAAAATTTATATTCACATGAGAAATCATTCTGATTCAGTTTAAATCAAAATTTGAATATTTGCATTATTATATTATTAAATTAATATAAAATTTCAAATTTAATATATTGACTTTTAATTCCATCCAAGGGTCCAATACTACTATTTAAATTAAAATTAAGTAAAATAAATTTTTAAAAACCATTTTTATATTTATTTACACTCAAATTCACCAATAAACCCAATTCTAATATTGAATTAGTATTACTCAAATTTTCAATTAAATTCCCGTATTGGAAATTTAATCAATTCTATTAACTTATCCAAAATCTTTTTATTTCAAAATAAAATTATAATGCATATTCAACATTTAAAATGAATTAAATGTTCAAATTTAGCAACCCAAAATTCCGGGTCGTTACAAATGTAAAAGATAAAAATGAATCAACTATTGAACCTATTAAGTGAAGTTGATTTAAATAAGAAGGGAAAATGAAATTTTAATCCTGGAATTAAAATTTAATTTGAGTGAATGAAAGTGAATAAAATATATTTGAATTTAACTGGAGATAAGTTAAATAAAATTGAAATTGAGATCGAATTAAAGTGGATAAAGTTGAAATGTAAAATGACTTTGTAATTGTGAGGTATAATTATGTAATGGATTTGTACCTATAAGCTATAAGTGTTATACTTATAATCTGAAATTGTGTAATGAAAATTTATATCCTTAAGAATTCAGTGATATATATATATATACACAAAAAAATTGGAATTGTGATTATAAGGTGAAAATGACTCAAATAAGCAATACAAGCTTTAAAATAAATAAGTTGGTAAACGTATGAATAGGAGATGAATTGTAAAACCTAAGTAGAAATGGTTGAAAGTTATGATAAAAAGAATGGAAAGTTTAAGAATTGAATTCTAAATGAAATGTAAATTGAGATGAAGCAAGTGAAATATAAATGGTGAATGGACTTAAGTCAGTAAATAACGCATGAACTTATATAAAAGGAGAAATAAAATTGGATCGAATTGAATATAACAAGAGAAATTGAGTTAAATTTGGATGGAGTTGAAGTCAACATTCAGTTGCGTTATAAATAATATTGAATGAAATTCAATTCTTATTTAAGTAGTAAAGGAAGTGGAATGAATTTAAGTTAGCTAAATAAATTTTTGTTAAACTTGAATTAAATTTGGAAAAGAATTGAATTAAATGGAATTTAAATTAAATAAGAATGATATTGAATGAATTAAATTCTCACTCAACTAAATTTAAAAAGAATTGTTTGGAAATGAATTTAGTGTAAGCTAAATTAAATGGGAATTGTATTGGAATGAATAAAATTTCGATAGCTTGTTAAAAATTTAAAAAGCAAGATAAAACCCAGTTCCGGTTTAGAATAATTGGAGTGGTTATGTTATTAATAAATTAAATTCAGAAATGAATTAAGAAGGTGAATAAATTTAAAATGGATTGAGTAAGTAAACCAATTGAATTAAAATTTGTAATGGATTGGAATTTGATTGAATAAGAATCAATTTAAAATGGAAATAAAACGGATGTAAGAAGAAATGGAGTTATTTTGTTATTGAAATAACTTAAGCAAATTGAAAATTGATTGTGGTCGAGCTTTATAAGTGGTCTTGAATGAAATTTGTTTAGATAATAAAATTTTAATGCAAGTGAAAGAATTTTAATTTCTTATCGCGTTGAAATAAGAATGTATGAGTTGTAAATAATCCAGAATGGAGTGATATTAATATAAACTTAAGTTGGATGATGAACTTGAAATGAGAATAGGGATTTGATTTAATAAATTGCAACGAAGTAAGAATGTTTGGATTGTGAACAATGTAGAATTGAATAAATATAAATTGAGTTAGAATTAATTTAAAATGGTTATAAGTTTAAATAATGGTTGTTGCATAAATAACATTTAAGTTTGCATAGAAAATTTGTCATTTTGTTATAAACAGAAGTAAATTGTTTAAAGGAAGTAAATAAGTGGTTTTTGAATAAATTCGAATGGGTCGCAATTTAATTTGGTGGATTTGCATATAAATGGAGTGAATTATGAATATAATGCAGATATATCAAATTTAAAATAAAAATTTGATTGTGAATCAATTTGGAATTGAATTGAAATAAATTGAAGTAAGTAAATCATATTGAAGTAAATATGAGTTGAGAATAGTAAACTTGAATGTAAATCATTCTAGTGAAATAAAATTGAAGTTTGGATTTGTTAGGGGAATTAAAATAGTGTTGAAACTTGTGGAATGTTTATAAAGATGGTCAACATGCAGGATTATGGAAATGTGTTGATTGGGCTTTGTAATTGTTATGTTTGGCTAAGATTAATGAATGGAATATTGTTAAAATTCTCATATTAATGAAAACTGATGTGTTTGTTTAAGTAAGTACAGGTACGGGAGGCAATCGATAGAGTTGGAGCGCGTATATGCAATATATTTAGCCGCTTGCTTTTAAAATGCTAATCGAAAGGTACGCCTACGCAATAAACTTGGGAAATGATATATGTATATGTATATATATATTGTGGTATTTTGTGTTTTCCGACCGTGTTGGTCGATGTATATATATTTATCATTATTGTGATATTGTAAAACGCTCTCCGTACAATAGTGACGCTGTCAAAAATTTTCAAAAATTTTGGGAGTTAGAAATTTTTTGGAAATTTTAGGTTAACTAGAAAAGTGATTTTTAAATTAGGTTGAAAACAAGGTTTTGAGTTAAAAATGAAGCAAATGGTTTTTGAATTGAGCTAAAGGTTTTGGTAAAGTGAATGTAAGTTTTTAACTAAGTAAGTATGGGTAAATAAATGAGTTTAGTAGCATTTTTCATACCATAGCAAATTTCGAGGATGAAATTTTTATAAGGGGGAGGAATGTAACGATCCGGAATTTTGGTCGTTAGATTTTGAACATTTAATTCATTTTAAATGTAAAATGTGAATTGTAATTTGACTTTGAATAAAAAGATTTTGGCTAAATCAATAGAATTTAGTTATAATTTCAAATATGGCAATTCAATGGACTTGAATAATATAAAAATTAAATATTTGGAATTGGGATAATGGGTGAATTTGGGTGTAAATAGATATAAAAATATTTTCTAGAATTTATTTTAAGTCTATTTGGATTTAAATAATGATGTTGGACTTTTGGATGGAATCAAAAATCGATAAGTTTAAAATTTGGAATTTTATATTATTTTAATAATGAAATTTAATGTAAATAATCAGATTTTGATTTAAATTGAATCAGAATGATTTCAAATATGATTATAGATTCTATATGATTTATAAATGTTTGCGCCAAAATTGGTCACAAACACCCGATAGTTGATATTCACAATCACAATCTTAGATGAATAACAAGTATGGAGATCACTCAAAAAATTCAAAAGAAAGCAGTAAACAACACAGAATTTATAGTGGTTCGACGATCTAGCCTACGTCCACTTTGAACTTGATGACTTTACTGATATTCACTTGGTTATTTCCGTGAATTACAGAAGATTACAGTAGATAATAGCTCTGAAATTCGAGTACAACAGTAATGGTGAAGTGTGAAATTGAATCCGGTTGAGTCTGGACGTTGAATAGCCCAAAAGATCCTTTTTCTATAGGCTTCAAGGGGCTATTTATAGGTGTAGGAGGCTAATATCGCGCTCAAATTTCGGGAGACTTATTCTGACACGTGAGTTGGCCCATGCGACCGATCCCACCAAGTTTCGACTCGATCCGTGATTGATACGAATTGATTTCGTATCGATCAAGAAATTGCCAATCGAGCTGATACTTGGCAGGAATTTTCTTTAGCATGTACGTAAGCTTCTGTGAAAATTTCGTGGCATTTGGACTGGTGCATCTCGAGTTATGATCGATTCAAGATGATGTTCGTCGGAGTACTGTTTTGTTCGAATCCATGGCTTCGAATCAACCCACTTCGAATCGATAATGCACGTGTCCATGTGGCGACGTGGCTAGATCTTCTCGCACCGATCCTCTTTTTGTTCCGAGTTGACCGTGTCGTATCCATAAGTTTTGCCTCGTTTGTATCGAGTGTCGTTACACAGTTCGAATCAATCAACCATGTGCACCTCGAATCGATTCGCAGTATGTTTATTTTGAATCGAGATAGATGGCTTAGCTTGCATCAATGGTGCATTTGTGATGGATACGAACTTAACCTACCTGATGGATTCGAATAAACACCTCCTTCACGGGTACGAACTAAACATCGGGCGAATAGATACGAAGCGCTTTACTAGTTGATGGATGCAGAGTTGATCGATACGAAACAGTTCTTGAGGATGGATGCGAAACTGATCGATACGAACGAGGACACGAGGAGGGGTACGAATCTGATCGATTCGAAATATGGCTCAGCAATGGATACAAAATTAGAGCTTATTTATGGATACGAAACCAAGGCTGTTTCCACCAAATTGCATCGATCATAACTTGAACATACGAACTCGGATTGACCTGAAATTTAGAATGCTGGCTTCCACGGCTTCGCATGCCGTGTCTTGTCAGTTGTAGCCTGATCCGGGCTAGGACAAAATTCATCGATATCTATAGCGAACCTGCACATAATCCATTTTCGTGACGAACTGTCTTTGGTTTTCGATTAATCTTTTGGTATCATGGCCTTGCTAAAAGGCGGGATAACACGTGCCCCCCAAAACATGCCTTACGGTGGAAGGTGTGTTTTGTAATGCCGTACGCTGGATGTTCATATCCTGTAGATGACCTGCAAAGAGATTGATAGTCTTATCTGACCACAAACGACGATCGTTCGTGATCGTGTGTCGTTTGAGGTGATATGCGACCGTTCGCGGCGAGTGGTGATCGTTCGCGATCGTGTGCCGTTCGTGGCGAAATGTGACCGTTCGAGGTCGGATGCCATTCAAGGAGAAATGTGACCGTTCGAGGTTGGGTGCCGTTCGTGGCGAATTGTGACCGTTCGCGGTCGGGTGCCGTTCATGGCGAATTGTGATCGTTCGCGATCGGGTGTCGTTCGTGGTGAAATGTGACCGTTCGAAGTCGGATGCCGTTCGAGGCGAAATGTTGCCGTTCGAGGTCGGGTGCCGTTCGTGGCGAATTGTGATCGTTCGCGGTCGGGTGCCGTTCGTGGCGAATTGTGATCATTCGCGATCGGGTGCCGTTTGTGGTGAATGAGTGTGTCCGGGAGGGGACTTAGTATTATCGATACCAGATTTCACATTCGAGTGATTTTCTGGATCGTTTGTCAAGGCGGTTTGTCGCTATCTCAGAGCATGCCTAAGGACCGTTCGCGAGCACGTACATGTGTAAGCCTCTTAGCTGTTTCAGAATTATCAAAAATAATTATCCATTCATCCGAGAATTTCAACAGAAATGTCCAACAAAATCAAATCCAAACATAAGAAGTAAACAACAAAAGAAAAATAGCGACGTCAGAGCGCAAACACGTACATCGATGTGATTTATAGTTGTATTAGAGCATGCCTGAGGATTTTTCACGGTCCTGTACATGTGTAAACCACTTAATCCTGTCGGTGTGGAATTTGCCAGTCGCCCGTCATTATTTCAATTAATTGATAACCAGCTGACGTCTCGATCCTGAGCCATTTTCAGTTGGTACACGCGGTGGTCGCTCTTGTTCCACCATTATGGCTCTCCTTCTCACATATTGCGATAGCAAACCATTCCGGATATGCCCCTCGACTTCATCTTTCATGTGTCTGCAGTCGTTTCTTTCAAGTGTCTGCAGTCGTTTGTGCTGTGATCATTCAACTCATGGAATGAACAACACTTGTCTGACCTTCTCTCGTTGTTAGTCAGATCTTTCATCATCGGCTTTCGATAAGGAACTTGTCCCCTAGTGTCCTGGTAGATCTGTTCCAAAGTTTCGTTCAGCTCCGTATATGAGGTGAATCTTGGTCCTTTTTGTGGTCGTGTTGATCTATTGTCGTTATCCTCTTCCTTTCGTTTCCCTTTTATAGTTTCTGCACCTTTCTTAGAAGGATTTCCATCTTTGATTGCATAAATGTCCATTCCTTCTCCTTCCTCTCTTTTGGCATTCACATCCACTAACCATAAAAATCCTTCAACCTCATGATAAAATTCCCCTAGATCAATAGGAGGATCTCTTGTTAGCGAATTCTTGAATTCTTGCCATCAGCTATGCCCGATATAGCTGCCATCAAGACCATGGACGGATCCGTTCGATCCACCAATGCTGCATCTGCATTGAACCACGTCAAAAAGCTTCTCAAAGACTCCCTGGCTCTTTGTTTCAGTGCTGCCAAACTCATCACATTCTTGGGTCTCGAAATGTGAACTCTGAATTGCCTCATAAACCTTTCAGTCAAATCATTCCATATCGCGATGGATCCGCTTTCCAGTTGCCTAAACCATAACGCCGCAATATCTGCCAGGTACAATGGGAAGCACCGTGCCATGACCTCCTCTGATGCCCCCAGCACTTCCATATGCCTCATATATTTTGTCGGGTGAACCGTAGGGTTTGTCCTCCTATTATACATATCCAATGATGGTAGCTTAAAATATGGTGGGTTCCTAGCTCGCCTGATTGCTGTGGCAAAAGGACTTCTATTCACATCCTCCAAGTCTTTGTTTACCAATCAGCCTCTCATAGCCCGTCTGACCATCTCCGCCAACCTGTCATTGTCTCCTAGCTGTAGTCCTCATCCATTGCCTTCGACTTGCCCTCGAGTTCATGAGGGAATTCTGGAATCTGTTCTCCTGGCTGAGTTTCTATTTCTCTGCCAATGTCGTGCTGTTCGAACCTACCCGATGCTCTTCTTGGTATTGGGTCAACGTGCTCTAGGCGAGTGCCCCCTAGCTTTGGTGCCGCCTCAGAAGGTCTTGCTACGTTCTGAACTCCAGTTGCTCCTTGATTCTGCGCTCCAAGTTGTCCAATCTGTCGAAACAAATTCTGGATCATTTCCTCTTGTCTTCTCATCATCGTCTCCATCTCATAGCTGGTGATGAAGATCAATGTCTGATTTGCACCTGAAGAAGCCTCTTGACTCCCTTCATGATGGCTTCTTTCTGCCATTTGTCTTCTACTTGTTTACCTTGTCATAGCTCTTCAGATCTGAATCTCTAAGCCTTCAAACTTAACTTCCAAATGATAGAATCCCCGAGTTAGCCTTCTCGGTGAAAGCACCAAAATGTTTGCGCCAAAATTAGTCACAAACATCCGATAGTTGATAATTCACAATCACAAATCTCAGATGAATAACAAGTATGGAGATCACTCAGAAAATTCAAAAGAAAGTAGTGAACAACACATAATTTATAGTGGTTCGGCGATCTAGCCTACGTCCACTTTGAACTTGATGACTTTACTGATATTCACTTGGTGATTTCCGTGAATTACACTAGATTACAATAGATAATAGCTCTGAAATTCGAGTACAACAGTAATGGTGAAGTGTGAAAGGGAATCCGGTAGATTCTGGACATTGAATAGCCCAAAAGATCCTTTTTCTATAGGCTTCAGGGGGCTATTTATAGGTGTAAGAGGCTGATATCGCGCTCAAACTTCAAGAGACTTCTTCTGGCACGTGAGTGGGCCCACATGACCGATCCCACCAAGTTTCGACTCGATCCGTGATCGATACGAATCGATTTTGTATCGATCAAGAAATGGTCCAATCAAGCTGAAACTTGGCAGGAATGTTCTTTAGCTTGTACGTAAGCTTTTTTGAAAATTTCATGGCATTTGGACTGGTGGATCTTGAGTTATGATCAATTCAAGATGATGTTCCTTGGAGTACTGTTTCGTTCGAATCCATGGCTTCGAATCGACCCACTTCGAATCGATAATGCACGAGTCCATGCGGCGACGTGGCACGCTCATCTCGCACCGATTCTCTTTTTGCTCCGAGTTGACCATGTCGTATCCATGAGTTTTGCCTCATTTGTATCGAGTGCCCTTACATAGTTCGAATCAATTAACCATGTGCTCCTCGTATCGATTCATAGTATGTTTATTTCGAATCGAGATAGATGGCTTAGCTCGCATCGATGGTGCATTTGTGATAGATACGAACTTAAGCTAACTAATGGATTCGAATAAACACCTCCTTCACGGGTACGAACTAGACATTGGCGAATCGATACGAAGCGCGTTACTAGTTGATGGATGCAGAGTTGATCGATACGAAACAGTTCTTGAGGATGGATGCAAAACTTATCGATACGAACGAGGACACGAGGAGGTGTACGAATCTGATCGATTCGAAATATGGCTCAGCGATGGATACGAACCGTACAGACACGAATTAGAGCTTATTGATGGATACGAAACCAAGGCTGTTTCCTCCAAATTGCATCAATCATAACTTGAACATACGAACTCGAATTGACCTGAAATTTGGAATGCTGGCTTCCATGGCTTTGCTTGTCATGTCTTATCAGTTGTAGCCTGATTAGGACTAGGACAAAATTCATCGATATCCATAGCGAACCTGCGTGGCGAACTGTCTTTGGTTTTCGGTTAATCTTTTGGTATCATGGCCTTACTAAAAGGCGGGATAACAATAAATAAGTTAATAAAGTTTTAAAAGTGAAATTTTAACTGATTGTGACGATTTTGAAAATCGCTCGAATTTATCGACGAGTTAAAATAGTCTTCCGGGGCACAGTCTTTGCATTCAACGAAATCAGTTCCATTGGATCCGTAATAGTTAGTTATTATCAATTTCAATTTTCGTTGCAATCGGAGTTGTCGTTTGACCCTGGCAGCTCAAAATGCATAGAAACTATTTTAATCGATTTAATTTAAAATTGATCGTTTATTTTCGTAACTCACGCATATGATCGAATTAGCCTCCGAAACACGTTCCATTGTGTTCGGAATGCGGGTAAAACCCAGTAAACGCGTGGCAGCACGTGTGATTTGGAGTTCGTTTGTGAATGCCCGTTAAAATTGAATTTAATATTAATATAATTTATAAACTTTTATATAATACGTTTTTTAAGGATCGAAACCCTAAGCACTTGCTCGGCAGCCACGATACGTTTTAATGGCCGAAATGTTCTTCCCTTCTCCTTTAATTTTCTCTCCACCCACACCATAATTCCAAAAACTTTCTGCTGCAAAATCACACAGCTTGTTGTGCTCTACAAATCGACCGATGGTGATCGTACATTGATGAGTGGATCGTCAAATTTATCGCCGTGAAGTCCAGACGTTCGAGCGATCATTTCTGAGCGTAGGCAAGACCGAGTGGAGTGCGACGCCGACCGATGGAGGAGTTCAAGATGCTCTTTAGTGGTGGGTTCCAGTCATCCTCTAGTTCATCGATGTTGAGGCGGAAATCAAGGATTTTGGGCGATCGATGGTTGTGTTGTTCTTCTGCACACGAGATGGAAGACAGTTTTTACGTCTTAGATCTACCCCTTTGGAATGTACGGCTGATCCGGTTCTGGGTATAATTATATTTAGAAAAGAAGAAATTTGTTTATAATTTGTAATTGAAACTTATAAATTTCATAACTAATGCATGTGAGGTCAAAATTGGGCAAAAATGGAAGCGTCGGAATCGCAGCGACGGGGATCACATGCTGCAGTAGATCCGGAGATGTTTAGAGCAAGCGGAAATTTTAGATTAAATCGAATGGTTCGATTTAATTTAAAATTTAAAACGCTCGTCGAAACTTAAGGTGAGTTAATCTCACTCACATCTGGATGCCGTTTAATTTAAATAGCTAATATTCAAATGATTGATTGGTTGATTAGTTGAATGTGATAATTATTATTAGATTAGATTGATATTTATTTGTGTGCTAACATCTGTGGACGTAGGGAAACATGTTGGAGGGATCCAACTGGATTCCTTACAATATAGAAATTATTTCCATAATTGATAATGTATTTCATTTATATACTATGATAGCTTAATTTGGAAATTGAACTGTGCTATGTTATGATTGGATGAACATAATCCAGAATTTGAAATATAAATAAAATAAATTGGGATTAAAGGGGAAGTGAAAAGGGAATTTTAAGTAATGAATTTAAGGGAATTAAATTCGAGAAATTGGCTTGAAATTGTAAATGGTTTTGGAACTTAGATTGGAATGGAAATGAGAAATGAAAATTTATAAATTGGGTTTATGAATAAATTGGTATATTTATCGGTGGATAAATTTTGAAAGCATAGATTTTCGGTGGGAAATTCTATAAGAAGGTATAAATTGTTTTAAAAATAAAGATGGATTATTTCTAAAGATGGAAAGTGTTTTCCCTGGAAATTAAGTATGATTTCTAAGAAAGCTTCCAAAATATAAATTAGCCGTTTAAAATGTGTTTAGGATATTTTGAGAAAATGTTACTTTTAATTATTTCAAGTACAAAGTAAATATTCTTTTAAAGAATTTGTAGTACTCAATTATTTTAAAAGGTAAAATAGTATTCAATTACCAAAAAGGGAATTTTAATATAAATAATTGATTTAATAATTTTATTTTAAAATAGTAATTTGGTTTAAATCACTTAGAATCTCCCTTATATTTTCTTAAGTATTATTTTCTTTTAAATAATTTCTAGTAGCCGTATTTTAATAATTTAAGTACATATTTTGAAGTTGATTTCCAGGAAATGGGAAATGCATTAAAAAAATAAAAGCAGTTAATTTTTAAAGTGTGGAAAGGAATTTACGGAATTTAAACGTAAATTTGAATTGAGGTAAATCGTGTAGGATTTACAAAATGATTCTTTGGTTTATTCTGAAATGGAAGTGTAGTTCTCTGAAAAGCCAAGTACATTTTAAAGCAGATTTTTAAGTAAAAGTTAAAGGTTTTATATTTGATTTTAAAAGAATGTTTTTAAGAAAATTCTTAATTAAGTTTCAAAATTTTTAAAGGAGGATATTTAATAAATTAGAATAGAGGTAATTATTTTATAAGGGTTAATTGGTATATACTTTAAAAGAATATCATTAATATTTATATTTTATAAAATAGTTTTATTGTGAAGATAGTTTGGTTAAAGTTTTATTTGAAAAACTTGTATAGGATTTCATAACTTTATTTTAAAATTTAGTATGACTTAACTTTATTTTGAAGAAAATAGATTATATTTTATAAAGTAGTTTTATTTGAAACATTTAAAAAGTACATACAAAGTATGTAAATAGCTTCGATTTAAATTATTATAAATCTAAAGTATTTGGCTTGGATGTTTTAAGTGGAAATCAATATTTGAAAATTTATTCCATAAGGAGTGTGTGGTTTGAAACTGTTTTCAAACGATTGAAAATGAAAATATATCTTGTGGAGATATTGAGGTTAATAAATAATTTGGGGAAATTATTTATTGTTCGATGGATGTTTATGAATGTTAATTGATAGTTAAATCACCGACTATCAGTACTGGCCAATGCGTTGATCATTTCGAAGAGACTGGGATCAGGATTAATTTCTCGAAAACCACTTCGATCTAGTTTGTATGTTTTCATGGAAAAAACGAGTTCGAAGTCGAAGATGGAGCAGTGAAGTGCAAGGGCTAGTCGCTACTAATCCCGAGGATGATTCCAAAATGGATGTAGTAGGAGGAGTGCCTTCGGTTCCGTTCGAACCCGGGACGGACTTGTATGGATGAATGCTTTCAGAACATCGTCAGGTAGGCGATGGGCATTCTAAGTAAAATGTTCTAAAAAGGTAACGCTTAGCCTCAAGCCTCATCATCCAGGAATGACTGAAAATCAGGGGATATGCAACAAGGCTATGTGGGTAGCGCCCATTAGGGTAAGGTCATCCCTGTCTAGATGTCCCTTTTATTAGGCTTAGTGGTGCGGTTGCTGATCCCAATCGTGGGGTGATCTTACTCGGGATTATCCAGTAAGGGGTAGTCTTGGCCTTGTGTTGCAGGGGATTGGGATTAATCCTCGGTACGGTGAGCTAGGCCATGTACTGTGACAGGTGGTACCCCAATGCCTAGTCATTAGTTGGAAATCCATTCTCCCTATGCGCCTTTTACGGATTTTGTTTGTATATCCCACTTTGTGGCTAGTAGCTGGAATTTAATCATGTAACAATTTTGGATATTTTAATAAGTATTTGTATATAGACCATATTACAATATCAGAGGATTTTGATAAAAATGTTTTGGATATCGTAAGGTAAAAACCCAACATGTTTATTTGTGGTGTGTCTTACGAGATGCTTTTGATTTCAAAGGATTTTGAAACTTTAATAATCAATTTGGGTGTATTTCTCTCAGCTGGTATTCCAGACTGACTCGGGTGTTATTTCATTATAATGCTCGAGTCAGACCGAGTATTATGTATATACAGGATAGGATGCTTAGAAGCTCAGGATGTTGAATATGCGCTTATATGATTTTTGTTTGATGATAATAAACATATATACATTCGTTTAAATGTATTTGATAATATACTGTGTTATTTTTCACAGATTAAATAAATATTTGCTGAATAAACTAAATAACACGGAATTTGAATTCAAACGAATATTTTATTCAAACAAATATTTATTACAATTTTGATAGTACAAATTCAAGCTCTCACTATACATATACATTTTTGATTACATCACAATTCAGTTTACTTTAATAACCTCACTACATATCACTCACACTCATATTTTAATCTTCAACTTCATTCCAGTTTGAATCCAGCATCTGAGCAATCTGCAAAATTATTCACTAACGCAGTAAAATTGAAAAAGAAATATATTTTCAATATAAAATGAAATATGATTTTTGAAAATACGATTTGCATCAGTTATTTGGGTTGTTCGTCATCATTTATGTTTGAATTCGTCATACACGAACAACCTGTGACATACACAATGTATCACTGTATATGCCACAAGGCCGTGCACACCGATATACACTTGATAATGCTACAGGGACAGGTGAGCACAAGGTCAAACCCAAATATACAGACAGGTTCAACTCAGGTGCAATATATTAAAAATCTCGTCAACAGCATGAGGTCAAACCCGAGTTTTTGAAACTGGATTCAACGCAAGTAAAATTTCAAAAATCAACATGAAATACATGAAGACAAAGTAGACCAGAAGTACAAACTAAAGATCACAAGTGTGCAACAACTCAACAATTTCAAGCGACAACCAGAATGAAGACCAAAAACATGGACTGCAACAAACATCAGCAGATCAAACATCATGGGTGCAGATAACACAGTAGCAAGCTACAAGTGATGCAGAATCAAGGTAAACTGGCAACAAACATGAAGTGAATCAAGTCAGTAGCAACCTTCAAACACCCACATATTTGAAGCATACAAGTACAGGCCACAACATGTCAATGCAAGCACAGCCTCAAACATGAAACAAGACTAAAACCAGGCAACATGAATGAGAAGACTAATATGCAGTAATACAACAGTGAGCACAATCATATGTACAAATGCAAAGAACAGTGGTGATGCAGTGCAACATCTACGACAACAAGTACATGAATGCAAACTACAGGAATGAATATCAAGCGATACAACTACATATGATGCAAGACCAGAAAATTGCATCAAGAAACCAAAACCAGAAATGTACAGCAAACCAACACATGAAACACAATCAACTACAAGCCCAAGTGAAACCAGACAATGGCTTCAAGCATGATTCAGCTGCATGTACAACAGGTATGTGACACAAGTGATACAAGACAAGATGCAGTGCAGCATGTACATAGGCCACCAGTGAAACAACTCATATACAAGAACCAGTGAATGGCAAATACTGCACAATGAACTAGTAGAGCAAATCTAAACAACTCAAGTGAATATGTATGGTGATGCAACTCCAAGCTAAGAGCAAGTGATAGTGAATATATACAAGTGCAGTGTTCAAGCATAAACAAGTGTGCAGGTCAGGCCAGAATGCAAATAGCAGAGGGATGAACACAGATATGGCCAGAGACGAAGATGACCAAAAATTCACGTAATTCATGAAACTAGTCAATGCCGAAGTACTGCAGATATATGGTGATACATAACCAAGAATGTAACCAATATGCATACATATATATGAGGGTCACAAAATCAAAGCCGTGTCTTTATCAAGTCAACATGAAAATGAATTCAAAACCGTGTCAACCAAGAAACATGGAAATCAACAAGCCGTGGATATGTTGAACAAGTCAAAATGACCAAGGAGTTGAAATCAATGCCGTGGGATTGAAGTAACAAAGAATATTCGATTACGAACAAGTCAGAAAACATCTCAATCATCAAAGTGAAATCAAACGGCCGAAGACGAATTCAAACAATTTTATACGAACGTAAAAATAGGATTTTGAATCCTATATGACCCTAAGATCATCATCGGTAAAGTATCGAATTCCAGAAAGCATAAAATCAGTAAAGCAAAAGCATATAATTACATACCGAAGCAAGGAAAGAATTCGATCAATGAAGCAGCCGAAGTGAGCAACAAGGAAAACAATCGATCAAGGCTACACGCGAATAATCATCGAATCGATCAACATAAAGTCGGCACTTCGAAAACCCTAATTTGAATCACGAACGAAAGCCCTAATTTGGATTGAAGGACAAAGCCGCCACTATCTCAAAACAACGAACGGAGCAAATAGAAAGAAAAAGGGAACGGGCCAAATTATAAAAGGGACGGCTTTGATAAAAGGCCTTTATTATTTAAAGGGTTATTGTTTTAGGGTTATTTTGTTTTAAATTTTTTTTAATTTGTATTTTCTTTTTAAACCGTTTAAATTTCTAGTCGTGTGACTAGGGGACAAGCTACGTGGCGTAGCTTGAGAATTCGCAACTCAGTGGCTGAGTTGTGGCAGGGTTTTGAGCATAGAGTTAGATTTAGTCGATAGCGGGTGTCGCGAGTTTACGTGTGTAAGCGAGGGACTATCTAATTTCTAGTAGAAACCTTGGGGGCAGCACGTAGGCAAGGTTTTGCCGAAGCTGGGTAAATTCTGTGTCGTTCTATTTCTGCATTTATTATTCTGCTATTATCTGTGCTGCTATTGTTCTGTGATCTGTGTTGAAATTATTTTATAAAGCTTCCGCGATTAATTTTTATAATTTATACTATCACCCTATTCACCCCCCCTCTATGGTGAAATCGATCCTACAAGTGGTATCTGAGCTAGGAATAAAGTCAACATTTGTTTTAAAAATTAGATTTTTTGAAAAAATCAATTTTTGTTTTAAAAATTTGAATTTTTAAAATGGCTTCTTTTAATAATGCTTTTGCAGAGGGTCAGTCGATAGTTAGACCACCAATGTTCAATGGTGAATATGCTTTTTGGAAAAATAGGATGAATTTTTTTTTGAAAACCATTGACGCATGGGATATTGTTGAGACAGGTTATAAAACTCCAATTATAACTGTAGATAATCAGGAAATAGAGAAACCAAAGGAACAATGGACGGAACTAGAAAATAAATTACAGAATACTAATGCCAAAGCTATGAATTCTATTATCTGTTCATTAGATCAATTTGAATTTAATCGTGTCTCACATTGTCTAACTGCGCAGGAAATATGGCACATACTAGAAGTGACTCACGAAGGAACATCTCAAGTCAAAGAATCTCGCCTTGCCATGCTAAGAAGCGAATACGAGAACTTTACAATGGCGAAGGAAGAAAATGTCAAAGAGATGTACGGACGACTTTCCAATATCGTATACAAATCAAAAGCTCTCGGAAAAACATACACCGAATTGGAAATAGTCCGAAAAATCCTCAAAGTCCTTCCACGAAGCTTTGAAGCGAAAGTAAGTGCCATTCAAGAATTGAAAGATTTAAAACAACTCAAAGTTGAAGAACCCATCAGAAATCTCACCACATATGAGCTAGAGATAAAATTCAAAGAAGAGCATGAAGGAGGAGATACTCGAAAGAAATCGATAGCTCTCAAAGGAACAACTAAAAGTGATGACGATGACGATGGTGCAGAAGAACTAGAGCTGTTAATAAGGAAATTCAAAAAATGGAATCAGAAACATGGAAATTCAGCTCCAATTCAAAAAGCAAAAAGCAGAATAGCCAAAGCACTAGACTACTCAGAAGAACAAAAGATTATTTGTTACAATTGCAACAAACCCGGCCATATCAAGCCCGATTGTCCACAAATTAAATTCAGCCACGGAAAGAAACAGAAAAAGAAAAGTTTTGCAGCCACTTGGGATTAAATAGACGAGAATGAACAAAACATTGGCAGTGAAAGCGAAAAGGCAGAAATGTGTCTTCGAGGTGATACAACTGACAATGACGATGACGAGCCAGGTGAGGTATCAAAACTTACCCATTCTGAGTTGCTTATTTATTTCCATGAAGTAAATGGCTGTTATGAACGACTTAGGGAAAAATACGCCAAACTTGAATCTCAAAAGGATACTTTGATAGAATGCAATAAACAACTTGATCAATTAGTTAAGAACTATCAACGTAGGATCCCTAAGTGTGATAAGTGTCCAACATTCGAAGAAGAAATTAAAAAATCAGAAATCAATATAAAATCACTTGAAAATGAAATTCTGATTTTAAAAGAGAATGAAAATACTAGGAGAGAGAATTCTATTAAAAAGTGCACACAGTTGTTAAACGAAAATGAATCTCTCAAAACACAAGTCCAACAATTGTCAATGACTTTAGATAAATTTTCAAAAAGTAAAAAATCGTTGAATATACTATTAGGAAAGCAAACTGTTAATACGGTTAGACAAGGACTTGGATATAATAATTCGGAAATTGTTGAAAGCAATATTAATCAAGTTAATTCCATGTGCACAATTTGTAGAAAATTTGGACACGATCACAATAATTGTTGGTATAGACCCAAACATGTGAAAACTATACCGATTTGGGTTCCAAAAGGCACAAATATAAAATCTCTCAAAGTTAGACAAATTTGGGTGCCGAAGGGAACAATTATAAATAGTTTTTGGTCTACACAAAATTATTTTTCAAAATTTTCTGCCACTAACAACCATGGACCTATAAAAACAAATAGGTTACATAAATCTTTTCCCGTGTAGGTGTGGTAGCGGGCTAAGGAACAACAACAGTGTTCTCTGGATTTTGGCTATTCCAGAAACACAACGGGCGACAAAGCAAAGTTCCTTAGCCTAGTATAAAGGTGACAAAATCACAATGGACAACAACGGAAAATTATCGTAAAGGTAAAACAGGTAAAGTTATATTTATTTGATCGATATATTAAATGTGATAATCTGCACCATATTCTGAATTAAATCAGCCAATAATGAAGATGATGGAAAAATGGTGATTTTCATTCTGGCTTATTCAAAGTTGTTGGCCAATTATATTCTTATGCCAAAAACACTATAATAATCTCTAGATTCTTTAATTACTTCATATATATCATTTTGGATTAAAAATAGTTTTTATTGGATGATAATACATTTGCCTATATACGGCTAACTCTATATTCACGGTTATTGATTGTTTACACAGCTTCATTTCAAATTCAAGAGAATGTCATTTAAATTGCTGTTAAAATTGAGTTTGAAATTTTTGGTGCACACTTCATGATTTGGTCAATCAAATTCAATTAATGATGATTTTGAGTGAAAGAGAAATTCAGATGCAGATTACACTGGTAATCTAGTTGATGGACAAATTACTAAAGGAACATGATTTTTGAAACATTTAGTAACTGCATCATTCATTCAAAGAAAATATCTGCATATTTTTCATTTCAAACAATTTTCAAATAGCAGAAAATTTTCGTATAAAACCCCTCGAGAAAATCATTTTTGACCATATTTTCAGATTAGTCATTTTGAAAAATTAATTTCATAACAATTTTTGAATTTGATTTTAAATGACTATTTTGACTAATCTGACTCCCTTTGATTATCGAAAAGATGAATAGTGATTGAAAAAGTGATGAGTATTGATATTTATCATATATTATAACTCGAGAAAGTATAATTAGAAAATTTCTTTAGAAATTTAAACAAGAGTTATAAAACTTTTTGTTGGTAAAAATTCCATGACCATCTCTATTTCTATCATACTTCTAACAACCATCACTCATCAAAATTCTATATAGTTTGTCAATATGTGGTACTTTAAACAGGAATCGTTCGTTTTTCATTTTCACATTTTTTTAATAAAAAAAAGGAGGTTTATATAAAAATAATAACAAATAAATACCAAAGTATTCACTCTCATTTAAAAGTCCTCACGGTTATGCATGGGTGAATTACTTGGAATTTGTTATGTGCTTCCATGCTCATTTAAAAATCCTCATGTTTATGCACGTATGGAACGCATATCAAAAGTTGATTTTTAAAATAAACAAGTTGATTCTAATCCCATTTAAAAGTCCTCACGGTTATGCGTGGTTAGAAGATACTTGAATTCATTTTTTTAAAAATAAAATTGGAATACTACTAATCTCATTTAAAAGTCCTAACGGTTATGCTTGATTACTAGATATTTAAATTCCTGATATAACTTACCACGAATAGACACATCTGTATGGTTTTACATGGTGACATCATTTCCATCATTCTAAAAGTGGAATATGCGCCTAACAAAATATTTATGATTTTTGTTTGATTTTTTATTAAAATTTAATACTTATATTCAATTGAGTTTTAATGTTGGATTAATATCGATCACTTTATCTCTATTTTCTCTAACACTATTATTTTTTTGCTGATAACAAAAGGGGGAGAGAAAAGTTAAGATTTTGTCAAATAAAATCAAGCAAAGGTCAAATAATTTTCTATTTGCATCTAGGCTCATTTGCATATTTTTATTTGTATGCATATATGTAGGGGGGGCTTTGTGTAGAGAGGAAGCATTTAAATAGGGGGAGCAATTAGAGCACATCAATGATCAAATACATTTAATATATTCAAAATCTTAAATATATGTTTGTTATCATGAAAAGGGGGAGATTGTTGAATATGCGCTTATATGATTTTTGTTTGATGATAATAAACATATATACATTCGTTTAAATGTATTTGATAATATACTATGTTATTTTTCACAGATTAAATAAATATTTGCTGAATAAAATAAATAACACGGAATTTGAATTCAAACGAATATTTTATTCAAACAAATATTTATTACAATTTTGATAGTACAAATTCAAGCTCTGACTATACATATACATTTTTGATTACATCACAATTCAGTTTACATTAATAAGCTCACTACATATACTCACACTCATATTTTAATCTTCAACTTCATTCCAGTTTGAATCCAGCATCTGAGCAATCTGCAAAATTATTTACTAACGCAGTAAAATTGAAAAAGAAATATTTTTGCAATATAAAATGAAATATGATTTTTGAAAATATGATTTGCCTCAGTTATTTGGGTTGTTCATCATCATTTATGTTTGAATTCGTCATACACGAACAACTTGTGACATACACAGTGTATCACTGTATATGCCACAAGGCCGTGACCGATATACACTTGATAATGCTACAGGGACAGGTGAGCACAAGGTCAAACCCAAACATACAGACAGGTTCAACTCAGGTGCAATATATTAAAAATCTCGTCAACAACACAAGGTCAAACCCGAGTTTTTGAAACTGGATTCAACGCAAGTAAAATTTCAAAAATCAACATGAAATACATGAAGACAAAGTAGACCAGAAGTACAAACTAAAGATCACAAGTGTGCAATAACTCAACAATTTCAAGTGACAACCAGAATGAAGACCAAAAACATGGACTGCAACAAACATCAGCAGATCAAATATCATGGGTGCAGATAACACAGTAGCAAGCTACAAGTGATGCAGAATCAAGGTAAACTGGCAACAAACATGAAGTGAATCAAGTCAGTAGCAACCTTCAAACACCCACATATATGAAGCGTACAAGTACAGGCCACAACATGTCAATGCAAGCACAGCCTCAAACATGAAACAAGCCTAAAACCAGGCAACATGAATGAGAAGACTAATATGCAGTAATACAACAGTGAGCACATTCATATGTACAAATACAAAGAACAGTGATGATGCAGTGCAACATCGACGATAGCAAGTACATGAATGCAAACTACAGGAATGAATATCAAGCGATACAACTACATATGATGCAAGACCAGAAAACTGCATCAAGAAACCAAAACCAGAAATGTACAGCAAACCAACACATGAAACACAATCAACTGCAAGCCCAAGTGAAACCAGGCAACGACTTCAAGCATGATTCAGCTGCATGTACAACAGGTATGTGACACAAGTGATACAAGACAAGATGCAGTGAAGCATGTACATAGGCCACCAGCGAAACAACTCATATACAAGAACCAGTGAATGGCAAATACTGCACAATGAACTAGTAGAGCAAATCTAAACAACTCAAGTGAATATGTATGGCGATGCAATTCCAAGCAAGAGCAAGTGATAGTGAATATATACAAGGGCAGTGTTCAAGCATAAACAAGTGTGCAGGTCAGACCAGAATGCAAATAGCAGAGGGATGAACACAGATATGGCCAGAGACGAAGATGACCAAAAATTCACGTAATTCATGAAACCAGTCAATGCCGAAGTACTGCAGATATATGGTGATACATAACCAAGAATGTAACCAGTATGCATACACATATATGAGGGTCACAAAATCAATGCCGTGTCTTTATCAAGTCAACACGAAAATGAATTCAAAATCGTGTCAACCAAGAAACATGGAAATCAACAAGCCGTGGATATGTTGAACAAGTCAAAATGACCAAGGAGTTGAAATCAATGCCGTGGGATTAAAGTAACAAAGAATATTCGATTACGAACAAGTCAGAAAACATCTCAATCATCAAAGTGAAATCAAACGGCCGAAGACGAATTCCAACAATTTTATACGAACGCAAAAATAGGATTTCGAATCCTATATAAACCCTAAGATCATCATCGGCAAAGTATCGAATTCCAGAAAGCATAAAATCAGTAAAGCAAAAGCATATAATTACATACCGAAGCAAGGAAAGAATTCGATCAATGAAGCAGCCGAAGTGGGCAACAAGGAAAACAATCGATCAAGGCTACATGCGAATAATCATCGAATCGATCAACATAAAGTCGGCACTTCGAAAACCCTAATTTGAATCACGAACGAAAGACCTAATTTGGATTGAAGGACAAAGCCGCCACTATCTCAAAACAACGAACGGAGCAAATAGAAAGAAAAAGGGAACGGGCCAAATTATAAAAGGGACGGCTTTGATAAAAGGCCTTTATTATTTAAAGGGTTATTGTTTTAGGGTTATTTTGTTTTTAATTTGTATTTTATTTTTAAACCGTTTAAATTTCTAGTCGTGTGACTAGGGGACAAGCTACGTGGCGTAGCTTGAGAATTCGCAACTCAGTGGCTGAGTTGTGGAAGGGTTTTGAGCGTAGAGTTAGATTTAGTCGATAGCGGGTGTCGCGAGTTTACGTGTGTAAGCGAGGGACTATCTAATTTCTAGTAGAAACCTTGGGGGCAGCACGTAGGCAGAGTTTTGCCGAAGCTGGGTAAATTCTGTGTCGTTCTATTTCTGCATTTATTATTCTGCTATTATATGCACTGCTATTATTCTGTGATCTGTGTTGAAATTATTTTATAAAGCTTCTGCGATTAATTTTTATACTTTATACTATCACCCTATTCACCCCCCTCTAGGGTGAAATCGATCCTACATAGGAGAGGAGCTGGAGACCGAGACGTATTATCCATACTTGTTTATATTCGCTGCCGTGATTGTTTGAATTTGTCAGGCTAGTAACTGTTGTTTGTTTGTGATACTCTGATGATGACGTAATATATTAAAACAGGTATAGTTTTCATTTTGTGTAAACATATGATATTATGAATTATATTTTGTTCCGCAGCGATTATGAGATTCTATTATTGTTTAGTTCCTTCTTTCTTCCATCTTCTTTCTTTTCCCTCAACAATCTATCTTTTTCGGCACTCGAGCATTGGCATATTATTCTATGGTGTATTTTGTGTCGATTTTCGAGCGTCGAAAAGGGCAGATCGTGACATCATCTCAGATTTGTGATTCGTTTTTCAATTGGAGTCATTTTTTGTCTAGGAATCCATGGAGTTGTTTTGGCTGTTTATTGTGGTCGGGGTGATTCAACGGTGCATCTTGATTCTAGCGTCGATCGGGGAGGGTGGATGGAAGGCTGACATCAAGCAGCACTCATTGGCATTATTCGCTCGTGCCGAAGGTCGATAATTTCGCCACGAACAGCGTTTTAGCAGAGCGGCGGCTCACTGACCAGGTGACGACCGGAAGTAGGCACGTGGTGGCTGGAGAGGTGTCCTGATGCGAGGGAGAGGGTGGCGTTTCCTGATCTGGTCGATGTTGATCTCCGGAGGTGTGGCAGCACAAAGTAGGGTGGCGGTAGTTGTTTGCTCCATACGCGAGTGAACAGTTACAATGATTAGGGTTTAGCGGTTGAGGGATGACGTGTCGCAGGTTTGTTTTATTATTCTATTTTATTTTATTTTATTTTTAATTCCTAATTCAGTCGTTCGTATCCCCATAACTTTTACATACGATATCCGATTTATGTGTGAATTTCTTTGCTAGGATCGTAGTGAAATTGCGGACATTTTGATGCCGGTTTGGACAAATTCTGGGACTGTTTAAATTTTGGGTTTAAATTGGATTTAAATTCAATTTCAATTCAAAAGGTGAGTGTTTTAACCCACTCACAACTTCTAAAATTTCTTATGTGTGTTAAATTAATTTTTGACATGGTTAGAAATTAATTTATGACCGTTTGGCATATTTTTATCATCATCTCAGATAAACTGAATTTATTGAGTTAATTTGTTATTTAATTTATTATTGTATATAAACTGCCAGTAAATACCTGTTATTTATTATCTGTTTTATATTGATGTTATTGATTGAATTGGATGATGATTGTGATAAGTGGTTGATGATTGATATTGGATGAATGGATGTTGTATTTTATACTGTTATAAACTGTAAGTTGTTATGGATTTTATTTCATTCGAGATTGCGGTCTGAAATGATATATAACTGTATTCATATTTTTTAAGTTGCGTATTGAAATGATAAATATCCGTATCACCTGACCATATGATAGAAAATTATATACAGACACCGCGGTCTATATATATAAATATATTTGAAATGATTTTTATGGTTTTGTAAAGAAACATATGGTTAGATGAATATTGATTTTAGATGTTTTATAAATGCTATTCTATTCTTGATATTAATCTATGTATAATTTGTTTTATTGTAGTATAAGCTTAATAATAGGTTTGATTTTTTTTGAAGACAATATTGTTAAGTATTTAAATGATATTTTAATATAGAGTTTATAATGATTTAAATAAAATGATGGTTGGTAGGAAAATTGGAAATTCATTTGAAGTTGAATTTTTTAAGAATTAAACGCAAACAAGTTTGATGTGAAATTTATTAAATTGAAAATTTTAAAAGGTATGATTTTATAACTTGATTTTGGGTTAAGGTGAATTAAATGAGTATTTGAAGTATAAATAAATTGAAGAAAATATTTAGTTACTTGTAATTTGGGATTTATTTATTAAATTAATTCAAAACTAAATATTAGAAAATTGAATATGATATGTATATATGAAATTACCAAACTTAGTTTTGAAATTGTTGAATACTTAAAGTTTGAAATATATTGAATTTAGAATGGTTTATTCGGTGGACCAAATCTATCTTGAAATCAATATAATTTGGATGGACTACTAGGACTATTATGTGTTAAGGTGGAAAATGTAAAGTCTAACGCTATTTAAAAGTAAGTTTATTTTACCATAGACATTATTATAATAGCAAAATATTACTACATAGTAAATAGTTTTATGGATCCTTAGGAGATGTGAATCCCGAGCATCTCTTAAGTTACTACACTCACGTTGACACTGGATATGAGATGTCAAATCCCATAAACATCTCCGATGTCGTTCCACTTATATTATATACCATTGATTTAACTTACATAAGGTCTTTTAGTTTTGACTCGAGTGGTTCGTCTTTTCAATTCGCTCGGGTCAGTCTGAGCATTACAGGATTTGGATACTTTATTCTGGAGGACAAAGACAAAGATTTTATTACTATTATATTATATTATTCCACTGCATTCATACTGTTCCGTTGCACTATTGATTATTTTCTGGCATGTGTAACTCTGATATGTGTGGTATAAGTATAATCAAATGTTTTGTAAAACAGCTTCATGAACTGTTATTTGATTATTGTATTTTGTCATTCCGCTGTGAGATTCTGTTTTTTTAATTCTTTCTCTGCTTTTCTTATTCACCCCAATAACAATCCGCTCTTTTATATGGTTTGAGTCTGACGCATGTGGTTTATCGTTGACTTAAAGCATACAAAAAGGCGGAATGTCACATCTGATACCGGAGCTTTGGTTTAGCGATATACCATAGCTTTGTGGGGTCTGACTCTTTATTAATAGGGTAGTAATACCCATATGAGTTTCTGAGTGTGTGTACATATATGAGAGAATGTATTTGTTAATGTTATAAAAGGTTTTAATATTGTGTTAATTTGTTCCGTTTTGTATTTATAAATTCTGGTTGGTGCATAGGACGCTATGACATCAATAGGGATTTCTAAACACTAAATATGACAGACCGACAATATTTGTTTTGAATATAGGTGAATGAAATAATTTTGCCTATTATATTTTCTATATATAAAGTAATAAATTTTATAAAGGTTATATTTGGTTGTAATATATTGGTTGTTAGGTAATGAAATTTATAAATATTGGTTGGAAATAAGATTCAAATTAAAATAAATAAAATTAGAAATTTTAGAACTTAGCTTTGGGATTTTTGAAAACATTTTCTTTCAAAGGATTTTGGAATATAATATTATTATTTACAAGTATTTTCTGTTATAAATAATTCCATATAATTTGAAAGAATTGCTTTCAAGAAACTTTGGAAAGAAATAAGTTCTGTACCCCCTCTTTGTCGTTGGAAAGTAATTTCGGTGATGAGTGCATGCATCATCGACATTCATTTTCGAGTTTCAAAGTGGGAAGACCACTGTAGTTGTTTTAGTGTAGATTTATTTTGATAAACAAATATAAATTTTAAATTGTTTTAAATATAATTGGATATATAAGTTGTAAGTATATTTATTTATCTATTATTTTAGAATGATTTGAAATTTAACCCGGTATTTAGTTCTTAGGTTTTCGTTAATTAATAGTTTCAATTATTGTAGTGAAATGGGTTGTAACTAATTAATAATTGGAACCATTAATTAAAATAAGAGATTAAATGCTAGGTTACAAATGAAATTTCAAGAAAGTTGAAATTGTAATCTATAAAACAAAATATACGATTTTTGAACATTAAATTAATCAAAAGAAATAAAATAAACTTGTGTAACTTTCAATCACATCCTTAAAAGCATATATATAACTTACCAAATGTCAAAAGTTCTAATGCTTATAGGAATTGTAATAGAATATTATACAAGAAAAAAAATTGAGATAATGAAAGTATTCAATGAAATTCTTTAATAAATAAGAATTTGATGTCGTAGTTGTTATAAACTTAAGTATGATGGAAAGGCTACTAATTAAATAAATGGAAAGGTAAGTATTATAAATAAATGAATAAATGATATTAAGTAATAAATGAAATTGAGAAATGAATGAATATAATGCAATAAAAGAAATTTACATGATACGAATAAATGAAAATAAATGGAAATTTGTAAGAAGTTAACCGTAAATTAAAAGGACAAATCATTTTATAAATGAAAAGAAAATCAAACAACAAATATTATGAAATGAAATTAACAAGAATGAACTTGATCTATTTGTTGAAATCTTTGTTTGTTTGGTTTATGATTGTTTCGGCAAGAATACTTTAAAATTGTTTGGATGTATGAATAATCTATTTTTTTTTTGGCAAAGCCAGCGGGGTTGACTGGACCCCTACCAGTTTTATTGCGACACAATAAAAAGAACAATACATAGAGAGAAGAATAGAAAAAGAAAAAAAGAAAGGAAAAAAGTAGCAATTGAGGAAACAACAAAAAGCATCAACCCCAAACAAGTAACAAATTGTCAGGGAATTTGGTGTTGCAGTTCATCAATTGCCAGTGGGTGCCTCTCCTAACTTCTTTCCATAATAATTCAGTTTTCTTCCTGTGATTATCAAATATAATTGCATTCCTTTCCTTCCATATTACAGTAAGATATTTTTTAAGCATACTGCCAAAATTCTGGTTTCATACTTTCTCCATCTAGTTGCTTTGTAGATTATACTCCAAATCATGCTAGTACCCACAGTAGTAAAGTTTACTCCAGAATTGGCACTGATTCTGGCCATAATAATTTGGAGGGCAGGGCAGTCAAAGAAAATGTGATCTATTGTTTCCTCATGCAACTCACAAAAGAGACAAACAGAAGAGCAAGCCATGCCAAAATTGTTCAACTTACTTCTAGTGAGCAGGGCCTGGTTAATGACTTTCCACATCATCAAGTTATCAGTAGGAAGTGAATCATCAGACCAGATCACAGAGTACCATTTAGCCGCAGGAAGTGAATCATACATTGAAATAGAATTGTAAACACCCCTGATAGTGTGAGTCTTTAAGTCCCAAGCAACTGTCTCCAGTTGATGGGTAGAGCAGCAATTGGATTGGATGTCAGTCCACAATTGCCTGATCAATTGGTTACTACTATTAGGCAATATCAATTTCCCATCATGTAAATAATCATTCGCTTTAGCATCAAAGTGTTTACCAGACTGTTGAATTTGAAGGTAGTCACAAACTTTTGATAGGATAAGCCCTTTGTCTGGCCAAGGGTCATGCCAGAAGCTCACTTCAGACTTTGCAGTTACATGATATTGTATCAATGGGAGATAAACATCTCTTAACTTGAGAATATTCCTCCGGATCCAACTGCAGTTTTGAGGGATTTCAACTGCAGTTTCATCTAAGATTGTCGAGTAGATAATGCACTTAATAGTTTAGTTTCCATTCTGTACAACTTAAAGTTTTGAACCCGAACAACTATTTGTTTTGTTTGATATGAATGGATGGTTGATTTGTGTTGATTCTTTTTATGGTGATTGTATGTTGGCTGCAAATGATTGTTGTTTTATATATTGAATTGGTTGAAACAACTTTAAATATTTCATTTATATAATTATTATTAACTCTTTTAGATTATATAAGTGAAATGCATGTTGTGGAAGCAGTTGCTACTGCTTTTGGTTTCATAATTAAGCGTTTGTTTACCCGACAAATAGGTACATTCTCGGATTACGGTTTTATAGCGTTATTATATCGTTTTTCCCGTGTTGGGATGTACTATTTTGGAAATTATATGTTATATATTGTTATATTTGATATTATATTTTCCCTCGAGCATCTTCGTACAAAGGAGACTCTATTGAAGTTTTCCATAAATTTTGAACTAAGATTTTTTTTGAAAAATGTTTTCCAAACTTTATTAATTTGAGTATAAAAAGATTTAATAGTTATGAATTGATATGTTTTATTTAGATTATTAAATTTTGTAAAGTTATTTGTTATAAAGTTTATACTTTGAATAAGATGTATTAATTTCTTAATTCTTCTTTTTCCTTTACGGGGACGAAAAGTTTTGAGTGGGGGAGAGTGTAACGACCCATAATTTTTGATAATCAAAAATGTTAATTTAATTAAATTGTGAATAAATATTGGAAGATATAAAATTTTTGTAATTTATTTAATGAAATAATAACTAAGGTGAAACGCAACAATGTTATTTATAGTTAATTATTATGAACTTGAATGAAATCCTAATTAGATGAAAATGGTAAATGTATACTTGATAATAAATTTAATACAAGAAAGCGAACATAGGTATTGAGTTAGTTAATGAATTAATAATAATAAATAGTAATTGAATAAAATCAATGTTCTGTAAGTAATTATAATATTATTTGGAAATAATGTTAATGTTATTTATAATAGGAGAATTTGTGGAATTAAAAGAACGGAAATAAAGATTTATCAATTTATTGGGATTTGAACTATAATAATTGGATTAACTGCAATTAAATATCTAAATATTACGTTAATTGAAACAAAGATGAAATTTGAAGATTTTAATGTAATAAATCATGAACCAATAAGAGTTGCAACCTTATTGTGATAAAAGATGTGAATAACAAGCTTTAAGAATTTAATAAATGGGTTTTTGGGAATTTTAAATTATAATTTCTAAATTTAAATGAAATTGAAATTAAACACTGAAATTGATGAATGAATCAACGTTAAATTGACAACTGAATTTTTTTAAATTAATGTAATTGTTTAAGAAATTAAAAATGATAAGAATTGTCAATTATAAAATTGAAAGTTTGATTTAATTCATTTATTTATTTAATTAATGTAAAAATAGCCATTTTGGCCGTTGACTCGGATTTCGACGAAACCAGTTTCATCAGATTCGTAACAGTGAATTATTGTAGGATTTTAAGTTTCGTAGCGATCGGACTTGTCGCTTGATCGTATGGGCTCGAAACGCCTAGAAATCAATTTAATCGAAATCAACTGAAATTAATTTTGAAATAACTTGATTTTAGCATAACTTCTTCATACGATGGAATTTGGACCTGAAACCTGTTCCATTACATTTAAAATAGTTAAAAACATCTATTTTGATATATGAGTTGATCCAATTTTGTTCTGGAGTCGAAACGGGCTTTTCGGGCCATTTATCGTTCAACGGTCCAAACCAATCGTATATGTTCCTCTATATTTCAGCTTCACATATATATACCTCGTTATAAACCCTAGCCTATTTCTTATATTCATTTTTTTGTACGTACAATTCCAATTGCCCCTCTTCCTCATCTCAATGGCAGACAAAAACCTAATTCCCAATTCAATTTCTAATCAAAATTCCACTTCAAAAATTCAAACTCCTCAAATAATATCAAATTTTATATCGATCTGAAGCACTCAATGAGCGCATCTCCAATATGTGATTCATTTTTCTATTGGAGTCATTGTTTGTCCAGGAATCCATGGAATTGTTTGGGCTTTTCATTGTGGTTGGGGTGATTCAATGGTGGATCTTGATTCTGGCGTTGATCGGGGAGTGTGGATGGAAAGCTGACGTCAAGCAGCACCCATCGGCGCTATTCGCTCGTGCCGGAGCTCGATAATTACGTCACGACTAGCGTTTTAGCGGAGTGGCAGCTCGATGACCATGGGACGACCGGCAGTAGGCGCGTGGTGGCTGGAGAGGCGTCATGATGCGAGGGAGTGGTTGGCGTTTCCTGATCTTGTCGATGTCGTTCACCGGAGGTGTGGCAGCATGAAGTAGGGTGGCGACAGTTGTCTGCTCCATACACGAGTGTAAAGTTACGTTGATTAGGGTTTAGCGGTTGAGGGATGACGTGTCGCGGGTTTGTTTTATTATTCTGTTTTATTTTTTTATTTTTTAATTCCGAATTCAATCGTTCGTATCCCCATAACTTTTACATGCGATATCCGATTTATGCACGATATTCTTTGTTAGGATCGTAGTGAATTTCGAACATTTTGACACTAGTTTGGACGAATTCCGAGACTGTTCAAATTTTGGGTTTAAATTGGATTTAAATTCAACTTAAGTTCAAAAGGTTAGTGTTTTAACCCACTCACAACTTCTAAAATTTCTTATGTGTGTTAAATTAATTTTTGACATGGTTAGAAATTAATTTACGACTGTTTGGCATATTTTTTAGTCATCATCTCAGATAAATTGAATTTATTGAGTTAAATTTTTATTTAATTTATTGTTGCATATAAACTACCAGTAAATACCTGTTATTTATTATTTGTTCTATATTGATGTTATTGATTGAATTGGATGACGATTGTGATAAATGGTTGATGATTGATATTGGATGAATGGTGTTGTATTTTATACTGTTATAAACTGCAAGTTGTTATGGATTTTATTTCATTTGGGATTGCGGTTTGAAATGATATATAACCGTATTTATATTTTAAATTATGGATTGAAATGATAAATATCCATATCACCTGACCATATGATAGAAAATTATATACAAACACCGCGATCTATATATATAAATATATTTGAAATGATTTCTATGGTTTTGTAAAGAAATATATTGTTAGATAAATATTGATTTTGGATAATTTATAAATGCTATTCTATTCTTGATATTAAGCTATGTATAATTTGTTTTAATATAGTATAAGCTTAATAATAGGTTTGATTTTTTTAAGACAATGCTATTAAGTATTTAAATGATATTTTAATATAGAGTTTATAATGATTTAAATAAACTGAAGGTTGGTAGGCAAATTGGAAATTTATTTGAAATTGAATTCGTTTAATAATTAAATCGCAAAAAAGTTTGATGTGAAATTTATTAAATTAGAAAATTTAAAAGGTATGATTTTATAACTTGATTTTGGGTTAAGATGAATTAAATGAGCATTTCAAGTATAAATAAATTGAAGGAAATATTTAGTTACTTGTAATTTGGGACTTAGTTATTAAATTAATTCAAAACTAAATATTAGAAAATTGAATTGATACGTATATATGAAATTACCAAACTTAGTTTTGAAATTGTTGAATACTTAAAGTTTGAAATATATTGAATTTAGAATGGTTTATTCGGTGGACCAAATCTGTCTTGAAATCGATATAATTTAGAGTAGTTTATTTGGGAATTGAAATTTTATGAGTCGGGATTTGGTTAAATTTAAAAATAAGAAATTCGAGTTGTTTTGGAATTGATTTGGGAATTGAAGAAGCTATTTTATCATATAAAGTATTTTAAATATTTAAACCATATAAGTGGTGGACGTTACGAATTCAAGGTATTATAATTTGAAAGTGTTATATTTCAAGTGTTTTGATTTCGAAACGTTATAACTTTGAAGTGTTATGATTTTAGAAAAGATATATATAAAACAAAAATGAGATCACGTTGATTTGGTTTGAAAGGCAATGATATTTTGGTTTCAAAGTATAAACTATTTTGAAATGATCGCGGTGCTATAGTAACGTTTGGTTGTTAAAGAGACCGGGATCGAAAGTTGTCATACTCTCTGCCAACTTCGAAAACCACTTTAACAACCGTGTACGCGATAGAGATTCTAGAATGAAGTAGGATGGTGGCGACATTCTTTGAGGTATATACGCGGAACCAACTCCCGTGAATTGGCATAAGGTGGCTAAAACAGAAGCGATTCCGAGCCAGTGAGGTAGCTCCTATTATCGGACACACTCCTTCAATGTTATATTCTGACTTGGAGATTCATTTGGTGGCCACTTTTTATTCTTAATTTTAGGGGTGTGCCTCGAGGTGGACGGTAACTACGCGCTATGCATCACCACCAGTCCAGATAGTAATTGGTATATCTACCCTGGCATTGCCTTGTGTGCCATGTCACCTACCCTAACGCGCCTTGTACGAGTTTGGTTTTCTCCTGTAGCCCGTGGAGTATTTAGGTTAGTCTCCCGATCTGGAGATGTGATGATACTGGATGGACTACTGGGACTATCACGTGTTAAGGTGGAAAATGTAAAGCCTTAACGCTATTTAAAAGTAAGTTTATTTTACTATAGACATTATTATAATAGCAAAATATTACTACATAGTAAATAGTTTAACGGATCCTTAGGAGATGTGAATCCCGAGCATCTCTTGAGTTACTGCACTCATGTTGACACTGGATAGGAGATGTAAAATATCGTAAACATCTCTGACGCGTTCCACTCATATTATTTACCGTTGATTTAACTTACATAAGATCTTTTAGTTCCGAATCGAGTGTTTTATCTTTTCAATTCACTCGGGTCAGTCTGAGTATTACAGGATTTGGAGACTTTATTCTGGAGGACGAAGACGAAGATTTTATTACTATTATTTATTATATTATTCCAGCATTCATACTGTTCCACTGCATTATTAATTATTCAATGGAATGTGTAACTCTGATATGTGTTGTATAAGTATAATCAAATGTTTTGTAAAACAACTTCATGATTTGTTATTTGATTATTATATTTTTTCATTTCGATGTGAGATTCTATTTTTGTTCTTTTTATTTCTCTTCTTTTCTTATTCTCCCCAATAACAATCCACTCTTTTGTATGATTTGAGTCTGACGCGTGTGGTTTATCGTCGATTTAAAGCATACAAAAAGGCGGGATGTTACATAAACAGATCAAAATATCGCAATGAATACTAGCATGCATCTACCTAAATGGTCTCAGATGATTTTATTAATCAAATCTGTAAAGAATATTGATGCATTAGTTAAACTGAAATGTATTTCTATCCTTTTATGCAAACCATATCTAGTATGAAAAGTCGTCAAGGGTACATTGTCCTTGGCCATGCTTAATTGATGGAAGCTAGTTGCTAAATCTTACTACAAAAACATCTATATTCCCTTTAGCTGATCAAATAAGTCATATTAACAGAGGATACCGATTCTTTAAATTATTTTCATAACTTCTGATAATCAATACATAGAAATAGTGATACATAGGATTTCCTCATGGTACTACCAAAGCTCCTCATGGTGAACTACTTAGACTACTAAAATTTAGTCTTATAGTTCCACTAACTGAACCTTCAACTCTTTCATTTACGAGGGATTCTTACGGCTAGAAGGTTTACTCACCACTTTCAATCCCAATAATAAATCGATCGAAAAATCTGTAGCTCTTTTCTAAGGTAACCCACATGGGTTCGAACACATAAACAAACACTCTTACTATTGACACTTGATCTATCTCTACCTACCCACCACCTAACACAAACAGCAAAGAGCAAGAATCTACTCTCTACTTTTCTAACCTTAACATATTCTTTAACAATATTGAGGTTCTTTAAGGAAATCACTTTGCCCTTACAAAACAACTTGGCCTCATATTTTTCTAGACAGCCTATACCCAAAATAACTCTAAATCAAACATAATCGAATACACGCAAATTATAAGTAAATATGCAATCATGCAACATCATTTCTACACCGTCATAGTAAAGGCTAAGAGAATCACAACCACCCATAGGTTTTACAACTCTCAAGGAGGTAAGAAGCTATGTCGAGTTAAGTTTATCTTATCTATTAGAAATCAAGATATAAATAAATGCAAAGGCATGGTATCAAATAATATTCTAGCTGAAATATTTAAAGTGATAAAAACACCTCTGATGATAGTCATTCTCTTGATTACTGGAGAAGTTCTTAGCACCTTTGGTTTTATAGCATAAACTTTCATTACTTTACACTAGATATCTTTGAACAATTCCCCTTCATATGTCCAAGTAAGTAGTAGTTAAAGCACTTGACACTGCCACTTTAAGACACCTTCTTACTTCCATCCTTGGGACACTCAATAGAATAGTTCCTTGTTTTTTAACATTTGAAGCAAACATCACTGACTATAACCTTCACTCATCCCTGACTATATGAATCGAATAAAATTCATGGATGTCTTCCTCAGTGTGTTTATGAAATCCATCCCATACTTAGCCAGGAGTTAAAGAAATTCAAGAATTCTGGTTGGAGATTCTCCCTACTTTGTCCAGCCAAATATTATGAAGATACTCTCCTTGGTTGACTCCAAAATAAAGTGTCTTTCAAACAACTCAAACCTAGATATTGTTATTTCCTCTATTGGGGTCAAAGCAATGCAAATCTCCTACCAGTCATTTGCCTCTCCTTTCAACTCTCGAGAAGCAAGCTCACTATTTCTCATCCTTTCAAATACATGAAGTCAGCCTTGCACTTCCATAGGCAAAGCTAGCCATAAAAAAAAGATACCTTCAAGGTTATGGAAGTGTTGGTTCCTTCTAACATACTCTTTACTTAGGTTGATTTTGGTAGCTATAAATGAGAGATAGCTTGTGCTATTTACAAATTAATCACAATATTCATCATCTCACGTACCATGACATCTACCTCCCCAACTCCTAAAGTTCCTTGTAACTTCCCATAAATTAAGCAGTAGATAGTTAAAAAGATATAGTTATTAAAGCTCAAAAATAAAATTTTAACAAACACCAGAATTTGGCTATGAAACTTGCACCATTGTGTTTGTGACAATTTTTTGATCAACTTTTATATAAATTTTTACGATTGAAGTTCAAACGAAAAGGTTATCAACATTTAAAGAAAAATAATTAAAAATATATATAAGGGAATAAAATATAAAAAGGAAAAATCATGTTAATTTATTAATATTAACTTGCTGACACTGAAATAGGGACTTATCCAACGTTGGCGGTTGGCCACCTCTTATTGACCGATCGATCGGTGGTTCTTTGGCGGCCGAGTTGAGCCTTAGAAAAATGACCTGGATTTAATATAATTTCATCTAATAGATAGAATTTGTTAGAGCATCTATAAATACAGGCCCGAGCCCTCACTTCTATTCTCATGTCTCCTAAATCAAAAAGTGAACCTATGTTATTTTCTCTTCTCCGCTAATTGTAGGAATTGTAGAAATTATAAAACTATAGTGTGTGCATGTGTGTGTATAAGTGAAGAATAACAGAAAATAAAAGGGAATAACAATAGAATGGATTAATTATGCAAAGAAGAGGTAAATTCTAAATCTAAATTTATAACCACACTTAATTCATATCTCTTCTTAGATCTACAATTCCAATAAATATATATGCACTTTTGATACATATTTTGGTAAAAAGAAAGGGAGTCAAACGAGAATAATAGATTTAGATCTGGAGATTTGAAAGTTAAGAGGTGAGTGGAAAATTATATATTTTATATAATATCGATTTAGGTCATTGTGAATCTGTTTCTTTTATGCCTGGATATAAACTATGGAATTATAGGCTTAAATATAAAAAATGAACTCGAGATTCTTTACTACATATTCAGTAGATTATTAGCTTTGATTAAATGTGTACACCTTAATCGAGAATGTACTAGTGAAAGTAGTCCCAAAAAGTTATGAGATACGTCATTAGTAAGATTTTATGTTAATTACAGATTTTAATATTTGAATTTTATAAGTATTAAACTTGAATTGAACAAATTGGATTGGGATTTAAGTTTGTATTTTAATTCTTTGGAATGAACAAAGTTTCCATGTGAATTTCTATAAATGATCTAACTTTACAATTATCCATGATAGTGCTTCATTTGACATAACATGGAATATGCCTAAAGGAAAAAGATGCGCAAAATATGGATGTTTACCATAATTTGTACCGCCTATTTCTATGAAAAAAATCCTTGTAATTTCGAATACAACAGAATTCCTCTTTTTAGATAACTTATGGGAAATTACATAGATAACATTTCCTTTTTGGAAAAAATGCAGTTTCGAGGCATTAATATATAGAAATCCTAAAGTGTAGAACTGATGGTGTTATAGATAGGAATAATAATAATTCCATCATTGGTTAAATATATGTGATTAAATAAAAAGCATTAAACATGAATAATACAATAAATGGAAGAATTAGGGAAGTAATATCCATCAAGTTAAAATGGGCATTTATAGGAAAGAAGTAGTAAATAATACTTAATTATATTAATAGGAAAGGAGTAGTAAAATGGTATTTAATTACGTTAATAGAAAAAAAGCGGTAAAGGATATTTAATTGAGTTAAAGGAAAAGAAGTAGTAAATGATTTTTATTGATGCTAATGAGATAAGAAGTACGCTCATGATAAGTAAATAAATAGTATATAATTGGACCTAGGAAACATAATAATTTTTCAGTTGGCCCCAAGAATACATTTATAATGGGTGTGGATTATAGGGTCTATCCCAATATTTAGAATAATTATAAATAACTCGAATATATTAAAGGTTGGAATGCGAGGTCAGTAATGTTACACAATAGAAGTGTGCCCTCCGCGAGGGGTTACCGACAGTTGTGTATACATTGTACTGATGTGGGTCATCTCCAACTATAGTTACCATAGGGATATATGTTCACGTATAGGTTTAGGGAATATACAAAAGTGTGTTTGCCTTGGATTTGAAGTCTTAAATGGCTAATTGTAGTCTACATCAATTCCAATATGGGCTATCAAGTAACTAGGTGTGCATTTCTTTGATTTGCGTTAAACAATCTAAATTGGATGGTGGGCGAAGGCTCGATGCTATGTCAACAATGTTGGTACCATATATTTTGGGGTTGTATACGAAGATTGAGAGCACCTATAATGCCCCTGAATTTTAATCAACATTATTAGGGATATTTGATTGGATAAATTAAATAGAATAATATAAATAATTAGGGAGATGAGATTAATAAATCCAGTGACCATGTCTTATTGAACGAACTAAAATAAGACATTTCTTAGAATAAATCTCTTCCACCACCTTAATAAACTTTCACTTTCTTATTCATAACTCCTCACCTATATTTCAGTACTCCATTAAAGAGCAATGAGAAGAGCAATGAATTGAAGAAAAGCCAAGGAATTAAAGCTAGTAAATTATCTCACTCTCCAATCAACTAATCAAGGGTAATAATCATGTTTATCGTCTCATTTTTCTCTGTTTCGATCGGCTATGGGCTACACCCAATTCATGTTTGTGTTTTGGTTAGTGTAATAACCCGGGATTTGGATTACCGAAAAAAAAATTTAGGATTTTATTTAAATGGAGCAAATGGATTTTTGGGATAAGAATAATTTATTTAAAAATATGGACATTTTAAATAAATGGGTTTTTAAGAATGAGGCGAAGTATTATTTTGGAACAATTAAAAGTTAATGGGAAATTTAAGAAGGGGATTTGGTTAAGTATGGGTTTTCATGGCTATGTTAACACTTAAACAATTTTTATACATGTTTAGAGTCACTCTCTCTTAAGAGGTCCATTAGCCTAACCTAAACCCACTTACCATTCTATAAATCATCTCAAACTCTTAACCCTCATTCATTCCAACCCTAATCAAAAAAAATTTCCTAAAACCCTAAACCTAAAAATGGCCTCCATGCTTAGGAAAGCTCCATCCTCTCTTATATTGGCTTAATCTAGTTAAAGTAAGGGAAGGTAATGCAAAAACCCTCTTGTAATCCGTTTCTAACTCTCTTTAATTTCTGGAAATCATGTTGTCACTCTTGGTTTTATGTGTTCTGGTATTTTTCTAGCTCCTTGATCATCATCTCTTAGCTTTGGTTAGTGTCATATAGGTGTTTGTTCTTTTGCTCGAGAGGAATACTAGGTAAACCCTCTCCTAATCTATGTACAAGCATCTCTTAATTCTGGAATTAGCCTAGTAACACTTGATTTGTTGTGTTGCATAAATACCAAAGCTTGTTGATTATCATTCCTTCCATTTGGACATTGCACACAAGTTGCTTGCTATATTGGTTGTGAGGTAATGCTAGCTATATCCTCATCATTTTCATGCTATAGCTAGATATATATCTATGGTATGATTTGATAATTGTTAATGGTCATTACTAAATCATTTAAGCAAGAAAAATTGAATTAATTAGCTCATTTCTCTATGTTTTGCAAAATTCTAAAACTGATTTATGCTGCAACTTTGACCATGAATATCTCTTTCAATATCTGATGAAAACATGTCAAATCACTTCCTAGTGATAGTTAGTATTGCCATCTATAACCCCTCCAAATTTCGTAGCATTAGGTGATCATTTGAATGGTGAAATCCGGGTTCGAAAACGGACCTGAATGCAGTTTTACTGCTGGTTTCTGAGCATTTGCAGCTGGTGTGTATACATTTTTTCCCTGTTTTCAGTTTTGAAACTGAAAATTTGTGACACCGCCACGGTCACATCCATAGTCCGAATCCAACGTTTTTGGACTCGTTGGAAAACTGGAGTTCCGAACTCCATCTCTAGAAAGTTTGATTTGTATCTGAGTTCATTTGACTCTTCGAAATTGCTTTCGAAGAGGGACCCGGATCTCAGCCTGAAACAGTGTATTCACTGTTTCCGGTCCGAATTTGGAGCATCGCTGCGACTTCGTTTCAAGTCGGAATCGAGTAATTCTTTTTGCATTCTGAAGTAGGAATGTCGGACTATGTTCCTACTGATTTTCATGCCATTCGGTTTTTTTTGCTGGTCCGAATAATTTTACGAATTTGGGTTCGCGTCAGTTTTGGACTATTTTCCAACACTTAGAACATTCTCAGTGAGAGCATTTTTTTTTCCTATTTTCAGTTTTGAAACTGAAACTTTGTGACTCCGCCACGGTCACATCCTCGGTCGGAATCCAACGTTTTTAGACTCGTTGGAAATCTGGAGTTCCAAATTTCATCTATAGAAAGTTTGATTAGTATTCGAGTTCATTTGACTCTTCGAAATTGCTGTCGAAGAGGGACCCGGATCTCAGCCCGAAACAGCGTATTCACTGTTTCCGGGTCCGACTTTGGAGCGTTGCTGCGACTTCGTTTCAAGTCGGAATCAAGTAATTCTTTTTGTGTTCTGAAGTAGGAATGTTGGACTACGCTCCCACCAATTTTCATGCCATTCAGATTCGGTTTGCTAGTCCGAATAACTTTCCGAATTTGGGTTCCCGTCAGTTTTGCACTATTTTCCAACACTTAGAATATTTTCGGTGATTTTCTGGTTTTGTCGATTTCTTTGAGATTTGTCTCTGGATTTCGTACACGGGCCTTATAAAAAGGTTTTAAAAGGATTTTTCACTCTGAAATGGCTTTCGAAAACCAGAACGAATCTATCGATGTATTCCCGGAATACTCGATTCATAAGATCGACGATATTCTTATTTATTCTAGATCCGAGGCAGAGCATGCTCATCATTTGCGGATCGTCTTGGATGCTCTTTGTTAGCATCATCTTAAGGCCAAGATCTCCAAATGCCATTTTTGGGAGAGCAAGGTCAAGTTCTTGGGCCATATTGTACATCTGAGGGTATTTCTGTCGATCCTGCCAAGATCGAAGCTATTCAGAATTGGAAGCAGCCCGAGAACGTTCATGATATTCACAGCTTCCTTGGTCTGGCGGGTTATTACCGTCGGTTTATCAAGGATTTCTCTCGAGTTGCACTTCCCCTTACGACGCTGACTCGTAAGGTTGTTCGCTTTATTTGGTCTGATAAGTGTGAAGCTTCCTTTCAGCGACTGAAGGAACTTCTCACTCATGCTCCTATTCTAGTGGTTCCAGAGAGTAACCATGATCTTGTTGTATACACCGATGCTTGTGGTAGCAGGCTTGGTGCCGTGCTTATGCATAAGGATCGGGTAGTTGCTTATGCTTCCAAGCAACTGCGTCCGAATGAGGTTTGCTATCCTACTCATGATCTTGAGTTAGCAGCTATCGTCTTTGCCTTGAAGACGTGGAGTCACTTTCTATTAGGCGAACGCTTCATTCTTTACACCGATCACAAGTCGCTGAAGTATCTATTCAGTCAGAGGGATCTCAATATGAGGCAACAGCGATGGCTTGAGTTTCTTACCTCATATGATTTAGATATTCAGTATACCCCTGGCAAGGGTAATCGAGTTGCAGATGTGCTCCGTCGCAAGCACTCGGCGGTAGTTTCTATGATGATTGGCGAGTGGGATATTCTTGAGACCCTATCTTTGTGTGATATTAGAGATCGAGCTCCATCTTCTGATTCCCCAGTCTTATTATTCAGCTTGGAAGCTCGTCCTATCTTATTGGATCGCATTGCCCATGCTCAAAGGCAGGACCTAGACTTATTGTATCATATTCATCTTCTCGAGTCGGGATCCAGTGATGAGACATTGCTGGATTATTCTCTTGATTTTCATCGGTGTCTTCGTAGGAAGAACCGTATTGTTGTACCATCTGATTTATCACTTAGGCGTGACATTCTGGACGAGTGCCATCGCACTAAGCACACTATACATCTCGGTTCGAGTAAGATGTATGTCGATATGTGCCGAATATATTATTGGGAGGGTTTGAAGAGAGATGTTGCAAGTTATGTGAGCGGTTGCATGACTTGTCAACAGATCATGGCCGAGCATCAGCGTCCATCTGGTCTTCTTCAGCCTCTAGAGATTCCATTATGGAAATGGGATCAAATATCCATAGATTTCATTGACGGTCTACCTCGATCGAGGTCAGGTCATACTTCTATCTGGGTTATTGTTGATCGCTTGACCAAATCGGCTCATTTCATTCCGATTAAGTCCACTCGGATTGCACCTCAGTTAGCCAAGCTCTATGTGAAGGAAGTCGTACGACTTCATGACATTCCTAGCTCTATCGTATGTGATCGAGACACCATTTTCACTAGTCACTTCTGAAAGTGCCTACAGTCAGCTTTGGGCACAAAGCTGAATCTCTCTACTGCTTATCACCCTTAGACTAACGGTCAGACTGAGAGGGTGAATCGTGTTTTGGAGGATCTTTTGCGCTGTTGTATTCCGGATTTCGGGGGTAATTGGGAGGATCACTTACCTCTCGTAGAGTTCTCCTACAACAACAGCTATCAGTCTAGTATTGGCATGGCACCTTTCGAGGTTCTATACGGAAGGCCATGTCGCTCTCCTGCTTGTTAGTTAGAATCTGGCGAGAAGCTCATTCTTGGTCCAGATTCAGTTCGGGAATCTTCTGAGAAGATTGTTCTTATCCGTTAGAGAATGAGAGAGGCACAGGACCGCCAGAAATTCTACGCGGACAACCGTAGGAAGCCTCTTGAGTTCGCCATTGGTGATTTTGTCTTCATTCGGATTTCTCCCATGAAGGGGGTTGTGCGTTTCAGCTCTATAGGGAAATTGGCTCCTCGCTATGTTGGACCATTTCCTATCACGGAACACATCGGCCCCATTGCTTATCGTGTGGCTCTATCTGCTCACTTTTCTGGAATGCATGACGTGTTCCATGTGTCTCAGCTTCGCAAGTGTGTGTGCGATCCTGATTCTATTATTGAGCCACATATCGTGCCTGATTTAGAGATCTCACCTGATTTATCATTGGAGCAGCAACCCCTTCGTGTTCTTGATTCGGAGGTCAGACGCCTTCACAACAAAGAGGTTCAGCTTGTGAAAATTCAACGGTCAATGAATCATAAGGACTGCGCTTGGGAGACCAGAGAATTTATCGAGCGTTCTTATCCTGGCTTTCTTCCATCTTCTAGTACGGGTGAGAATCTCTATTTGATCTTCTATCATTTCTTTTGTGGATTAGACGCTATAGACGACATCCATCTTAAGGAATTGCGGGGATGCAATTTTCTTAGGGTGGAGTCTATAACAACCCGGGATTTGCATTACCGAAAAAAATTAGGATTTTATTTAAATGGAGCAAATGGATTTTTGGGATAAGGATAATTTATTTAAAAATATGGACATTTTAAGTAAATGGGTTTTTAAAAATGAAATTTGGAACAATTAAAAGTTAATGGGAAATTTAAGAAGGGGATTTGGTTAAGTATGGGTTTTCATGGCTATGTTAACGCTTAAACAATTTTTATACATGCTTAGAGCCACTCTCTCTTAAGGGGTCCATTAGCCTAACCCAAACCCACTTACCATTCTATAAATCATCTCAAACTCTTAACCCTCATTCATTCCAACCCTAATCAAAAAAAAAATTCCTAGAACCCTAAACCTAAAAATGGCCTCCATGCTTAGCAAAACTCCATCCTCTCTTATATTGGCTTAAGCTAGTTAAAGTAAGGGAAGATAATGCAAAAACCCTCTTGTAATCCGTTCCTAACTCTCTTTAATTTCTGGAAATCATGTTGTAACTCTTGGTTTTATGTGTTTTGGTATTTTTCTAGCTTCTTGATCACCATCTCTTAGCTTTGGTTAGTGCCATATAGGTGTTTGTTCTTTTGCTTGAGAGGAATACTAGGTAAACCCTCTCCTAATCTATGTATAACCATCTCTTAATTCTGGAATTAGCCTAGTAACACTTGATTTGTTGTGTTGCATAAATATCAAAGCTTGTTGATTATCATTCCTTCCATTTGTACATTGCACAAAGTTGCTTGCTATATTGGTTGTGAGGTAATGCTAACTGTATCCTCATTATTTTCATGCTATGGCTAGATATATATCTATGGTATGATTTGATAATTGTTAATGGTCATTACTTGTTGAATATGCGCTTATATGATTTTTGTTTGATGATAATAAACATATATACATTCGTTTAAATGTATTTGTTAATATACTATTTTATTTTTCACAGACTAAATAAGTATTTGCTGAATAAAATAAATAATACGGAATTTGAATTCAAACGAATATTTTATTCAAACAAATATTTATTACAATTTTGATAGTACAATTTCAAGATCTCACTATAACTATACATTTTAAATTACAAAACAATTTTTGATTACATCACAATTCTTTTCTACATTCAGAACCTCACTACATATCACTCACACTCGTATTTTTATCTTCAACTTCTTTCCAGTTTGAATCCAGCATCTGAGCAATCTGCAAAAATATTCACTAATGCAGTAAAATTGAAAAAGAAATATTTTTGCAATATAAAATAAAATATGATTTTTGAAAATATTATTTGCCTCAGTTATTTGGGTTGTTCGTCATGATTTATTTGAATTCATCACACATGAACAATGTGACATGCACAGTGTATCACTGTACATGCCATAAGGCCGTGCACACCGATATACACTTGATAATGCTACAGGACAGGTGAGCACAAGGTCAAACCCAAATATACAGATAGGTTCAACTCAGGTGCAATATATTCAAAATTTCGTCAACAGCACAAGGTCAAACCCGAGTTTTTGAAACTGGATTCAACACAAGTGAAATTTCAAAAATCAACATGAACCGATGCCATCAAAAACCAACAAAGAACAAGACTACAGCAAAAAAAAGTCAACCCAGATAAAAATGAAGCCACAGCAATCAGATGCCAACAAGCCAAAATAGCTGCAGTATGCATCAGTGCATATACGAAGTGACTCAAAACAGATAAACAGTGAATAGAAGTCAAGAAAAATGCAAGCCGAGTTTAAACCAAAAATGATACTCAGCATTAGGTCGAGTACAATAACGTGCAAACTGCTCATGTACCAAGAAGTGCAAACCAGAATGAAGTACACAAGCACTTAAACAAAGATGGCTAGAGCAAAAGTTCACAAGGCAACATGACATGAATGCAACGAAGACCAACAGCAAAATGGACTGCAACAATCATGTATGCAGACCAGACCAGACCAAACTATCAAAGAAGCAAACAAAGACCAGACAATACAGCATGTACAAGCCACAATGAAGTTGTACAAGTACAGTCAAGTCAAATGGAACTCAACAAAGCAGCTTAAGTAACAAAACTCAAGTGCAGCAATGAAACAACAAGTTTACAAAGGCAACATGAACAAGTAAAGCATCTGTGTCAAAGCATAACATAGTATGACATGAAGCAAATGAACACAGTGAAATGCACAAAGACATAGCATCTGCCCCAGGTTAATGTTCACAAATGTAACTCACCAACCAGACTATGATGCAAGAAATAACTCAAAGGACACAATCACAATAATTGTTGGTATAGACCCAAACATGTGAAAAATATACTGATTTGGGTTCCTAAAGGCATAAATATAAAATCTCTCAAAGTTAAACAAATTTGGGTGCCAACAGGAACATATATAAACATTTTTGGGTCTACACAAAATTATTTTTCTAAATATTCTGCCACTAACAACTATGGACCTATAAAAACAAATTGGTCACATAAAACTTTTCCCGTGTAGGTGTGGTGGCAGGCTAAGGAACAACAACAGTGTTTTCTGGATTTTTGGCTGTTCCAGAAACACAACGGGCGACAAAGAAAAGTTCCTTAGCCTATTATAAAGGTGACAGAATCACAAGGGATAAACAACGAAAAATATCGTAAAGGTAAAACAGGTAATGGTAAATTTATTTGAACGATATATTAAATGTGATGATCCGCACCTTAGTCTGAATTAAAATCAGCCAACATTACGATGGTGAAGAGATGATGATTTTGATTCTGACTTGTTTCAACATAGTTGGCCAATTACGTTTATGCCAAAAACACTATTCTTTGATTTACTCCATATATATTAGTTTGGATATAGTGTTTTGTTGGATGATAATATTTTTTGCTAACACTATATTCATGATTTTCTGATAATTTACACGGCTTCAATCCAAATTCAAGAGAATGCCATTTAGAATGTTGTTTGAGTTTTCATGCACACTTCATGATCTGGTCTATCAAATATAGTTAGTGATATTTTGGAGTGAAAGAGAAATTCAGATGCAGATTACACTGGAATCTAGTTGATAGAAAAATTACTAGTTGAACGTGATTTATGGTGTGACATTTAGTAACTGCATCGTTTTTCAAAAAAAATATCTGCATATTTTTCATTACAAATAATTTTCAGTTAGGAGAATTTTTTTTCTCATATAACCTCTTCAAGAAAATCATTTTTGACCATATTTTCAGATTAGTCATTTTTATTTAATTTTAAATGACAAAATTTTTGACTAATCTGACTCCCTACTAATTATCAAAAAGATAAATAGTGATTGAAAAGGTGATAAGTGTTGATATTTAACATGCATTACTCAAGAGAGTATATTTGGAAAAAAAAATTAGGATTTCAAACAAGAGTTATAAAACTTTTGTTGGGTAAAGATTCCATGACCATTTCTATATCTATCATATTTCTATCGACCATGGTTTATCAAAACTTAAATATAGTTGGTCGATATGTGGTACTATAATCAGGGATCATTTGTTTTTTATTTCATATTTTTTTGTAAAAATAAATAAATATCCAAAGTATTCACTCTCATTTAAAAGTCCTCACGGTTTTGCATGGGTGAATTATGTGGATTTTTGATTATGTGCTTCCATGCTCATTTAAAAGTCCTTACGGTTATGCATGTATGGAACGCATATCAAAATTAATCGATTAAATAGACAAGTTGATTCTAATCCCATTTAAAAGTCCTCACGGTCATGCGTGGTTAGAAGATACTTGATTTCATTTTTAAAAATTAAATTGGAATACTACTAATCTCATTTAAAAGTCCTAACGGTTATGCATGATTAGTAGATATTCAAATTCCTGATATAAATGTACCACAAGTTGATACAATTGTATGATTTTATATTAGAACATCATTTCCATAATTCTAAAAGTGGAATATGCGCCTAACAAGGGTAGTTATGATTTTTGTTTGACTGAAGTTTAATATTTATATTCAATTTGAGTTTAATGTTGGATTAATATTGATCACTTTATCTTTATTTTTCACTAACACTATTATTCTTTTGCTGATAACAAAAGGGGGAGAGAAAAGTTAAGATTTTGTCAAATAGAATCAAGCAAAGGTCAAACAATTTTCCATTTGCATCTAGGCTCATTTATATATTTCTATTTGTATGCATATATGTAGGGGGAGCATCATGTAGAGAGGAAGCATTTAAATAGGGGGAGCAATTAGAGCATATCAATGATCAAATACATTTAATATATTCAAAATCTTAAATATATGTTTGTTGTCATCAAAAGGGGGAGATTGTTGAATATGCGCTTATATGATTTTTGTTTGATGATAATAAACATATATACATTCGTATAAATGTATTTGTTAATATACTATTTTATTTTTCACAGATTAAATAAATATTTGCTGAATAAAATAAATAACACGGAATTTGAATTCAAACGAATATTTTATTCAAACAAATATTTATTACAATTTTGATAGTACAATTTCAAGCTCTCACTATAACTATACATTTTAAATTACAAAAAAATTTCTGATTACATCAAAATTCTTTTCTACATTCAGAACCTCACTACATATCACTCACACTCGTATTTTTATCTTCAACTTCTTTCCAATTTGAATCCAGCATCTGAGCAATCTGCAAAAATATTCACTAACGCAGTAATATTGAAAAAGAAATATTTTTGCAATATAAAATAAAATATGATTTTTGAAAATATTATTTGCCTCAGTTATTTGGGTTGTTCGTCATGATTTATTTGAATTCATCACACACGAACAATGTGACATGCACAGTATATCACTGTACATGCCACAAGGCCGTGCACACCGATATACACTTGATAATGCTACAGGACAGGTGAGCACAAGGTCAAACCCAAATATACAGACAGGTTCAACTCAGGTGCAATATATTCAAAATCTCGTCAACAGCACAAGGTCAAACCCGAGTTTTTGAAACTAGATTCAACACAAGTGAAATTTCAAAAATCAACATGAACTGATGCCATCAAAAACCAACAAAGAACAAGACTACAGAAAAAACAAAGTCAACCCAGATAAAAATGAAGCCACAGCAATCAGATGCCAACAAGCCAAAATAGCTGCAGTATGCATCAGTGCATATACGAAGTGACTCAAAACAGATAAACAGTGAATAGAAGTCAGGAAAAATGCAAGCCGAGTTTAAACCAAAAATGATACTCAGCATTAGGTCGAGTACAATAACATGCAAACTGCTCATGTACCAAAAAGTGCAAACCAGAATGAAGTACACAAGCACTTAAACAAAGATGGCCAGAGCAAAAGTTCACAAGTGCAACACAACATCAGTAACAACATAAAGCAGTGCAACTACATGCGCAGTAAAGATGGCCAGAGACAAAGCTCACAGGGGCTAGAGGATCAAAATCAATGCCGTGGTAATCAAGGTGTCAAGCCAAGTCAAGATGATCAACGACCAGTTCAAAATCAGAAGCCGCAGTCAAAATCGAGGTAGCAAAGGTAATTGACCAAGTTAAAAATCAAGCCGTGGATATGTTGAACAAGTCAAATTAACCACGATATCAAATCAACGTTGTGACCATCAAGTAACAAAAATTATACGTTTTTGAACAAGTCGAAATCATCTCAATCATCAAAACAGAATCAAGTGGCCGAGATGAATATTGGACAAATTCAAATAAGTTTATACGAACGAAAATAAAGGAGATCGAACGCATATATAACCAATCATCATCGGCAATCAATGCATCGAGTTCAAGTATGAATACACAAAAGCACAAAAGCATAAAATTACATACCGAAGCAAGGAGACAAACTCGATCCAAATTGAAGAACCGTGAGCAAATCAAAGAGCATCGAAGTCTACTATTGAACAGTATCAAAGGTCGGCGCTTCAATTTACAAGAACCCTAGTTTGGATCAAAAGAACGAAAAGCCCTAATTTAGCTTCAAAGAGGAACGACCGCCATCTCCATTTTTCATAAACGAACGAAGCAAACAAAAGAAGACGGGCCAAATTAATTAAAGGGGCCGGTTTTATTTTAAGGGTTTTAAATTTGTAAATAGGGTTATTTTGCTTTAAATTGTTTTTAATTGTATTTTCTTTTTAAAACGTTTTAATTTTCTAGTCATGTGACTAGGGGACAAGCTATGTGGCGTAGCTTGAGAATTCGCAACTCAGTGGCTGAGTTGTGGCAGGGTTTTGAGCGTAGATTTAGATTTAGTCGATAGCGGGTGTCGCGAGTTTACGTGTGTAAGCGAGGGACTATCTAATTTCTAGTAGAAACCTTGGGGGCAGCACGTAGGCAGGGTTTTGCCGAAGCTGGGTAAATTCTGTGTCGTTCTATTTCTGCATTTATTATTCTGCTATTATTTGTGCTGCTATTGTTTTGTGATCTGTGTTAAAATTATTTTATAAGCTTCCACGATTAATTTTTATAATTTATATCATCACCCTATTCACCCCCCTCCCTCTAGGGTGAAATTGAACCTACATTACTAAATCATTTGAGCAAGAAAAATTGAATTAATTAGCTCATTTCTTTGTTTTGCAAAATTCTAAAACTGATTTATGCCGCAACTTTGACCATGAATATCTCTTTCAATATCTGATGAAAACATGCCAAATCACTTCCTAGTGATAGTTAGTATTTCCATTTATAACCCCTCCGAATTTCGTAGCATTCGGTGATCATTTGAATGGTGGAATTCGGGTTCAAAAACGGACCTGAATGCAGTTTTACTGCTGGTTTCTGAGCATTTGCAGCTGGTGTGTATACATTTTTTTCCCTGTTTTCAGTTTTGAAACTGAAAATTTGTGACACCGCCACGGTCACATCCATGGTCCGAATCCAACGTTTTTGGACTCGTTGGAAAACTGGAGTTCCGAACTCCATCTCTAGAAAGTTTGATTTGTATCCGAGTTCATTTGACTCTTCGAAATTGCTGTCGAAGAGGGACCCGGATCTCAGCCTGAAACAGTGTATTCACTGTTTCCGGGTCCGAATTTGGAGCATCGCTGCGACTTCGTTTCAAGTCGGAATCGAGTAATTCGTTTTGCGTTGTGAAGTAGGAAAATCGGAATACGTTCCTACCAATTTTCAAGCCATTCGGATTCGGTTTGCTGGTCCGAATAATTGTCCGAATTTGGGTTCGCGTCAGTTTTGGACTATTTTCCAACACTTAGAATATTCTCAGTGAAAGCATTTTTTTTCCTGTTTTCAGTTTTGAAAATGAAACTTTGTGACTCCGCCATGGTGACATCCTCGGTCGGAATCCAATGTTTTTGGACTCGTTGGAAAACTGGAGTTCCAAACTCCATCTCTAGAAAGTTTGATTAGTATTCGAGTTCATTTGACTCTTCGAAATTGTTGTCGAAGAGGGACCCGGATCTCAGCCTGAAACAATGTATTCACTGTTTCCGGGTCCAACTTTGGAGTGTCGCTGCAACTTCGTTTCAAGTCAGAATCGAGTAATTCTTCTTGCTTCTGAAGTAGGAATGTCGGACTACGTTCCTACTAATTTTCATGCCATTCGGGTTCGGTTTGCTGGTCCGAATAACTTTTCGAATTTGTGTCCGCGTCACTTTAGACTATTTTCCAACACTATTTTCAGTGATTTTCTGGTTTTGTCGATTTCTTTGAGATTTGTCTCTAATTTCATACACGGGCCTTATAAAAAGGTTTTATAAGGATTTTTCACTCTGAAATGCCTTTCAAAATTATTATATAATATTATTTTTAATTATTAAATTAATTCCTCCATAATAGGAGAGTTTTCAAGGGCCGTTTTAAAGTGATTTCAAACCAATTATAAATTCGTTTTCCGTAATTATTTTCTATAAGAAAATCCCACACTCATACTTTAGCACTTCGAGCGATGTGGAAAGGTGCTTAAACGGTTGGAAAAAACTCCTGCCTATGAAACCTTGAGTATTTCCTTTCCGGTTAATCCCCGACCTATTCGATTGATCGTTTTGGCCTTTCGGCCTTGTTTACCGATGACATGAGGTGAACTTTGTACTTCTCTCAGTGTGGATGTAACAACCCGGTATTTCGTACCGATTAATTATCGTCTTTGGACGATAAATTTTCCTAACTATTTGCCTATTGAAGTTTTTAAATTTGAATTAAAATTCTTTTATAAATTGTTAAAGAGATTGACGGGCTTTGAAAATTAAATAGTGGTCCATTTTCTTTATTGGGTCGTGATAATTCACTAAAGCATATAACCGGTTTCTTTTTCCCCCCTTTTCATTCATTCTCGTTCGAGACCTAAAACGAACGAACGAAAATTAATGGCGGCCTCCTTTTCTTCATTTATCGTTCGTCCCTCTCCTTCATCCCTCTGCTAAAGCTAGGGCTTCAGCAATCGGCTTCTTCAAGTCGATCGGGTTCGACTTCGATGGTCTCCTCCTTGCTTCGTCCGCTTCTTCCTTGTCAAGAGCGTCCCCGCTTCAATCATGGTGAGTAATTTACATTACTCACATCTTATTCAAACTGTTCGATTACGTTTCATTGTTTCGGCCTTGACTTGATTTTTGGATGTTGAATTGGTTTGAATTGGGCACTGACTTGTTTAAAAATCGGCCTTGGCATTTTTGTGACAGTTGATTTTGGTTTCCCTACTTTGCCAATTTCATATAACATGATTCTTGATTTTGGTTTGAATCTATCGTTTTGAATTCTTTGATGGCTTTGACTTTTGCTGGCGACTTTTGGTTGTACGTTCAACCCAGTAGCATACTTGATTTGTTCGATCATTGACTTGCATTCACCCAGATGCTGTTGGCATCACTTGAGTATATTGTAGCCTGGTCCTCATTTTATGTTGTCACTGCCTCGTACTCTGTTGTTTGCTGGTCTTTGCCTATTCTTCGGCATTGTGCCTTGTTCTTGATCATGGTATTAGCACTGTCCAGTTTACAGTTGAATGCATGTTGTATTTTGGGATACACTTGGGTTATGCTTCACTTGTGTACTTGGTGGCACTCGGTCTAGTTACCGTACTGATTGACCCATTATCTCTGTTCATATTTAAACTTGTCCGAGCTTCTTGCACCTCACTTGCATTTGATATCACATGACTTTGTATGCTCTGCATATACTTTCTGTTACATGCATATTTGTTTGCACTGTATATTGGGTTTGCTTCTCATGATTCACTGCCTTGGTTCTCGACCAGTTCACTGTCGAGTTTTTGCATTTGACCTTGTGCATTTCAGCACTGGATTGAGTCATGTTACTAGGTATTGCTTTGAGATAGTTTGGGTTTATATGCAGTTAGTCTATTCTCTGTCACTGGAGCAAGCTTTGGTCTCATTGATGCATTCCAATTTCTTGAGTATTGTTCATGTCTCCACTGATATTCAAGTTCATATCCACTGTCTGGCATTGTTTTGCCTTTCTCTGACTGTTGGTACCACTATTATGTATGAAAGTGGTCACGCTCTATGCTTATGCAGTTTGCTTGACTTTGATATACACTGCATGTTCAATCATCTCCGCGTGTGTTAGCCATATAATTGTTCTTTGTTCTGCTTCTCAATTTAGACTAAGTTATGAACATATCTGTCAGGACACGATTCTTCGTCTTCCGAAAATTCAACATCGACACTCACTTTATCGACTGCCGAGAAATCGAACGACGGAAAACCGAACACTGAGGGTTTTAAAAAAAGAAAAGAAAAGAAAGAAGAGAGAAAAAGAAGAAAGAAAAAGAAAAATAGAGGGAAAAGAAGAGATAAGAAGATAGAGAAAATAGAGAAATTTGAAAACAGAAAATTTTAAAAATAGAAAAAGAGGAATTTTTAAAAATAGAACGGACAGAAAGGAAACAACAGAACAAACATCAGAATCTCACAATTCGCAGCGGAACAACATATAATAATAAATGAATAATCTTTAAACAAAGAACTATATCAGTTATTACATTACATTTCATTACATCATATCATATCATCAGAGTGTACAACATCATACAACAACAAACAGTGCAGCGGAAAAAGAAATACTATATAAACTAGTAATACGCCATGCCATCCAGCTTGCCTCCAGCAACTCCAGAATATCCAGAATATCCTGATAAACCTAACTCTTGACTGCCCGTGTGGAAAATTGGTGGGCACCCAGAGTTTAGGAAGGAAAACAATAAACTCCAAGTCAGTCATGTGACTGGTGTGAGAACTCAAAACAGTTTATTTATCTTTAAAATCAAATAGAGGAATATTTTTAAATTCAATTCGTAATGCTTTTAAAAATGAGACTACCATAAGGCCTCCCGCACACACACACAATGCAAACGCAGAATCGGAGGAGATTTCTCCTTATGATAGTCAAAGATGCTTGATACGCATTTAAAATAACATTTGATATTATTATTAGTGTATAGTGTAGGAAAAACTCATTTCGAAAGTAGAATATAAATCTTAGCCAACATACGACCATTATCGTATGCCTACTATAGCTACTATCCAAACAGTGGTGACCACCATAAGTGAATAGCAGGTTCTACAACTAATACCGTACAAGTTTCGTATTGGGAATTGGATTTCCAACGAATGATCAGGCCAAGGAACTTCCCATTGCCACATGAGAATGCCTCTGGATGGACATCCCCGAGAACCAAACCGGATCTCTACCAACACAAGGCCGGGTTACTCCTAACTGAGTAACAACTGACCGAATATGCCATCCCCCGGTCCTTTGGGACCTTTTCACCGAGCGCTCGTAATCAATTCACACAATCATAAAGTGTTTTCAACATGAGTAAGTATCTGGGCTCCATACCATGATACTACCCTTTTCCAGAAGGAAATGGACACATCCTAAAGGGTGCTACCCCTCATAACCTTGCTGCTTCTTTCCTGTTTTGACCATTCACGGGGTGTGAGGCTCGACGAAGTCACGTCCACAAAAACATACTTTATACAAAAGCCATGCTTTGGGTCAACAAATGATCAACACAATGATCACTAGGATAGACGATCAAATAAACGATCCTATCACAAATAATCAACACAATGATCATTTCAACATCACTCAGCATGTCACATTACCAAAATGGGATATATCGCTGATAACTTCAACTATATAACCTTTGAGCTCGTACGTCTCAAAGAAGGGTGTTAAGCAAAGAATAAATTCTCCGCCACCAACAGAAATATATTTGAAAGAAATCGGCTTTATATCTCAAATTGTAATGTCAGGCATACAATCCATACAAGTCTGTTCCGGGCTCGAACAAAACCGAAGGCACTTACAAAGAAGTCCTTGCAATCCGGATATTCACAATCCTGATCGGATTTCCCATCACTTAGGGAATCTCTATACCAGGAGCGACCCAGTGCAGAGACAATCGATAGGTCATCCTATCGCTCTCGCAAATACCGGTCTTCAACACCGATCTTCAAATGCAATTCACGTCGTATCACATATTCGGAATGGGTTATACGACCCCATGGTCCTTTCCCGGTTAACCCGAATAGTGAGCGCTTATTCAAAAATAAGTGTGCATTCAAATTCAAACAATCATATCAAATACCCAATCAAAGGGAAATATTGATAGTCGGCTATTGAACTATCAATTGATATGCATACATCACCAGATTCCAAATAATTTTCCAAATTATTTATTTTCCAAAATATCTTTATAAGATATATAATTCCAACACTTCAAAAATAAATCAATATTTATTTTCAAACAAATTCCACTTTTCACATATAAATTCCATAATGAATTTATATTTCAAAATATCCATGCATATTCGATTTCAATAATTCATTTCAATTTATCTTCAAAAAGATAAATTCTAATTATTCACTTCATATTGGAAAACATTTCCATACTTATCAAAAATAAGTAATCGACAAATCTTTTTATTTTCAACCTTTGAAAATATTCAATATACTTAAATCGAATTAAGTATATTATTCATTCTTTAAGGGAAATCATTCTCTTAAACATTTTTATTTGGGCCAAAACGAATGTTGCGTAAAACATCGTTACAACGTCCCAAAATCACTAGTATAGGGATTCGAAATTAAATAGATATATAAATCCCAATACTATACAACCCATTTCCTTTCGGAAATCATTTACTATAACAACAGTGTTATAGTCCACCATTTCCTTTTATTTCTCGAAAACGTCTATTTCAACAATAAATGTTGAAATCTATGATTTCGAATCTCAACACAATTAAAACATCGTTAAATCGTTTTAATTCTATTTAAAACATTCACATTCAATACATTTTCTTTAACGTATTATTCACTATTCAAAAACGTGAATATACTTCATTAACAAATTTCATCCTTTCTATTCATTTTATTTTAAAGGATTATTCACTGTCTAAAAACGTGAATATAACTCCATTTATAAGTTATAACAATTAACTTATCAAAATAAGTCGTTTGCGAATTTATAAAACAACGTTTATAAATTCCATTTCCATTTATTTCATAACAACTTCCTTTATAAATCTTCTTTATTTACCTATTCGATTTATAATCTTAATTATAAACCAAAGGTCCAAATTATAAGCCAAACACTTATAATTTATTTATTTGCAAAAATCGTTCCTTTGAACTTTACAAATTTTATAAACCTATTGTTTATAAAATTCCATTTATAACTTCACCGTTACATAATTCTATAAATTTCATTCATTAATGAATTTCATTTTCACTTCATTCAAACACTTATAAAGACTCGTTTTATAATGTCAATATTTCGATTTATAAATATCCGTTTATAAATCTCTTAATATAAATCAATTAATATTATTCTTTAAAACATCTTTTAATTTCCTTTATAATTTCATCATTTCGATTTATAAAATAATCAAATTTTATAAATCCTATATTTAAACTTTTATCATATATTCAAAAATCCAATCTAAATTATTTTATAAAATCATTAGTTCATATTTCTCAAAAATCGACTTTTAATCGTATTTCTAAAAAATCAGCTTTTTAACTATATTTCACAAAAACCATAATTTTTATAACTTAAAAAAAATTATAACGTTTATTTATTTATAATGGATCAATTCCAAAAATATAGTATATTTTCAAAATCTCTTTAAAAATCATTTTAAAATCCCAAAATCTGGGTCCAATGATGCTACACACCAAATAGTCAATCACGACTAACAACGATATCATATATCGATATGATAATCCATCAAATATCAAAATATCTGAAATTAAATAAATACTGTTGAGGAATCCAGTTGGATCCCTCCAACCTGTTTCCTGCATCCAAAAACATTAGCACAATACCAATTTCGCTCCAGTACGAAATTATCGCGGTACATGTTCTTAATAAATATTATCCGCTTAATAACGGCGTAATAGGGTCTCATCCGCAAAAAATATGGGAAATCAATCAACTGCAATATATACATATGCCAATATATATACATTGATATAATATATAATACCAATTTCACTGATTATGAAATATTCGCGGTATATGTTTATATTAAATAACATCCGCTTACTAACGGCGCATAATGTCTATTTTAACAATCAATATATACAGTCATCATTCAAACATGCATTCAAATATTTTAAATCTAACTATTTAAAATAAAATCGAAACTGATTCGATTGAGTGAGAAGTTCTCACCTTGGTTTTAATTTCCGTTTTAGCTTTTATTTCGAATAAAATTAAACGCGCGTTTAATTTTACCCGAAATTCTCACTAACTCCAAACGACTCCAAACCAACTCCATCGCGTAGTGCTCGTCCATACGATTCCAACGCAACTGAGTTTGCATTTTTTCGACCTCGTATGAAAAAGTTATGAATTTTACAAGATTACACGATTTAAATAGCTTAAATTACAACATTTACTTTAAAACTTTTACCCTATGCCACATCAGCCATTGGATCCTTGCTCTTGCAATCTCCACCGTGCGTGCTTTCTTCCCATTTCACGCAAGATCCTACAGCAACATTCACGCACACAAACCCAAACCCTTAGAACTAGGGTTTCAATTTGCAATCTCATCGCTTGATTAAAACTCGATCAAACTCCTTCATGCTGTGCGCCTCCCCAACCACCATGCTCGGCCTCCAAGGCACAGAGCTCGGCTCTCTATTGCCTCTCGAAGTGCGTGCGTGAGATGTAGGTGACGGCCCAAAGTATCTCCCAATCCATAGCTCCATTCGCGATCTCCACCGTTCACATCGAAGCTCTCGTTGTGATCTTCATCTTTGTAGTTGAATGTTTTAGCCAAAACTTGATGGATTGAGAGATCAAAGGGAAAGAATGTTGAGCATTTCTGGCCATTGACTTATTAGGGCCGGCTACAAATTCGAATTAGGGTTTTGTGATAATTTTTTTATCAAATTTATGAAGGGGTAGGGCTATTTATAAGGAACGAGCGACACTATTCATCCCGGAAATTCCGAACTCCGATTTAGACGCCGTAACTAGCGTACCTAGGGTTTATCCCGCGTTTCGGACACAATGGAACAGGTTTCGGAAGCTAATTCGGAAGTATGTGCGAGTTATGGCTGAAAACGTTCAATTTAAATTAAACCGATTTAAACCGATTTCTAGGCGTTTTAATTTGTACCGGACAAACGGTAAATCCAAACGACTTGAAATTTGAAACCTTACAATAATATCACATTACGGATCCGATGAAACTGGTTTCGTCGAAATCCGAGACTTTTTGAAAAATGGCTATTTTGACTCGCCAAATTTAAATTAAAAATAATTAGATGCGTTTCGAGCTGCCACGATCAAACGATAACTCCGATTGACACGAAAATTGAAATCCGGTAATAACTAACTATTACGGATCCAATGGAACTGGTTTCGTTCAATTCTGAGACTGTTCAAAAATTGGCTATTTTACAGTCGATTATTAAATATTAAAATATTCAATTTCCACAAATTAACTTTTAATTCGATTTTAAAAGTTCTAAAATATTTCTATAACTCCAGTATGATTAAATAAAATTTTACAAATCATTTTCAATCATATTTAACTCTATTTTCAATTATTTCCATAATTTAACATATTAAATTATCGATTTAATTATCCAATTAAATCCAATAATTCAAATTAAAATTTATTTGACTTATAAATTCACTTATTAATATTTAAAAATAAATTAAATATTCATATTTTAATTATTAAAATTTCTGGGTCGTTACAATCTTCCCCCCTTAAAAGAATTTCGTCCTCGAAATTACAAGTAAGAAAATTACAGAATTTATTAGCTTTCCAAAATCCATAGTTAAACTTTTTACCAATCTTTACTAAGTTTCAAATCATACTTAGTTATCCTTTCAAAAACAACTACTATAGTTTAACTTTCAATTCCAAAATCAAAGTTATAGTTTTCAAAATTTTCCAATTCCTCAAAATTTTTCTAACGCCTTAAATTTCCGGAAAAATTCGCCATAGTCTCCTTTGCGCGGCTCGATCCGAAAAAAAAAATGACAGTATATATATCACAAATATACATCTCATCAAGTAATGAGGCATCCCGAAGGGAAAAAAGTGTAAAAGTACGATATTTAATCCGAGATATGTACCTTATATTTTATTAGCAAGCATATACGGCTAATATAGCGCTAAAACGAACTCCAAATGCGAAGCAAACGCGATCCGCACCTACTAAACTCAACAAACAACATGAGAATATGCATATATGAAAGTAATCTCAATATACAACATATATCTCCATAATAACTATATATGTCACATAGCACATGTAGTAAAACAACAAATGCAATATATATTCAACCATCAACCAATTACATCCATAACCAATCAATATTCATTTATATTCAATGAAACAGATTTTCAATATCAAATCACATTTGATTCATTAATGTTGGAATTACTAACATTCATTCTCATTAATTTCAATTAGTTAACATTCACTAATTAAATCCAATTCACATTCAATTCTATTCAAATTTATTTATCTTTAATTTGAATTCAATTTCATAGCTTTAAATTTCACTAATTCAATTTCATTAACACTTAATGAATTTTATACAATCAATCAACAATCAAATAACAACCGAAGTATATTAATTCCAACCAAATTCCTTTGCTTATATTCATACATTCAATTCGGTTTAAATTTTAATTGATTTTCATTCAATTTTTATTCAACTTCTAATAACATTTGAATTTTAATGAATTAACACTTATGTTCATTATTTTATATCAACTTAAATTTACATTTAATTGATTAACATTCAATCCATTAATTCAATTCAATTACAAAGTTGAATTCTATTACATAACTCAAGTTCATATTTATTTAATCCACTTGATTATTTACTTCGATACCAAAATCAATTCCATCCAACAACACTTAAGTTGTATTCCATTTAACTTTAAAATTCACTTTTATATTTACAACTCATATTCATAATATATCCATATAGTTTCACTTCTTATATATATAAGTTTATTTCACAATTGTAAATCACTTTAATTATAATTCAATTCTTATAATTCTTTTACTTATACAATTATTCTTTTACTTAGATTATTCAAACAACCTAACAATCAACTTATATACACTTTAATAATTCTTGAAAAATTATTTCTTTATATATAAAATATAATTAAGGTAAAATTATTGCATTTACCCAATTTAAAACAATACTGTGTCGAATTGTTCTATTCAAGTGTTTAGAAACCCCTTCGGCATAGTTTGACTGACCGTGCTGACGAAGGTTCATATGCCACTCAATAAACCAATCATCACAATATAAAACAATTTCATATTCACTAACAAATACGCTCTCATAGCTATTATTACACTCAAACTCATTCTAGAGTACTACTGACTCTATCTCTAATGAGTAATACCCAACAGAACCATGGTTGTCGCTTAACCATCAGCTCTGATACCACATTGTCAGGACACGATTCTTCGTCTTCCGAAAATTCAACATCGACACTCACTTTATCGACTGCCGAGAAATCGAACGACGGAAAACCGAACACTGAGGGTTTTAAAAAAAGAAAAGAAAAGAAAGAAGAGAGAAAAAGAAGAAAGAAAAAGAAAAATAGAGGGAAAAGAAGAGATAAGAAGATAGAGAAAATAGAGAAATTTGAAAACAGAAAATTTTAAAAATAGAAAAAGAGGAATTTTTAAAAATAGAACGGACAGAAAGGAAACAACAGAACAAACATCAGAATCTCACAATTCGCAGCGGAACAACATATAATAATAAATGAATAATCTTTAAACAAAGAACTATATCAGTTATTACATTACATTTCATTACATCATATCATATCATCAGAGTGTACAACATCATACAACAACAAACAGTGCAGCGGAAAAAGAAATACTATATAAACTAGTAATACGCCATGCCATCCAGCTTGCCTCCAGCAACTCCAGAATATCCAGAATATCCTGATAAACCTAACTCTTGACTGCCCGTGTGGAAAATTGGTGGGCACCCAGAGTTTAGGAAGGAAAACAATAAACTCCAAGTCAGTCATGTGACTGGTGTGAGAACTCAAAACAGTTTATTTATCTTTAAAATCAAATAGAGGAATATTTTTAAATTCAATTCGTAATGCTTTTAAAAATGAGACTACCATAAGGCCTCCCGCACAAACACACAATGCAAACGCAGAATCGGAGGAGATTTCTCCTTATGATAGTCAAAGATGCTTGATACGCATTTAAAATAACATTTGATATTATTATTAGTGTATAGTGTAGGAAAAATTCATTTCGAAAGTAGAATATAAATCTTAGCCAACATACGACCATTATCGTATGCCTACTATAGCTACTATCCAAACAGTGGTGACCACCATAAGTGAATAGCAGGTTCTACAACTAATACCGTACAAGTTTCGTATTGGGAATTGGATTTCCAACGAATGATCAGGCCAAGGAACTTCCCATTGCCACATGAGAATGCCTCTGGATGGACATCCCCGAGAACCAAACCGGATCTCTACCAACACAAGGCCGGGTTACTCCTAACTGAGTAACAACTGACCGAATATGCCATCCCCCGGTCCTTTGGGACCTTTTCACCGAGCGCTCGTAATCAATTCACACAATCATAAAGTGTTTTCAACATGAGTAAGTATCTGGGCTCCATACCATGATACTACCCTTTTCCAGAAGGAAATGGACACATCCTAAAGGGTGCTACCCCTCATAACCTTGCTGCTTCTTTCCTGTTTTGACCATTCACGGGGTGTGAGGCTCGACGAAGTCACGTCCACAAAAACATACTTTATACAAAAGCCATGCTTTGGGTCAACAAATGATCAACACAATGATCACTAGGATAGACGATCAAATAAACGATCCTATCACAAATAATCAACACAATGATCATTTCAACATCACTCAGCATGTCACATTACCAAAATGGGATATATCGCTGATAACTTCAACTATATAACCTTTGAGCTCGTACGTCTCAAAGAAGGGTGTTAAGCAAAGAATAAATTCTCCGCCACCAACAGAAATATATTTGAAAGAAATCGGCTTTATATCTCAAATTGTAATGTCAGGCATACAATCCATACAAGTCTGTTCCGGGCTCAAACAAAACCGAAGGCACTTACAAAGAAGTCCTTGCAATCCGGATATTCACAATCCTGATCGGATTTCCCATCACTTAGGGAATCTCTATACCAGGAGCGACCCAGTGCAGAGACAATCGATAGGTCATCCTATCGCTCTCGCAAATACCGGTCTTCAACACCGATCTTCAAATGCAATTCACGTCGTATCACATATTCGGAATGGGTTATACGACCCCATGGTCCTTTCCCGGTTAACCCGAATAGTGAGCGCTTATTCAAAAATAAGTGTGCATTCAAATTCAAACAATCATATCAAATACCCAATCAAAGGGAAATATTGATAGTCGGCTATTGAACTATCAATTGATATGCATACATCACCAGATTCCAAATAATTTTCCAAATTATTTATTTTCCAAAATATCTTTATAAGATATATAATTCCAACACTTCAAAAATAAATCAATATTTATTTTCAAACAAATTCCACTTTTCACATATAAATTCCATAATGAATTTATATTTCAAAATATCCATGCATATTCGATTTCAATAATTCATTTCAATTTATCTTCAAAAAGATAAATTCTAATTATTCACTTCATATTGGAAAACATTTCCATACTTATCAAAAATAAGTAATCGACAAATCTTTTTATTTTCAACCTTTGAAAATATTCAATATACTTAAATCGAATTAAGTATATTATTCATTCTTTAAGGGAAATCATTCTCTTAAACATTTTTATTTGGGCCAAAACGAATGTTGCGTAAAACATCGTTACAACGTCCCAAAATCACTAGTATAGGGATTCGAAATTAAATAGATATATAAATCCCAATACTATACAACCCATTTCCTTTCGGAAATCATTTACTATAACAACAGTGTTATAGTCCACCATTTCCTTTTATTTCTCGAAAACGTCTATTTCAACAATAAATGTTGAAATCTATGATTTCGAATCTCAACACAATTAAAACATCGTTAAATCGTTTTAATTCTATTTAAAACATTCACATTCAATACATTTTCTTTAACGTATTATTCACTATTCAAAAACGTGAATATACTTCATTAACAAATTTCATCCTTTCTATTCATTTTATTTTAAAGGATTATTCACTGTCTAAAAACGTGAATATAACTCCATTTATAAGTTATAACAATTAATTTATCAAAATAAGTCGTTTGCGAATTTATAAAACAACGTTTATAAATTCCATTTCCATTTATTTCATAACAACTTCCTTTATAAATCTTCTTTATTTACCTATTCGATTTATAATCTTAATTATAAACCAAAGGTCCAAATTATAAGCCAAACACTTATAATTTATTTATTTGCAAAAATCGTTCCTTTGAACTTTACAAATTTTATAAACCTATTGTTTATAAAATTCCATTTATAACTTCACCGTTACATAATTCTATAAATTTCATTCATTAATGAATTTCATTTTCACTTCATTCAAACACTTATAAAGACTCGTTTTATAATGTCAATATTTCGATTTATAAATATCCGTTTATAAATCTCTTAATATAAATCAATTAATATTATTCTTTAAAACATCTTTTAATTTCCTTTATAATTTCATCATTTCGATTTATAAAATAATCAAATTTTATAAATCCTATATTTAAACTTTTATCATATATTCAAAAATCCAATCTAAATTATTTTATAAAATCATTAGTTCATATTTCTCAAAAATCGACTTTTAATCGTATTTCTAAAAAATCAGCTTTTTAACTATATTTCACAAAAACCATAATTTTTATAACTTAAAAAAAATTATAACGTTTATTTATTTATAATGGATCAATTCCAAAAATATAGTATATTTTCAAAATCACTTTAAAAATCATTTTAAAATCCCAAAATCTGGGTCCAATGATGCTACACACCAAATAGTCAATCACGACTAACAACGATATCATATATCGATATGATAATCCATCAAATATCAAAATATCTGAAATTAAATAAATACTGTTGAGGAATCCAGTTGGATCCCTCCAACCTGTTTCCTGCATCCAAAAACATTAGCACAATACCAATTTCGCTCCAGTACGAAATTATCGCGGTACATGTTCTTAATAAATATTATCCGCTTAATAACGGCGTAATAGGGTCTCATCCGCAAAAAATACGGGAAATCAATCAACTGCAATATATACATATGCCAATATATATATATTGATATTATATATAATACCAATTTCACTGATTATGAAATATTCGCGGTATATGTTTATATTAAATAACATCCGCTTACTAACGGCGCATAATGTCTATTTTAACAATCAATATATACAGTCATCATTCAAACATGCATTCAAATATTTTAAATCTAACTATTTAAAATAAAATCGAAACTGATTCGATTGAGTGAGAAGTTCTCACCTTGGTTTTAATTTCCGTTTTAGCTTTTATTTCGAATAAAATTAAACGCGCGTTTAATTTTACCCGAAATTCTCACTAACTCCAAACGACTCCAAACCAACTCCATCGCGTAGTGCTCGTCCATACGATTCCAACGCAACTGAGTTTGCATTTTTTCGACCTCGTATGAAAAAGTTATGAATTTTACAAGATTACACGATTTAAATAGCTTAAATTACAACATTTACTTTAAAACTTTTACCCTATGCCACATCAGCCATTGGATCCTTGCTCTTGCAATCTCCACCGTGCGTGCTTTCTTCCCATTTCACGCAAGATCCTACAGCAACATTCACGCACACAAACCCAAACCCTTAGAACTAGGGTTTCAATTTGCAATCTCATCGCTTGATTAAAACTCGATCAAACTCCTTCATGCTGTGCGCCTCCCCAACCACCATGCTCGGCCTCCAAGGCACAGAGCTCGGCTCTCTATTGCCTCTCGAAGTGCGTGCGTGAGCTGTAGGTGACGGCCCAAAGTATCTCCCAATCCATAGCTCCATTCGCGATCTCCACCGTTCACATCGAAGCTCTCGTTGTGATCTTCATCTTTGTAGTTGAATGTTTTAGCCAAAACTTGATGGATTGAGAGATCAAAGGGAAAGAATGTTGAGCATTTCTGGCCATTGACTTATTAGGGCCGGTTACAAATTGGAATTAGGGTTTTGTGATAATTTTTTTATCAAATTTATGAAGGGGTAGGGCTATTTATAAGGAACGAGCGACACTATTCATCCCGGAAATTCCGAACTCCGATTTAGACGCCGTAACCAGCGTACCTAGGGTTTATCCCGCGTTCCGGACACAATGGAACAGGTTTCGGAAGCTAATTCGAAAGTATGTGCGAGTTATGGCTGAAAACGTTCAATTTAAATTAAACCGATTTAAACCGATTTCTAGGCGTTTTAATTTGTACCGGACAAACGGTAAATCCAAACGACTTGAAATTTGAAACCTTACAATAATATCACATTACAGATCCGATGAAACTGGTTTCGTCGAAATCCGAGACTTTTTGAAAAATGGCTATTTTGACTCGCCAAATTTAAATTAAAAATAATTAGATGCGTTTCGAGCTGCCACGATCAAACGATAACTCCGATTGACACGAAAATTGAAATCCGGTAATAACTAACTATTACGGATCCAATGGAACTGGTTTCATTCAATTCTGAGACTGTTCAAAAATTGGCTATTTTACAGTCGATTATTAAATATTAAAATATTCAATTTCCACAAATTAACTTTTAATTCGATTTTAAAAGTTCTAAAATATTTCTATAACTCCAGTATGATTAAATAAAATTTTACAAATCATTTTCAATCATATTTAACTCTATTTTCAATTATTTCCATAATTTAACATATTAAATTATCGATTTAATTATCCAATTAAATCCAATAATTCAAATTAAAATTTATTTGACTTATAAATTCACTTATTAATATTTAAAAATAAATTAAATATTCATATTTTAATTATTAAAATTTCTGGGTCGTTACAATATCTTTGTGCACATAATTATAAGTCTCAGGGTAGCTTACTTCATCTATTAACTTGTGTGAATAATGGGATGCACACTTGTATATGTTCCAGATAGCTCATTATATATTTTATTAGTACATAAGTGTGTCCACAAAAATATGGTTCAGTGTTCATTAACATGATTGTGAAGTACGTAGACATCATGCATGCATTAATGCATTGTTTACATTGTTTTATTAACTTGCACTAAACATAACTGGGTAAGTGATAAACCTCCTCTCTCTGTTGTATCTCACAGGGGAGCACGTGTATATATGTATGTTGCTTCATTTGCTTAGTGCATTGCTCACTTTTCTGATTTTTGCATTTGTGAAACTGATTTGTCAAAATTGTCGTTTCATATCTGGTTCATGTGTACCTAGTTGGGCTTCTTTCTGGTCAGCCTGCATTCATTGTTGTTGTAGATGTATTCATAAGTGTTGACCATCTTCTTTGTTTTGTGCTGTTACACTGCCTCCATTCAAAAGTATTGTTGCGTGGAGCTCTGTTGTATATTTGATTATTTGACCTTGTACACTCATGTTGCCCTGAGTTGAACCGTAATTTATTTGGGTTTGACCTTGTGCCCGGTTGTGTACATTATCACTGTTGTGGCAAGGCAGTGCACGCAAGCGTGAACTGCAGCCACATGGTATTCATTAGGTACATCATCACTGTAGTGGCAAGGCAGTGCATGCACGCGTGAACTGCAGCCACACAGTACTGCTTTTATTGTTATTTCTTTTGCTTTTGATTTATGGATCTATTTCGTATTCCATATGTTGTAGTGGCGAGGCAGTATACACGTGCGTATACTGCAGCCCTACTCGTGTTGACCTTTTAATTGATGTTCCAATTAATTTGAATTGATTCGCGTTATATTTACCGTTATCCGATTTCTTATTTAAGAATCGGATAGGTAAATTTATTTCTGTGACTGTCGTCTATTCATTATTTGATTATTATTGCTTCTGTGCATTAATAACTGAGTTTGAATTAGACTGACCCGGGTATTATTTTCTTTTGAATGTAATACTCGGGTCAGACCGAGTATTTACAGGTTGTTGATATCTTATTTTGGGTTGCTGCTAGAGCTATGAAGACTTTTCATACTTTTTGGAGTAGTCATTGTCTTAGTATAGGATGTTGTATATTCATGTATATTATTCACGATAATGTACTTGTATATGTAACATTCAGAGTCGACAGTTGTAGTTGTATCATATGTATTGTATCACATGTATATCAACTGACATCAGTTATATATATATGAGACTTTCCGTTATATCTGTGTTCCGCATTTACATTATCTGTGTTATTATTATATATATTGTCCTAAACTATTATGAACCATCGTAGTTCGTTTTATACTAGAATTGGGTATGTCGATGGGAGTAAATAAACATGAGATGAAAAAGAAAATTATATACCACTCCTATCGAGGTAACCAATACTGGTGTAAGGCCTAACTACGGATGGCTGCTCCAATCCAGCCTTATTCTTCGTGATAAAAGACAGTATTTCTTTTAATACTCTTTGTTATTGCGAGCATAGAGGTGGGGCGTCACAGCTTGGGGTTTATGGACATAATATAAAACATAACTTAGATGGAACATGTGTTACAACTAATTGTCGATGTTTTATATGTGCTTTGAGTCAAAACTAAAGTTTTGAAATTATGATGAAATTTTTTAAATAGCTTTATTTAAAAATAAAAGTGAAATTGTACTTTGATGATTCGATTGATTTGTGTTCTGTTATCAAAGTGTGTAGCGAAACAGTAAGACTGCTTCGCTGAGTACAGCTGATAATTATTTTGATTTAAAAATCAAAATATGAAAATGAATTTAATTCATTATGTTTTTTAACCAGTGGTTTTGATTTGTTGAAAATTTATACTGGTTTTCTTTAATACTAATCGCATGCTGATTAGATTTTTGCTGTTTTAAATTATCTTCATTGAAGATATATTTGAGTAATTTCTTTGTTTATTTAGTAGTGTGCGTGCAAACATGAGTTGCACGTTACTACACTAATTTTACATTGAACCGATGCTTGGTTATGAAACGTATTTGGTTGCCGTTATTTTTATAACGGGATTTTCACACTAGTGCTACGTTTTGAAGTACGGTGTTTTGTTGACATTTTAATGAATGAAAATTCACTGATATTATATTTTGATGCAAATTATTTAGATGAGAATTTGACGTTTAAAAATTACTGTCACTTTGACTTCAGTATCCGTCATATTTTAAAGTGGATTTTCAAGCGGTTATCCCGCAATGCTGATTTTGAGATCCGTCTCTACGGTGTTTTGAGAAGTACAATTTTCTTATTGAAATTGTCACTAATGTTGCTATTTTATCACGGATTTGCAAATTGTTTTAAAAATAAAATTTATTTTTCAAAATTTTTATAGTTTGCGCTTTCAAAAGAATGAGGAAGCGATTTAAACGATTCAGCAAAATCGAGGACTATGAACCCTTTCTTTTACTGATTCGCTTTATTCCGGACTTGTTCGTTTGAGAATGTAAATTATTACTTTTATAAAATAAATAAAATTGTTTTCAGAATTTTTACAGTTGCGTTTTCAAAAGAATGAGAAAGTGATTTAAACGTTTCAGCAAAATCGAGGATTATGACCCCTTTCTTTTACTGATTCGCTTAATTCCGGACTTGTCCGTTTGAGAATGTGAAATGTTATTTTTGGAATACACAATTTTGCACTTTCAAGGAAACGATGAAGAGATTTAATCAATTTAGTAAAACACGTGGTTATGGGACATGTGCGTTTGCTATTTTGGTTAATTCCGGACTCGTTAATTGAAACATTTGCTGTGTGATGATTTTGATGATTTTACACGTTCAAGAAAACGATGAAGAGAATCAAACGATTTAGTAAAACACGTGGTATGGGACATGTGCGTTTGCTATTTCGGTTAATTTCGGAATCGTTAATTGAATATATGATGATTTTCGTGTGCTTTCGAGCCACTATGAGGACCTTCGGGTCATATGATGGACCTTTGGGTCAAATACCAGTACCAGACCTTCGGGTCATATGTTGGACCTTCGGGTCATATGATGGGCGCCAATATTATGATGGGTACTTGGTAGGCTTCGGCCATATGAGATGCACGTGCAGCATAGCTAAAACTCGCCATCTGATGGGATCGATCCAACCTTTTATGTTGATTTTCTAGAGTATCTTAATTGATTTCTAGATATTTGTTGAATCTAATTATCTGCAGGTAATTAGATATTTGATGTTATGAGTTCTGATTATCGTTTTTGATAATTAGATATTTGATATTTAATTATCGCCTGAGATAATCAAATATTTGTTGATATGAGTTCTAATTATAGTTTTTGATAATTAGATATTTGAGATTTGATTATCGCCTGAGATAATCAAATATTTGTTGATATGAGTTCTAATTATCGTTTTTGATAATTAGATATTTGAGATTTGATTATCGCCTGAGATAATCAAATTTTTGTTGATATGAGTTCTAATTATCGTTTCAGGTAATTAGATATTTGAGATAATCAAATATTTGCTGATTTGAAATTTGATTATCGACTGAGATAATCAAATATTTGCTGATTTGAAATTTGATTATCGCCTTTGATAATTAGGCCTTTGCTATTTTCTGATTATCTACTTGATAATTAGATTTTTGTTGAAAATTTGTGAATTTCTTTTATGAGATTAAAAGATGATTTTGTGATTGTGTTGCCCATTGAGTGCTTTAAGAATTCTGGTCGATGCGCTTGATCAATGTTATCGATAGGAATCTCCTAGACGCTTTGATGAGACCATCAGACACAGTAAATTAAATTGTAAAAATGAATTTTTTTTGAAAAGATAATTACATAAAGTAAATCGTAAATTTTGAAAGTTTTAGCTTTTCGGGAAAGAATATTATTTAAAACAACTCTTTTCCGATACTTCTATTCTTGCGATTCCCGAGGGGAACCAAGACTTTATCGTTTGCACCAATGCTAATCGTATTGGTTTGCATGCCATTCTCTTGCATAAGAGAACGTGCTGTCTCTTGTGTTTCTAAATCATTAATGCCTATTTAGACTAGATATGTCACTCATGATCTAGTGCTCTTGGCTATTGATTTCGTTCTTCAAAATTTGGCATCATTATTTTTGGGTGAGAAATTTGTTCTCTACCCTGATCATGAATCTTGGGAATATTTATTTTCTCATAAGGAACTTAATTTGCGACAACCACGTTGACTCGAGTTCCTTACATCTTATGATCTTGATATTATTTACCACTCCCGGATGGGAAATCGTGTTGCCGGTACACTTAGTCGTAGGCAACAAGTGGTTGTTTCTTTGATGATGTCCGAATGGAATCATCTTTTTACCAAGTTCATCAGACATTTCGATGTACTTCGTTTTATTGAGCTTCGTCTCATTCCTTTTATGGACTTGCGTCTGATGTTCTTTTATGGTGATCGGTTCGTTGGACGTACCGTTTTTGTACTACGTCGGCGTTCCGAATTAATGAAGCTTTGATTCATCTGGCGTGCCGTTATTGTACTACGCTGTTGTTCCAAATTAGTCGTTTTTCACCTATGAAAGGTGTTGTGCGTTTCAGTCGGTCGGGAAAGTTAGTACCTCGATATATTGGGCCATTTCCTATCACTGAACGTATTGGTTTCTTGGCTTATCGCCTCTTATTACCGGCTCAATTTTCTATTATTTATGACGTTTTCACACGTCTTCCTTCTACGGAATTGCCTTAGGGGTTCCGATTTTATTCTTGAGCCCGGTATTATTGAAGATGTCTTCTTGTGGATGTTCAGTGGTTCTCAAATCCAAAGGATTTCTCTTAGGAATCCGGAGAATTCATCGAGCAAACACGTTCAGGCTTGCTCCTTCATGCTCTTTATGGTGAACTTCCTATTTCGAATTTCTTCATCTCGTGATAATATGCTCTTATGGTTGTTACCTTTTGTCCATTTATTCTTTATGATTGCGAGGACGCAATTTCTTTAAGGAGGGGAGTCTGTAACAATCCAGTATTTCGTACCGATTAATTATCATCTTTGGACGATAACTTTTCCTAACTAATTGCCTATTGAAGTTTTTAAATTTGAATCAAAATTCTTTTATAAATTGTTAAAGAGATTGACGGGCTTTGAAAATTAAATAATGGTCCATTTTCTTTATTGGGCCGTGATAATTCACTAAAGCATATAACCGATTTCTTTTTCCCCCCTTTTCATTCATTCTCGTTCGAGACCTAAAACGAACGAAAGAAAATTAATGGCGGCCTCTTTTTCTTCATTTATCGTTCGTCCCTCTCCTTCATCCCTCTGCTAAAGCTAGGGCTTCAGCAATCGGCTTCTTCAAGTCGATCGGGTTCGACTTCGATGGTCTCCTCCTTGCTTCGGCCGCTTCTTCCTTATCGAGAGCGTCCCCGCTTCAATCATGGTGAGTAATTTACATTACTCACATCTTATTCAAACTGTTCGATTACGTTTCATTGTTTCGGCCTTGACTTGATTTTTGGATGTTGGATTGGTTTGAATTGGGCACTGACTTGTTTAAAAATCGGCCTTGGCATTTTTGTGACAATTGATTTTGGTTTCCTTACTTTGCCAATTTCATATAACCTGATTCTTGATTTTGGTTTGAATCTGTCGTTTTGAATTCTTTGACGGCTTTGACTTTTGCTGGCGACTTTTGGTTGTACGTTCAACCCAGTAGCATACTTGATTTGTTCGATCATTGACTTGCATTCACCCAGATGCTGTTGGCTTCACTTGAGTATATTGTAGCCTGGTCCTCATTTTATGTTGTCACCGCCTCTTACTCTGTTATTTGCTGGTCTTTGCCTATTCTTCGGCATTGTGCCTTGTTCTTGATCATGGTATTAGCACTGTCCAGTTTACAGTTGAATGCATGTTGTATTTTGGGATACACTTGGGTTATGCTTCACTTGTGTACTTGGTGGCACTCGGTCTAGTTACCGTACTGATTGACCCATTATCTCTGTTCATATTTAAACTTGTCCGAGCTTCTTGCACCTCACTTGCATTTGATATCTCATGACTTTGTATGCTCTGCATATACTTTCTATTACATGCATATTTGTTTGCACTGTATATTGGGTTTGCTTCTCATGATTCACTGCCTTGGTTCTCGACCAGTTCACTGTCGAGTTTTTGCATTTGACCTTGTGCATTTCAGCACTGGATTGAGTCATGTTACTAGGTATTGCTTTGAGATAGTTTGGGTTTATATGCAGTTAGTCTATTCTCTGTCACTGGAGCGAGCTTTGGTCTCATTGATGCATTCCAATTTCTTGAGTATTGTTCATGTCTCCACTGATATTCAAGTTCATATCCACTGTCTGGCATTGTTTTGCCTTTCTCTGACTGTTGGTACCACTATTATGTATGAAAGTGGTCACGCTCTATGCTTATGCAGTTTTCTTGACTTTGATATGCACTGCATGTTCAATCATCTCCACGTGTGTTAGCCATATAATTGTTCTTTGTTCTGCTATTCAATTTAGACTAAGTTATGTACATATCTTTGTGCACATAATTATAAGTCTCAGGGTAGCTTACTTCATCTATTAACTTGTGTGAATAATGGGATGCACACTTGTATATGTGCTAGATAGCTCATTATATATTTTATTAGTACATAAGTGTGTCCACAAAAATATGGTTCAGTGTTCATTAACATGAGTGTGAAGTACGTAGACATCATGCATGCATTAATGCATTGTTTACATTGTTTTATTAACTTGCACTAAACATAACTGGGTAAGTGATAAACCTCCTCTCTCTGTTGTATCTCATAGGGGAGCACATGTATATATGTATGTTGCTTCATTTGCTTAGTGCATTGCTCACTTTTCTGATTTTTGCATTTGTGAAACTGATTTGTCAAAATTGTCGTTTCATATCTGGTTCATGTGTACCTAGTTGGGCTTCTTTCTGGTCAGCCTACATTCATTGTTGTTGTAGATGTATTCATAAGTGTTGACCATCTTCTTTGTTTTGTGCTGTTACACTGCCTCCATTCAAAAGTATTGTTGCATGGAGCTCTGTTGTATATTTGATTATTTGACCTTGTACACTCATGTCGCCCTGAGTTGAACCGTAATTTATTTGGGTTTGACCTTGTGCCCGGTTGTGTACATTATCACTGTTGTGGCAAGGCAGTGCACGCAAGCGTGAACTGCAGCCACATGGTATTCATTGGGTACATCATCACTGTAGTGGCAAGGCAGTGCACGCAAGCGTGAACTGCAGCCACACGGTACTGCTTTTATTGTTATTTCTTTTGCTTTTGATTTATGGATCTATTTCGTATTCCATATGTTGTAGTGGCGAGGCAGTATACGCGTGCGTATACTGCAGCCCTACTCGTGTTGACCTTTTAATTGATGTTCCAATTGATTTGAATTGGTTCGCGTTATATTTACCGTTATCCGATTTCTTATTTAAGAATCGGATAGGTAAATTTATTTCTGTGACTGTCGTCTATTCATTATTTGATTATTATTGCTTCTGTGCATTAATAACTGAGTTTGAATTAGACTGACCCGGGTATTATTTTCTTTTGAATGTAATACTCCGGTCAGACCGAGTATATACAGGTTGTTGATATCTTATTTTGGGTTGCTGCTAGAGCTATAAAGCCTTTTCATACTTTTTGGAGTAGTCATTGTCTTAGTATAGGATGTTGTATATTCATGTATATTATTCATGATAATGTACTTGTATATGTAACATTCAGAGTCGACAGTTGTAGTTGTATCATATGTATTGTATCACATGTATATCAACTGACATCAGTTATATATATATGAGACTTTCTGTTATATCTGTGTTCCGCGTTTACATTATCTGTGTTATTATTATATATATTGTCCTAAACTATTATGAATCATCGTAGTTCGTTTTATACTAGAATTGGGTATGTCGATGGGAGTAAATAAACATGAGATGAAAAAGAAAAATATATACCACTCCTATCGAGGTAACCAATACTGGTGTAAGGCCTAACTACGGATGGCCGCTCCTATCCAGCCTTATTCTTCGTGATAACAGACAGTATTTCTTTTAATACTCTTTGTTATTGCGAGCATAGAGGTGGGGCGTCACAGTGGAAGCTAACGATTGGTTAGTAAACCGTTTAGGGCGAACGTGGGGTATGGGACTCACGTTAACACTTTACGGGTTCCTTGCTTAAAGTTCGTGACACGTTCCTTTTATTACCTTTGGGATAGTGTCTTCGGACTGTCTCCCTTAGAGGTATCGTTTTGGCATCTCTACTTAGATGGCCGTTATACATCTCTACATAGATGAATCGTTGTTGGCATCTCTACTTAGATGGCCTGTTATACATCTCTACTTAGATGTATCGTCTTTTACATCTCTACTTAGATGTTTTTGTTTTGGCGTTTGTGCTTACGTTATGTCAATGATATGAGGCTTGTTATACATCTCTACTTAGATGGTTGTTTCTTCTCTATGTGACAGATTTTTGTCTTTATTACTATGATATATGTTTCTCTTTTGGAGATTATTATGTTATATGTTGCCTCGTTATCTTATCGTGATTATTGTTAAGTTTATCTAACTGATTTGTTTAGCTAGCCTGACCCGAGTATTTTATGCTCGGGTCAGATCGAGTTGTTTCAGGTTAGGTCGTTTTGGACTTAGATTGCTTCAGTGCTTCCGCTTTGGATATATCCGCTATACTATAGATAACTTTACTTGTTATCCATCCTTTATGATACTCTGATATTATGACTATCTTGTGTATATTCATTTGACTCACAAATGTGTGAGTAGTGGCTTTGTACCCACTTATATATTTGGATCTGTACTTGATGTTGTGTTGTGCTAAGACTATTTGCTTATTTTCTGATGTTGTTCTGTGATGATGCTCATTTCGCTATTATTTTTTGTTTTGATAGATCTTTTAGCCATTGTAGTTTTTTTATTTAAGTATTTATTGAATATGTCGAACCACATGCGAAAAAAATAGATTCCATTTTTCAACGTGTTCAGTAGATAGTTAAAGTAAGATTACACATGGTCGCTTCCATTATACTCTATTGTCTGCATTAGCAGAAGGTATTATCCATATAATACTCTTTGTTAATGAGGCTCTCGGAGTGGGGCGTTACCATTAGGATATAACCATTTAAATCTTTTTTTGGATAAGACATAAGTGCTTTTACACGTTAATGGGCAAATTAACATGTTTTATTCAATTTGATTAAATTCTGAATTATTTTGATCTTCATATGATTTGAAATTTTAATATGTTGAAGAGAACATATTAATTGATTTTCTGGAATTTTTCCAATATTTTTCAAGATGTTTTAATAGTCATATAAAATTATTTAAGGAGCGTGACTTAATTGTTTTGTATAATTATAAAGGAGAAATGGGGTTTTTTCGAATTTATTTAAATTTCCAAATAAGGAAAGTCAGCAGCAAATTTGAATATAACATTATGGCAACAAATTAGATTTAGACAAACAAGGAAGGTGGGGTACAAAGAACTATTTAAACTACAAATTTTCAGTATTTAACTCTTTCGGCAAGAGCTTTCACTTTTATTCCAAACCTTCTAACATGGTTGAAAGGTATCAAACCTTTTGGCTAGCTCAAATACCAATGCACATGGTATCAGGCAACTGGTAAGTAGTGAATTGGAAGGAGTCGAAAGGTTTAAGGATGAAACGTTAGAACTTTTGAAGCAGATGAAACCTTGTTTTGGTTTTAAAGAAAATACACGTGATAGCTTTCGATAAAGAGCTTTCGACGTTGTCAAGTGGTTTAAAAGAAAAAGGTTTCAATTGGTTTTCTTTCTTGTTTTAAACGAAACCTTTCGACAAAGTCGAAAGGTTAGCTTTCGACATGATTGGATGCATAGTTGCGGCTTCCAAACCTTTCGGCCCAGATGGGGTCAAAGGTTCTCTTTCATTTTCTAAAATTTGTCGCCTCCCTCCACTGTTTTCGAAGGGTTGGTTCAAACACTAAGACTTCATTATTTTTGAATGGTTTTAAAGGGGTTACCTTCAATGATTTCGAAAGGTTTTAGGTTTTGAAGGAGGTTACTATCCATGATATCGAAAGGTTTTGATTTTGAAAGGTTTGGATTTCGAGAGGTTTTGAGTTTCATTTCTTTCAAAAGGTTTATAAATGGTTTTATAGGGCGGATACCTAAGATTATCGACAAAGTTGAAAGGTAGAACCTTATAACAAGGTCGAAAAGAAACCTTCCAACAAGGTTGAAAGGTATGATTTTATGATGCTTTCAAAAGGAAGGCTTCCAAAGGGGCTAACTTTGGATGTTTATCTGCTTTCGAATGCGACTTCGTTCGAAGGGGTTTAAAGGGCTGTTTTTAGCCATTTTTCTTAAGTAAAGTTTTGCTAAATTGAAGGGGCTACTTTGAAGGATTGTAGCATAAAATACTTATCTTTGTTTGAATATTAAAGAGGGATCCTTACATAAATTGAATATTATTAAACCTTAGGGACATCGTGTGGGTTTAACATTTTTGATACATAGTTTGGGATTTCAAACAGAAATATGCTTTCAAAAGTATACATTGGGGCTATCAATGTGTTTTTATTTATAACCTAATTGGGGATACCAATGGGAATGGGTTAAATAGGTGGTATACCTAGACAAAATAACTAATCATGGGGATCATGAATTTTTATAATAAGCATAGGGATCATGATATTCTAATTGCCCAAGTGTTGGGTTCTCGGTTAACCTAGGAAAACCATGGGATGTGCGGTGGGTAGCCCACATCGGATTTATAAAGTAAAAATGTTTTGCCAGAGGTGGTTAGCCTCAGGATTTGGCAACCAAGGGTTCATAGTCATCCTAGGAAAACTATGGAGTGTGCGGTGGATAGCCCACACCAACTTTTATAAAACAATGTACGATGGATTATCTGCATTTATTTTAATGGATTTGGGATGGATAGTCCTATTAAATTATGATGCATGGTCATTTTAAATTTTTTAGAGGGGAAGTCTATTTTAGATGGGATATCTAATAAATGGATGGATGAGATATCAAATATTTATGATTTATGGCTTTGTTTCATATTATGTTAAGACTAATCATCTTAGGTGCAGGAGCATAGTAAATGATTTGCATGTTTTGTTTTGGATACTAGTGAGGGGAAAACCGTTTCGCTAAGTGGCATGGTCTCACTAGATATCTATTAATGATAAGAGATAATAGGGGATAATTCATACCAGACTTATAGTTGACTCGAAGTTTGTGTTTCTCCACGAACTCCCGAGTATTCAAGTTTAATTTGAGCAGTCTGAGAGTGGGAGACTTTTGGGTTTTTGGATGAATAAGCTTCCGAAGATATGCATGACGCAGCGTTAGCTATATAGGAGCTATTTTGTGTTTTCCGCTGTGATGTACTAAGAATGTAAAATTCATATTAATAGTTCTCTGATCATCATAAGTGGACATCTTGATATGTCGCGCTTATCGTATTTTGTACATGTATATGTAATCTGAACGTGGGTAACGTTTGGGGTTATGTAATTAAATCTGAATAATATTCATAAGAAATGGGAAACTTTATTTTGTTGAAGTTTAAAATTTTTATATTCTTGTGTTTTTGTGTTGCCAATAATTTCAAGATTCCGATTTCGGTCGCTAAGAAATAACACCTATGGATGACTGCAGCATCCGTAGTGGTCTGTCTTGAGCCTCCGAAAGAAGGATGTTATAGCGCCATCGGTCCCAAGCATTTTATAATATAGCATTAATGGGAGGTTATGTAGGCAATTCCTTCTAGATACCATTGTTGGATGCTCGACGTGGTGTAACAAGTGGCCTTACCATTGAGCTTTAAACAGGGATGTAGCGGACCTTAAGTCATCTTTAGTATAGGGTCTTATTGAACTTGATCTCATCAATGCAAGCCGACACTACAAGATCCTTTCAATGTGTAAGTATGTTACATGTAGTCATTTTTTTGGATTTCAAATTGGATACTTGATACGAAGCAGTTAGATTGTAAAAGTGTAGTGTGACGACCCGAACTTGATGCCCGGCAGATGACATCGAATCTGTATCGTCGGAGTTTGCAACAACATTAGATGATAAACCGCACAGCGGAAATAAAAGATGACTGCATCAATATACAATATAGATATAATGTTAGATACACCATAATACAACATATCCAACACCATCAGAGAATATATACAACACAACACCATAGCAGAAATATATCGACATCAGCAAAGTCTTTAAGATAATCCAATATTGCAACTCCATACCAAAACACCAAAGCCAAAGCTCCGAAATTCAAGCTCGAACTATCTTCCAGCTGAACTTTTAGCAAGTGTGATCCCAAGCACAATTGCCAAATCAACAAATTCAAAAATCCAAAAGCTGGAGAAGATTCCAAATGCTACTGAACCAAAGACTTCGAATTGCTAATGATTCTATACCTATTATTGGATTATCTGGAAAAAAAACCCAACTCTGGATTGCCGTCTCTGATACCAAAATGTAGCGACCCGACTTTCTATCACCAGAAAGACGCATCACTAATTAAGAAAGAAAGAGATAGAAGAAGAGAAGAAGAGAAGAAAGAACAACAACACATCAAAATCTCACAGCGGAACGAATGAAATATAATATATAGTGTGGAAAATTGTGGGCATCCAGAGTTTAGGAAGGGAACAATAAACTCCGGGTCAGTCATAGGACTGGTATGAACAAACAAAAACAGTTTATCTTTAAAACAAACAACTAAAGATTTTAAAATTGAAATCCGCAATTCATTTTGGAAATGAAACTACCATAAGGTCTACCCGCACACACACAATGCAAGCACACAATTGGCGGAGATTTCTCCTTATGATAGTCAAATATGCTTGATACGCGAAAACCATTTTGATATTATTATTAGTGTATAGTGGAAAACATTTGCAAGTATAATATTAATTTTAGCCAGCATACGTACCATTATAGTATTCCTACTATAGCTACCATATTAGATGGCAGATTCTACAACTAAAACCGTACAGGGAGCGTATTGGATGATTGGAATTCCAACAAATGGTTAGGCCAAGGAACTTCCTATTGCCACATGAGTACGCCTTTGGAGGGACGCCCAAAGAACCTACCCGGATCTTTGCCAACACAAGGCCGATTTACTCCTTGCCCGCGAGTAACACCTAAGATATGCCATCCCCGGTCGTTTGCAAGCTTTATCCGAGGATGCTCAACCACAAAGCAACATAACACAGTAATAAATTTACATTGTCCACATGAGTTAAGTATCTGGGCTCCATACCATGATACCACCCTTTTCTAGAAGGAATGGACATGCCTTAGGGGAACGACCCCTACAACCTTGCTGCATCTTTCCTGTTTCGATCATTTCCAGCGTGTGAGGTTCTGATGCAGTCTCGTCCACAAAGCTACACTTTTTCACAAAGCCACACTTTTTCACAAAGCCATGCTTCAATCAACCAATAATCAACAACACTTCATATGCCACATTACCAAATTGAGAATGTATCACTAGTAACCATCAACTATATAGCCTTTGAGCTCGTATGTCTTAGAGAAGGATGTTAAGCTAAGAGAATAAATCTCCGCCACCAAACAGAAATGTATTTGATAAAAACCAGCTTTACATCTCAAAGTGTAACGTCAGACACACATCCATACAAGTCTGTTTTGGGTTCGAACAGAACCGAAGGCACTTCCAAAGAAGCCCTTGCAATCCGGGTATTCACAATCCCGATCGGACTTCCCATCACATATGGATATCTCTATACCGTAGCTACTCAGTGCAGAGTCATTCGACGGGTTATCCTTTCGTTTTCGAAAATACCCGGTCTTCACCATCGGTCTTCAAATGCAATCCATAACGTCGTATCATTATTCGGAATGGGTTATATGACAAAAGGTCCTCTCTAGGCTAAACCGAATAATGAGTGCAATATTTAAAAACATATGGACATTGGGATTTCAGTTAAGTCACGACTTAAAATCCAAAACATTCCTTTCAAATGGTTTAAACAAATTACCATTTTCAAATCTTTAAATAAAAAGATTCACCTCACAAAGTTCACCCATTTTTCACAAAGATTCATTCATAGTTTTTAAAACAATTTCCATTTCAAATCGGATTTACTCACCAATCTTTAAATCAAAGACTCAATTTATAGCTTTCAAAACCGTTTCCAAAGATTCATTCATAACTTGGAAAACCATTTTCATTTCAAATTTGAAATCCTTTCAACATAAATTGGAACTTCATTTCTTATATGAAAGTTTTATTTATTTGAAAACAAATAGTTTTCGTTTCAAAAAATTCTGATTTCATTTATACAAGTTAAAGCCCTTGGGTTAAATTTAAATTCCCAAAACAACACTTTTAAAATGGTTTAAAACCATATAAACACATTTATAACTTGTATAACTTTTTTAATCATAATTTCCAAACATAGAATTCTATTTCAAATCTTGAATTCAAATTCGAATCAAATTATTTAAATTTCAAAACTTTATCAAATTGTTCAAAATAACTTTTATCTTTAAAACTCTTTTTCAAAAGCTTTTTACATTTAACCCAATACCATTTCCAAAACCATTTGGATTCAAAAATTCAATTTTAAAATTATTTCAAAAATCTGTGACTTAACCAATTTCCTCGTGCAATCCATATTTGTGTGTGTAAGGTGTAGTCCAGGGGTTTTACATAATAGTGCAATATTATCAAATCATCACAGATTCAAGCATATCAATATCGTTAAGCGGTATATTCTATAACGCTTATCTTCCATACATAGATTCATAGATAAATAATATACATTTATCACAGATAAAATAAATTACATTCATCACAGCTTGAATTAAAACAATTCATATCACAAAGCATCACACAATAGAGGTATCAAACAATTCACAGCATTCAATAGAATACAATCATCCATAAGGAAAATTAATTGGTCATCTGATTAATTGAAGCGAGATTAATCACTAATTCTAGTTGATTAACATTAATTATAAATTAGTTAACTTTTAAATTATTAATTGATCAACCTAAATTAATAATTGGATAAAATTTTAATCATTTAATAATTAATCCTTAATTATTTAATTATTCTTTATTTAATTACCCTTAATTAATTACATTAATTTATTAGCCCTTAATTAATTATCCTTTAATTAATTTATCCTTAATTAATTACTTATTTACTCTTAATTATTAATTAATTAAATATTAATCAACTTCATTAATAAATCATTATTAATCCTTAATTATAATTAATTATCCTTAATAAATCTTTAATCATCCTTAGGTTACTTATACATTTAATTAATTTTAAAGATAAATCATTAGAATCTTTAATTAATAAGCCTCGTAATTAATCATTATTAACCATAAATTTATTCAAGAGATTAAGGTTAGTTAAAACGACATTTCATCTTGATTAACTCTTAATTAATCATAAAATCACCTTGATTAAAAACAAGTTAACCTTTAATTATATTGATTAATTAATCACCTATCTTAAGTAATTAATTATAAAAATCCATTTGAAAGCATTTCAAAATAAATTACATAATATATTACTTTTAAAAACCAATCATATGAAAGCATTCGAAAACATAATTTTTATTTTAGCTTTTAATAAATAATTAATATATTTTGAAACTTGATTATATTTTCCCGTTATTTTTTTTACTTTGTTCGCCCTTTCTATGTTGTTAAAAACTTGTTTAAACATTTATATTGTTTAATCCTTGATAAATATTTACTTAAAAATTTAAACATTCAACTGCAACATAAATGACCCAAGCCATTTCTCGATTTACCTGAGCACAGCTTCGAGTCCGCTACAAATTTTCCCAAGCCACCTTATAATTTTAAAAAAACTTGTTTTGATTAAAATTCTATTCAAACACTCTTGTGTTCGACCCGAGCTTGTCTTCGAGCCACATAACCAATGCCCCGAAATCAACTTCGAGCAACATCCTCTTATTCTTCCAGTAACAGTCCCTGACACCACCACATCAACGTGCCCGGCCAATCGTGGAAACTCCGACCATTGCGCCACCTTCGACATGTCGTCGGCCATCTCTACTGACGACCTGACCCCACAGATACACCAATCTCGCCAAAAACCAAAATCGAGCTATCGAATGAAAAACTGGAGCGAAGTTCGATCAGCAATTTTCCTCACCATCGACGGCGACGACCGTCTTACGCCATGCCTCCATGTCCACAACCTCGTATCTCACCCACGAACCAATACCCCTCGGTCTAGCTGTAACGATCCCGGATTTTTACTAAGTTTAAATTGATAATTAATTTAATTTTTGAATAAAAATTATGAAATTAATTCGTAAACTGATTTGAGTTTCACCAAATTCGAATAAAAATATATGTGTTATTTTATCAAAGTATAATTAAGTTTTAAAAATGATTTCTTTAAAAGTTAAATATATATATATATATTGTAAAGACCTGTAAATCCGTACTCCTTGAATAGACACTAATCTCCAGTGATTAACTCAAGATGAACGGAAATACGAACCCTTAGGGTTGAAGAAGAAGAAAACGATAGAACAGAACAGAAACAACAGACAATATCAGAATCTCACAATTCGCAGCGGAACAACATATAATAGATAAATGAATAATCTTTAAACAAAGAACTATATCAGTTATTACATTACATTATATTACATTACATTACATCATCAGAGTGTACAACAACAACATGCAGCGGAAACGAAATATAATATACTAGTAATACGCCATGCCATCCAGCTTGCTTCCAGCAACTCCTAAATTCCAGAATATCCTGATAAACCTAACTCTTGACTGCCCGTGTGGAAATTGATGGGCACCCAGAGTTTAGGAAGGAAAACAATAGACTCCGAGTCAGTCATGTGACTGGTGTGAGAACTAAAACAATTTATTTTTCTTTAAAATCAAAATAGAGGAATATTTTTAAAGTCAATTCGCAATGCTTTTAAAAATGAGACTACCATAAGGCCTCCCGCACACACACAATGCAAACGCAGAATCGGAGGAGATTTCTCCTTATGATAGTCAAAGGTGCTTGATATGCATTAAAAAGAAACATTTGATATTATTACTAGTGCATAGTGTAGAAAAATTATTTCGAAAGTAAAGATATAAATCTTAGCCAGCATAGACATTTCGCACTTATGCCTACTATAGCTACATGTTCAATAGCAGGTTACCACCACATTCCATGGCAGGTTATACAACTAAAACCGTACAAGATCGTATTGTTTCTTTGGATTTCCAACAAATGGTCAGGCCAAGGAACTTCCCATTGCCACATGGAAACGCCTCTGGAAAGACGCCCCAAGAACCAAACCGGATCTTTGCCAACACAAGGCTGGGTTATCCCTAACTGGGTAACTACTGACATGAATATGTCATCCCCCGATCGTAACCGATCTATCCGAGGATCCTCGATTTCCAACAACCACAAAATATGCAGCAACAACATAGGTTAAATATCTGGGCTCCATACCATGATACCACCTCTATCCAGAAGGAATGACATACACTAAAGGGGCGCTACCCCTTAATAACCTTGCCGCATCCTTCCTGTTTTCACCATTTCCGGGGTGTGAGGTCCGACGAAGTCTCGTCCACAAAGCCACGCTTATACAAAAGTTGTGCTTTAGGTCAACAAATGATCATAGAAATGATCACAAAGATAAACGATCAAACAAATGATCATATCACAAATGATCAAACGATGATCATTTCACAACAACACTTAGCATGCCACACTACCAAATTGGGAGTATATCACTAATAACCTTCAACTATATAACTTCTGAGCTCATACGTCTCAGAGAAGGGTGTTAAGCTAAGAGAATAAATTCTCCGCCACCAACAGAAATATATTTGAAAGAAATCAGCTTTATATCTCAATTTGTAATGTCAGACATACAATCCATACAAGTCTGTTCCGGGATCGAACAGAACCGAAGGCACTTCCAAAGAAGTCCTTGCAATCCGGATATTCACTAATCACGACCGGACTTCCCGTCACTAAGGGTGATAAAACCTCTATATCGGAGATCAGCCGATGTAGAGTAACTCGACGGTAATCCTTCCGTTTTCACAAATATCTGGTCTTCAACACCGGTCATCGAGTGCAATCCATTACGACGTATCACATATTCGGAATGGGTTATACGACCCCAAGGTCCTTTCCCGGCTAACCCGAATAGTGAGCGCTTATTCAAAAATAAGTGTGGCATTCAAATTCAAGCGATTCACAACAAATACCTATTTAAAGGTAAATATTGATAGTCGGATTATTTAACTATCAATAGGCATGCTCAACATCACCAAATTTCAAATAATTTTCCAAATTATTTACTTTCCAAAATATCTTTACTAGATATAAAATTTCCCACACTTCAACATTTGAAAACTAATTTTCAAATCACTTTTCAATCCTTTACCCTTTTTGAAAACAAATTTCAATCATTTTCCTTTCTTGGAAATACTTTCATTTCAAAATGGTTTATTTAAACCAATTAAATAAATCCTTAACGATTTACTTTATATTTACGTTCCAAATCCGTAGATTAATTCCCATAATTTCAAAAATAAATCAACGTTTATTTTTAAACTAATTCCCCTTTCTTTTATAAATTCCATAGTGAATTTATAATCCCAAAATATCTATGATGTACGATTTTCAATCGATTTTCAATATTCACTTTAAATTTATCTTACAAGGATAAATTCTAAAACATTCATTTCACATTGGAAAATATTTCCATACTTATTAAATAATAAGTACATCACAAATCTATTTATTTTCAACATTTGAAAATATTCGATATACTTAAATCAAAATTTAGTATATGTTTCATTCCTTAAGGAAATCATTCTCTTAACACATTTATTTGGGCCAAAACGAATGTTGAGCAAAACATCGTTACGACAACCCAAAATCACTAGTATAGGGATTCAAAGTTTAAATAGATATATAAATCCCAATACTATATAAAACATTTCCTTTCGGAAATCATTTACTATAACAACAGTGTTATAGTCCACCATTTCCTTCTTTCTCGAAAACGTCTATTTCAACAATAAATGTTGAAATCTATGGTTTCGATTCATAATACATTTTAAAACATATTTAAAATAATTAACTTCATTCTATAATATTCCTTTTGCCAAACATGACTATTTCATTCAATAATGTATTCACTGTCCAAAATCGTGAATATATTTCCTTTAATAAACTTCAATATTCAATTTGTCAAATTAAATTGATTTCGAATTTATAAACAATGTTTATAAATTACATTTCTATTTATAAGCTTCGATTTATAAATCTCATTATTAACAAATTCCATTTATATCTCATTTAAATGCCAAAATCCGATTTATAAGATAATTACTTATAAATCTTCTATTTTACAAAATCTATTCATTTTATAACTTCAAAATTTATAAATCTATAAATTCCGTTCACTTGTGAAATCCATCTTTATTTCACCTTTAACACTTATAAAAACTCGTTTTAATATTCCAATATTTTTAACTTATAAAATATCAATTTTATAAGTCTTTTATATACATCGTTTTTAATAATTCAAAAATCCCAATTTAAACCAATTTATTCTTTTAATAACTTAAAAATCGTTATTTAAAGCTTATATACTTCAAAATCATACTTAAGCATTATTTTCCAAAAATCATAACTTTTAAAAAAATGAAATTTTAACGCTTATTTATTTTAACAATTCAAAATTTAATAAAACGAATACTTTTGAAAATCACTTTAAAATTCCTTTTAAAACCAAAAATCATTATTTTAAAACTTCAGAAATGGATCCGGTGATGCAGCAGCACCAAATAGTCAATCACGACATCCAAATATCATATATCGATATGATAATCAACAAATATCAAAATATCTGTAAATAAATCAATACAGTTGAGGAATCCAGTTGGATCCCTCCAACCTGCTTCCCTACATCCAAAAACTTTAGCACAATAGCAATTCCGCTACAGTACGGAATTATCGCGGTATATGGGATTTATAAAATATTATCCGCTTAATAGACGGCGCAATAGGGTCTCATCCGCTATACAATGCGGGAAACCAACAACTGCAATATATACATATGCCAATATATATATATATTGCTATTATATATAATACCAATTTCACATACGGTGAAATATTCGCGGTATATGTTTTTAATAAATAACCTCCGCTTACTAACGGCGCATAATGTCTATTTTAACAATAAATAGATAACAATCATCATTCAACAATCAATCAACAATTTTAAATCTAACTATTTAAAATTAAAATCGAAACCGATTCGATTGAGTGAGAAGTTCTCACCTTGATTTCAAATACGTTTTAGCGATTTATTTCGAATAAAATTAAACATGCGTTTAATTTTACCCAAAATTCTCACTAACTCCAAATGACTCCAATCCAATTCCATAGCGTAGTGCTCGTCCATACGATTCCAACGCAACTGGTTTCGTGCGTTTTCGACCTCGTATGAAAAAGATATGAATTTTTGAAGTTACTCGATTTTAATATAAATAAGTCTACAACATTTCTTTTTTTTTTGTTATACCAAACAAATCAAGGCCGCACGTTTTGCCAAGGAAAATCGCAGCCACCCCTTTCTTTCTCCCTCCCCTTCGTTCCAACCAGTATGCGCACGCAACAACAAACCCAACTACGCTATCTAGGGCTAAAATTTTCGGCCACCATCGAACGTTCCATATCGATCAAGCAACATCATTTCGAAGCACACCTCGCGCTCCACCTTCGGCATAAAGGGCTTCGAGCTCGGCCCTGACCTGACCTCGAAACGCGTGCGTGAAGTTCGGCCATTCCAGCTCCGGTTGCCATCGATTCGTGCCACTTAAAACGATCACACCCGTATAGAATTGAAGCTCTCCTCACGCTCTTCCATGTTGTAGTTGAAGTTTTCTGGAAATAATCGATGGATTGGAAGAAAAAGGAGGGAGAAAGATATGATTTTCTGGCCGTTGGTTTTGGGAGGTGGCGGCTGGCTCCAAATTAGGGTTAGGGTTTCAAATGGTTGCAAATGTGAAGAGTTGAGGTGCTTTTATAGAAAAAACGACGAACACTATTCATCTCGGAATTTCCAAACTCCAAACGAAGCATGCCGGTTGGCGTTTCTAAGGTTTACCCCGCGTTCCGAACACAATGGAACGTGTTTCGGGTGCTAAATCGGTCATCTGTGCGAGTTATGGCAATAAACGTTCAATTTAAAATTAAACTGATTAAATGATTTTCTAGGCGTTTTAGCTTGTGCCGGACAAACGGTAAATCCAATTGACACGAAATTTGAAACCTTACAATAATATCACATTACGGATCCGATGAAACTAGTTTCGTCGAAATCCGAGACTTTTTGAAAAATGACTATTTTAACTCGCCAAATTAATATTAAAACAATTTCGATGCATTTCGAGCTGCCACGATCAAACGAGAACTCTGATTACTACGAAAATTGAAATCCGATAATAACAAACTATTACGGATCCAATTGAACTAGTTTCGTCCAATTCTGAGACTGTTCGAAAATTGGCTATTTTCACTAGTCGATTTAAATATTAAAATATTCAATTTTCATAAATTAACTTTTAGTTCGATTTTAAAAGTTCTATAACATCATTCTAACTCCAACATGATAAAATAAAATTTTGTTTGGATATTCGAAAGTGTGTCTCATAGCCTCGAAATTAAGATTATATTTTGTTTCTCCTTCTACGCGATTAAAAATTGGCATTTGAAAAGAAATTTGTACAAATAATTATACAGGACTAGATGTAGAAGAAATTCGAATCGATATAAAGTCCATGGTCTCATTTCTCTAACTCTTTGCTTTACTTTATTGCTTTTATTTTTATCTATGTTTGCATCTGTGACTAATTATTAGTATAAATTGTGTTGATAATCCATGATTTAATATTAATCTTGAAAAAAATAAAAAAGATTTACATAAGTTATAGAACACTACTCACCCCCTCAAGTATTAATTAAGTCTTGAGATCCAAAATTTTGTAACCTACACATTGTGAGTCAGCAGAATTGGGATCTTGATGCTAAATTAACACAACTCACCCCCCTCTGGTGTTAATTTGACCTTAAGTTCCCTACTCCGTTAACTCACATTTGGTATCAGAGCATTGGTTTTCAAAATATTCATTATCTTATATTTGAAAAGTTTCAATGGCAATTTTTGATAATAGTTTAACTCTATTTTTGAAGAGATAATTTGCAAAATCATCATAATATTGTTTCATAAATTTGCATCTATTCATTATAAAAATTACATGATCTTTTGAAAAGGTATAAATTGCACAAACAAATGTGTTTCATGGCTTTTGATGAAAAGACACCCGATGATCAAACTCTACAGATCAAAAAGGACAAATGGTTATTGGATAGTGCATGCTCAAGACACATGACTGTAAATCTGGAGATTTTGAAAGATATATATTACAAAGATGGTGGATCGATAAATTTTGGAAAACACTCTAAAGGATAAATGATTAGCATCGATAATGTCGGTAATTTTAAAACTCCTATTCTCTAACGTTTTGTTAGTTAGGAATTTAAAGCACCATCCGTTGAGTAATTTCAAAAAGAAATAATATATAGACGGTGAATTAAATTGGCAAAGAGACTTCCATAATATTTTGAGAATTGATTATGGATGATCTAAATAATCAAATGAAAATATCTTATTTGAATAAATGAATGTAATTGAATGGAAAAGAAGATATTATATGAATAAATGAAAATAAATAAAATTAAACAATGATGCGAGAGGAAATTAATAAGAATAAACTTAAATGATATTTGAAATTCTTGGTTGTTTTGGCTTATGGGATGTTTGGAAAAGGATACTTCTAATTGTATAAGGATGTATAAATAATCTATTAAGTAATTATCTAAGGCTATTAAGCATATGATACACTTGATAGTTTATTTATCACCTTATACGATTAGAAGTTTCTAAACCTGAACAAATCATTAGTTTGGTTGTTATGAATGTATGATTGTTTCCTTTGTTGCATATGATGGTCGTGTTGTTTTGTTTGCATGTGACTATTGTTATATTGTGTTGATTTGTTTTGTTATTAATTGAAACAACTTAAATATTTATCTTTTTACATAATTATTAACTTCTTTAGTTTTTATTAGTGGAATGCAGGTTTATGGAAGCAATAGCCACTGCTTTTGGTTTCATAAATAAAGCATTGGATGCCCGACAAATAGGTATGTTTTCGGATTATGGTTTTATAGTGATATTTTATTATTTTTCCCATGGTTGGGATGTTTTATTTTTGAAATATGATATATATATATATATATATTGTTATTATTGATATTATTATTTTTCGGACCTCTCCGTACAAAGGAGACTTTGCTGAAATTTTCCGTGAATTTTAGACTTAGAAATTTTTGTGAAAGTGAAATATTTTCGAACTTTTATTAAACTTGAATATGAAGGATTTAATTTTTTATAAAATGATATATTTTATTATAATGCTTAATCATGAAAATTAGTTGTTTATATATCTAATACTTTGAATAAAACCTATTTATCCCTTCCCTTAAGTCCTTCTTTTCCCTTTTCGAGGACGAAAAGTTTTGAGTGGGGGAGAGTGTAACGACCCATAATTTTCGATAATTAAAATACAAAACTAAATAAGATTTTGGGATTTAATATTGAAAGAATTAAAATTTGTGGTTTGCTAATGAGAAAAATAACTAGAATGAAATTTAATAATGTTAATTTAAGGTAATTAATAACTATTTTAATGTAGTTTCAATTAATTGAAATGATTGTAAATTTAAATTTGGTTATAAATTGTAAATAAGTAAATAAACCAAATGTTGTACTTAATGGTGAAATTTTTACGTAATTAATTGAAATTGGTTAATATAGAATTATTAATCGGTATGTGAGTTTATTACCTTGATTTATAAACAATAAACACAAAAATGTGTTTGAAATTATAAGTTGTAACAATTTTTTAATTAGCATTTCACTATCTAATCCGTTGAAATTAAAACGAAAATCAATTAGAATGAATCTAATTAAATATTGCCGTTAATATGAATTAAGATGAAATTTGTAGAATATTAATGTAATAAGATGTAAACCAATATTAATTATATCCATAAGATGATAGTCGATTAAGAGTACAAGTCAAATAAATGAATTTATTGGAATTTAAATTATAATTAATGAATTTATTATAAATGAAATTGAATATGGTAATTAGTACAACATTTAATATTGGATTTGACATGGAAATTTATTTTAGAAGATTATAAATTATTTAGTAATCAAAAATGATAAAAAAATTGGCTAACTTTTGAATTTGAATTGTAAAGTGATTAAATCAGTGTAATAATAATTTATTTAATTAACGGGAAAATAGCGATTTTGGCCACTATCTCGGATTTCGACGAAACCAGATTCATCGGATCCGTAACGGTGAATTATTGTAAGATTTCAAGTTTCGTAGCGATCAGACTAATCGTTTGATCGTGCGGGCTTGAAACACGTAAAAATCAATTTAATGAATTTAATTGAAATAAGCTGATTTTAAAATCTAACTTCTACCTACTTTTGAATTTGGGTTTGAAATCTATTCCATTAAGTTTAAAAATATCGAAAACATCTATTCTGATATACTGGATGACCTACTTTCATTTCGAAAACGCGACGGGCTTTTCGGGTCGTTATTGCCCTTTCAAACAAACTCGATGGGTTCATTCATTCTTATCAGGCCTTGTCTATATAAATAGCTTTCTCTCCTAAACCCCATCATTTATTCGTATACATACAATTCTGTCTGTTTATTCCTTTCTTCCAATGGCACAAACCAAATTCTAATTATAAATCCTAATTTCAAAATCAAAATCGATTTCAAAATTTTCAATTTCTCTAAACCATAGCAAATTATATACGTTGGAAAGCTCTCGACGAGCGCAATCTAAATCTATTATTCATTTTTTCAATCGAGATTGGTTTGTTCGAAAATAACGAAAACATTCTTGGCCATTCATTGTGGTGGTTGATCATCGACAATGATGCCTTGATTCGAGGGTGCTGTAATATGGAGATGGACGAGCGGAGTGCATCAGAGTGTTTCACTCGGCGAAGGGATGATCGGTTCGCCTTAGAAAATTCAATTAGGGTTTCCAAATTTGGGGCGGTGGTTTTATGTTTTCAGGCGAGGTTGGGCGTCGATAGTGAGTCGCGAGGTGATGTGGGGGTTGCGGCCGGTGGTAGTAAGGCAGGCGAGGTCGGAGCGACGTGTGTTCAGGCTGAGATGGTGGCGGCTTGAACATGATGACTAGGTTATATTATTGCGCATTTATTGCTGCTGGGTTCATCTTCGTGTATTAGAGAAGGTAACATAGTAATTTTCTGTTCGTTCGTATATTTTTTTATTTAGTTTTAATTTAAAACTTCTAACATCGATAACCTTTTCAAACGAGATTGGATTCACGAGCGGTTTGTTCCTTTGGGATTATATTGAACTTTCGAATATTTTGGAACAAGTTTGGTCAAATTGAGACTGTTAGAATTTTCGGCCTAAATTGGATTTTATATCGTCGATAAAATCAAATGTGAGCGTTTTAACCTGCTCACGACTACTAAACTATCTTATGTTGGTTAAATTAGAATTTTGATGTGATTAGAAATTGACTGATTGCTTTTTGGTATATTTAAATTTGTCATTTCAGTTAAATACGAATTTATGTTGAATTTAATTGCATTTAATTTAATATTGAATATAAATTTCCGATTAAATACCTGTTAATGATTACTAGCAAATTGTTGTTATTTAGTGGTTGGTTCGAATGATGATTGTGATGGATGTTTAATTATTGTTATGGGATGACTGGATATTATATTTATATATTGTTATCCCAGTGCAAGTTCCCTTAGTTATTGCTAGGAAAATCACTATGGGTTGAAATGATACATACCCGAATGATCTATAGATTAGCGAAAAATCATTATGGATTGTAATGATAGACTCGAGCGATTTTATGGATTTTTGAAAATTAAAATCGGGATTGTGGGTTGAAATAATATATACCCATAAATTTAAACTTATTGCGGGTTGAAATGACATATATCCGTATCACTTAACCATAGATATGGTAGAAAATTATATACGGACGTCGGATTGGTTAAATTAAATAATTTTTAAATCTTTAATTTTTGAATCTAGTTAAATGGTATTTTGAAATAAAATTGGATTTGTATAAACTGAATTATATTCAAAGATCCAAGCTTTAAATGTTGAAATTTGAAACTAGTTCATAAGAATTATTTAAAAGAATGTAAATTGAGATATCAGAGTTGAATTTTTGGAATGTAAATGAAATTTTATCAAAATTGAGTTACTGAAAATGTGTGAATATTTTGGCAAAGCCGACGGGGTTAAAAGGGCCCCTACCTTTTATTTATAACAAGTAATATAAATTACAAGCATAAATAGAGAAAAACATAGGAGAACATAAGGAAGGTAAGAAAACAAAAGATTTGCTTGCAAACCAAAAGGAGATAAACCCTAGTTTCAGCACCTAAAGGAAAACAACAAGAAAAGTTTCAAATAACTTGAAGCAAAAATGAAACCACAAACATCAGCCCAGACCCGAAGTAGGCTCCAAAACAACTCGAAGCAGCAACAATGACCCAAAAATATTTGCATCTGCAATACTACGGAATTAACAGAGAAGATAGGAATTGAAGCAGAACAATAGAAAACCCCAAGCATAACTCCAACTAAATCACAAAGCAGGAAAAGAACACATCAGATTCTCCTAACTAAAGCATGAAAGATATCATGTTTAGTGGAAAAAATTCCTAAAAACACACGCGCATTTCTTTCAACCTAAATTAGGTGTATAAGTAATTTTAAAATTTTCAGAAACAACTTTGATTTTGAAGATCTCCATCGGTTGCTTTGAAAGTAGTATACCATTCAATTCAACCAAAAGGAATGCATCCCATAATGTCTTGAAATATGCTTCCAGATAAAGAATGTATACTGGCATGTGAATAATAGATGCTCAACATTCTTGGCAATTTGTCTACAAAGGACACAAGAGGACTAATTTATCAACCCCATTGCATATAATTTTCACATGTATGGAGACCCCCTCTGATCACTCTCCATAACAACAGGTTCTGAGTAGGAGAAGAGTTCATTTTCTAGATTCTTGTATACCATGGGAACTTGTCATAATTATTTAGTGAGTCAAGGGCTTTGTTTAATTTTTTAATCGAGTAAGGACCATCAACCCAAGTGTTTGCTGACTCAAAAGATTGGAAGACTTTGTTATCTAACAAAGCCCACACATTACTAATGATATAGGAGATGGAATGAGGAAGAGAGATCCTCTCATCCCACAAATAGTTTTGAAACTTTAGCAGACTCAAGTATACTAGTCATAGCTCTCAAGTTGTATGGAATATGGGTAGCAAGAATTACACCTTTACTTGGCCAAGGATCAAACCAAAATGATAATGAGTTACAGTTTTTCATAAAATATTCAAAAATAGGAAGAAAACATTGCTTAAGTTTCATCATATTTCTCCAGGTATTACTACAGTCTGAAGGAGATTGCATTGTCCAAAAATGATTTTTTTGAGTACATTCTTCCTACACCAGTCAGCCCATAGGTTTTGATCATTTCTAAGCAATTTGTCGATGTGAGAGGAGTGAGCAACTGCATCCCTTTGTTTAACATTCACAACTCCAAGACCACATTAAGCAAGAGGACATCAGGCTGATTTGAAAGAAACAGGAATAAGTCTTTTGGGGAAAGGGTTGCCATGCCATAGAAAATGGTTCATTGCAGAGTAGATCATAATATCAATTTGGAGGGCAGTATGAAGATTCTGGCATAATAAAGGCACATGGTTGATGCAACGGACTTGACAACTACCAGTCTCCCAGCAATGGAAAGTTTAGAGCTAGGCTATGAGGAAAGTTTGATAATAATTTTTTCAAACATGGGAAGACAATGAGCGGTTTTGACGCTGGAGGAAGTAAGTGGAGCTCCTAGATATACTTCATAATCAGAAAATGTGGGCAAGGTTGATAAATTAATCATGTAGGTTTTGATATCCTCAGTCACACAAGCAATGCAAATTTTAGATTTAAATAATTTAATGCTCAATAGTCTAGTAGGTGAAGGAGTGAAGGACAGCTAAGACAGTAGAGATAGATATGACATTTGGCTTTGTGAAGAGCATTAAATCGACAACAAACATAAGAGTTAATATTTAAGGATTCCTACACAAGGGATGATAATCCATCTGCCTGTTTTCCAAGGCTTTATTAAAGTGAGCTGAAAGGAATTCCATGACACATACGAAAACGTAGGGTGAGATGGGATCCCCTTGCCGTATACCTTGAGTGCTTTTAAAATATCCAAATATCAAACCATTAAGACACAAGGAGTATTGAACAGTGGAGAGACAAGTGTAGAGCCATGCCAGGAAGGTTTGTGGGAAGTGGATGAAGTGCTGAATGTAAATGATAGCCTTCCAGTGGACGGTGTCAAAGGCCTTCTAAATATCTAATTTGATCGCACATCTTGGAGAAATATAATTCCTACTATAACCCCTTAACATCTCAGAAGATAGAAGAATGTTGTCGGTGACATCCCTTCCATGTAAGAAAGCATTTGGGTATGGAGATATAACAGTAGATAATGCTTGCTTCATAATATATGCTAAAATTTTTGCAACGCATTTATATATAACATTACAATAACTAATTGGCATGAATTGTGAGACTGAAGTAGGCTGTGTTACCTTAGGAATCAAGGAAACCCTAGCAGCATTAATACCATAAAGCAACAAATTATGCTTAAATTTTTTTTACTGCCTTGACAACATCAACTCTAATAATGTGCCAACAGGATTTATAAAAGTAAGCATTGAAACCATCAGAACTAAGGGAACTGTCAGAGTTCATGCAAAAGATAGATTTCGTTATCTCACCATTAGTAACCAGATTGATTAAAGATTGACTGTCAGAATCAGATATATAAGGCAGCTTAATATTTGAGTAATGGTACATATGATGATCATCAAAGGATTGAGGGGCCAGCAGATTGATGTAATACAGGAGAAAAGCATTCTGAACTATGTCGGAAGAAGTACAAAAATTCCCGTCTGATTTTGAATGGTAGAAATATGAGTGGAGGCATTTTTTATTTTCAAAAAACTGTGAAAGAAAGCTGTATTTTTATCCCCATGCAGATGCCAATTAGACCTAACTTTTTGTTTTTTTGCATTAAGTTCTATTTAACCAAAGCTTTAACAAGCTCTCCATGAAATCTATCTTCTTCAGATAAGAGGGGGTTATCCACTGGTCTATTATGAACTGATGTTTGAATTGACTTCAGCTGATCTCTTAATGAATGTGACAATTTAAATCCCTCGCCAAAAGCATTGATTTCTTAGTCTTTAAGTCTGCTTTTGAGGATCCTCAGTCTGCAAAAATGAATATAGGATTACCAAATACTTTGCATCTCCAATTGTCATTTACAGTATTGAAAAATTCAATATGAGTAGTCCAATTATTAAAAAATGAAAAAGAGGAAATTTTATTCGAGGTAGCATGTCCCCAGTCAAGGATGACTGGGGAATGATTTGAGAGAGTGCGAGGAAGGACACGGTACAGGAGGTTTGGCCATTGGGATAAAGAGTTTATATTGAATTAGGCCTTGTCCAGTTTACAGAATGTTATGGTACCAGATCTATTGCATTTGTTCCATGGATATATACAACCATCAGAATGAATGGGAGAGAGGTTGGATGAAAAGGTAGAGTTTTTGAGTGGTCTGGTTTGGTGAAAGGAGAGAGGGACTCCACCACATTTGTCATGAGAGAATTGCATGCAGTTCCAATCTCCCACACAAATCCATGGATCATGTGGAGGGTGAAGAGAAGGAAGTTGGTCAAGCATTAGCTGTCTGGGGTTTTTCTGGTTCTCAGCATATATAGATGTTAGAAAAAAGATTGATCAGATGGAATATGTTTGATTTTTGAGTGAATGAGTTGTTTTTGTACAATGAAGGTTTCAATAGAAAAGGTTAATGGGTTCCAAAGCATTAATAGTCTTCCAAAAGGAGCTTGGTCAAGGTTATGAAGCATGTCCCAATGATTGTTAATTAATGAGGCGGCAGCAAGAGTTGTAGCATGGTTGAGTTTTGTTTCAGCTAGAATGAGCATTTGCAGTTTGTTAGATATAGTTAGATTCTTGGCTTCAAGTTGTTTTGCTATTGAGTTGGCCCCTATAATATTCCACAACCCAATATTGTTGATTTTGTGTATCACGGGGAAAAAGTTGAGGAAGACCTAGTTTTAACATCAGGTGATTGAGCAACAGGTTGAGATGAAACAAATTTAATTTGGTCGATTGTGAATTCAGTTCCACCATCAAGATCAGAAACAGGTGAAGGAACCAGGTTTTTCTTTGGTCTCCTTTTTCTTTTGAGAGAGGAGCTAATGGAGGAAACTAGTAGATTGGCTAATGCAGGGAATATTTTTTAGGGAAGAGACACAGTGGAGTAAGAAGTAGGAGGAATAACATTTGATTGATGATCAGAAGAGTTGTTGATGTGGACTTCAGTGTTCAAATATGAAATGGTCAGAAGAATTGGTTTAAAAGGATGCAGAGAGAGAAGGTGGAGTGTGCATGTTTTTGTGCGTATCGGTGCACACTGAAGTTTCATTGGTGTTTAGATCATGATTTGCAGGAGATATTCACTACCTCATTACATTCATTGTCCCCCATGTCAATTGCAATGTTTTCGTTCAGGCAAAGAAGTGGGGCAAAGGGATTTGATGTTTGAAGATTTCCTGAGTTAGAAGAAGTAGAAGCATCTTCAATATTTTCTTCCTAGCCAATTACAATTATTGTTAATTCTTGTGCATGAGCATCATTTTTTTTTCATTCGAACTGTGGTGTATAGCTTCAAGTTGACACACTTCATTATTTCGGGCAAGCACCAAGTCCCTATCCACAGAATCAAAGATCTACTCTGAGCCACCAACCTTTGTCAACAAATTCTCTTGCTCACGAACTTCCTTCATATTGTCACTGACATCCATGCATGTTTTGGTGTGATTTTCCATATCAGCCTTCTTCATATTGTTACTCTCAAGTTTTTTGCTTGTTTCTGCATCTTGAAAGTTCCCCACCTCATCAGATTTATTTTTATACTAGTTTTAGACTTCATCCAAATTCTTTTAATTGTTTTCCTTTTCCTTTTGACAGTAATAAACTTCCCTATTGCATTCTCATCATTTCTGTTATTAATATGAACAGTCTGCATTTTGTGCACTTCCTTTCCAGTTCCTTCATACATCCACCTTCTTATTGACAAATTAAAATAGTTTATATAACAACCCTTGTTTGGAGATTACCTGTCAATATTGAATTATAATGATGATTATAATTTAATATTGTGATTTAAATTAAAATCGGAGAAATTAAATTGTTTATTTGGAAAAAAACGATGAATTTTGGAATTTAATAGTGAAAATAAAATATGGATTTTTTTTAGCTTGATAATAGATGGAAAATGGGTTTATTTAGTGAAAATGCAATAATTTCATTAATTGTTGCCAATTACTTCTTTTAATAATTTTTAAAAGGGGTATTTGATTTATTTTATTTTTTTTGAGAAAAATGTGTGATCCTCTAATAAAAGAGGAGAGCACACATGTAGCGCTATATATAAAACTAATAATAAGGAGCTGCCAACATGCCTGGCAGGTGGCACAACAATAAAACTAAAAAAAAATAAAGAAATAGAAACCCCTCGAATGAGCTCCGGCAAAGCCACCGCCCATTTCACCCTAATACCGAGCTCCGGCAAGGCCACCGCCCAATACTAGGGTGTTAGAGGTATCAAAAACCGAAATGCAAAAGTACAAAACACAAAGAAAACGCCTCAGAAGGTCCATATAGAAGAACTCCAAAAGATGGACCAAAATGAAGAACTCCACACTGAAGACCTGGAGTAACCAAAAAGTAATGCCAGATGCAATCCGAATCCCTGCGAAAAGCTACCTTGCCAACCTGAATAAAGCTGCAAGCTATCCTGCAAACCAGTCAAGAGAAAAACCAGCAACCAACCTAATCCAAACCTGTGACATAACTAGGAAATCAAGTTAGAAAGAATCACATATATGTATATAAATAGAATTTATATACATATATGTGAGAATAAAAACCAAAGAGTAAAATAAAACAAGGATAAACTAGAACAAAATCAAACAGGTCTAAAAAAAAAGAAACTAATTTATGAGCCTAATATTGTAAGAGAATTATGGTGCATCATGTGATCATTATTAAAATCATAAAAGGGATAAATATAAGAATTATTAGAAACAAAATCATTGATGTTAAGTTTGAATATGTTAATATTATCTAACCTTATTAAGGTAATCCTTAAAGCCATTATTTTTGGCTAATTTATATTTGGGATTAGAAATCCAATTTAAGCAGAAATTAGAAATTAAAATAATCAAATTATTATAATGTTGATTTTTATTATTAAAAATCCTTTGATTTCTCTCAAACCAAATGAACCAACAAGAAATAATGAATAAAGAATCAAGCAAGAATCTAAAATTCTTATTGAACGTAAATCTAATAGAGTCCCAATAGAAAAAACAATCAGAAACTCTAGAACTAATATTAAACTCAAAAATATTAAGGGTCTTAATAAGAATATAATGAGTATCCAAGCATTCGAAATAAATATGATTAATATCTTCAGAGTGTGTGTTGCAAAAATAACATTTATTATCAACGATAATATTTTTCCTTTTTAAAAATTCAATAGTATTTAATTTACCATGAATGATGAGCCACATATGGATCTTTGATTTAGGAGGAGCATTAGACTTCCAAATAAATTTAAAACAATTGACAGAAACCCCCAAAAAGTTAATAAATTTGTAAAAGGAATTAGAAGAATATTTCTTACTCTTATCCCACTCCCAACTAATAAAGTCATTAACATTGTCAATGTTATACAGATTAAGCTTAGCATAAAGCAAATAAAGTTGTCTAAGGGTAGGGCCCACTAAAATACTATTAAAGTTGAAAATCAAAGGAGGGTCACTATCAGAGTTAAAAACATCAGAAATAACGCAAATTTAAAGTTACAAATATCATATAAATCTTTGAATTCATTCTTAAGAGGAATAGAGGAAATCCAACTATCGTGCCAAAAAGATGTATTATTACTAGAATGAACAATAATATTAATACCTAAGTTAAAAATATCACTACATTTTAAAATAGATTTTCAAAAATAAGAAAGCTTACTATACATCGAAGGACTAATTTGAAAGAGATTATAACTACCATTGTAGTAATATTTAGAAATAGTCTCCTTCCAAATGGCATTATCACTAGAATCTCTAAATTTCCATAACCATTTACCAAGAAGAGACAGGTTCATATTATGTAAATTAATGACTCCTAAACCACCCTTAGACTTAGAGACAGTATCCCAATTAACTAAACATTTAATGCTACTGTTAGGATTATACCCGCTCCAAAGGAAATCCCTTCTAATTTTATCTATTTTATCTATCACCCAATCTGGAAAAATGTGCATAGACATCCAATAGATAGGGAGAGCTGATAAGACTGAATTAATCAAAACCAATCTATCAGCTCTAGATAAGAATCTCACATTCCAATTACAAATCCGATTTTTAATGTTATCAATGATTATTAACGAATCATCGTGCTTAAGTTTTGAAGGTCTAATAACAAAACCAAGATAATCAAATAGAAAACTCATAGTTTTACAATTTAAAGTATTAGCAACTAAATTTTCTACATTATCAAAATCATTTAAAACTAAGATAGAACTTTTATCAAAGTTTATTTTTAAACCTGATAGAAGTTCAAAACTATAAAGAATAAACTTGAGAGCAATTATGTGTCTGGGAAGATAGGAGGAAAAAAGCAAAGTATCATCAGCAAATTGAAGGACGGACAAATCAAAACTAGAAATATCATTACCAATAAAACCCAAAAGGTTATTGCTAACAGCGTTTTTAATAATTTTAGAAAAGACGTCAGCCGCTAAATTAAACAGAAGAGGCGATAAAGGATCCCCTTGCCTTAAACCTCTCTTGGATTGAATTTTATTACCTAAAACACCATTAACCATAATACTAGAGTTACCCGTTTTAAGCAAGTTAATAATCCAGTTAATCCATCTATTACTAAAGCCTCTGGCAAGGAAAATTTCTATAAGAAAATCCCAATCAACCGAGTCAAAAGCCTTACCAAAATCTAATTTTAAAATAGCACATGTAATATTATTTTTACAACATAAATTAATATATTCTTGAACAACAGCTACACCATCAGTAATATTTCTACCTTTAATGAAAGCTGATTGATAACAATCAATTAGATCATTCATTTTCAAACTAAGTCTATTAGCTAAAACTTTAGAAATAATCTTAATAGAGCAATTAATCAAAGAAATAGGTCTAAAATCTTGTAAAGTATTAGCACCAACTTTTTTATGTAATAAAATAACGTTAGCAAAATTAAAACAACCTAATTGGAGATTACCATTATAAAATTCATCAAACATACAAATTAAGTCTAATTTTAAAACCTCCCAGAAAGATTGATAAAAGAAGATAGGAAAACCATCCGGGCCCGGAGATTTATCTCCCGGTAAATCAAAAATGGCTTTTCTGATTTCCTCTTCAGAAAAAGGAACATCTAAATCAGAAAGATAATGTTAGAGATAGATGGATAAAGGTAATTCCATCTAACACTAACTCTATGCTTATTTTTATTGCCAAAGATTTCTTTGTAATAATCAGTAAAAGCATTATTAAGGTCACGTTGTTCAACTAATTCCACATTATTAACAATAATGGAATTAATTGTATTACTACGTTTTCTACTATTAGCTAAATTATGAAAATATTGGTATTATTGTCGCCTTCATTGATCCACTGAAAATTTGATCGTTGTTTCCACATAACTTCCTCTTTTTCAAGAATAGAATTAAGATCATTTGTAAGTTATTAAGAACATTTCTCTCACCTAAACTTAAATGTCTAGATTCTTCAATCTTATTAAGTTTGAGCAACTCATTAAGAATATTATCTTTTTTAATTTTTATATTACTAAAAACGTTTTTATTCTAGTTTTTAAGAAAAATCCTGAGCATTCTAAGCTTAAGCACAAAAGCTTTGGCTGAATTGTCACGATACTTAAAACTATAATAACTCATAGAAGACCATTTATTGATGATTAAATTTGAAAAACCTGGTTCTAGAAACCACATTTTTTTCAAATTTAAAGGCACTACTAATAATTCTATGACTGTCACAAGAAAGAATAATGGGACAATGATCTGAAAGAGTGTAAGGCAAACCTGACACTCTACAGATAGGAAATTTATCCTCAATTTCATCATTAACAAAAAATCTATCTAATAGAGCAAAAGAGGGAGAATCCTTATTATTGCTCCCAGTAAAAACTCTATTGGATAGAGGAATTTCAATCAAATTAGAATGAATAATAAATTGATCAAATTCCTCCATAGCCGAATAATCTCCTTCCCGGGGAGAACGCTCCCCAATGAAACCAGTAACATTAAAATCACCCCCCAATATCCAAGATCCGGGGGCAAGAGATCTAAACTCGAGACATTCATTCCAGAGAATCCGTCTATCAATTTTAGAGTTAGGCCCATAAACATTAGAAATATTTAAAAAAGAATTATCTGCTAAATTAATTAAAATAATATGTAAAGAATGTTGCTTTTGAATACACTACATTAACTTAAAGAGATTATCTCTCCAACCAATCATTAAACCCCCCGAGAAACCCACCGAAGGAAGAAAAACCCATTTACTAAAACAAAAGCCACCTAATCTTCTAAAAAAACGAAAGTCAGGACATTCTATTTTAGTCTCTTGTAAAAGAGCAATATCAATAGAAAAATCTTTAAATAAGATTTTAACTTTCTCACATTTATTAAGGTCATTTAAACCTCTAATGTTCCAACTATTTGATTTTTTAAATGGTGTTTATTTAAAAAAAGATGGAATTTGATGTAAAAATGAGTTTTAATTATAAATTTGAGCTTAGAATGGTTAGTTATATTTTCTAAGATCGAAAAATATTTTTGTTGAATTTTAGAAGTTAAAAATGTAGGCTTTTACATTTATTTGGTGAAAATTGTTTATTATTGTAAAATAAAGGATATTAATAATAAAAAAAATTAAAATACAAATTTGTCTTTTATAAGGTGGAAAATGTTTTATTTTAGAGGCATGTATGTTTACATATTTTTTTGTACGAAAATTGGAAGAGAATGCATTTTTATTTTATAATATAGTGTAATGTATGTTTGCATTAGATTTAAGTGTGAATTAATTCTTTTAGCTAAATGGTTTTCTTTTAATTTTAAGTCCATTAGGCCCATTAGTTAACTTACCTGATATTGAGAAAAAGAAGAAACAAAACTTATTGTATGTTCACTTTGCATTGTTCCTCTTCTTCTTCCTCTCCTGTAAACAAAATACAGTAAAAGAAAATCCACCATTCCCTCAGTTCAAGCTCAAATCTTCAAGTTAATTCAACAAAATTAAATCTTTTTCAATCTAGAGTGATAATCTAAACGTAATCGATATCTAAAACTTATAATTTCATCAAATTCCTATTTTGAGAAGGAGGTTTCTAATTTATTCTATATCTTATGTTGCATGTTTGTAAAGCTCAATTTTTAGGTTATTGAAGCCATTTTCAAGGACAAAGCTTGCTCTTTTTCACCGATTTTCTCTGGTAGCTCAAGTATTTTGCAAGGTGAGTTAAAATACTCACATAATCTAGTTGAGCCAAGCTCAAAAAATGCAAAAGCAATCAAAATTTAGCTTTTGTTGATAAATTTTTGTTGTAATTTTTCTGTTTGAAATCTGTTTCATATTGCCTCTTTGAAAGCCTATAACTTTTGATTCCGACAACGAAATGCTACGGGAATTCGGTAGCTTACATGTTAAACTTTGTTTTTCCAAATTTTGATTGAAAAATATTGTCATCCGGATGTTCAAAACAGTGGTAGAAAATCAACTCAAAGGCAGATTTTGCCTGTAGAAATTGTTTGCCGAGTTGTAGCAAACATGGCCTGAGTCCATGTTTGAGATAGAATAACTCTTTCATTTCTTATTGAAATTGCATGATTCTTTTTTGTTTGAAATATAAAGTTTTCTTTTATAAGAGTACCAAATTTTATTTTATTTCAACCTATATAGCTTACGGTCTGTCGAACTTTGATCCGTAGCATGCTTTTGCCCAGAGTTTTACAGTGAAAACACTACCTGGGTTCAACTTTGGAACATCACAACTTTCTCATACTTTATCCAAATTGTATGATTCTTTTTTTTATGAAATATAAAATTTTCTACTATATGTATATCAATTTTGAGCTCAATCCAATGCATTTTGTTGCTTTGTTTTATGCCTGAAAGTTGTACCCGGAATGGATTTTTAGGCCTAAGCACATTCTTGTTAAACTGTTACAAACATGGTCCGAGTCCTTGTTTGAGACAGCGCAACATTTTCATTTTCTATTAGAATTCATTGATTCATTTTGTGTTTTAAATATGAAGTTTCCTAATTTGTGCACACCAATTTTTAGTTCAATCAAAGGTTGTTCGGCCACCTATTTTATGTCCGAAATTTGAATCCAGTGAAGATTTCAGACCTGGGTGTTGTTTTGCCCAAGTGTTTTTATGTTCTTTTTCATCCGATTTTTGACTTTTACCTCATGTTTTTTTAGATATTTCTAAAATGTTTTGAGGGCAATGGTACCTATCAATAGGCTAGTCAAGTCTTGATCAATTTGAAATTAAATTTGAATTGAATTTGAATGATGGTTTTGAGTGATTTCTTTGATTTCTAGCACAGATTTTTCCAAATAATTTTTAATAAGTTGTCATTTAAAATAATTATTATGTAATATTTTTAAATTATTTTAAGCTATAAAATTTATTTATTCTCTATAATAAGGGAATTTTCAAATAGTGTTTTCAACATTGATTTCGGAAAATGGTTTTAAAAGCTTTTTTCTCAAATAAATTATTTTAAATACACGTTTTTGCATTACTCAAGCAAATGAGAAGGAGAATTAAACGGTTTGGTAAAACATGTCGTATGGGACACGTGCGTCTGTCTTATCGGTTGATTTCTGACTTGTTCATTTGATCGTTTTGACCTTCGGGTCGAGTTTACCGATGAGATAAGGTAAACTTTTTCTACTTTAAGTGTGAAATTTACTGGCCATTAGTAAACTGTTTAGTACGAACGTGTGGTGTGGCACGTATGTTAACACTATTCGGGTTCCAATTTGAGAGTTTGTAAAATATTTGCCATTGCAGCATGCCTGTGCTGGACCTTTGGGTCATTGCCATTGCGGCGTTTGCCATTGCTTCGTATTTGTCTTCGAGACGTTTGCCATTACGGCGTATTTGCCATTGTGGCGTATTTGCCATTGCGGCGTATTTGCCATTGCGGCGTATTTGTCATTGTGACGTTTGCCTTCGGGCGAGGTACCTATTTGAGATAACAGTACTTGGCAAGGCTTCGGCCGCATGCACGTGCAAACACTTTTGAGATGGTTTCTTTGACTATTTTCCTCAGTGTATCGCCCCTTCCAGAATTGTTCCTTTGAACCATTCGATATATATTTATGGCGATTACCTTTTAGGAATTTGAACTCTTGGAAGTTATAATTTTTAGATTTGAATTGGCTACATTGACGTTATATGAGATTTGCCTTTTGGCGTTTACTTGAGATTTTATTCTCCTCTTTGGAGATATATTTGCCTTATGGCGTGTTTTAGATAGGATCTCTTTATGCATGTTTGGGTTTGCCAAGATGCGGGTTTAGGTTTTCCCCTAAACCATATTTGATGTTTTGTGAATATTGATGATATGAGGCTCGCTACTTTTAGTGTTTATGGGTTATTTTATCTTTTTGAGATTATATGTTTGTGTAGTAATACCATATAATCACTTGAAGTAATCATACACTTTAGTTGTCCCTTCTCGCTTGAAAATATTATCACATTATCCTTATGCTCATATTATCGCTTATCCTTGTTAACTGATTTGTTTAGTTAGACTGACCTGTGTATTTTATACTCGGGTCAGACCAAGATGTTTCAGGTTAGGTACATTTGGACTTAGCCTATTCTGTTTCTGCATGGACTATTCTGCTAGCTCTTTTTGTTATAGCTTTTTGTGTAGTCCTTTTTGGTTTGCTACTCTGATATGTATAATCTTTTGACTCATGTTTGTATTGTGGTTGTCATACCAAATATGTGATGTAACATTTTGTATACTCTGTGATGTATCTATATATGTGGGTATATATGGGATTATCTGCTGTTCTGTGATGTGTTTTGCATATGAGTCGTTGTATTTTGTTCTGATAGACCATATTGCCACCTATTCCTTTATATAAAGTATTTATTGGATATGTCGATTGACAAAAAATGGCATTGTCGACGTATCCAATAGATATTTAAGACAAGGCTATAGATGGTCGCTCCTATCCAGCCCTATTCTCTATGTTAGCAGACAGTATTATCCAGTAATACTCTTTGTTAATGTGGGTCTCGGGGTGGGGACGTCATAGTTTACCTCACAATGCTTAGTAGCATGTCCAAATACCTTATAGTGCGTGAAAATGAAAGGGGTCCATGAATACTTAACAATCACATTGGGGCATTTATCATCACCAACAGCAATAAAATTTGGCAGCTCTTTATCAAGCTTCACCTCAATCAAACACTTGGCATATTCAAATCTCTCCATCTTTTCTGTATTTTCATCTAGAAAAATCAATTTCCCCAAGTGGCATGCCAACTAATTGATGCCAATAAGGGTCTAGGACATCAGTGGAATTCTGTAGAGATGTACCCATACTGGCACAGTCTTGACTATCTACCGAGCAGACCGAAAGCTTAGGTTCTAAGCAGAAATGATGAACATATGCCCTCTATTGAACATTGGATCCCTCTGCTGGATAGTTGACTTATCATCAGTGCATGAGAATTTAAAGTAAAAAATTTGTTCGTCAGAGTACATTTCATATAAGCCTTTGAGTTTCCAACACCATTTCAATATGGGTTTTAACTACCATGTAGTTTACAGCGCCATCAAGAAAGAATCCTACGAGGTGACCTGACCAGGCATGAACTCTAGCACTAACAACCTCGGGTGGTGGATCAATTGGCTTACCAACATAGTTAATATCACAATGAATAGGGGAATAACGACTTGCATTTCTTGGTTTAGATGAAAAGAGGGAAGACCATCGAGGAAGGGGAACATGCGGTGAAGGTAGGGAGGAGGTCGAGGAAAGAGGAAGACATGAGGAAGAAGGGAGTGGAGAAAAAGGGTTTGGAGGGGTCGGTGGAGGAATAGGAGGAGGAGGACATAAAGATGGTGGAGAGCTTAGAAGAATAGTGGAAGGTTAGGGGATGACAAGCGATGGAACAATGGATGATAGGGGAACAGTTATGGGAAGTGTAGAAGGGGGACAACGGCCATGAACAGACATGATTATGAAAAATTAAAATCAAAAAAGACCTCTTTGTTATTATGAACAGACATGTGTGACTATTTAAACTTTGAAATCTACTAAATTTGAAGTAGTTTAAATTTATAGATCAAACATGGATTTGAAATCGATATAGATTTAAAATGATTTTTATAGGAATTTGAATGGAAAGATTTAAATCGAGTTATTGATTTGAAATCTAGATATTGTCCAAATTTGTTGAATTGAAAGAAACAGTTGATTTGATATTATTTCCAAATCAATTAATTTAATATAAATTGTATAAAGATATATTATTTTAAATTTAGTTTTATTTAGATTTTCAAAATATTAATATATAAACCATTTCATTAATCAAACCATTTTACATTAAACTATTAAAAACTGTATTTAATCTATTTTTAAACTATTTAAAACCGTTTTAATATATTTTAAACTATTCTAAACCATTTTAATCAATTTTAACTATTTAATCTATTTTAAGCTATTTTAATCTATTTTAAACTATTTAAACCATTTAAACCATTTTAAACTATTTTAAACTACTTAAAAACTATTTAACTATTTATGACTATCTAACTATTTTTAAAAATTCAAACTGTGCAAGGCTGAATGGTTTATATTTAAATTCTGGATTTAAAAGCGAATATGGTTAAATGATGTTGTAACCTAAGTTGAGATTTTAAATGATATTTTCTAGTGAAATGACATATTTGAGTAAATATGATGATTTTGAAATAATGGTTTAACCTATTTTGTGGATATGATTTTCGAAAGTGAATATGATTTCGGAGCTGATAAGATTTTGAAGTAAATATGGTATTTTGATATAATTATGAATAGGTTTTGGAAATGTAAAAGAACCATTAGGTGTGAAATAAGCATTGGTTGTTAAAGAGACTGGGATCGGATATTGTCATATTCTTTGCCAATACTGAAATCCACTTTAACAACTGTGCACATGGTGGAGATTCCAAAATGAAGTAGGATGGTTTGGTGAACGATTCTGTACGAGGTATTAACATAGCCCTAACCCCCTCGAGTCAGCTTGATATGACTAAAATAGGAGCTATACCTAGGCCAAGTGAGGTCGCAACTTCGGTCGAACATGCTTTTTCGATATCATGTCTGCTGCTTTGTGATTGATTTGGTGGCCACCCTCGATTTGATTTTGGGATTGTGTTCCGAGGTGGGCGGTAGTAGCTACTATGCGTTACCACCAGCCTAGTTCTGCAAATGGTAGTACCCTACCCTAGCATTGCTTCGTATGCCTTGTCATATGCCTTATCGTGCCCATTACGAGTTTGGTTTGTGTCATACCTACGGAATGCTCCTTGATAGCCCACCATTTTGCGGTGGAGTTTACAGTACTACATAGACTACGACATTTATATAAGATGTGCTAAGGTGGATATGGGTAATGCCTTGACGCTATTTTAATACTTTACTCTACTGATAGATTTATTATAATAGCGTGTTTTACTATATAGTAAATAGTTTAACAGATCCATAGGAGATGGAATCCCAAACATCTCTCAAGTTATTGCACGCACGTTAGACACTGGATAGGAGATGTAAAATCACGTAAACATCTCTTAAGCCGTTACACTCGTATTTATTACTATTGATTTAACTTACGTAAGATCTTTTACTTCTGACTTGAGTATTTGTCTTTTCATTACGCACGGGTCAGTCTGAGCTTTTCAGTGAATTGAAGACCTTATTTTCAAAGGATGAAGACGAAGATTTAGTTTATTATTAATATTTATTTTATTTATACTACGACATCATGTTGTTCCACTATATTATTTATTTATTTCTGTTGTATGTAACTCTGATCTATGTTGTAAAAGTGTAATTAAATGTTGTTTGTAAACAGCTTCATGAACTTTTTATTTGGTTATTATATTTTGTCATTCCGATGTGAGATTCTGTGTTTTTGTTTTTCTTTCTTTTTTCTTCTTTTTCTTATTTACCCCATAACAATCCTCCCTTTTGAATGGCTTGAGTTTAACATGTGTGGTTTATTGCCAATTTAAACCGTCCAAAAAGGTAGAGCGTTACAAAATTAGTCTTGAGATCCATAATTCTACAACCCACAAACTGTGAGTCAGCGGAATAGAGATCTTGATGCTAAATTAAAATTATTCACCCCCTCTAATGTTAATTTAGCCTTAAGGTCCTTACTCCGTTGACTAACATTTGGTATTAGAGCATTAGTTTTCAAAGTATTCATTATCTGATTTTTGAAAAGTTTCAATGGTAATTTTAGTAATATATTTTACATTATTTTCGAAAAGATAATTTGCAAAATCATCATAATATTGTTTCATAAATTTGCATCTATTCATTATAAAAATTACGTGATCTTTTGAAGATGTATAATTTGCAGGAACAGATGTGTTATATGGCTTTTGATGAACAGACACCTGATGATCAAACTCTACATACCAAAAAAGGACAAATAGATATTGGATTGTGGATGCTTAAGACACATGACTGTAAATCCGGAGATTTTGGAAGATGTAGTTTACAAAGATGGTGGGTCGATAAATTTTTGAGAAAACTCTAAAGGATATGTGATTGACATCAGTAATGTCGGTACTTTTTAAACTCCTATTACCTAATGTTTTGTTAGTTAGGAATTTAAAGCATAATCAGCTGAGTATCAATCAATTGTGTGATAAGGGTTTCAAAATTAAATTCGTAAAAGACAAATGTTACATTGAAGATAATGGGTCCAACATTATCTTTGAAGGTATTGGGAAACCAAACATCTATATATTAAGTATGAAAATCTCAAATGATAATTTGTCTTTTGTATGAATCAAGTAATCCTTGGATTTGACATATAAGATTTGGTCATTTGAATTTCAAACTAATATCTAAAATTGCTAAAAATGATCTAATTATATGTCTTTCCAAAATGAATTTTAAAGTTAATAATTTATGCAATGCCTGTCAATTAAGAAAATTTAGAAAAAGATCTTTTAAATCAAAAGATATAATTTCTTCCTCTCAACCCCGTGAGCTTCTTCACTTAGATCTTTACGGTTCCTTATAGATACAATCTATAAATCACAGTAGATATGTATTTGTAATCGTTGATGATTATTCTAGGTTTACCAGGATGATTTTCTTAAAACTTAAAAGTGATGCTTTTGAAATGTTTAAAATCTTTGTTAAATGAATTCAAAATAAAATGACTAGTAAAATTAAAAACGTTCGGAGTGATCACGGTGGAGAATTCGAAAATGAAAATTTCAAGAATTTTTGTAATAAAAAAGGTATAACTCATAATTTTTCATTTTTAAGAAAAGCACAACAAAATGAAGTGGTAGAACGTAAAAATATGACGATTCAAGAGTGCACTAGAACTATGTTAAATGATAGTAATTTACCTAAAAAATTTTGGGCTGAAGCAGTTGAATATTCTTGAAATATTCTATAATAAAAAGCCCAAAGTATCATAATGTTTTATTTTAAATATTAAAGATAATTTAGATAAATTTGATGCTAATTCAAATAAAGGAATCTTTATTGGATATTAAAATAGAAGTAAAGCTTATAGAGTTTTCAATATTAGGACTAATACTATTAAAGAGACATTATATGTCTCATTTGATGATAATTTTAAAGTATATAATCTAAATATTGACGAAGAATAAAATATTGATAACCCAGATGAAATTATTAATAATGAGATTACCAAAAACAAAAACAATAATAATTCAGAAAATTTACATCCAAATAAAAGAACAATATATTTGAAAGATCATCCTATAGAAAATATACTTGGAAATATTGAATCCGTTGTTAAAACTAGAAATTTAACAAAATAAAATGAGTAACGTTGCTTTTATTTCAACTATTGAAACTAAAAGTCCGAAGGAAGCATCGACTGATGATTCATGGATTTTTGCTATGCAAGAGGAACCAAGTCAATTTACAAGAAATGATGTATGGAACCCAAGACCTGCGGATAAATTCATAATAGAAACTAAATGGGTACATAGAAACAAAATGAATGAACAAGGAGAGGTCATGAGAAATAAAGCTCGATTAGTTGCACAATGTTATTGATGTGCACATAAATGTACATATTTTCACCACCATATTTATTCTAATTAATTTAAATAAATGATCATATTGGGTATTTTAACTTGTTTTAACCAAAATCCATAGTAATTCCAAATTGTCACATATTCATCTTCATCCAAGAGCAAAATAGTCATTTTTGTGCATAAATTAACTCGAGAAAATTTAATTAGAAATTTTCATACTATTTTATAGAAATTTGATTTCAATTACAAGTTGTTTCATGAAGAAGATATGCATGCACAAAAAGAACACAAAGGAATGAATATGGAATAATTCAAAGTGAAGATCATGGAGGACTCCACCTATCCACCTACCTTAATGAACAAATCAGAGGCTAATGCACATGCTTATAAAGATTATGACTTCATGTACACTTAAATGATGATTAGTAGAAGCTAATGATTACTTAGCCTCCACACTTTCTCAAGGGTAGTTTGATCATTCCCCAATTATGGATTAGGGTTTCATACTTGTATAAATAACCCATTATGTTCATGTAACCTCTTCTACCCACTTAAGTCCTCTTATGGATGCCATCTCTTCTCTTCATTAGCTTAGTTCTCTTTTATTTCTTTTCGTGGCTACTTGGCCATTCATTGTTATTTTTATGTAATTTTTTTTATTGCAATTTAATACATGCTATTTTCTTCTTTTATTTATTTCCTTTCATGTTTGTAGTGTATATTTTCTTTTATGCAAGTAGAATAGTTCTAATTCTTGTTAATTAGCTCTCTTTTCCATTAGCTTTCATTTTCCTTCCTTTTTGCTTTCATTTTGCTAGCTACATTTGTTAATCAAAGGACAAATATGAAAGGCTAAGCCCTTTCAATTTAGGGGTAATGAAGCTCTCTAATTATGTAGCTTCAATTATTTGCTATTTTTGCTCTCTTTTTGTGCTTAATGATGATCAATGAAGTGTTTTATTTGTTGTTCTTGCTTTGAATTTGATAGCTTATATTGTTGACACAAAATAGGTTATGTTTAAACAATCACTAACACAGATGTCTTGTAACAACCCAGGGTTTCGCATTTATTTTATTATCGTCCTTAGACGATTATTATTGTTGGCAATTTTCTAAATAGAGTTTTATTTGGTTAAACTCTTTTTAAAAACTTGTTTAAAAAATTCAATGGGAAATGAAATAATATTGGCCATGTTTTATTTTGGTGGCAAGCTATCTCAGGCAAACCCGTTCCCTCCTCGACCCATTTTCTATTTTCGAAAACCTAAACCTAAACGATCGAAAGAAATAAAAATGGCGGCCACGTTCGTTCGTTCCTTCTCGTTCATCCCTCAATAAATTAGGGTTTCGTGACTTTTCAAAGTGCCGACTTGTAGTAGAGGTAGGGTTCGAATGCGACTTCGCTCGTCTTCGCTTCGGTGAAAGGTGAGTAATTTCAATTACTCACATCTTCTTCATACGTAAGTTTGTTGGGTTTAAATTCTATGATTTTCGTTCGATTTTGTTTCGTTGATTGGCGATTTTTCTAACTTTGTCGGTTTCATGTAATCTGACACTTGATACTTGCGATTTTGACTGGTTCATGTATATAGTTTTGATGATTTTTGAAATGTTGAACTCCATGATTCTTCTGTTTCATTTTGTTGCTGTTTAAACATGACTTCAGTCACTTGATTTCTCGGCTGTTGAATTGTGGTTCGATGTTGTTTATGTCTCTGATGTTTTATATTCACTCGGGTTTGAATACTTGATTGATTGATGGATAAGGTTTGAATCTGTTATTCTTTTGTCGCCATCAGGATCTTGATTTCTGTTAACATCGGTCACTTGATTCTGAATTTAGTACGAATGTTGAGATGATTTACGACTTGGGGCATAATCGTATATATTTTGGTTAGTGATTCATTTTGTCTCCAGTCATTATCTGTTGCCTGGATAAATTCTGATGGAACTGGTATTAATATTTATACTCGACTTCGGCCATGTACTTTATGGTTTCGTTGTTTTACAAGTTAGGGATTCCCTGGAGTTCTGAATATTTTGAGTTGCATTTGATGGTGTTGTGCACTTGATTTCTTATCACTTGACTTCGAGTGGATAACCCTGTTGCTGCTAGCATCAATGAATCATTTCTGATTTGTTGTGTTACTTGGCTATCACGGTTTGTACCGTGCCTTGTCCGATTCGTCGTTTCGTTTATTATGTGTTGCTCTTTGTAGATTGGCATTTTGCCGTGTTTTAGTCCCTGACACTGCTTAGTTGCGTGCATTGGGTTTGTTCATCCCGCAGCATAATTATGAAAGAACCATTGCATTCCTGCGTAAGCACTTGAGTCAAATACTTTTAGATGTTTGTTCCGTCCAGTTTCTTGTTGTTTTTCGAGTATCCCTGCATACTATGTGCCACTCCGGCAGTTGCAGTTCATTTACATATGCTGGATTGCTTCAATGTGCTGTTCAGTGCTGCATATCATTGCATTTTCATCACTGCACTGTTTTCTTGCATATAAACTTGGATTCTTTGTGTACTTGTCTCTGTTCGAGTCTGTCACTTTTTGAAGTTCCCATCTTTTAGTTTGTGGCTCATGTGTTGGTATTGATTTCTTTCACATTGATTATGTGCTCTGTACATGTTACTCCTTTGGTATGGTTGCAGACCACCTAACCATTGTTCATGTTGCATTGTCCAGTTTCATATAGTTGTTCACGAATCACTGCATATAAGTTCATCTTGTAGCTGTCTCGACCAATTGAGACAGATGGCAAACTGTTTATTATAATTTGGTTGCTTACCTTTGAACATCATTGTCATACTTGTTGATGCCTTGAGTATAATGTTTGGTTCTGGCCATATTCTTGTTGCTTAGACCTTCATTCGGCTGTGCCCTCATGTGTATCACTGTCTTGTGCAGTTCCATGTTGCACCTCTGTTTCATTTTATCCATGTGCAACTAGTAGCTTACATCCATTGTGTACATTTGGGTTCGCATTCATGTTGTCCAGGCTTGTTCCTTTGCATTGCTGTTAGCTCTGGGCTTCACTGACCACTCTTGTTGTACCACTGTTGTCTCCCTCTCTTGACATTTCGGAAATTGAATTGTTGCATTGAGTTGAGTCATGACAGCAGTGACTTGACCTCTACATTTTGTTTGTTTTTCGAATTCACTTAAGTTGAATCCAACTTGTAGCTTGGGTTTGACCTTGTGTTCGTTTATGAATTTTCTTTGTGTATATATCAACGTAGTGGTGAGGCAGTGCGCGCTAGTGTGAACTGCAGCCACATGGTATTCGTTGGGTACATCATCACTGTAGTTGCGAGGCAGTGCACGCAAGCGTGAACTGCAGCTGTACGGTATTGCTTTTATTGATATTTCAATTACTTTTGATCCATTGATCTTTTGCGTATTTCATATGCCGTATTGGCGAGGCAGTACACGTTAGCGTGTACTGCAGCCAATTAGAATTGACGTTTTTAAGTGATATTTCAATTGTTTAAATTTATTTAGTTTCATTTGATCATTTTATTGTTATCTAATTATCTATTTGATAATTAGATTATGAGTTTCTAGTTATTTATCAATAATTAGATTTTGATGTTAATTGCCTATTACGCAATTCTGATGTTTTTCTAAATTACCTTCATTAATAATCCTTTCTTCTATCTTCGTTGATAATTTGAGTTTGTTGAATTGTTGTTTAACACTATACGTGTTATATTCACCGTTATCCGATTTTCTTGTTAAAGGATCAGATAGGTGAATTTATTTTGACTGTCGTCTAATTTTTATTTAATTATTATTGATTCTGTGCACTAATAACTGAGTTTGAATTAGACTGACCCGTGTATTATTTTCTTTTGAATTTAATACTCGGGTCAGACCGAGTATTTACAGGTTGTTGATATCTTACTTTGGGTTGCTGCTTGAGCTATGAAGTCACTTCATATCTTTTGGAGTAGTCATCGTCATTTATAGTAGTCGGTTTATTTGTATAGGAAGATATGTATTCATGTATATTATATACGATAATGTACCTGTATATGTAACTTTCAGAGTCGACAGTTGTAGTTGTATCATATGTACTGTATCACATGTATTGTAACTGACATCAGTTATATATATATATATGAGACTTTCTATTATATCTGTGTTCCGCATTTACATTATCTGTGTTATTATTATATATATTGTCCTAAACTATTATGAACCATCGTAGTTCGTTTTATACTAGAATTGGGTATGTCGATGGGAGTAAATAAATATGTGATGAAAAATAAAAATATATACCACTCCTATCGAGGTAACTAATACTAGTGTAAGGCCTAACTGCCGATGTCCGCTCCTATCCAGCCTTATTTTTCGTGATAACAGACAGTATTTCTTTTAATACTCTTTGTTATTGCGAACATAGAGGTGAGGCGTCACAGTTGGTATCAGAGCTTGGGGTTTATGGATATAATATAAAACATAACTTAGATGGAACATGTGTTACAACTATTAGTCGATGTTTTATTTGTGCTTTGAGTAAAAACTAAAGTTTTGAAATTTTGATGAAATTTTTAAATATCTTTAGTTAAAAATAGAAGTAAATTGGTATTTTGATAAATTGATTGAATTGTGTTTTGTTATCAGAGTGCGCAGCGGAAAAAGTAAGACTGCTTCGCTGAGCACAGCTGATAATTATTTTGATTTAAAAATCGAAATATGAAAATGAATTTAATTTCATTATATTGTTTAACCAGTGGTTTTGATTTGTTGAAATTCTTGCTGGTTTTCTTTGATGCTAATCATATCTGACTAGATTTTTGCTGTTTTGAATTATCTTCAATGAAGATATATTTGAATGATTTCTTTGTTCATTTAGTGGTATACGTGCAAATTTAAGTTGCACGTTACCACATTAATTTTACGTTGAACCGATGCTTGGTTATGAAGCGTATTTTGTTGCCGTTATTTTTATAACGGGATTTTTACACTGGTGCTAGATTTTTGGAAGTTCGGTGTTTTGTTGACATTTTAATGAATGAAAATTCACTGGTATTATGATTTGATGTAAATTATTTTGATGAGACTTTGACGTTTAAAAATTACTGTCGTATTGACTTTAGTAACCGTCAAATTTTAAGTGGATTTTCAAGCGGTTATCCCGCAATGCTGATTTTGAGATCCGTTTCTACTGTGTTTTGAGAAGTACAATTTTCTTACTGAAATTGTCACTATTGTTGCTGTTTTTATCACGGATTTGCAAATCGTTTTAAAAATAAAAAAAAAATTCAAATTTTTTATAGTTTATGCTTTCAAAAGAATGAGGAAGCGATTTAAACGATTCAGCAAAATCGAGGACTATGAACCCTTTCTTTTACTGATTCGCTTAATTCCGGACTTGTTCGTTTGAGAATGTAGATTATTTACTTTTATAAAAGAAACGAATTTTTTTTCAGAATTTTTACAGTTTGCGTTTTCAGAAGAATGAGAAAGTGACTTAAACGTTTCAGAAAAATCGAGGATTATGACCCCTTTCTTTTGCTGATTCGCTTAATTCCGGACTTGTCCGTTTGAGAATGTGAAATGCTATTTTTGGAATACACAATTTGCACTTTCAAGGAAACGATGAAGAGATTTAAACGATGTAGCAAAAGTGCGGAGTATGGAACCACACTTTTACTATTTCGGTTAATTCCGGACTCGTTAATTGAAACATTTGTTGTTTGATGATTTCGATGATTTTACACGTTCAAGGAAACGATGAAGAGAATCAAACGATTTAGTAAAACACGTGGTATGGGACATGTGCGTTTGCTATTTCGGTTAATTCCGGACTCGTTAATTGAATATATGATGATTTTCGTGTGCTTTCGAGCCACTATGATGGACCTTCGGGTCATATGATGGACTTTCGGGTCAAATACCAGTACCAGACCTTCGGGTCATATGTTGGACCTTCGGGTCATATGATGGGCGCCAAAATTATGATGACGGTACTTGGTAGGTTCGGCCATATGAGAAGCACGTGCGGCGTTGCTAAAACTCGCCATATGATGGGATCGATCCAACCTTTTATGTTCATTTTCTAGAATATCTTAATTGATTTCTAGATATTTGTTGACTCTAATTATCTGCAGGTAATTAGATATTTGATGTTATGAGATTTGATTATCGTTTTTGATATTCGAATATTTGTTGATTTGATTATCGTTTTTGATAATCAAATATTTGTTGATTTGATTATCGTTTGTGATAATTAAATATTTGTTGATATGAGTTCTAATTATCGTTTTTGATAATTAGATATTTGTTGATTTGATTATCGCTTGTGATAATTGAATATTTGTTGATATGAGTTCTAATTATTGTTTTTGATAATTAGATATTTGTTGATTTGATTATCGCTTGTGATAATTAAATATTTGTTGATATGAGTTCTAATTATCGTTTTTGATAATTAAATAATTGTTGATTTGTAATTTTTGATTATCGTTTTTGATAATCGAATATATGTTGATTTGAGATTTGATTGTCGTTTTTGATAATTGAATATTTCTAGTTTTTGATTATCGTTTATGGTAATAGATATTTGTTGATTTACTGATTTGTTGATTTGATGATTTGAGATTTCTGATTATCGCTTGAGATAATAAAATATTTGTTGATCTGAGATTTCTGATTTTCGTTTTGATAATTATGTAATTGGTAATTTTGCTGATTATAAGATCTTCTAGTCTCTAATTGATTCTAGATTATGTTGATTATATTGAATTGTTGTTTTCTATCCATCTCTGTTGATAGTTTGAATTTACTGATTATGAAGTTCGTGTTTTCTATTTATCTGTTGAATAACTAGATATTGGCAGTTTGTGATTTGCGAATTTTGTTTTCTAATTATCATGTTGATAATTAGATTTTGCTGTTTTCTAATTTTCATATCGATAATTAGATATTGCTGTTTTGTGGTTTCTGTATTCTAATTATCAAATTGATAATAGAATATTGCTAATAATTGCCTTTATTCAGTTTCATTGTTTTCTGATTATCTACTTGATAATTAGATTTTGTTAGGAATTTGTGAATTTCTTTTATGAAGTTAAAAGATTACTTTACGTTTGTATTCCCGACCTTTATTTTCTAGCTTAAACTAGTTTATGTTGGAAAAATAATTGTTATTGAAGACTTTTGTTATGAAAATTGCGGGGACGCAATTTTTATAAGGAGGGGAGTCTGTAACAAACCAGGGTTTCACATTTATTTTATTATCGTCCTTAGACGATTATTATTGTTGGCAATTTTCAAAATAGAGTTTTATTTGGTTAAACTCTTTATAAAAACTTGTTTAAAAAATTTAATGGGCAATGAAATAATATTGGCCATGTTTTATTTTGGTGGCAAGCTATCTCAGGCAAACCCGTTCCCTCCTCGACCCATTTTCCATTTTTGAAAACCAAAACCTAAACGATCGAAAGAAATAAAAATGGAAGCCACGTTCGTTCGTTCCTTTTCGTTCATCCCTCAATAAATTAGGGTTTCGTGACTTTTCAAAGTGCCGACTTCTAGTAGAGATAGGGTTCGAATGCGACTTCGCTCATCTTCGCTTCGGTGAAAGGTGAGTAATTTCAATTACTCACATCTTCTTCATACGTAAGTTCGTTGGGTTTAAATTCTATGATTTTCGTTTGATTTTGTTTCGTTGATTGGTGATTTTTCTAACATTGTCAGTTTCATGTAATCTGACACTTGATACTTGCGATTTTGACTGGTTCTTGTATATAGTTTTGATGATTTTTGAAATGTTGAATTCCATGATTCTTCTGTTTCATTTTGTTGCTGTTTAAACATGACTTCAGTCACTTGATTTCTCGGCTGTTGAATTGTGGTTCGATGTTGTTCATGTCTCTGATGTTTTCTATTCACTCGGGTTTGAATACTTGATTGATTGATGGATTAGGTTTGAATTTGTTACCATCGAACTTATTTGAAGATGTTGCTTTCTTTTGTGGCCATCAGGATCTTGATTTTTGTTAACATCGGTCACTTGATTCTGAATTTAGTACGAACGTTGAGATGATTTACGACTTGGGGCATAATCGTATATATTTTGGTTAGTGATTCATTTTGTCTCCAGTCATTATCTGTTGCCTGGATAAATTCTGATGGAACTGGTATTAATATTTATACTCGACTTCGGCCATGTACTTTGTGGTTTCGTTGTTTTAGAAGTTAGGGATTCCCTGGAGTTCTGAATATTTTGAGTTGCATTTGATAGTGCTGTGCACTTGATTTCTTATCACTTGACTTCGAGTGGATAACCCAGTTGCTGCTAGCATCAATGAATCATTTCTGATTTGTTGTGTTACTTGGCTATCACGGTTTGTATTGTGCCTTGTCTGATTCGTCGTTTCGTTTATTATGTGTTGCTCTTTGTAGATTGGCATTTTGCCGTGTTTTAGTCCCTGACACTGCTTAATTGCGTGCATTGGGTTTGTTCATCCTGTAGCATAATTGTGAAAGAACCATTGCATTCCTGTGTAATCACTTGAGTCAAATACTTTTAGATGTTTGTTCCGTCTAGTTTCTTGTTGTTTTTCGAGTATCCCTGCATACTATGTGCCACTCCGGCAGTTGCAGTTCATTTACATATGCTGGATTGCTTCAATGTGTTGTTCACTGCCGCATACCATTACATTTTCATCACTACACTGTTTTCTTGCATATAAACTTGGATTCTTTGTGTACTTGTCTCTGTTTGAGTCTGACACTTTTTGAAGTTCCTATCTTTTAGTTTGTGGCTCATGTGTTGGTATTGATTTCTTTCACATTGATTATGTGCTTTGTACATGTTACTCCTTTGGTATGGTTGCAGACCACCTAACCATTGTTCATGTTGCATTGTCCAGTTTCATATAGTTGTTCACGAATCACTGCATATAAGTTCATCTTGTAGCTGTCTCGACCAATTGAGACAGATGGCAAACATGTTTATTATAATTTGGTTGCTTACCTCTGAACATCACTGTCATACTTGTTGATGCCTTGAGTATACTGTTTGGTTCTGGCCATATTCTTGTTGCTTACACCTTCATTCGGCTGTGCCCTCATGTGTATCACTGCCTTGTGCAGTACCATGTTGCACCTCTGTTTCATTTTATCCATGTGCAACTAGTAGCTTACATCCATTGTGTACATTTGGGTTCGCATTCATGTTGTCCAGGCTTGTTCCTTTGCATTGTTGTTAGCTCTGGGCTTCACTGACCACTCTTGTTGTACCACTGTTGTCTCCCTCTCTTGACATTTCGAAACTTGAATTGTTGCATTGAGTTGAGTCATGACAGCAGTGACTTGACCTCTGCATTTTTTTTGTTTTTCGAATTCACTTGAGTTGAATCCAACTTGTAGCTTGGGTTTGACCTTGTGTTCGTTTGTGAATTTTCTTTGTGCACATATCAACGTAGTGGCGAGGCAGTGCACGCTAGCGTGAACTGCAGCCACACGGTATTCGTTGGGTACATCATCACTGTAGTGGCGAGGCAGTGCACGCAAGCATGAACTGCAGCCACACGGTATTTCTTTTATTGATATTTCAATTACTTTTGATCTATTGATCTTTTGCGTATTTCATATGCCGTATTGGCAAGGCAGTACACGTTAGCGTGTACTGCAGCCAATTAGAATTGACGTTTTTAAGTGATATTTCAATTGTTTAAATTTATTTAGTTTCATTTGATCATTTTGTTGTTATCTAATTATCTATTTGATAATTAGATTATGAGTTTCTAGTTATTTATTAATAATTAGATTTTGATGTTAATTTCCTATTAGGCAATTCTGATGTTTTTCAAAATTGCCTTGATAATTTGAGTTTGTTGAATTGTTGTTCAACACTATACGTGTTATATTCACCGTTATCCGATTTTCTTGTTAAAGGATCGGATAGGTGAATTTATTTTGACTGTCGTCTGATTTTATTTAATTATTATTGCTTCTGTGCACTAATAACTGAGTTTGAATTAGACTGACCTGTGTATTATTTTCTTTTGAATTTAATACTCGGGTCAGACCGAGTATTTACAGGTTGTTGATATCTTACTTTGGGTTGATGCTTGAGTTGTGAAGTCACTTCATATCTTTTGGAGTAGTTGCCGTCATTTATAATAGTCGGTTTATTTGTATAGGAAGATATGTATTCATGTATATTATATACGATAGTGTACCTATATATGTAACTTTCAGAGTCGACAGTTGTAGTTGTATCATATGTACTGTATCACATGTATTGTAACTGACATCAGTTATATATATATGAGACTTTCTATTATATCCGTGTTCCGCATTTACATTATCTGTGTTATTATTATATATATTGTCCTAAACTATTATGAAACATCGTAGTTCGTTTTATGCTAGAATTGGTTATGTCAATGGGAGTATATAAATATGTGATGAAAAATAAAAATATATACCACTCCTATCGAGATAACTAATACTAGTGTAAGGCCTAACTACGGATGGCCGCTCCTATCCACCCTTATTCTTCGTGATAACAGACAGTATTTCTTTTAATACTCTTTGTTATTGCGAGCATAGAGGTGGGGCGTCACATGTCTTTTCATCAAAATATGATTACGGCAAAAGAAAGTGATTTGAAATTAAAATTTGATGGTCGATATTTCTAATTAATAATCAATAGGCCATACTTAAAATAGATTGCATTTTCATTTTTTCTGTCAAGTTTCATGAAAGTTAGTAAGTGCTTTAAGAGATGTTTTATAGTTTGATTGCTTATGTTGGCTAATCAAAAGCACACATATGTCATACTTATGATAAGCACATCAATTAAAGACTAATGACCATAAAAGAGCGATCATGATTTCATATGTATTGAACTACATGATCTAGAGAGTGAATTTATTCTCTAAATTGTCACTTAACTCTTGTATTTCCTTCTCTTTTCTTTTAGTTAGTTAATTCTCTAATTCTCTAGCTTAACTTTCACTCCATATCTTTGGTTAACTTGATTGAATAGATATTTAGAATCAATAATTCCCTGCGGACTGACCCGTATTCACCACGTACTACAAGCGTACGTCGTGCACTTGCGGTATAAATTTTATTATAAATTTTTCGACGGTTTTCTAATTCGATAGAATTTCTATCGATTAACAAGTTTTTGACGTCGTTGTCGGAGAATTTATTTTGATTTTGATTTTCTGTTCTTCGAATTATTTTTCTTTTGATTTTTGCATGTTTATTTGTGTGTTGTGTTTACATTTAAAAAAATAAAAATTTTGTGTATGTTTGTTATGTGATCTTTGTTTTCATTTTGTTGTGTGCTTGTTTTTCTTGTCTTCTTTTGCATTTGCATTGCATTTCTATTTCTATTAAAAAAGTATACGCATTTCAAAGGAATTTCTTTTCTTTTTTTATTACATTTCAATTTACATTGATATATCTGTACATTTCCATTTACTTCTTACATTGTTTTCCTAAACTTCAGTGCTTCTATCCAGTTTGCTTCTGTTTAGTGCACATCAGTGCAACAGCCATCTGTAGACCCCCTCCTCCATCACAAACCAGCAGTTAAACTGCCTTGCTACTTCAAATTCAACTTACTACACTCCTTCATCACAACCTTCTTAATCCACTGCCTTCTAAACAACTACCGATGACCACAAGTTCATTACTTCACTTCTATCAAATTTCACCAAACCACACAACTTTCCATTGCCATTGCCTTCTTCCACCAGTACAGTCACTGCAACACCACTCTGTCACGACCAAAACCGCCATTTAGCTGCACCGCGATCACCTACTCAACAGCAAGTTGTGAAAACTCAAATCGAACAACCTCCACCACTTCTGCTTTGCTTCGCCCGCCATCACTTCCAACCCACAAACCACAACCATAACCAACAGCTGCCTCGACTTCAACTGCCAACAGCCAGATCGAACTGAACATCCATCACCAATTCCTCCACCATCTCCACCAAACAACCCAAATTGACAACATCCCAATATCTCCACTCACGATTTCCACGACATCGAACAAGTTTTTGTTTCTGTGTTGATTGATTTGGGAAGCTACTGATTAAGAATTTGGAGAATTGAATTGATGTGTTACGACTTGCGAATTCGAGAGCGATTCAGTTGAACCAAGTGTTTCATAAAAAGAAAAAAAAAAGATGCGTTCGTGGGCCTTGCTTGATGGGCCGTATCGATTAAATTGTTTCAAGCTATATTGAATCCTTTTGTTTTTTTTACAAGACATCTTCTTATATAGAAAAAGCCATACAAGTTTGTGGTTTCATTTAACTTGTTTTGTTTTCACCGCATTTTTCTTTCATTTGTTTGGTTTGGTTTCGTTTGATTTCATTCATGTTACTTTTCCTTTGTTCTAGTTATTTCTTTCATATTAAAATATTTAAAAGAAAAATTGGTATATATTCTATTTTTAACTTCTTTTCAGATTGCTTTGAAAAGGCATACAAAATTTTCTTACTAAAAGAAATTGCTTGTTTGCTGAGCTTGCCAAAAAAATAACTACTTGCTTATTCATAGTTTTCTTTTTATTTGCATTGCGTTGTATATATCTCTACTTTTTATTTGTCTTGCATTTTTGTTTGCTTACATTTAAAAGATATATTCAAAATTCAAAAACAAAAACAAAAATCCATTGTAGTTGCATTGTTAATACACATTTAATTTTTGTTTTCACTTCATCTTAGAGTTTTGATTAATAATAACGATTAGGCATCGTTAACAATTAATTGTATATTGAAAATTTATCGTCTTTGAACAATTTAATTCCTCGGTATCTAAGCTACGGCAAAGCAATAATCAGTTATAAATATTACGATAACTCGTAAATATTATACTGAATTGTTTCTCTGAAGGCACTTAAACCTTCGACCGCATTGCTGCGGTGATTCATGGTGCACCGATAATCCATGCCCGTTACCTGGCTGAGAACTATATTGTTGATTTAAGACAATTTATGATTATACAATTTTGGGTTAACTTAGGATAAATAATTTATAATTAGACCCTTGCATTCATATAGTTGCATAAGTTCATGCATATTTAAAAAAACAAAAAAATTCAAAATCCAAAACTAAAAAAATTGTAAATATTCATTTTCCTTTGAAATTTTTAAACCCTTTTTCTTTGAAATTTCAAAAAAAATTCCAAAGAATTTTAGAAAAAACCAAAATCCAAAAAAATTTATAAAACCTTTTCAAAAACAAAAAAAAATTGAAAAATAAAATAAAACAAAACAAAAATCAATTTCCTTTTGAAAAATAAATTTTATTTGCAAATATTTTTCCTTCATAATTTCATAACTTTTTTTTTGAAAATGTCCGAGTTTCCTTTTTCCTACTTACTTGAATTTTATAATAGTTGTGAAAATCAATATAATCCATATGAATTCACTCCAAATTCGTATGGATATTTTAACAACAATTATTGTTTAAAAGATTCGAGTTTTGAACCATAAAATTTTCAAAATGACGAACAACCCTTGAATCTCGAAAAAAGCATTGAAATGATTTCATCTTTACTCGAACCCTCTACACAACAAAATCAAGAGATAAACGATTTGTGTAATTATTAACTCAAGCCAAAATTTTCAAAATAACCAAAATTTGAATTCAATTCAAAATTCAAATGACTTCGAGTATAACCCTTGCCACTTCAATTTCGAACTCCAAAATGAATTTTAAACTCAACATGAAAATGGGGACAACTTTTCAAACGAATTTGGCAATGGGAATAATCTTATCCACGTTACGAGTGTAAATTTTTGTTCTCAATAAATCCAGATCAAAATTCTCAAGTCAATAATTATAAGTTGGATTTTGTTGAACAGATGAACGAAATTTACGATGATCACACAAATTTGTTGTTTGAAATATATACGAAACAACGTGAAAAACAAAACCAAATCCCAACGTATGATGAGTCGAGTGATAATCCATCTTTTACCCAAATCGATGATTTTCAAATAACAACTTTTGAAATTGAAAACGAAAATCTTAACGAAGTTGTTGAAAATTTGGCAATTGAGTTGGATTTCAATTCTTTTGAGGGTGTGGAACCAAACTTAAAATTCGATCTTCCTTTTCTCGATTTCGAAAATTTGAATACAACAACTTTGGATTTTAAACTTGAGATACACAATGAAGTTGTTGATAATCCAACAAAGGAAGACGAATATGAATTTTTTGGACTTTCGGATGACGAGCTGTTAAATTCCGACGGGGAAGATTTACATCACTATTTTTTATTTTGAAATCGATAATTTCGAAGAAGTTTTCAATGGTAAGTTTGAACTTCAACTTGGTGAAAATAAACTAGAATTTCAATCAATCATCTTATCAACCCCAAAAATCATTGAAAGTAAAACAACTCTTATGATTTTCAATAAAACGACATTCGTTTTTACAAATCCACATTCAACTCCGAAATCTTTTATGGTTTGGTTTTCTACGCTTGAGCTGCGTCTCATATACTTGGCGAGACAAATGATTCAGTTTTTAGAAGACCGGTTCATTTACTCTCTAATGGCATACTTTCTGATATCACGTAAATAATTATCTTTTCATTCCCATTTAAATAAATGTTATGTTTTTATTTTTCTCCTTCCAATTGGGTTGACTGTGAGGACACAGTCAAAATCAAGTGTGTGGGGGGGGGGACTCATCTTCTTTTTGATTTTTCATGATTAATTTTTCATTTTTTTTTCCAAAAATCAAAAAAATATCAAAATTTTAAAATACAAAAAAAATATTAAAGCATTTTGATTTATTTTTAAAGAAATATATAGGATAAATATATGGTTTTGGAAATTTCTGAAAATTTATTTGTCTTAACAAAAAAAAAATGAAGTTTGATTGCAAAATGATAGTTTAACTAGTATATAGGAAGATTCATGCATGTTAATTATGAAATACAACCTAATTGAAAATCTTTGTTTTAAAAAGTGGTTGATTTAAAGTAAAGGATATAACCTTTTGTTTTGTCTTCTAAGTTAAGTGGTGCTAAGATTATTTTGCAAAACTCTTTCTTTTAAAAAAAATTGAAAAAAAAACATATTAAAAAACAAAACATTTGTATATATGTAAATATTTTCTATTAACACCTACGGTCAACAGGTGTACACACTCGCCATGCTCTGTACCTTTCTCACGTAGGCCCAAAAGGCAGTGCACGATCGGTATATCTAGCCTTAGTTTATCTGAGCTAGGTGTACATATAAAAATTCTTTTTGATAACGCCTACAGTGAATAGGTGTTCACACTCGTGTGTTCACTCAACATGCTCTGTATTCCCTTCACATAAGTCCGCAAAGCAGTGCATGGTAATATATCTGTAACAACCAGGTATTTTCAACCATTCGCATCCATTATAAGTGTATAGGTAGACACTCATGCCGGAATTGAATTGCTCAAAATACCGCGTTGTAAATAAAAATTTGGCAAATCTCAGAATATGTAGTAAATAAAAATCACAGATCACAGACACAAAGTAATAATAATGCAGCAGAAGTAAAAGAGATAGTAGTTCATGAAGCTACTACATAAATATATCAGAGTTACATAAGATACAATAGAAGAAATAAAGTACAACAGAAGTTTAAATATGATAACCAAGTACAAGCTGAATAGAACAACCGAACTGAAAAGATGAAACTTGACAAGTAGATAATCTCCTGCGATTCCAAACTCCAGAAAGTGGAAATCCAAATCTGTGAATAACTCAGGCTGACCCGAGCGTAAATAAAAATACAAACACTCGAGTCAGGACATATATACTTATACAATGTAAACCAACTCAAGTGAACTGTAGCAAAGATACAAGTAACTTAGAAGATGCTTGGGACCGCCCATCCTCTAAGGATCCGTTAAACTATTTACTATGTAGTAATATACGCTATATACAGTAGTGTCTAATCAGTAAAGTATAATCATATTGAAAATAACGTTAAGGGGATGGTGAATCTTAACGCGGTCGGATCTTTAAAACCAAAATCGTAGTGGGCTCGCTATAAGGAGATGACACGGCACGCGAGGCAATGCCAGGGTGGATACACCGTTTGCACTCCTGGACCGGTGGTTACGGCAAGCCAGCAACTTCCGCCCACCTCGAACAATACCCCCGAATCAAAGTGGCGCCACATATCGAATCGCAAAAGTAATAGATCGGTTTTCGATAGAGCATGCTTGATGAAAGGGTGCGACCCTTTGTGTAGCCCGGTACAGCTCCTGTTTTAGTCATTTATGCCAACTCACGGGAGTTGGGTCCACGTAATATACCTCGAGAACGTCGCCACCATCCTACTTCATTCTGGAATCTCGACCGCGTACACAGTTGTTAAAGTGGTTTTCGGTATTGGCCGGCTATAAGACAATATCCGATCCTGGTCTCTTTAACAACCAATCGTTATTATAACCCATAGTTATAACTTTAAAACAATATTTTATACTTCAAAAATAAAATGTCATTTCAACCCAAACCTTTATCAAAATAAAGATTAAATCATTTCCAAACCATTTCAATATATCATCATACCATATCTTTCAATTCAAATATTTATCAAAATAAATATCAAGTCATTTCTAACCATTTCAATATTTTAAATTATCATATCCTTTAAAAACTTCCTTTCAAATCATTTTAATACATCAAAATATCATAACCTTTCAAAGCTTCATTTTTCAAATCATTTAATATCAAAATATCATATCTTTCAAAACTTCGTTTCAAATCATTTAATATAAAATATCATATCTTTCAAAACTTCGTTTCAAATCATTTTAATATATCAAAATATCATATCTTTCAGTACCACATTTCAAATCATTTTAATATATCAAAATATCATATCTTTTCGAAACCACATTTCAAATCATTATTCATTTTATTCAATTTAAAATACCATTTCAATTCATATTTCAAAACAGTTTATATTCCAAAAAAATCATTTTTAATCATAAAAATGAAGTTATTATGTTAAAAATTAATTTATTAAATTTCCAAAATTTTCAACTTCCAAAGTTCATTTATTCACTTACGTTTATCAAAACAGTGAAATTCCACTTTTCGCAGCATTTAGAAAACGCTACGGAAAATTACATTCAAAACAGTTCAATTTAACAAAAGACAACATTTTAAAATGTTGTAACAGGGTTTACTTAAATTCCAAATAAACTTAGTTAAATTCAAAAATTATAGCACTTACAAAATTGCTATAATAGTTTTTAATTCAATTCAGCTTTTTAGTTCATTATCATCAACTACAGCATTTACAAATACTGTAATATCATTTACATTGTAATTAATAGCGTTTCAAAAATGCAGTCAATTAACTCCAAATATTCAATATAATTTCTCAACCAATTATATTTTTATTTAAAACATTTTTAACTCATAAAATCATACATTTTCACATTTATAAACATCATTTAATTTTCCTCAAGTTCATGATTTTATAAAGTTAAATTTCCATTCAAAAATCAAGATTTAATAATAATTCACTAATTAAATTGCAATGTTCAATTTTAAATTCCTTGCATTAAATTTCAACTTAACACTTAAGTTAAAATTCTCAAATATAACTTAGTTTTTGTAAAGACCCGTAAATCCGTACTCCTTGAATAGACACTAATCTCCTTTGTTTAATTCAAGATGAACGAAAATACGAACCCTTAGGGGTTTTAAGAAAAATTTAAGAAAAGAAAAAGTAGAAAAGAAGAGGGAAAAGAAAACAGAAAATTAGAAAATAGAATAGAAAAGAGAAAATAGAACAGAATTTTAAAATAGAAGAAAAAGAGAATAGAGAACATAGAACGGAACAGAAAACAACAGAACAACATCAGAATCTCACAATTCGCAGCGGAACAACATATAATAATAAATGAATAATCTTTAAACAAAGAACTATATCAGTTATTACATTTTTTTCATTACATTTCATTACATCATATTATCAGAGTGTACAACAACATACAACATCAAACAGCGGAAAAAGAAATACTATATAACTAGTAATACGCCATGCCATCCATCTTGCCTCCAGCAACTCCAGAATATCCAGAATATCCTGATAAACCTTAACTCTTAACTTCCCGTGTGGAAATTGGTGGGCACCCAGAGTTTAGGAAGGAAAACAATAAACTCCAAGTCAGTCATGTGACTGGTCTGAGAACTCAAAACAGTTTATTTATCTTTAAAATCAAAATAGAGGAATATTTTTATTTCAATTCGCAATGCTTTTAAAAATGAGACTACCATAAGGCCTCCCGCACACACACACAATGCAAACGCAGAATCGGAGGAGATTTCTCCTTATGATAGTCAAAGATGCTTGATACGCATTTAAAATAACATTTGATATTATTACTAGTGCATAGTGTAGGAAAAATTCATTTCGAAAGTAGAATATAAATCTTAGCCAACATACGACCATTATCGTATGCCTACTATAGCTACCATCTAAACAGTGGTGACCACCATAAGTAAATGATAGGTTCTACAACTAAAACCGTACAAGTTTCGTATTGTTTCTTTGGATTTCCAACAAATGATCAGGCCAAGGAACTTCCCATTGCCACATGAGAATGCCTCTGGAAAGACATCCCCGAGAACCAAACCGGAACTCTGCCAACACAAGGCCGGGTTACCCCTAACTGGGTAACTACTGACACGAGCACGCCATTCCCCGATCGTAAACGACCTTTCTCACGGGATCCCGAAAACCAACAACCACAAAGTAATAAATTCGCGGTAACCACATAGGTTAAATATCTGGGCTCCATACCATGATACCACCTCTATCCAGAAGGAAATGTACATACCCTAAAGGGTGCTACCCCTCATAACCTTGCCGCATCTTTCCTGTTTTGACCATTTCCGGGGTGTGAGGCTCGACGAAGTCACGTCCACAAAAACATACTTTATACAAAAGCCATGCTTTGGGTCAACAAATGATCAACACAATGATCACCAAGATAGACGATCAAATAAACGATCCTATCACAATAATCAACACAATGATCATTTCAGCATCACTCAGCATGTCACATTACCAAACTGGGAATATATCGCTGATAACTTCAACTATATAACCTCTGAGCTCGTACGTCTCAGAGAAGGGTGTTAAGCTAAAAGAATAAATTCTCCGCCACCAACAGAAATATATTTGAAAGAAATCGGCTTTATATCTCAAATTGTAATGTCAGACATACAATCCATACAAGTCTGTTCCGGGATCGAACAAAACCGAAGGCACTTACAAGAAGTCCTTGCAATCCGGATATCCACAATCCTGATCGGATTCACCATCACATATGGAGAACTCTATACCGGAGCAACTCGGTGCAGAGTCAATCGACAGGTCATCCTATCGCTCTCGCAAATATCCGGTCTTCAACACCGATCTTCAAATGCAATTCACAACGACGTATCACATATTCGGAATGGGTTATACGACCCCATGGTCCTTTCTCGGTTAACCCGAATAGTGAGCGCTTATTCAAAAATAAGTGTGGCATTCACATTCAAACAAATCACATCAAATACCCATTCAAAGGGAAATATTGATAGTCGGTTATTGAACTATCACTGATATGCACACATCACCAGTTTCCAAATAATTTTCCAAATTATTTATTTTCCAAAATATCTTCACTAGATATATAATTTCAATACTTCAAAAATAAATCAATATTTATTTTTAAACCAATTTCACTTCCTTTATAAATTCCTTAGTGAATTTATAGTTCCAAAATATCAATGAATATTCGATTTCAATTATTCATTTCAATTTTCCTTTTCAATTTATCTTCAAAAAGATAAATTCTCAAAATATTCACTTTATATTGGAAAACAATTCCATACTTATTTATTCATAAGTAATTCATAATTTCTATTTATTTTCAACACTTGGAAAATATTCAATATACTTAAATCGAAATTAAGTATATATTTCATTCTTTAAGGAAATCATTCTCTTAAACATATTTATTTGGGCCAAAACGAATGTTACGTAAAACATCGTTACGACGTCCCAAAATCACTAGTATAGGGATTCGAAATTAAAATAGATATATAAATCCCAATACTAAACCAACATTTCCTTTCGGAAATCATTTACTATAACAACAGTGTTATAGTCCATCATCTCCTTCTATTTCTCGAAAACGTCTATTTCAACAATAAATGTTGAAATCTATGGTTTCGAATCTCAACACATTTTAAAACATTGTTCGATCGTTTTAATTCTATTTAAAACATCCAAATCCAAAACAATTTCTTTAACGTGTTATTCACTATTCAAAAACGTGAATATACTTCATTAACAATTTCATCCTTTTATTCATTTTAATTCAAAGGATTATTCACTATTCAAAAATGTGAATATAACTCCACTCATAGGTTTCAACAATTAACTTATCAAAATAAGTTGTTTGCGAATTTATAAACAACGTTTATAAATTCCATTTCTATTTGTTTATAAAAACTTCCTTTTTATAAATTCTTTTATTAACCTATTCCAGTTTATAACTCAATTATAAACTAAAAGTTCATATTATAATTTAAATACTTATAAAACGATTATTTTACAAAATCGTTCCTCTAAAGACTTTCCAAACCATAAATCTTATAACTTATAAGATTCATTTATTTAACCAAATCTATTCTTTCAATAACTTCACAAATTTATAAATCTTACTATTTATAAATTTTATTTATAACTTCACAGTTTATAATTTTATAAATTTCATTCTTTAATGAAATTCATTTTCACTTCATTCAAACACTTATAAAAACTCGTTTTATAATGTCAATTTTTCAATTTATAAATATCCATTTATAAATCTCTTAATATAAATCAATTTATATTATTCTTTTTAAACGTCTTTAAATTCCTTTAAAATTTCATCCTTTCTCTTGATTTATAAAATAATCAAATTTTATAAATCCTATATTTAAACTTTTCACAATAATTCTAAAACATCTCGATTAAACTATTTTATAAAATCAATAGCATCATATTCTCAAAAATCAGTTTTTAACTGTATTTCACAAAAATCAAAATTTTTTATAACATTAAAAATTATAACGTTTATTTATTTACAATGGATCAATTCCAAAATTATTTTATAAAACATATACTTTCTAAAATCACCTTTAAAAATCATTTTAAAATCCCAAAATTGGGTCCAATGATGCTACACACCAAATAGTCAATCACGACTACAACGATATCATATATCAATATGAAAATCCATCAAATATCAAAATATCTGAATCAAATAAAAACTGTTGAGGAATCCAGTTGGATCCCTCCAACCTGTTTTCCTGCATCCACAAACATTAGCACAATACCAATTTCGCTCCAGTACGAAATTATCGCGGTATATGTTCTTATTAAATATTATCCGCTTAATAACGGCGTAATAGGGTCTCATCCGCTAAACAAAAAATGCGGGAAATCAACAACTACAATATATACATATGCCAATATATATATATTGCTACTATATATAATACCAATTTCACTGTTTATGAAATATTCGCGGTATATGTTTTTAATAAATAACATCCGCTTACTAACGGCGTATAATGTCTATTTTAACAATCAATATATAACAATCATCATTCAAACATGCATTCAAATAATTTAAATCTAACTATTTAAAATAAAATCGAAACTGATTCGATTGAGTGAGAAATTCTCACCTTGATTTTAAATTCCGTTTTAGCGATTTATTTCGAATAAAATTAAACGGACGTTTAATTTTACCCAAAATTCTCTCTAACTCCAAACGACTCCAAACCAACTCCATCGCGTAGTGCTCGTCCATACGATTCCAACGCAACTGGTTTCGCGCGTTTTCGACCTCGTATGAAAAAGTTATGCATTTTATAAGTTTATACACGATTTTATTAACTATTACAACATTTATTTTATAATTTTATACCTAAAATAAATCACTACCGTCCATTTCCATCTCAAACACATCAGGGTCGTGCCCTATCTCCTTCCCCAAACACGCGACCTACAGCCAAAAGAACGCACGCGAACCCATTATCATCACGAACTAGGGTTAGCTTTAGCAAACTAATTACTCGATGAAACTCGATCAAACCACCGCCACGCGAAAGCCCTCGACAAGAGCCATACGTGAGTCGAACGCGGCAATTTTAGGGCCTCCACGCTTCACCATATCCCATCTCCACCATTGGATGTGGAGATCTCACCACCCTCTACAACCTTCGTGTTGAACGTTTGTTGAATTAATTCACGGATGGGAAGATAATTGGAGGAGAAGCTTAGAGATTTCTGGCCATTCATGGGGTGAACGGCGGCTGTATAAACTAGGGTTTGATTTCTTTTTTTTTTATTTGTGAGGGTTGTGGTGCTATTTATAGAAGAAAATCGAACACTATTCATCCGGAAATTCCGAACTCCGATTTACGCGCCGTAACCAGCGTTTCTAAGGTTTACCCCGCGTTCCGGACACAATGGAACAGGTTTCGAAAGCTAATTCGGAAGTATGTGCGAGTTATGGCTGTAAACGCTCAATTTGAATTAAACCGATTTAAGCGATTTTCTAGGCGTTTTAATTTGTACCGGACAAACGGTAAATCCAATTGACATTAAATTTTAAACCTTACAATAATATCACATTACGGATCCGATGAAACTGGTTTCGTCGAAATCCGAGACTTTTTGAAAAATGGCTATTTTCACTCGTCAAATTTAAATTAAAAATAAATCGATGCGTTTCGAGCTGCCACGATCAAACGATAGCTCCGATTGACACGAAATTTGAAATCCGATAATAACTAACTATTACGGATCCAATGGAACTGGTTTCGTTCAATTCTGAGACTGTTCAAAAATTGACTATTTTCACTAGTCGATTTTAATATTAAAATATTCAATTTTCACAAATTAACTTTTAATTCGATTTTAAAAGTTCTAAAATATTATTCTAACTTCAACATGATAAAATAAAATTTTACAAATCATTTTCAATCATATTTAACTCAATTTTCAATTATTTCCATAATTTAACATATTAAATTATCGATTAAATTATTCAATTAAATCCAATAATTCAAATAAAAATTTATTTGACTTATAAATTCACTTATTAATATTTAAAATTAATTAAATATTCATATTTTAATCTCTAAAAATTCTGGGTCGTTACAATCTTCCCCACTTAAAAGAATTTCGTCCTCGAAATTACAAGTAAGAAAAATTATATAATTCTATTAATTTTCCAAAATCCATAGTTAAACTTCTTACAATAACTTACTAAGTTTTCAAATCATACTTAGTTATCTTTTCAAAAACAAACTATTGTTTAACTTTCAATTCCAAAATCAAAGTTATAGTTTTCAAAATTTTCCAAATTTTTCTAACGCCTTAAATTTTCGGAAAAATTCGCCATAGTCTCCTTTGCGGGGCTCGATCCGAAAAAAAAATGACAGTATATATATCACAAATATACATCTCATCAAGTAATGAGGCATCCCGAAGGGAAAAAAGTGTAAAAGTACGATATGTAATCCGAGATATGTACCTTATATTTTATTAGCAAGCATATATGGCTAATATAGCGCAAAAGCGAGCTCCAAATGCGAAGCAAACGCGATCCGCACCTACTAATTACTCAACAAACAACATGAGAATCATGCATATAGATAATAGTATCAATATACATCATATAGCAACATAATAACTATATATGTCAACATAGCAAATGCAACTAAAGCAATATATTCAACCATCAACCAACTATAATCCATAACCAATATCAATATTCATTTATATTCTCATTAATATTCAATGAATTGGTTTCCAATTTAAATCATATTTGATTCATTAACATTGGGTTTACTAACATTCATTTTCAACTTGCTTATATTCACTAATTCATATTCAAGTTGGTTCACTTCCAATTCAAATTCAATTCAATTCAAATTTATTTACTTCTAATTTGAATTCAATTACATAGCTTTAAATTTCACTAATTCACTTTCATTAATACTTAATGAATTATATACAATCAACTAACAATCATATAACAACTAATGTATATTAATTACAACCAAATTCCTTTACTTATCAATTGGTTTAATTAAATTGATTTTTATTCAATCTATTCAACTTTCAATGACATTAGATTTTAATGAATTACACTTATATTCATTATTTCATATCAACTTAATTCACATTTAATTGATTAACATTCAATCCATTAATTTAATTCAATTACAAAAGTTGAATTTCATTTACATAACTCAAGTTCATATCTATCACTTAATTTTATTAATTTACTTTGATACTAATATCAACTTCATTCCATATCACTTAAGTTATATTCCATTTAAACATCACTTAGTTTTACATAACTTAATTCCCACTTGTAAATAAATTCAGATTTCAATTCTAAAGTAAATTTCCATTTAATCTTTAAATTCACTTTTATTTACAACTCATATTCATAAATATATTCATATAGTTTCACTTCTTATATATATATAAGTTTATTTCACAATTGTAATTCACTTTAATTATAATTCAATTCTTATAATTCTTTTTACTTACACAATTATTCTTTTATTTAGGTTATTCAAACAACTAAACAATCAACTTATATACACTTTAATAATTCTGAAAAATTATTCCTTTATATATAAAATATACTCAAGGTAAAATTATTTCATTTACCCAATTTTCAAATCAATACTGTGTCGAATTGTTCTATTCAAGTGTTTAGAAACCCCTTCGGCATAGTTGTCGAGACCACGCTGACGAAAGTTCATATGCCACTCAATAAACCAATCATCACAATATAACACAATTTTATATATTCACTAACAAATACGCACTCGTATCTATTATTACACTCAAACTCAATCTAGAGTACTACTGACTCTATCTCTAATGAGTCATACCCAACAGAACCATGGTTGTTGCTTAACCATAAGCTCCGATACCAAATGTAAAGACTCGTAAATCCGTACTCCTTGAATAGACACTAATCTCCTTTGTTTAATTCAAGATGAATGAAAATACGAACCCTTAGGGGTTTTAAGAAAAATTTAAGAAAAGAAAAGGTAGAAAAGAAGAGGGAAAAGAAAACAGAAAATTAGAAAATAGAATAGAAAAGAGAAAATAGAACAGAATTTTAAAATAGAAGAAAAAGAGAATAGAGAACATAGAACGGAACAGAAAACAACAGAACAACATCAGAATCTCACAATTCGCAGGGGAACAACATATAATAATAAATGAATAATCTTTAAACAAAGAACTATATCAGTTATTACATTTTTTTTCATTACATTTCAATACATCATATTATCAGAGTGTACAACAACATACAACATCAAACAGCGGAAACAGAAATACTATATAACTAGTAATACGCCATGCCATCCATCTTGCCTCCAGCAACTCCAGAATATCCAGAATATCCTGATAAACCTTAACTCTTAACTGCCCGTGTGGAAATTGGTGGGCACCCAGAGTTTAGGAAGGAAAACAATAAACTCCAAGTCAGTCATGTGACCGGTGTAAGAACTCAAAACAGTTTATTTATCTTTAAAATCAAAATAGAGGAATATTTTTATTTCAATTCGCAATGCTTTTAAAAATGAGACTACCATAAGGCCTCCCGCACACACACACAATGCAAACGCAGAATCGGAGGAGATTTCTCCTTATGATAGTCAAAGATGCTTGATACGCATTTAAAATAACATTTGATATTATTACTAGTGCATAGTGTAGGAAAAATTCATTTCGAAAGTAGAATATAAATCATAGCCAACATACGACCATTATCGTATGCCTACTATAGCTACCATCTAAACAGTGGTGACCACCATAAGTAAATGATAGGTTCTACAACTAAAACCGTACAAGTTTCGTATTGTTTTTTTGGATTTCCAACAAATGATCAGGCCAAGGAACTTCCCATTGCCACATGAGAATGCCTCTGGAAAGACATCCCCGAGAACCAAACCGGAACTCTGCCAACACAAGGCCGGGTTACCCCTAACTGGGTAACTACTGACACGAGCACGCCATTCCCCGATCGTAAACGACCTTTCTCACGGGATCCCAAAAACAAACAACCACAAAGTAATAAATTCGCGGTAACCACATAGGTTAAATATCTGGGCTCCATACCATGATACCACCTCTATCCAAAAGGAAATGTACATACCCTAAAGGGTGCTACCCCTCATAACCTTGCCGCATCTTTCCTGTTTTGACCATTTCCGGGGTGTGAGGCTCGACGAAGTCACGTCCACAAAAACATACTTTATACAAAAGCCATTCTTTGGGTCAACAAATGATCAACACAATGATCACCAAGATAGACGATCAAATAAACGATCCTATCACAATAATCAACACAATGATCATTTCAGCATCACTCAGCATGTCACATTACCAAACTGGGAATATATCGCTGATAACTTCAACTATATAACCTCTGAGCTAGTACGTCTCAGAGAAGGGTGTTAAGCTAAAAGAATAAATTCTCCGCCACCAACAGAAATATATTTGAAAGAAATCGGCTTTATATCTCAAATTGTAATGTCAGACATACAATCCATACAAGTCTGTTCCGGGATCGAACAAAACCGAAGGCACTTACAAGAAGTCCTTGCAATCCGGATATCCACAATCCTGATCGGATTCACCATCACATATGGAGAACTCTATACCGAAGCAACTCGGTGCAGAGTCAATCGACAGGTCATCCTATCGCTCTCGCAAATATCCGGTCTTCAACACCGATCTTCAAATGCAATTCACAACGACGTATCACATATTCGGAATGGGTTATACGACCCCATGGTCCTTTCCCGGTTAACCCGAATAGTGAGCGCTTATTCAAAAATAAGTGTGGCATTCACATTCAAACAAATCACATCAAATACCCATTCAAAGGGAAATATTGATAGTCGGTTATTGAACTATCACTGATATGCACACATCACCAGTTTCCAAATAATTTTCCAAATTATTTAGTTTCCAAAATATCTTCACTAGATATATAATTTCAATACTTCAAAAATAAATCAATATTTATTTTTAAACCAATTTCACTTCCTTTATAAATTCCTTAGTGAATTTATAGTTCCAAAATATCAATGAATATTCGATTTCAATTATTCATTTCAATTTTCCTTTTCAATTTATCTTCAAAAAGATAAATTCTCAAAATATTCACTTTATATTGGAAAACAATTCCATACTTATTTATTCATAAGTAATTCACAATTTCTATTTATTTTCAACACTTGGAAAATATTCAATATACTTAAATCGAAATTAAGTATATATTTCATTCTTTAAGGAAATCATTCTCTTAAACATATTTATTTGGGCCAAAACGAATGTTACGTAAAACATCGTTACGACGTCCCAAAATCACTAGTATAGGGATTCGAAATTAAAATAGATATATAAACCCAATACTAAACCAACATTTCCTTTCGGAAATCATTTACTATAACAACAGTGTTATAGTCCATCATCTCCTTCTATTTCTCGAAAACGTCTATTTCAACAATAAATGTTGAAATCTATGGTTTCGAATCTCAACACATTTTAAAACATTGTTCGATCGTTTTAATTCTATTTAAAACATCCAAATCCAAAACAATTTCTTTAACGTGTTATTCACTATTCAAAAACGTGAATATACTTCATTAACAATTTCATCCTTTTATTCATTTTAATTCAAAGGATTATTCACTATTCAAAAATGTGAATATAACTCCACTCATAGGTTTCAACAATTAACTTATCAAAATAAGTTGTTTGCGAATTTATAAACAACGTTTATAAATTCCATTTCTATTTGTTTATAAAAACTTCCTTTTTATAAATTCTTTTATTAACCTATTCCAGTTTATAACTCAATTATAAACTAAAAGTTCATATTATAAGTTAAATACTTATAAAACGATTATTTTACAAAATCGTTCCTCTAAAGACTTTCCAAACCATAAATCTTATAACTTATAAGATTCATTTATTTAACCAAATCTATTCTTTCAATAACTTCACAAATTTATAAATCTTACTATTTATAAATTTTATTTATAACTTCACAGTTTATAATTTTATAAATTTCATTCTTTAATGAAATTCATTTTCACTTCATTCAAACACTTATAAAAACTCGTTTTATAATGTCAATTTTTCAATTTATAAATATCCATTTATAAATCTCTTAATATAAATCAATTTATATTATTCTTTTTAAACGTCTTTAAATTCCTTTAAAATTTCATCCTTTCTCTTGATTTATAAAATAATCAAATTTTATAAATCCTATATTTAAACTTTTCACAATAATTCTAAAACATCTCGATTAAACTATTTTATAAAATCAATAGCATCATATTCTCAAAAATCAGTTTTTAACTGTATTTCACAAAAATCATAATTTTTTATAACATTAAAAATTATAACGTTTATTTATTTACAATGGATCAATTCCAAAATTATTTTATAAAACATATACTTTCTAAAATCACCTTTAAAAATCATTTTAAAATCCCAAAATTTGGGTCCAATGATGCTACACACCAAATAGTCAATCACGACTACAACGATATCATATATCAATATGAAAATCCATCAAATATCAAAATATCTGAATCAAATAAAAACTGTTGAGGAATCCAGTTGGATCCCTCCAACCTGTTTTCCTGCATCCACAAACATTAGCACAATACCAATTTCGCTCCAGTACGAAATTATCGCGGTATATGTTCTTATTAAATATTATCCGCTTAATAACGGCGTAATAGGGTCTCATCCGCTAAACAAAAAATGCGGGAAATCAACAACTACAATATATACATATGCCAATATATATATATTGCTACTATATATAATACCAATTTCACTGTTTATGAAATATTCGCGGTATATGTTTTTAATAAATAACATCCGCTTACTAACGGCGTATAATGTCTATTTTAACAATCAATATATAACAATCATCATTCAAACATGCATTCAAATAATTTAAATCTAACTATTTAAAATAAAATCGAAACTGATTCGATTGAGTGAGAAATTCTCACCTTGATTTTAAATTCCGTTTTAGCGATTTATTTCGAATAAAATTAAACGGACGTTTAATTTTACCCAAAATTCTCGCTAACTCCAAACGACTCCAAACCAACTCCATCGCGTAGTGCTCGTCCATACAATTCCAACGCAACTGGTTTCGCGCGTTTTCGACCTCGTATGAAAAAGTTATGCATTTTATAAGTTTATACACGATTTTAATAACTATTACAACATTTATTTTATAATTTTATACCTAAAATAAATCACTACCGTCCATTTCCATCTCAAACACATCAGGGCCGTGCCCTATCTCCTTCCCCAAACACGCGACCTGCAGCCAAAAGAACGCACGCGAACCCATTATCATCACGAACTAGGGTTAGCTTTTGCAAACTAATTACTCGATGAAACTCGATCAAACCACCGCCACGCGAAAGCCCTCGACAAGAGCCATACGTTAGTCGAACGCGGCAATTTTAGGGCCTCCACGCTTCACCATATCCCATCTCCACCGTTGGATGTGGAGATCTCACCACCCTCTACAACCTTCGTGTTGAACGTTTGTTGAATTAATTCACGGATGGGAAGATAATTGGAGGAGAAGCTTAGAGATTTCTGGCCATTCATGGGGTGAACGGCGGCTGTATAAACTAGGGTTTGATTTCTTTTTTTTTTTATTTGTGAGGGTTGTGGTGCTATTTATAGAAGAAAATCGAACACTATTCATCCGGAAATTCCGAACTCCGATTTACGCGCCGTAACCAGCGTTTCTAAGGTTTACCCCGCGTTCCGGACACAATGGAACAGGTTTCGAAAGCTAATTCGGAAGTATGTGCGAGTTATGGCTGTAAACGCTCAATTTGAATTAAACCGATTTAAGCGATTTTCTAGGCGTTTTAATTTGTACCGGACAAACGGTAAATCCAATTGACACGAAATTTGAAACCTTACAATAATATCACATTACGGATCCGATGAAACTGGTTTCGTGGAAATCCGAGACTTTTTAAAAAATGGCTATTTTCACTCGTCAAATTTAAATTAAAAATAAATCGATGCGTTTCGAGCTGCCACGATCAAACGATAGCTCCGATTGACACGAAATTTGAAATCCGATAATAACTAACTATTACGGATCCAATGGAACTGGTTTCGTTCAATTCTGAGTCAAAAATTGACTATTTTCACTAGTCGATTTTAATATTAAAATATTCAATTTTCACAAATTAACTTTTAATTCGATTTTAAAAGTTCTAAAATATTGTTCTAACTTCAACATGATAAAATAAAATTTTACAAATCATTTTCAATCATATTTAACTCAATTTTCAATTATTTCCATAATTTAACATATTAAATTATCGATTAAATTATTCAATTAAATCCAATAATTCAAATAAAAATTTATTTGACTTATAAATTCACTTATTAATATTTAAAATTAATTAAATATTCATATTTTAATCTCTAAAAATTCTGGGTCGTTACAGTTTTATTTTTATTTTCTTAACTAAAAGTTCACTTTTAAGTCAATTTCATAAATTTCCAATTTTAGTTACATTTCAAAATTTCAACTTAAATATTCATTCATTTCACATTCAACTTTATCAAAAATGATTAATATGATATAGAATCACGTTAAATTAATTTAAATTCAAAATATCATAAATTTATCACATTTTGAAAGTTAATTTAAATTCCATTAAAAATTAAATCAAAATTTCCAAAATAACTTGCATTCATATTTTCTAACTTTTCCATAATTTATTTAACTTATAGATTTTCAGAAAATCAATAATACTTTACAAAAATTATATTTTTATTTAATTTTAAATCAAAATATTATAATAATTAAATTTCTAAAATATTTTAAAAATTTTAGAAGAACATATTTTAACTACGGGCCTGTGTATAATTTTCTACGCTAGGTAAAGTGATACGGGTAATATATCATTTGAACCCGTAATTTACAAATAAAAATCCGGGTTTTATCATTTCAAACCCGCAGTCCCAAGTAAATAAAATAAGTTGAAAATCGTTCAGGCCTATCATTTCAGCCCATAAGGATTTTTCCCTATTCTAAAGTTCGTTCGGGTATATATCATTTCAACCCATAGTGATTTCTAATCTACAGGGAACTTGTAGTGTGATAAACATATATAAAAATGAACAGTAACAACATATATATAATAACAGATGATATGACATGAAATTTAACAGGTTTAACATCATATATAAATAATCACATGGTAGTTATAGCATCATATTTAATTCTCCACATTCAGTTGTTGCTGTTTCACAACTGCATAAGTATAAATGTCGTGTGAGCTTTACTCACCTTTTTGTGCTGGAGATTGCAATACAAATGACACAACGGATTCCAGAAGGCACGATGACACAACAATAGGCTCAAGTGGGAAGAGATCCAAGCTTAGAACTTGTGTTACAACCCAAAACAAAATAAAATTACAATTCAATACAACATTGAATAGGAATAACTTTGAAATAAAAAGAGATACAAATACACAGTCTTTTGTCTTGCCTTCTACACTTGCTAGCACGGCTTATGGAATGTTTTGGCTCAGGTTTGGACATACTTTGGTTCAGGTTTGGGTCCTATAAGGCATGTCTACAACGTATTGAAGTGGTGGAGGAGTTACTATGCATGAATATGAAGAGGCTTATGCAAATAGTCAGTTTTTGGTTCATTTTGGGCTAGGCTACATGGATCTATGGCTCAGCTGTGACATGTTTCAGATCTGGACAGAGGATGAAGGTGATGGTTAGGGGTGTGTCAAGGTGGTGGTGGAGCAATAGGAGGTGGCCAAGGTCATCCAAGGTGATGGTGATGAAGACTAGGTGGCTAGACATGCTTTTTAGGGAGTTTTAACATAGTTTTTGTGGATTTCGCATCATGGGATGGTCATGGCACTTTATGGTCAGAGGAGGAAGGGTTTTGGTCGTGTATTATGTGGGGAAGGAAGTGGTGGTGGTCGGTGGAGGAGATGGTGGATGTGTTAGGCCAAACAAAGCAATGAGAGGTCATGGCAAAAATCAAGCAAAACAAAGAAGAAGAAGTAGAAAAATGAGAGAAGGAAGAGAGGCCATTGCTTATTTTTCTTTGCTCAAATCTGAAGTGGATGTGTATTATTGATGCAATGAGAAACTTTCACGTGAATAAGCAAAAGAAAAGGAATGGCTACAATAAATTGATGCATTGATTGAAAAAGAAACGGTAAAAGAAACGGTGAAACAACTTTACGTTTCTTAGCTTTTGAAACCTTCCATACTTCCTTTTCTTTTAAATCAAGTAAAAACAAAATAAACTTCAGCAAATACCTCTAAAAATAGAAACAATGTGAAAAAAATTAAAAATATATAATTAAATTTAAAGAAAATATAAAAAGAATTAAGGAAATTGCTTAAAAATTGAAAACAGAGTTCAAAAATTACAATTAAAACATCAATGGCTTTGGAAAAATATCTACTTCATTTTAAAAATATTATAAAGCAAATTTTTTAAATAAAATAATTTATTTATCATTTCTAAAATAAAATAAATAATTAAATTGGAGAAAAATAGAAAAGAACTAAAGAAAATGTTTAAAAATTGAAAACAGGGCATGGAAATTACAAGAAAAATACTACTAGCTCTAGAAAAATTCCTACCTCACTTAAAAAATATTAAAAGACAAAAACATACATAAAATAACATATCAATACATATTACAATAAAATATGACAAAGAAAAATAAAATTTATACTATTTAAAATAACAAAATTGGAGAATAAACAAATTGCACTCAATATTGAAATATACATAACTTTCACAATTTAAATCCGTTTCCAACGAAACAAAAAGCAGTGTTCTTAAAAATTTATGTACTTTCATAATAAAAGACAAAATTAAAATTTTAAATTTTAAAAATTTAAATTAAAAGTCAAAGTTTGACTATTTTGACCAAAAATTCACTTTTTGGAAAATATTCGTTTTAGTCATGCTTTGGAATGATAATTCATATCAAAACTAAAGTTTATCATTCAAAATAAATAAAATAAGTTTTTAAATTAAAATTTTAATTAAAATATACAAAAAAAGTAAATCACAAAATACAGGGTTGTTACACTCTCCCCCACTCAAAACTTTTCGTCCCCGAAAAGGAATGAGGTACAGGAAAGAACAGAAAAAGATAGAGTGAAACAAGATTAGGACAAGATGACAAGGAGAAGGAAATTATACATGATAACTATTGTGATAGGTAATTTTAACAAGGTGGGGATGATCTTTCTAAGGTTCTCCAAAATCAAGAATTTAACCACGAAAAAATAGATTCAAAATGAGTACCAAAGATTACCAAAGATTATAGAAAGGTTTCTAATAAAAAGAAAATAGAAAGATGCCTACACCAGTCTATAGCAAGGTAAGGATGATGAGGACAACAAAAAAAATAGTTTGAAAAACAAAATAAGGACATATATTTGAAAGCATGGAAATTTCATCTTAAATAGAGAATAAATCTTTACACAAGTTAAATAAATCTTAACTATCTCAAATTTCATTATCTTATTATCCAATCATCTAAAATTAACAATTTTTAAAACTATGGGTATGAAAAATAATCATTTATTACACTCATAATGTACTTAATACATTTATTTCTTCTTTATTCCTAATTAAAATTAAATTTATTCCGCTCAATATATTTATCACTTATGTTAAACATACTTACACTTATTATAACTTGTTTCTTTCATTCTTAGTTCTTTTAACATTATTTTATTGTAAGTTATTCAATTTCCCTTTTATTATATTTACCTCCGTTAATCATTTTATAATTAAAATTTAAGTGTATAATATTTATTATAATCACTCAAATTTTATATAAAAAAAATCTTTTTATATTGTATATTATCCAATTACATTGTTAACTTCTAAAATTAAGGTAAGCTATATTGGAATGCAATTGAGTATTATACAAATAAAACTTTCCAATTCAATCATTTCAAGCTTAAATCATTTATTCAAAAACAATTGATATTCTTTTTATAATTGAAATTATTCTTTAAAAATAAAATTTAAGAATTAAATTTCCGATTTCTTCAACCCATTTAGAGATAAATAAATGTATGTACATAATTATCGAATCAAATTTTTAAATCATATATCTATATTATATATTATAAATCAAGTCATATTTTAGAAAATCAAATCAAATTAAATTCCCAAAACAAAGCTGTAGCAAGACTACAGAACAGTCTCTTCACTTCAAAACTCGAAAATGAACGTCGATGATGCTACAGTCATCACCGAAGTTATTTTCCAGCGACAAAGAGAAGAGCACTAATTTTAAACTAAAAATTCTTTGGAAACAAATTTCTATTCAAAAATACTTTAAATCATATAACCTTTTAAAACTTTAAACACAAGGTTTGAAACCATCGGAAATTAAATTCTCAAGTTTCTTGTTCAAAATTCATTTCAGTTCCCAAATCAATTTATAAACAACTATCTATAAATTCATTTATAAAACAATAAATGATAAATTAAGTATTATCATTTCAAATAATCAATTTTAAATCAATTTATTAAGTTCCATAAATTTGCTTATATATCAAAATTTATTTCATTAACCAAATTTCAAAATAATATTGTGTCAGTTTGTTCTGTCAAAGTGTTTTAGAAATCCTGTCGATAGCGTTGATCAGACGAATCGATCAGAAACCCAACTCAACATCAACAACTCAAACAACACAATATATAAACAAAACATAGATTTACAAGTACAATTCAAAATGTTTGAAAATAGGTTGGAAACAAAAGACAAGATGATTAAATAACAAAATAGGGAGATGGATAAGTTAAATAAATCACGGGCAACATTTACCGGGTCAACCGTGGCTTAAAGAATAAGATCAATGTGGATTTTTCTAGGGTAAATCTACATTCTATCTCAAGAGTTAGAGTTTGGGATAACAAAAGATATTAGCATCTAAACCAAGGATAGATATAAATCTCTGGTGAATCGATGCTAATTGTAAAGGAGTTTTCCCCCTTTTCAATTCAATTGAAATTGGCGTGATCGCCGACTTATTAGAAAGATCATTCGAAGCGGAGTTATGCAATACTCCAGAGTCAAAAGAAGATGAATAGTGAGGGATACAGATTGATCTTGGAACCGTAGGGAATGTTCCAAAATTCAAAGGAATCAAGTCAAAAGGAAGAGATTCAAACTCGAATGAAAGTGATTCTGTAAATACGTTCACTCCATATGCTGAGTTTTGCCTAGAGCTACCAAAGCTCTGATACCAACTGTAACAACCAGGTATTTTCAACCATTCACATCCATTATAAGTGTAAAGGTAGACACTCATGCCGGAATTGAATTGCTCAAAATACCGCGTTGTAAATAAAAATTTGGCAAATCTCAGAATATGTAGTAAATAAAAATCATAGATCACAAACACAGAGTAATAATAATGCAGCGGAAGTAAAAGAGATAGTAGTTCATGAAGCTACTATATAAATATATCAGAGTTACATAAGATACAATAGAAGAAATAAAGTACAACAAAAGTTTAAATATGATAACCAAGTACAAGCTGAATAGAACAACCGAACTGAAATGATGAAACTTGACAAGTAGATAATCTCCAGCGATTCCAATCTCCAGAAAGTGGAAATCCAAATCTGTGAATAACTCAGGCTGACCCGAGCGTAAATAAAAATAAAACACTCGAGTCAGGACATACATACTATACAATATAAACCAACTCAAGTGAATTGTAGCAAAGATACAAGTAACTTAGAAGATGCTTAGGACCGCCCATCCTCTAAGGATCCGTTAAACTATTTATGTGATGCCCCACCTCTATACCCATGCTAGCCAAGAACACTACGGTGTAATGCTGTCAACTAGCACGGAGAATAAGGCTGTTGAGGAGCGACCATCCGTGTAATTGCTTTGCGCGAGCACCGATATGTCAGATAGTATAACATGCATTTTATTTCAAGAGGAAATCCGACATACCGATACAAATACAAAGCTACTACACAGTGGCTATAATAATCTTCGAAAAAAAATATAGAAATAAGCATAACACAAATCAGTCACAGATAATTCATATCACAAAGGCGGAAATAGATATGAATATTACACTAGGAAGTGTACATCAGAGTAGTGGTCTAAAAAGATCCACAATATCACAAAAGAATAGTTACACGAACTACACAAAAGAATAAGTATACATTATGGAGTCTATATCTCAAATGTATACAATAAAAACTACTAATCTAAGTAGTTAACCAAAAGTCAAGGAGGTAATCCCAGACGTAAAGTCAAGCAGAAGCACCTGTAACATCTCGGTCTGACCCGAGTATTATTTAATAAGAAAATAATAAACGGATCAGTCTAACTATAAATATCAGATGAAACGATATAGAGCAAGAGATATGACTAAACACATAATAATCACAATGCCAAGCTGTGATATATATAAGTAATCGAAAATCAACAAGAGATTAATCAATATCACCAAATCTACACAAGAATCAAAGAAATGTCATACTCCTTATTTCGTTCACCAAACCATAAATATTGACGATTATATCAATGTCAATCACAAAAGTCAATGACACACAAATTCACCAATGCACAAATATTGATAAAACTTATCAATGGAAATCACGAAAATTGGTGAAACAAAAATTCTAGAAATCATCTCAAGAAATCCAGTCAATTACACACGAATTCACCTATGCACAAAAATTGATAAATCATATCAATAGAAATCACAAAAATAGGTGAGGAAGAAATTCCAGAATTTGACACACGAAACCCAAAAATCACAAGAAAAGGGAGGAAGGCCTATCACACGAACGGGAGCATTAAAGCTCACCAACATATATATCACACGAACGAGAAGCTATCTCATGGTAGCTAGCCATTAATTTTTGACACACGAACGGCCTGAAGGCCATGGGGAGCTACCCCACCAATTTGAGTCGAAACTCCACAAAACGGGGTTTAGTCTCCTTTGCAGACAAAGAGACATCGCACATTGCTAGTCTAAACCACAAAGATGATCGTCATGATCAACGAGAAGTGTCAATTACACTAAGCTAGTAAATATATGAGTTTAGCTTCATGTCCCATAACCACTTGCTTAACTTAAATATTTACGAACAAACTGTAGATCTCCACTATAAAATTGTCACAAGAGATTCAATCGAACAAGTCCAAGAATTAACCGACGAAGTAAACGCAAGCGTTTCATACCACTCGTTTTACTAAGTCGTTTAATTAGATTTCTCATACGAGTGAGGTAAAGGTTTGTATATACTAATAGATTGGAAACGGTTTAAGAAACGAGCTTTGTACTAAAATAGTGTTGAAATCATTTGAAGAAAGAGTTTTGATATTTACTACTAGTATAGAAACCTCTATATTTTTAAAGTGACAAATCGCGAAGAAGATTGTAGGAACAATCAATCACTAAAATTCACATACGAAGATGTGAATAAAAATCCAACGAAACCGATAAAGAATCCATCGAAATGGATATTCACAAATCCCTAAAAAGGAGTCATCAAAGTCATAATAAATGATAACAACAAATAGGAAACAACACGAATTGATTAAAGTTGGAAATTCAAGCAACTAGGCGAAATAGGCAAAATTGCACCAGGTCGGTCGGCCGGCTACAGAGCTCGGTCAAACGGACCAAAAACAGAAATGCTCGGGGTAGCAGGTTGGTCGGCTGAGCCCTGTAGCCAGTCGACCGGACCAGAGACAGAAAGGTACCTATGCACCTTAGTAGCAGGTCGGTCGACCGGCCCAGGGGTTCGGTCGGCCGACCCTGATGTTCTGCAAATTGAATCCTATTTCATATGAGGTGCAAACCTCTTCAATTTGCAATCGGTCGAGCGACGAGACTAAGGGTTTACGCCAATCAACTACCTGGCCATATAAGCTCCTCGGTTCATCACCTAAAACATGATCAAAACATCAAAGTCATGATTTTTATAGAATTGAACCCAAAACACCAAAAATTAGAATATTCACCAAATCAATCCAAACCAAAAGCTAATTCGCACGAATAAGTGTTAGGAATTCATACCTAACATTCGAAGATAATTATAAGCATAGATGTGAGATAAAAATCTCACCTTTGAACCCAAGAAATTGAAGAAGAAGCTTGAAAGCAAAAGGGGAATCAACCACTCTTCAAATCCAACTCAAGAAGCTTGATTCTAAGCTAAAAAGAGAAATATTTCCCAAATTAGGTTTAGGAATTTTCTGAAATCAAAGAGAGAAAGAGTTGGAGAAGAAGAAGAGAAGCTTGCCAATGGGTTCTTATATTAGTTTGGAGTTAGAGTTTGATTTGCAAAAGAAAACTAGGGTTTTGGAGTTTTAATTTCCCATCTCTCCCACCATTGATGCTTTAGAACTGAAAAGAGGAGAAAGTGAGGGTGAATGGGGAGGAGTGGCTCAGATTTGAGTATAAGTTAAACATAGGGCTGAACCTAAACCCAAACCCAAAGTGAAAAAGTAGCAAAAATCAACTTACTCCAAACATATCGAAATTATACTCAAAAAGGTCGCAAACGGCATTTTAAACTCAATGGGAGTGGTCCCGAGTCCTAATTCGACCGTATGCAGAAAGTAACTTTTCGGACTAAATTCCGAGTATCGATAAAATATTTAAATAAAATATTTGAATAAAATATTTAAATATAAAAAATCGATAAATATGCGGGTTGTTACAATTTACTATGTAGTAATATACGCTATATACAGTAGTGTCTAATCAGTAAAGTATAATCATATTGAAAATAACGTTAAGGGGATGGTGAACCTTAACGCGGTCGGATCTTTAAAACCAAAATCGTAGTAGGCTCGCTATAAGGAGATGACACGGCACGCGAGGCAATGCCAGGGTGGATACACCATTTGCACTCCCGGACCGGTGGTGACGGCAAGCCAGCAGCTTCTGCCTACCTCGAACAATACCCCCGAATCAAAGTGGCGCCACATATCGAATCGCAAAAGTAATAGAACGGTTTTCGATGGAGCATGCTCGATGAAAGGGTGCGACCCTTTGTGTAGCCCGGTACAGCTCCAGTTTTAGTCATTTATGCTAACTCACGGGAGTTGGGTCCACGTAATATACCTCGAGAACGTCGCCACCATCATACTTCATTCTGGAATCTCCACCGCGTACACAGTTGTTAAAGTGGTTTTCGGTATTGGCCGGCTATAAGACAATATCCGATCCCGGTCTCTTTAACAACCAATCGTTATTATAACCCGTAGTTATAACTTTAAAACAATATTTTGTACTTCAAAAATAAAATGTCATTTCAACCCAAACCTTTATCAAAATAAAGATTAAATCATTTCCAAACCATTTCAATATATCATCATACCATATCTTTCAATTCAAATATTTATCAAAATAAATATCAACTCATTTCTAACCATTTCAACATTTTAAATTATCATATCCTTTAAAAACTTCCTTTCAAATCATTTTAATACATCAAAATATCATAACCTTTCAAAGCTTCATTTTTCAAATCATTTAATATCAAAATATCATATCTTTCAAAACTTCGTTTCAAATCATTTTAATATATCAAAATATCATATCTTTCAGTACCACATTTTAAATCATTTTAATATATCAAAATATCATATCTTTTAGAAACCACATTTCAAATCATTATTCATTTTATTCAATTTAAAATACCATTTCAATTCATATTTCAAAACAGTTTATATTCCAAAAAAAACCATTTTTAATCATAAAAATGAAGTTATTATGTTAAAAATTAAATTATTAAATTTCCAAAATTTTCAACTTCCAAAGTTCATTTATTCACTTACGTTTATCAAAACAGTGAAATTCCACTTTTCGCAGCATTTAGAAAACGCTACGAAAAGTTACATTCAAAACAGTTCAATTTAACAAAAGACAACATTTTAAAATATTGTAACAGGGTTTACTTAAATTCCAAATAAACTTAGTTAAATTCAAAAATTATAGCATTTACAAAATTGCTATAATAGTTTTTAATTCAATTTAGCTTTTTAGTTCATTATCATCAACTACAGCATTTACAAATACCGTAATATCATTTACATTGTAATTAATAGCATTTCAAAAATGCAGTCAATTAACTCCAAATATTCAATATAATTTATCAACCAATTATATTTTTATTTCAAACATTTTTAACTCATAAAGTCATACATTTTTACATTTATAAACATCATTTAATTTTCCTCAAGTTCATGATTTTATAAAGTTAAATTTCCATTCAAAAATCAAGATTTAATAATAATTCACTTATTAAATTGCAATGTTCAATTTTAAATTCCTTGCATTAAATTTCAACTTAACACTTAAGTTAAAATTCTCAAATATAACTTAGTTTTATTTTTATTTGCTTAACTAAAAGTTCACTTTTAAGTCAATTTCATAAATTTCCAATTTTAGTTACATTTCAAAATTTCAACTTAAATATTCTTTCATTTCACATTCAACTTTATCAAAAATCATTAATATGATATAAAATCACTTTAAATTAATTTAAATTCAAAATATCATAAATTTATCATATTTTCAAAGTTAATTTAAATTCCATTAAAAATTAAATCAAAATTTCCAAAATAACTTACATTCATATTTTCTAACTTTTCCATAATTTATTTAACTTATAGATTTCCAGAAAATCAATAATACGTTACAAAATTATATTTTTATTTAATTTTAAATCAAAATATTATAATAATTAAATTTCTAAAATATTTTAAATTTTTTAGAAAAACATATTTTAACTACGGGTATGTATATAATTTTCTACGCTTGGTAAAGTTATACGGGTAATATATCATTTCAACCCGTAATTTACAAATAAAAATCCGGGTTTTATCATTTCTAACCCGCAGTCCCAAGTAAATAAAATAAGTTGAAAATCGTTCAGGCCTATCATTTCAGGCCATAACGATTCTCCCCTATTCTAAAGTTCGTTCGGGTATGTATCATTTCAACCTATAGTGATTTCTAATCTACAGGGAACTTGCAGTATGATAAACATATATAAAAATGAACAGTAACAACATATATATAATAACAGATGATATGACATGAAATTTAACAGGTTTAACATCATATATAAATAATCACATGGTAGTTATAACATCATATTTAATTCTCCACATTCAGTTGTTGTTGTTTCACAACTGCATAAGCATAAATGTCGTGTGAGCTTTACTCACCTTTTTATGCTGGAGATTGCAATACAAATGACACAACGGATTCCAGAAGGCACGATGACACAACAATAGGCTCAAGTGGGAAGAGATCCAAGCTTAGAACTTGTCTTACTACCCAAAACAAAACAAAATAAAATTACAATTCAATACAACATTGAATAGGAATAACTTTGAAATAAAAAGAGATACAGATACACAGTCTTTTGTCTTGCCTTCTACACTTGCTAGCACGGTTTATGGAATGTTTTAGCTCAGGTTTGGACATACTTTGGTTCAGGTTTGGGTCCTATAAGGCATGGCTACAACGTATTGAAGTGGTGGAGGAGTTACTATGCATGAATATGAAGAGGCTTATGCAAATAGTGAGTTTTTGGTTCATTTTGGGCTAGGCTACATGGATCTATGGCTCGGCTATGGCATGTTTCAGATCTAGATAGAGGATGAAGGTGATGGTTAGGGGTGTGTCAAGGTGGTGGTGGAGCAATAGGAGGTGGCCAAGGTCATCTAAGGTGATGGTGATGAAGACTAGGTGGCTAGACATGCTTTTTAAGGAGTTTTAACATAGTTTTTGTGGATTTCGCATCATGGGATGGTCATGGCACTTGCTGGCCAGAGGAGGAAGGGTTTTGGTCGTGTATTATGTGGGGAAGGAAGTGGTAGTGGTCGGTGGAGGAGATGGTGGAGGTGTTAGGCCAAACAAAGCAATGAGAGGTCATGGCAAAAATCAAGCAAAACAAAGAAGAAGAAGTAGAAAATGAGAGGAGGAAGAGAGGCCATTGCTTATTTTTCTTTGCTCAGATCTGAAATGGATGTGTATTATTGATGGAATGAGAAACTTTCATGTGAATAAGCAAAAGAAAAGGAACGACTACAACAAATTGATGCATTGATTGAAAAAGAAACGGTGAAACGACTTTACGTTTCTTAGCTTTTAAAACCTCCGTACTTCCTTTTCTTTTAAATCAAGTAAAAACAAAATAAACTTCAGAAAATACATCTAAAAACCGAAACAAAGTGAAAAAAATTAAAAATATATAATTAAATTTAAAGAAAATATAAAAAGAATTAAGGAAATTGCTTAAAAATTGATAACAGGGTTCAAAAATTACAATTAAAACATCAATGACTTTGGGAAAATATCTAATTCATTTTAAAAATATTCTAAAGAAAATTTTTGAAATAAAATAATTTATTTATCATTTCTAAAATAAAATAAATAATTAAATTGGAGAAAAATATAAAAGAACTAAAGAAAATGTTTAAAAATGGAAAACAGGGCATGGAAATTACAAGAAAAATACTACTAGCTCTAGAAAAATTCCTACCTCACTTAAAAAATATTAAAAGACAAACAAATACATAAAATAAAATATCAATACATATTACAATAAAATATGACAAAGAAAAATAAAATTTATACTATTTAAAATAACAAAATTGGAGAATAAACAAATTGCACTCAATATTGAAATATACATAACTTTCACAATTTAAATTCGTTTCCAACGAAACAAAAAGCAGTGTTCTTAAAATTTTATGTACTTTCATAATAAAAGACAAAATTAAATTTTTAAATTTTAAAAATTTAAATTAAAAGTCAAAGTTTGACTATTTTGACCAAAAATTCACTTTTTGGAAAATATTCTTTTTAGTCATGCTTTGGAATGATAATTCATATCAAAACTAAAGTTTATCATTCAAAATAAATAAAATATGTTTTTAAATCAAAAATTTAATTAAAATAATTAAAATATACAAAAAAAAATAAATCACAAAATACAGGGTTGTTACAATATCTGGCCATAGTTTATCTGAGTTAGACATATGTACATATTGTAAATATAAAAAATAGAGAGAGTAAGCAATTGAAATCCAAGCATTACTTTAACTTATTTGATTTGACTTGTTATTGAAAAGAAATGAATATACCACTTTGATAGTCAACTAAGGATCTATTTCATAATTACACTTTGTTATCAACCGAAATAACAAGTTAAACTATTGTTTATTTGCTATGATAACTTGATTTTTGTTGGAAATATTGACAAGTAAAAGGTCTTAAAATTCTTAATAATAACCAAAACCTATATTTAACTTATTCGTATTAATTTAAAAATAAATTCTTCATTTGTAAATATTTTCAACAACTTGCGTTCATCTCTTTGTAAATAAATCTTGCATTTTGTAAATATTTTCATCCTGCATTTGGATTTTGTGGGTAGTATACGCTGAAAATCCTCATAAGACAACACTCGTCCTACTAGGGACACCCAAAGGTTTAACGGCTTGTTGCATACGCTTAGTGCAATCGTGCTCCCTACGAAAATGGATTTATCTTAGTTTTTCTTTATTCGAGTACGAGTAAAAAGATAAATGTGGGGGTATTTGATATGCATATAAATGTGCATTTTTTGACCATCATATTTTTTAATTAATTTAAATAAATATGCATCATAAATGTGCATATTTTGACCATCATAAATGTGCATATTTTCATCCAAGGGCAAAATAGTTATTTTTGTGCATAAATTAACTTGAGAAAATTTAATTATAAATTTCCATACCATTTTGTAGGAATTTTATTTCAATTACAAGTTGTTCCATGAAGAAGATATGCATGCACAAAAAGAACACAAAGGAATGAAGATAGAAATAATTCAAAGTGAAGATCATAGAGGACCCCACCTACCCACCTACCTTAATGAACAAATTAGAGGCTAGTGCACATGATTATGGAGTTTATGGCTTTATGTACACTTAAATGATGATTAGTAGAAGTTAACGATTACTTGGCCTCCGCACTTTCTCAAGGGTAGTTTGGTCATTCCCCAAATTATGGATTAGGGTTTCATGCTTGTATAAATAACCCATTATGTTCGTGTAACCTCTTCTACCCACTTAAGCCCTCTTATGGAGGCAATCTCTTCTCTTCATTAGCTTAGTTCTCTTTTATTTTTTTTCATGGCTACTTGGACATTCATTGTTATTTTCATGTAATTTTCTTTTTATTGCAATTTTACATGCTCTTTTCTTCGTCTGTTTATTTCCTTTCATGTTTGTGGTGTAGATTTTCTTTCATGCAAGTAGAATAGTTCTAATTCTTGTTAATTAGCTCTCATTTCCATTAGCTTTCATTTTCCTTTCTTTTTTGCTTTCATGTTGCTAGCTGCATTTGTTAATCAAATGACAAATATGATAGGCTAAGCCCCTTCAATTTAGGGGTAATGAAGCTCTCTAATTACGTAGCTTCAACTATTTGCTGATTCATACTCTCTTTGTGTGCTTAATGATGATCAATGAAGTGTTTTATTTGTTCTTCTTTCTTTGAATTTGATAGCTTATATTGTTGACACCAAATAGGCTATGCTTAAACAATCACTAACACAAACGCCTCTTCACAAAAATATGATTATGGCAAAAGAAAGTAATTAGAAATTAAAATTTGATGGTCTATATTTCTAATCAATAGTTAATAGGCCATACATAAAATAAATTTCATTTTCATCTTCTTTGTCAAGTTTCATGAAAGTTAGTATGTGCTTTAAGGGATGTGTTATAGTTTGATGGCATATGTTGGCTAATCTGTCGCACAAATATGTCGTACTTATGATGAGCACATCAATTAAAGCACTAATGACCATAAAAGAGAGATCATAATTTCATATGTGTTGAACTACATGATCTAGAGAGTGGATTTATTCTCTAAATTGCCACTTAACTCTCGTATATGCTTCTCTTTTCTTTTAGTTAGTTAGTTAATTCTCTAATTCTCTATCATAAATTTCACTCTAAATCTTTGGTTAACTTGATTGAATAGAAATTTAAAATCAACAATTTCCTACGGAACGACCTGTATTCGCCACGTACTACAATTGTACACCGTGCGCTTGCAGTATAAATTCTATTACAAATTTTTCGACGATTTTTTAATTTGATAGAATTTCCATCGATTAACAGTTATAGTCGAGAAGAAGGCACACATATTGATGGAATCTTTGCACCTGTAGCAAGATTAGAAGCAATACGAATTTTACTTGCTTTCGCTAATCATAAAAAATTTAAGTTATATCAAATGGATGTTAAAAGTGCATTTTTTAATGGTTTTATTAAAGAAGATTTATATGTAGAACAACCCCCGCTTTTTGAAGATGCAAAACTACTTAATCATGTTTACAAATTAAAGAAGGCTTTGTACAGGCTCCAAGAGCTTTGTATGACAGACTTGAATCTTATCTATTACACTCAAATTTTGAAATAGGCAAAGTAGATAGCACACCTTTTATTAAAAGAGATAAAAATGATATTCATTTAATACAAATATATGTAGATGGTAACATTTTTGGATCTACCAACGATAAACTAAATAAGGAATTCTAAGAAATAATGACTAAGGAATTTGAAACAAGTCGTATGGGAGAACTAAATTATTTTCTAGGATTACGAATATAACAACTAAGTAATGGAATTTTTATTAGTCAAGAAATATATGTTAAATATTTAGTTAAGAAATTTGGTATGCCAGATGCTAGTGGCAAAACAACTCCTACGATAACTAATGAAAAAATAAATAAAGAAGAAAATTCAAAAGATGCAGATAAAAAATTATATAGAGAATGATTAGATCACTACTTTATATAACGACTAGTTGACCTGATATAATGCATAGTGCTTGTCTCAGTGCAAGACATCAATCTCAACCTAGAGAAACTCATTTAAAATCCATAAAACGAATATTGAGATGTGTAAAAAACACATTAGACTATAGATTCTTTTACCTAACATAATAGTCCTTTGAATTAATTTCAAATGGTGATGCTGACTATGCTGGTTGCAAGTCAGACTGAAAAAGTACAAATGAAACTTGACGCTTTTTTGGACACTCTTTGATTTCGTGGTTTATTAAGAAGCAAAACACTGTATCTTTGTTTATAACAGAACTAGAATATATTTTAGCAGCTTTAGCCTGTTCACATGTTATCGATATGCAACGAACATTAAAAGATTTTGGTTTAAATTTCACTAAATCACCAATATACTGTGATAATACGAGTGTAATCAATCTATCTAAAAATTCCACTGTTCATTGAACTAAACATATTGATGTAAGAAACCATTTTCTAAGAGATAATGTAAATAAAGCAATAATATCGCTTGAATTTATAAACAATGAAAATCAAATAGCTGATATATTAACAAAACCATTTGATCAAACATCTTTTACTAAGTTAAGAAAAGAGTTAGAAATTTGTTCTCTATCGGAAATATAAAAATAATATACTACAAAATCGAAAGAAAAAAATAATAAAAATATAACATATATGTCAACATATTCTATCCCCCCTTGGCGATGCATAATGGTAATTTTTTTAAAGTTTCTCTGTGAAATTAAAATTAGTGGTTATATAATAACCAATTTTCAACTTCTTCTTCATTTCTCCGTATTCTCTCTGTTTTAAATTTGTGAAACAAATAAACCATGGCCTCCTCTAATCCCGAACGTTCTAGAAAAGAGATTTCGTCATTTTCCTTCGCTTCTCCTACCCAAGGACCCTTCCAGAACACCACTATAATCAAAGCTATTAAGTTGGAAGGAGAATTAAAGAATGTTCTGTGGATGTTGAATGAAATAGAAGTTGCAACTTCATATGTCTAAAAAAACAAGAGAAACAAAGTAGACTTCTTTGCAATTTGCAAAAATATCTATTGGATAATCCTACGAATCCAATAGTTATTAAAGAATGTTCTGCAAATTTTGCCATTCATAACCCCGTTCAAGACAGCGATGATGAGGAAGAAGAGGAAGAACACATGGATGAAGATGACGAAGTCCGATGTAACGACTCGAAAATTTTATCAATTTAAATAACGTAATTAACTAAAATTTTCATGAAAATAAACAATTTAGTTTTTGAAATGAAAATTTTATAATTGGAATATGTATATTTTAACATAGCAAATGGTAGATTTTTGTCTGAAAATATGAAAGTTTGTTTATTTGTGAAACTTAAAATTTAAAATTTAAAATAAGTTGAAAATTTGATGGAAATAAAATATTTTGAAATCTGAATATTTTTATGTAATAAAAATGTAAATCATTTTTTAAGTGAATTGTCATAATTCGTTTCGCTGAATTTGGACAACTATAATTCCGTTTACATTATATTCGGCGGTTTGCAGCATTTTCGATAGCGAATATCAATTTTTGATAGGTTGGTCGTATTGCTAATATTTGTGTACCATTTTGTTCGTCTTGTCGCGCTGATCACCGCAGTATATTCATTTGTGCACTTCGACGTCCGGTACGCGGGGAAATCTATGAAACGATTAGCCGTACCGGTTCCGCATTCGAGCCTTTTTGTTTTCCTACGTCACTTTATTGTCCATCGAGAAACAAATGGCCACTTGTTTTAATATTCCCAAAAATTTGCGTTTTGGCTTTTGCTTTTCCGTGACTTTTACCATTCTATTGCTTCATATATAAGCATACATACATACATATATTTGTTCTTTGCCATGCCTTTCTTCTTTCGTCTGTCTTTGCTTTTGAGAAAAAAAAGTAATAAAGCTTCAACTTTTCATTTGCTAACATATCTGATTCCTTGTCCTTCAATTTTGCCGAGACCAACACCATAGCACCTATCCTCCTTTCGACCTTCCTACTTCCAGCCACCACAACCCTCTGCTCGACCACTGCGCCCACCATCTCCATGCCCATAGTGCGTAACCTCACCTTATTTTCCTGCCATGCCACATTTCTTCCCCTCCACCACTGCATTCGCCATTGCTTCGTTTCACAACCGCAACAGACCAACCGAAAACCCTATACACCGCCTCAACCCATTTCACATTTCCCCTCTAGCATGCAACCCAAACCCCACCTGATAGAAACCTCCTCCCTTGACCAAGCAATCCCCTCCACATAGCCTGCAACGCCACCCACCATCACAGCCTGCAACAGTCTTGTTCCACCAATACCTAAACTACCCTTCCAACCATCCCCTTCCAATCGAGCCTTGACCGCCTCCTAGAAGCCCAAGCCTTCACTTCCGCCTTACTGCCATGCTCATCCACTTGATAACCTCCAGCCGAGTATAGTCCCCCCTACTTTGCTCTTGAGGCTGAAACCCCATCCCTTCTCTTTCTTTGAATAGAAAAAAATCAAAGTAATATATATCGCACGTATATATTTGTATCCTTCAATCTAAGCTTATATAAGTTTACTTATACATACTTTGATTATTGAATCCAATCGCTTAGATTTTCATTTATGCTTGTCACATCTCTTTGACATGTCATTGTCTCGATTGCATATCCGTGTGCGTTTTTGTGTCCGATGCTTCTCATTTCCGTTGTTTTCTCTATCCTCAATGATGAGTGATCACTCACAATTAACATTCATATGCTTAGTAAATTGATTTCACATGAAATGACGATTTAAATATGTTGTTAAATTGAATTGAGTAGTGATTTAAATTGTTGAATATGTTATGTTAATATTTAAATTTGTTAACCTATGGTAAATTGACATATGCAACCATAACCTGCTAGTATATATTAAATTTAAATTATTAATGATTATTAAAGATTATAATCGATAGTTAAGCTATTTTATTCTATTATTCTCACACTTCAAGTTCCCTGTTAGTTTAGAAATCCCTATGGGTTGAAATGATACATACTCGAACGATCTTATAGATTAGGGATAAATTGTTATAGGTTGAAATGATAAACCCAAATGATTTTTTTTATTGATTTTAAATTTGGAGATTGCGGGTTGAAATGATATATACCTGTAAATTTAAATTATTGCGGATTAAAATGATAAATATCTGTATCACTTGATCACAGGATAGAAAATTATATACAGACACCGTTGGTCTGTTTTGAAAATGATTTCCAAAGTTTTGAAAAGGAAATATATGAGTTTTGGTTTTAAAGTATAATATAAATATTTTATTTTAATATGTGTAAAAAAAATTAGTTTTTTAAAATTATATGTTTAGGAAATTTTAAAATTATAAGTTAAGTAATGAAATTGTAATTTTTAAGATTTTACTTATATTTTATTATTTTAAAATATATAAAATAAGATTTAAAATTTATTTAATAAAAAGATTTATTTAATTTAATAAAAATTTAACTTAACTAATATATATATATATATATATATATATATAAATAATATGTTTGAAATATTTATTTAAAATTTATTTAATATTTTTAAAATAGATATTTAATACTTTAATAAACTAAGGTTGAAAAGGTAAATTGAAATTGATTTGTAATTTAAATTGGCTAATAATTGAATTTAAATAAGGATTTATTTGGAACTTACTAATTTTAAGATTTTAAAGATATGATTTATATATTGATAACTTGATTTTGACTTAAGGTGACTTAATGAATATTTTCATTTTAAATAAAATTTAATATTTAATTTGAGTTAAATTTGTAATTTGAGATTTTATGTAAATGTTTAATTAAAGGTGATTAGTGAATATTATCAAAATTAGACATAATTGAAGTTTAATATTTAATTTTGATTTAAAATGGCGATTTGAGATTTTATTAAAAGGTTTAAAAGTAATTTTATAAAACGACCACAATGTGAAATAAGCCTTTGGTTGTTAAAGAGATCGAGGTCGGATATTGTTATACTCTTTGCCAATACCGAAAACCACTTTAACAACTGTGTACGTGGTGGAGATTCCAGAACGAAGTAGGATGGTTTAACGAACGTCTGTATGAGGAACGAACGCAGCCTTGACTCCCTTGGGTCATCTTGATATGAATAAAATAGGAGCTATACCTGGACCAAGTGAGGTTGCACCTCCGATCAAGCATGCTTCTTCGAAACCATTCTATTACTTTGTTATTTGATTGGTGCGTACCTTTGATTATGGGAGTGTGTCTTGAGATGGGTGGTAGTAGCTAATATGCGTTACCACCAGCTCGGTTCTACAAAACAGTAGTATCCTACCCTGGCATTACTTCGTGTGCCTTATCATATGCCTTATCGCGCCCATTACGAGTTAGTTTTGTGTCATACCTATGGAGTGCTCCCTAATAACCCACTGGTTTGGTGGAGTTTATAGTATTGTATAGACTACGACATTTATATAAAGTGTGTTAAGGGGGACATGAGTAGCGCCTTAACGCTATTTTAATAGTTTACTTTACTGTAGACATTATATATGTAGCATATTGTAGTATGTATGTAGATAGTTTATCAGATCTTTAAAGGATGGAATCCCAAACATCTTTTAAGTTATATTGAACTTCACTTGAGTTGATTTACTTGGATAAGATTGTTAATCCTTACTCGAGTGCTTGGTGTTTGCTTTATGCTCGGGTCAGCTTGAGTGTCACAACATTTTGAGACTCACCTTTAGAGCTTAGAGCTTTGCTTTGGATATCAATCTCTATCTATTTTAGAATTTTGGTTATTTCCAGTTGTATGTTCTGACTTGTCATTTACTTTTGTATCAGAGACTTCTATGTATTTGGGATTTACGTTGTATTTGTTTTGGACTCTGTTGTTTTTGTAGTAGCTTCATAAACTACTATTTATCTATTCCGCCGCTTATTGTTGTAATACTCAGTGTCTATGATTACGTGATTGATTTATTTTATACGCTAAGTTTTACCAGTTATACATTAATAATCTATTTTTTTAAGAAATTCTAGTCCGACATGTATGGATTATAATCGATTTGAATGGTTCAAAATTGCGAGTCGTTACAGTTGGTATCAGAGCCGGGTTTAGGAAAAACTTAGCATATGGAGTAAAAACTCATTAGAGATAGGGCAGTGATACCTTAGAATGGGTGGAATTAATTATAGAATCTTTTTCATTCGAGCTTGAAATTCTTAGTTATAGATTCTCTTTGATTTGGATTTCCTTTGAATTTCGGAATTTACCTTTGTCCTAAAATCCATTCTTGCCTTTTCCATATGAGTAAACGTAGGAATGTTCGAGGTAGGTGTTGTGGAAATGCTCTCGCACCACTAGTTGTTGCTCCCTTCCACCAACTCAGCTTGTTAGGCTCACCACTCTTTGTAAGAAGTACACTTAGCTTGGATGTACCAAGTTCATTGGAGCAGAGAGTATTATTGAGGCTCAGCAGTAGCTGAAGAGTTTAAAGAGCATTTTCATCGGACTTGAGAATACTGATGCTCAAATACGTCAGTTAGCTACTTGGCAATTGCAAGAGTCCGCCAAGGATTGGTGGGGTATGTTACTGCTCAAACCGTCGAGGCTAATATCACTTAGCAGTAGTTTTGGTGAGATCCTTAGTTTTCCTTTTTCTAGCTTGTCTCTTTGAATCTATCTCTTTGAAATTCATCTCCTTTATCTTTATCTTATCTTGGATCCATTCTTTTCAAGGATATTTTTATGGCTAAGTGGGTGTCCGAAGTTGGCAAGTCTCAGTTGTATAGGGCATTTATGGACCTTGAGCAAATGGATATGACTTTTTTAGAGTATGAGAGAATGTTCAATGAGCTATCTATGTTTAGTCCCAGCTTGATAGACACACCGCTCAATAAGAATGATAAGTTTATCCACAGTGCTCGCCCAGTGTATTATGACCGTTTGATTAGTCATGTTCATGACACCTTTACTTCTCTTATTGATATGGCCACTAGATTTGAGAACCCTAATTCTAAGGGAAAGCATGTTGTGCCAGCATCTTAAGGTAATTCCAAAAGCAAAGAAGCGGAAGCCTAACTTTCATCAGTAGAAGAATAAATGGTAGGATTCTAAGGGTATTGGTTTTTCTTCTCAGAAGCGATCTCTTGACCTTTCTTCCATCACTTGTTTTAAGTGCAACCAGAAATGTCATTATGCTAACAGTTGTCCATCATCTGCCGGAGCCGCTATTCCTCCAGCCCAGACGACCAAGAACAACCTTTGCCACATTTGTTTGCAACCTAGCCACTTTAAAAAGGATTGTCTTACTCAGTAGAGAGGCAAGACATCCTGAGTCTTTGCCATGACCTCTTCCACTCCTCCTCCTTCTGCCAGTGATACTCAAGGTACTATTCAGGGCACCTTTACTTTCCATGATTTTCCTATTCGTGTTCTTTTTGATACTGGATCATCCCATGGCTTTATTTCTTTTGAACTCTATAATAAATTTGAGCACATCTTGCAACCTCAACTGGCAACTTCATCCTTATGTGTGACTAATCCCATAGGCGGTTCCTCCAACCTCAGTATGATTTGTATAGGGATGAAACTCTTTTACAACAGGCGTTGATTCATCGAAGATTTCTATGTTCTGGGTTTCAATGCATTTGATACCTTACTTGGAGGTGGTTGGTTGAAGCCATATGATGCTATTATTTCTTGTACTAAACTGTTTCTTTGGTAGATGACTAGGGAAATAATCTTATGATTTAATGTCGAATCCCTCAGGATTATGCAAGCAATTCTACCTTTTCGCTTGATGCTCAGCCTAATGATCTTGACCTCACCCCTGTTGTCCAACTATTTTCATATGTCTTTGGTGAAGTCACTTCTCTATGCGGGAAATTGAATTCCGCATCGGTCTTATTCCTAGAGCTCGACTAGTTGTTCTTCCTCCTAGACAGATGGCACCTAGAGAGAAAATCGAGTTGAGGAAGCGGATTGAAGACCTGTTTTCCAAATGTTTCATTAGGCAGAGTTTTTTTGAAAGGTGAGTTCTATTTCCTAAGGGTTTAGGGTATAATCTTCCCTATTTCCCATTTTGCCCTTACTCATTCCTAACACTTTTATTTATGTTATCTTATTTTAACTAACACACTAACATGGCATGACTATCCTTAGTCTAATCAAATCTCAACCTATTGATCTTCACATTATTTTATTTAGTTTACCCAATTTATAGCAATGTTAATTAATGAAATAATAAAATTACTTTATGAAATTATCAGAATCGTGCCACGGGAGTTGTAGCATTGTGTCCGTGACAATTTTTTGGTCAATTTTCATACATAGAATGTCAGAATTCAAGCTTGTACGAGCTAGAAAAAATAAACAAGAAAAGAAGAAAAAAATTGGGCTAGGTCGACCCAGGGGTCGACCTAACCACGCCCTTGGTTCACCGGCCGGTCGGCCTAGGGGAGGGGCGGTCGACCCGCCTACGGGTCAGGAATGAAGAAACTTATCTTTGTTCCAGAGGCTTTTTACACGTTTTGCATTCTTTCGCTCCATCCGGTCCTTCCATTCTTGCACTCGACGGCTCCTATTTAGCCTATGACGTGGTTGCATCCTATTCAATCCCTAAATCAACCCGTCTGAGATCCACATCTACCCCTATAAATAAGACCCAAATCTTGACACTTTTTCTCCTTCTAGATTTTCTCCGCTTGGGTTCACCTTTTCAGGAAGGACCCTAAAAGGAATAATTTTCCAAGGAGAGAACATTTTAATAAAAATATTTAACACCCTCAAATGAATCCGAAAAGACCAAAAGGGAAGATCTTAGGGCCACATGTGAGTGATTGTAATTATTTTAGATTATTAAGCAATTTAAGTTATAGGGTTTCCAATAGTTGTAGTTTTTCTACGATTTTGGAAATATTTTTTTATCAGTTAATTTTATTTTTAAATTTATTTCCAGTTTATTTCTTTTTAACTATTCTTTTCAGTTAATTGTAGTTAATTTCTGTTAATTATAGTTTTTCCGTTTAATTACAGTTACTTATAATATTTTTAATTATTTACTGTTAATTGCTATTTATTTACATCTTTTTCAAGGTTTGGGATTTTCTTTTGTAAACTATCAATTTTCCTCTGTTTCTCCTTTTTCTTCGTGAATGGATTAGAATAGATTTAACGCGAATATGGATTAGACAACAAAAAAACTGAAATTAGGTAAAATAAGATGTAAAATGAAATGACTGTAATAAGTAATGGAATTGGACTGAGATTGTGATGTAAATATTAGAATTTGACTAAATTAAAGAAATTGGCTTGGTTATAACCTAGAATTATAATTAAAAAGAGTAAAAGATGAAAGGGGCTCACTTTCACACTTAGACCTTGGGTTAAGTAATAGGCATGATTATAACATAGGTTATAATAATAAAACAGAACAGAATGAGGATTATTTTAAGACTTAGGATAAATTAATAAGCACAGATAGCGAGGATAAAAGTAAAGGCTTATTTAAATAATTACCTAAGTTAATAAGTAAAGAAGTAAAGTTGGACCTATACGGAAAAGCATTCCCTATTAGACAAAATTGTGGTCTCACATTAGACTAAAGCATGATGAGGGCATGCTTATGCTAATAATGGTAGTAATTGGTCAAATAGAAGTCCAAACCACAGGGGATTTAGACAAGAGGTGCAACTTGATATAGTTTGGATGACGGGCCAATACCAACGACATTTCCTGTATTTTTCTATAGACATGGTGTTAAACATAATCCTGAAGTGAGACGAGGGGCATGCTTATGCTAGAGCATAGGTAATAGGAAGACCCAATAGGTGGAGCAACAGGTAGTATGAGCATGGTGGCAGTTATGCAAGCGACTTCCATTTCGATGCTCGATAATCAATATGAGTTCCAAGCGCTTAAGTATGTGTGCCTTTCGTATGCACCATTGCCTTTTATGTAGGGAGCTATATAACATCTAGTCCACAATAAATACTTTGTGCATCTTTCATAGACACCATTGTACTTTGTGCATCTTTCGTAAATGCCATTACCTTATGTGTAGGGAGTTATATAGCGTCTAGTCCGTAGTAAGATCTGTGGAGTAGCAGGCTGATCAAAGGGTAAAATTAGGATTTCGGTCTAATTACAGGATTAGGAATTCAGCCTGATCAAAGCAACTAACAAAGACAAGTGCAAACAATCAAAGTTATTCAATCTCATTAATTTACCAATAGTTAAATCGTATTTATTTCCAGCACTGCCTTTCACTATATTTCCTTTATTTCTTTTTATAACTAGAACTGTTGCAAAGTCTATTATCTTTACTTTGCTTAAATATGCTAGTAATTACTATCATTCACCAGACTTTTTGTCTGACTCACTCCTCTATTTTCTCCTTTTACCCCTATAGGAAATCAGAGGCAAGGGCGGTACACTGCACATTCTTAGAGACTCCTTTGGCAGAGATTCTAGCATGTATTTATTTTCTTCATTTCCAATTTTTAGTTCTTTTGTTATACTGGCACTATTTGAGGGATGTTTAGTACATTGATTTTATTAAGATTATGGTTTTTAATTTCTCCAGATATGTATGGGTATTATGACATATGATGTATTTGGTATTTGGTGACTTATTTGCTTTTTTAAGTAATAATGAAGTTTTGTTCTAAGTAAGTTATTACATTAACTGTTTCCGCTGTTTTTATCTATTTTCGTCTTGTGAATCCTAGTCTCAGCTAGCTTTAGTTATACCTACAACGCACTATACATTTTAATGTGTCATTTTGGGAGTACCAAGGGGTATGGGGTGTTACATTTAGTATCAGAGCCTAAGGTTACAGGATTCCTAAAAATTTGTTTTAAAAGAAAACGTATTTTTCCAAAATAACTTGTTTTAAAATATTTTTCAAAGAAAAACTCGTAGAAATAGTTTGTAAATAATAAAGAAGCAGTTTTTAAGTATAAAAGAGTTTTTATAAAAATCCCCTCAAAGGTCTAGTTCAACCTTCTTTCGATTCTCTCATGCCTAAGTTTTTCTTTTCTTTGCATAATATGACTGATTGATTCCCTTAAGCTACGACACCAGAGGTGCAAGGGCAAGTGCCCAGTACAACATCGATAGGTGGAAATCCCTTTAACCTACCTACATCAGTGAACTTTTCTAAGCTATGAAAGTACTTTTCTAGTATAGGGGCAAAACTTTTTCTGGCATGAAGAATTCAGAGGATTCGCGAGCTAGGTTGGAGAATATGGAGCAAAGGTTTAGTCGGTTAGGTTTGGAGGACCGACAGAGTGATCAACCTACGTCATTGCAGTTGAAGGGAGAGATTGAGAAGGTTGCTACAAGCTCTAAAAAGCAGTAGAGGAAGGGCAAGAAGGATAAGGACAAGGACAAGAGGAAGGAGGGAGGACCTCATAAGCGAATCAAGAAAAGTGGAAGATATAAGCATAGTAGAATGACTGGTCATTACGCAAAAGACTATAAGAAGGTAAGGATGAAGGGATGATGTTTCAATTATGGACAGCTTGGTCACTTTAATAAGATTTGTCCTTAGAAAACGGGGCAAGTAGCGAGCGCACCTGCAGCACAGATTCAGGCTTTGGTGGTAGCACCCTCTACCAGTAGACCAAATTGAGGTAGGAAAATTTTATTTCTATTTTTTATTTTTCCCATTTGAGCTCTTTTTCGATTCTGGGGTATTTCACTCTCCCATCTCTAGTTCTCTAGTAGATTGTTTGCACTTAGACATCTCTTTAGTAGCAAACCCCATTGTTGTTTCAAACCCCATAGGTGGATCGGTACATTTGTCTATGGTTTGTAGGGGTTTGAAATTTTTTGTCTTAGGTGCAAAATTTGACTGCGACGCCTATGTTTTAGGATTTTCGAGGTATGGGATGATTTTGGAAATGGATTGGCTATCCACATATGAAGCTATATTAGATTGTGAGAGGAGAGTCGTTAGAATTCTCGAGGTTTCTTGCGGCCCATATGGGTCAGTTATGTTGAGCTTTCTTTATTCTCTCGATTCACCATCTTCAGATTAGATTTGGTTCCTATCATCGGAGATTTTCCAGACGACTTTGAGGAGGTTAGGAGACTACTCTCTAAGAGTGAGATTGACTTCAAGATTTATTTGACCTAGAATGGTAAGCCCATAGCATTGCCTATGAGGCACATGGCACCTAAGGAGAGGAAGAAGTTGAGAAAGCAGATCAGTGAGCTTTTGGAGAAGGGTTTCATAAGAGGGAGCATATCAGAATGGGGAGTGCCAGTCGTCTTCGCTACTAAGGCAGATATTTCTCTTTGACTTTGAGTTGATTACAGAGAATTAAATAAGCTCACAAAGAAGAATCAATATCCATTCCCTAGGATTAATGATATTTTTGACCAGTTAGTTGGCTCTTTGGTATTCTCTCAGCTTGATTTAGCCACGGGATTCCATTAGCTTAGGGTCGCCAATGACAGCATAGATATGAATGCCTTTAGGACTTCAGATGTACTTTATGAGTGGTTGGTTATGCCTTTTGGGCTAACAAATGCCCTAACCTACTTTGTTGATTTGATGAGCCATGTCTTTAAAGGTGTCCTAAATAAGTTTTGTGGTGGTATTCATGGATGACATCTTGGTATTTTCCAAGAATATGGAGGAGCATGCCGTTCTTTTAGAGGAGATTTTTCTCACACTCCACAGTCACCATTTGAGAGCTAAGTTTTCGAATATCACTTTTGGAGAGGGGAGGTACGTTTCTTGGGGAATAGGGAAGGTCTACACATGGAAAGATTTTGAAAAATGATTTTGTACCCGGATTGTGACAGTCCAAAGAGAGATAGGAAAAGATTGGAGATGTACAATAGGTTCAGTTGATAAGGAAAGGTGAAAGACCGTGTGTGGATAATTGCAGAAATTATAACTGTTTCATATAAATGGATTTAACGGTAACACCTTAGAATAAATATGAGTGTTGGAACAAAAGGCCTTAAGTAAGGAAATGAGATTTCCAAGGTTTAGAAAGGATACTCCTAGGGTAGTAAGTGGGAAAATCCACTTTATGTCTAACCCAATAAAATGAAAATGTTAGAATTGAAAGAAGAATTGTCAATATTTTTAAAAGTAAATACCGTGTTATTGGAAATATGATAAAAAATTTAAATTGGTCTTTATATGATGGAAATTTTGTTGAAAAGGTGAAATTATTTTTAAAGAATTATAGAGTGCATATAGCTCACTAGTTTTTTGGAAAGTAAACAAAGATTTTAAATATAAAAACCTAAAAATTCTTAAGTATTGAAGACGTAGATTACAACATTTATTGTTGTAATAGATGGTTTCGTAAAAATAAAGGGAGCATAGACTATAACGCTACCGCTATAGTAGTTAACTCCCAAAGGAAATGGTTCTACTTAATATGTGAGGTTTATTAGTATTTATTTTAAATTGAATTCAAACACTAGTATTTTTTTGGTTGTAGTAACGGTGTTTTACGCAACTTCGTTTTTAAACCCAAATAAAAATGTATTTTTAGAAGATAAATTCTTGGAATAGAAATAAATATGATTTGTGAATACACTTATTATTTAAATAGGTATAAGAAAATAATTTCTGGCTATGGACATATTAAAATAGTTTTAAAAATTAGTTTCTTTGAAAAGAAAAGAGTAGGTTAGATATTAGAAAATGGCTATCCTAAGAAATATATAATTTAAACATACTTTTATCTATTGGAATGAAAAACAGTAATGGTATAATTTTTTATGGAACCAATAAAAATGTTTTATGAAGTTATAAGGAATATGTGAAAGAGATATACAAGGTACGGGAAGCACCATATCTTGTATAGCCTATTTCGAAAAATATAAAATAAGTTCCTTGTAATTTCACATAAATATGAAATCCTATTTCAAAAGATTCATAGAAGATTTTAGCACTAATAATTTCTCATAAGAGAAAGCAGTTCCAATACATTAAGGTATGAGACTGTTAGGTGTAATAAGAAGATGTTTTGGAAACACATAAGGATATTTTAAAGATATTTTAAAAGGAAATGGTTTGGTGAAAAATTAAATAAGTTTTTGAAAGCGAGAAACTTAGTAACGGTTAAATTTAATAATCCCAATTTTTATAGAAAAGTGTAAAGGACTTTAAAAGGAAAAGAGTAATAAGTTTTGAACTTAGAATTTGTAAGTTTTTCTCACCTAGATTTAATGAATAATGTAAATTCAAAAAGCTGTAAGGATGCAAGTCCAGAAAAATAAAATGTTAAGTAACCAAGTATTTTTGAACTTAATAGAAATTTAAAGATAATCCTTTTAAAGACAAGATTTTAGGATTTGATGTTTTGAAATTCAGATGCCCCGGTTTTTGAAATAAAATGATAAATACCAAACCAAAATTTAAAATGTGGAGTAGATAGGAATCATTTTCTAGGTGTGACGGAGAAAGGGTAAGGCTACGTAAAGGACAACAATGATTACTTTTAGAGGTAATAATAGAAGTTTTCGTGAAGTGTATAGGACACTGGTGAGAACCTAGGAATGGTATTTCATATGTGTAGACTAAAGAAGAATAATACAGTGATATTAGTAGGAGACACGTGGTTAAAGATGGGTATTTTTGATTTTGGAGAAATTTGGGAAAAGCACCTTCTTTTAATGGGATTCTCATATGATAGTAGCATTAAAAATGGAACCTTTTGAAGCTCTTTAGAAAGGCCATGCAAGTCACCTCCGTGTTGAATGGAGTCTACATGGGGATTGCCTTGGTTCCGACATAGTTAAGGAGTCTTAGAGAAGACTAAATTTGATACAGAGAAAATTCGTATCTCATATCCGCATTCCTTTGATAATTTTTTGAATTTCCTACTTTCCATCTTTAGTTTTGGATAGGTTCTTTCCTTTATTATCCTTTAGGAGGGTAGAACTTAGGATTTAACCTATGGATGGTAGGATTTGATGTAAACATGTTATTAAAACATGTTACGAATGATGGATGTTAGTGGTTGCAAGTGTTTGCTAGTGGATGCTAATGGACGCATATACTTACACTAAGCAATATTATCTCTTAGGGATCGGCATAACTAGAACACCAGAGCATATGCATATGGATGTGTACGCATTTTTATCCTATTTTCCATGGTTCCTAAAAATGGATGATTTTCACATGATTGTTGCATTTGGATGATGTTTGTAGCATGCGTATAGAACTATCAATTGTCATTAGGGGTTTTGCATTCATTTGGATACACGACACAGACATGACTGCATAAAAGGAGGTCAACTTAATCAGTGGACCACCTAATCTTTTGCATTAGTTATGGACATTTACACTACACTAATTGCATAAGTATCATAAATTGCATTAGGAAAACTTAAGGACAATGGATGAATGGATGATAGTTGAGTAGTTGGTTGTAGAACCTGGATGTAAATATTAGTTCATTATTTTGTCCTTGGAGATTTGGGGATGAAATCTCTTAAGGAGGGAATAACGCAACAACCCGAAATTTAACCCATAATAATCACTTCATTGATTAATGAAATGATAAAATAACTTTGTGAAATTATAAGATTCAAGCTACGTGAGTTGCACTGTTATGTCCATGGTAATTTTCTGGTCAATTTTCATATATAGAACGTCGGAATCGAGCTAAGATGAGCTAGAAACAAAAAAACAAGAAAAGAAGAAAAAAATATTGGGCTACGTCGACCCTAGCCCCTCCCTAGGTTGACCGACCGGTCGACCTAGGGGAGGGGAGGTCGATTGCTCCGTAGACCCACCTACGGGTTTGGAACAAAGAAACTTATCTTCATTCTAGAAGCTTCTTACACGTTTTGCATTCTTTCGCTCCATCCGATCCTTCTGTCCTTGCATTCGACGGCTCGTATTTAGCCTATGCCGTGGTTGCGTCCTATTCAATCCCCAAATCTGTCGGTATGAGATCCACTTCTATCCTTATAAATAAGACCCTAGGCCTAAAACTTTTTCTCATTCTAGATTTTCTCCGCTTGGTTTCATCTTTTCAAGAAGGACCCTAAAAGGAATAATTTTCCAAGGAGGGAATCTTTTTAATAAAAATATTTTAGTACCCTCAAGTGGATCCGGGAAGATCAAAAGGGAAGATCTAGGACCACATGTGAGTGAATGTAATTATTTTAGATTTTTAAGCAATTTAAAATAGTAGGGTTTCCAATAGTTGTAGTTTTTTTACGATTTTGGAAATACCTTTTTATCAGTTATTTTCACTTTAAATTTACTTTCAGTCTATTTCTTTTTAGCTATTCTTTTAGTTAATTTCTGTTAATTATAGCTTTTCCATTTAATTATAGTATTTTTATTTATTATTAATTGCTATTTATTTACATCTTTTTCCACTTTTGGGATTTTCTTTTATAAACTGTCGGTTTTCTTCTATTTCTCCTTTTTCTTCGCGAATGGATTAGAATAGATTTAACATGAATATGGATTAGACAAAAAGAAAACTGAAAGTATGTAAAATAAGATGTAAAATGAAACGAATACAATAAGAAATGGAATTGGACTGAAATTGTGATATAAATATTAGAATTGGAATAAATTAAAGAAATTGGCCTAGTTATAATTTAGAATTATAACTAAAAAGAGTAAAAGATGAAAGAGGCTTATTTTCACACTTAGACCTTGGGTTAAGTAATAAGCATGATTGTAACGTAGTTATAATAAGAAAAAGAACAGAATGAGGCTTATTTTTAGACTTAGGATAAATTTATAAGCACAGACATGAAGGATAAAAGTAAAGCCTTATTTAATAATTTGTCTAAATAAGCAAAGAAGTAAAGTTGGACCTGTACGAAAAAACATTCCCTATTAGACAAAATGATGGTCTCACATTAGCCTGAACTGAGATGAGGGCACGCTTATGCTAATAATGGTAATAATTGGTCAAATAAAAGTCCAAACCATGAGGGATTTAGATAAGGGGCGCAATTAGATATTGTCTGGATGATGGGCCAGTACCAACAGTAATTCTCCTATTTTTCTATGGACATGTTGTTTTACATAATCCTGAAGTGGGACGAGGGGCATGCTTATGCTGGAGCATAGGTAATAAGAAGACCTAATAGGTGGAGTAATATGCAGCATGAGTATGGTGGCAGTTACATGTGCGACTTCCATTTCGATGCTCAGTAATCGCTATGAGTTCCAAGCGCTTAAGTATGTGTGCCCTTCGTAGGCACCATTGCCTTCTGTGTAAGGAGCTATATAATGTATAGTCCACAATAAATACTTTGTGCGACTTTTGTAGATACTGCTGTACTTCAGGCGTCTTTCGTAGATGTCATTATCTTATGTGTAAGGAGTTATATAGCGGCCAGTCCACAGTAAGGTCTATGGAGTAGCAGGCCGATCAAAGTGTAGAATTAGGATTTCAACCTAATTATAAGACTAGGAATTCAGCCTAATCAAAGCAGCTAACAAAGACAAGTGCAAACAATCAAAGTTATCCAATCGTATTAATTCAGCAATAGTTAAATCATGTATATTTCCAGCTCTATCTTTCTTTCTATTTTCTTTTATAACCAGAAATGTTGCAAAGTCTATTATCTTTACTTTGCTTAAATATTCTAGTAATTACTATCACTCACCAGACCTTTAGGCTGACCCACTCCTCTATTTTCCTCTTTTCCCTATAGGAAATCGGGGGCATGGACGGTAGCCTGTAGATTCTTGGTGACTCCTTTGGCAGAGATTCTAGCATGTATTCATTTTCTTCATTTCCAGTTTTTAGTTCTTTTGTTGTGCTAGCACTATTTGAGGGATGTTTTGTACTCTGATTTTATTTAGACTATGGTTTTTAATTTTGTAAGACATGTATGGGTATTTTGACATATGATGTATTTGGTATTTGGTGACTTATTTGGTTTTTAAAGTAATTATGAAGTTTTGTTCTAAATAATTTATTATCTAATTGTTTCCACTGTTTTTATCTATTTTTGTCTTGTGAATCTTAGTCGCCTAGCTTAGTAATACCTACAACGCACCACACCGTTTAGTGTGTCCTTTTGGTTGTACTAAGGGGTGTGTGGTGTTACACGATTAATTAGTCAAAATAATTTAATAAAAATATAGGGTGTTAAATTATAACTCCATAGTCATGAATAACTTAATCTAAAACTTTTATCTTTAAAATATAAACTAAGAAACCTTTTTATAAAATCCAAAATTTGCTTGGTTTCCAAAAGAAGCCGTGAAAAATTTCCCATTCTAACGAACTTCCCTTTCTAAGGATTTTCTACAACAGATACTTGCTACTTTAAAAGTAGGATTTTTAACTCAAAGCATTTATTTTTATTCAAAAAGTCAAATTGTCATACAAATCATTTTGCAAAAACATTTCTATAATTTTAAATAGTGGAAATTAGAGTGGACAAGGACAACTTCTGTTCTAGTTTCTTCCTATTACTCATACTATTTTCCACTTTCAAACTTAGCGGAGGCTCCAATAGCATATGAGGGGAACTTCTAAAAGATATGCGCAATTGCTGCATATATGTATGGAAATTATCCATTTTTTCTTAGCATTGCCTTAAATTTCTTATATCGTACCTAACTAGATTGCTAACATTACTCTAATGAAAATTCATAACGTTGTTCCTATTTAAATTTTCCAACGTCTCTCTATTTATATTTCTCCTACCTAAATGGCTTCTACTTATATAGCTATTTTTCTCATTGACTCATTACAGTGTGTTGCCTAATGCTTTAATCATTGGGCTTTCTTCATTAACATGAAAAGAGTGTTAGGGTTGTCTCGCATGCGGCGAGGAGGAATGATGGTTTGGAACTAGAATAGTATCACATCACTAAATAACTTAGAGAAATGGTGTATAAATATTGGTTGGTAGGAACGTAACATTGGGGGTTCCTTCTGTTACATCAAAGTGTGTGCCAACTCATATGCATACTCCACATATTGGAGATGGGGAGCTTAGTCCGACCGTCGTTACATCACAATTAGTATCAGAGGAAAGGTTGTGAACTGGGCCATGCAGAAAAACAATGCTCTTAAAGTACTCCAAGGGGATGCGAGTTAAAAGGAAGATTGTTAGGGTTGTCTCGCATGTGATAAGGAGGAACGATGGTTTGGAATTTGAATAGTACCACATCGGTAAATAACTTGGAGAAGTGGTATATAAAATATGGATGGGTATGCATGTAACATTGTGGATTTCTTTTGTTATAACAAAGTGTGTGCTAACTATATGTTTACGCCACATGCTGAAGATGGGGCGCTTAATCTGACCATCGTTACATAACAAAAAGATACCCAACATATAAGTTCTGTAGTTTTTCTCTGTCTTCATTATCGGGCATTCTTACCCTCCCATTCTCTTTGCTCTATTTTAATAAAGTACCATTTCCATTTATTCACTGCTTAAAAGAATTTAAAATAAATCTTTAAAATTTGAAGAATTAGAAAAATATCATCGAGCCAATCATATGCTCCCTTTTTCATTCATTTCAAAAACAAAAAATTCCTTTACTAAATAAGCTTTAAATTGAAAACTTTCAACCCAACTAGTTTTAAACTTCAACAAGAACCTCTAAATAGCCCTATAAAACTTCCAAATTTTATTATTTTTTCGAAGCAACAACTTTTTAATGGTAGTGTCCTTTAATTTTATATTAATCCTTTTTATACCCATTCAAAACGTTTCAAGAAACTTTCAATATATTTTTGTTAAATTCCTTCACATGAGGTTGGATTCAGAAATGGACTTTTGTTTGTGCTTTCATTCTTTTCCACTCATTCTTAACCAGGGTTTTAAATCTCCTATAGCCCACCCAAGACCTCCTCCAAGATCATCTTTTCACACTTAGATGAAACAAGACATCAGATTTCTTTCATATCTCCTATGACACACATCTCGTCTGAAATATTCAAATCTCACCTAATATATGGATAAAAATCTCAATTCGATATCTCCCCCGAAATCATACCTTTTTCTTCTTTTACATTATATTCTTTTTTCGTATAGATTGGAAGTAAATTGCTCGATCTGATTATTATTTACAAACTATTTGAACATATTTTATAATTTTTTGTTTTGATGGGTCACAATAAAAGACTTTATTTCTTTTTTATGGTCAAATACAAGGATATTACTTGATCATACCAAATAAATTAAGCAAATCGAGCCACCACCCTTCTCCTAAATTAATTTCGACTATTATTTATGCAAATCAAGTATGTTATAATTTTTATTTTTGAATTCAAAATTATAGTTAAATAAATCATGTGAACATTAATTTTAGAAACATAAGTTACACTTAGATATTTTTGAGATATACTTTAAGATCCGAGATGTCGGTCCATGATATACACCCGAGATACACTCATCTCATCCGAGATCTCCTTTAATACGAGATGCTTGTGTGAAAATTCTAAGATGAAATGTAATCGATAATTGAGATTTACGACCTTTTTCTTTCTCATCTTCATTAAGAACATAACAAATCCAACTATCATCTTATAGTAGTTAATATATACCTTCTTGTAAGAACTTGCCCAATCCTTTTTCACATCTTACTCCTTAACGTTTAAAACATATAGGTTCTTACTTCCCATACGTCTAGACGAAATATACGTCTTTAATCGATAATCAATTGAAATCCACAATCATAGGGCAGCCCAAGCACGAAAAAGGAATTAAGTATTATCCAACTTCAAGATCCTTTTATGTGTCGTGCTCTTGCTCTTCTCGGTTTATGCCTTACGGTAAAATCTATAACCTGTGGGGTAATCGTGGTAGGTGTATAAATTTACTATATTTATTATTCTACTCATAGTTGCCTCATCCATCTTTTCAGAATATGGTTGCAACTACTATTATAGTCGGAATTCATAGCATTTGGCATATAATATATATATATATATATATATACACACACATATGAGGAGCATTGAACAACACCCAAATACCCATTGATTTCCACCACAAGCTCTAAATTAAATGATCGCGCTTTCACTCTCTTCCGACTAGTGTTATTATTTAATTCAGAGCTTTTGATGGAAATCAGGGGGCATTAGGGATGCCGCACTGTATAGGGTGTTGTTGAATGCTCCTCATATATATATATATAATTGTAGGTATAAATACAAATACATTCCCTCGACGTATCCTAATTCCTATAATCGACTAACTTAGCTTTGATATTAGATGTAACATCATGCACCATAATGGGCCTATAGTTCGACTAAATCGAAACCCAAGTCCATAGGATACAGATCGTTGGTGTTAGTAACCTAAATAAATATATGTATATCTAAGAGCTATCTACATTAACTCACAATGGAATAGAAAATATAATAAAAAATATATACCGACTAAGTCTACTACCTTGTAATCAATAATATTCCTTGGACATCTAGTTGCCTTATTCATGCCGAGTATGAATGAGAAGACTTCTCCATCTCCCTTTCCCGTCTTGCGCTAGTAACATGTGCCTCTAGATTTATCCCGTGGGTTGTAATGAGAAAGGATTCAAAACAACGTTCTAGAAATTGAAAAATTGTCGATTGATTTCTATTTAAGTGGTATGTCTATTATTCATGGTTTATCTATTTAATTCCATATGCACATATGACATATCCATCCTTCTCCAAGGTATAACTATATATATACCTATATCTATAAGCGTTGTACAACCCAAAAAGGAAACCCCGACCACTTTATACTTCTTAAATAGGGAGGAGGCATACCCAATGACAATTTAATACCTCAACCCTAAAGCAAGCTCTCCATAATGTAATCGCTTGTAAACCAGCCTTAGCTACAAAGGCCGATGACCTTTAAATACAACTTTATAGTCTAATTACTCATATTACTAATGTATCTCAAAGACTCAACTAAGGGTTAACTAGCCCACTTCCGACAAAAAAACAACTTTGAGGTCTTTGCCTATCCAATACGATTCTTCACCGGTAGGAAGTGAAATCTGTCAGGGAAAAACTCAAGTCTTTAATAATGACTGCTCAGGACCACTGGTAGTTAAAGCCTATTTGCTAGCCCTACTTCTAAATACTCATTTACCAACAACACTGACATAGTCCGCCAAACCCCACTGCTGAAATCTCATTTAGACTTGCCTAATATAAGTCACGGAAAATGCCTCCTCTGGTTAGTTAACACCCCTTGTTTAGAATGAAGCAGATGTCATTTCCCTACTAGGAACCATGGTAGGTTATTTAAGACTTATTATATAGAGAGGAGGTAAACCCAACGCTATATAATACCTTCCACTCCTAACTAAACCCCATGACAACCTCAAAGGTATTGAGCTAAATGATTCTTCAACTCTGAGATGAACCCATGGTATTTTTCTCAATACCTATATGTGAATGTATATGCCTGCCACACAAGTCCTATAGTTGAAGATGTCCCACATCGGTAGGATGTATACATAATAGATGGTGGCCTCTAGGTGAAGGGCAGACTTTTAATGTGTAACTATACTGACTTCGCATTCCAACCCATACTAAACCAAGCCATTTATCCTAAACTAAAAATTAGGCTAGTACCATTAATTCATGCTCATTATAAACATAATATTGAGCCCATATGATTTCCGTGAACTCTAATCATATAACTATATATATGAAAGTTGCTTAGAAAATCGCCCAAATGCAATGGTATAAATTTGGTAGTCAAATTTCAATGTTTTCTCAAATTCCATTTTTGAGACTTATTAATTATTATTATTTTTTCAATTAATTGCTATTCATTTCAAGGGGTGTTATTATTTTATAAAAGATTATCTTTATAAGTTTTATTTCTCTGAGATTTTCAATATTGGATCTGAAATCTCAATTGTAAATTTTTTACAATAATCAAAATATAAAGCTCATGGTAATAGTGATAGAACTTCACGTTGTCGATGTTGCTATTGTAGTGGTAGAAACATTAAGAGCTCATTATATGAGTTTTGCTGATGGAAACGTCTAATTTAGAATTGATATTTTCAGTAATACCTATATTATTTTGTGAAATAATTATTATTTTCAATTTGATTAAAACTAAACACAGTTTATTTATATATGATATTCAATAAACATGTCAATATATGTCTTAATAATATTCGTATTCTTGATTAATTGGCGTGTTGGCTTACAATATTACATAAACATATAAATATTAAGTATAATTAATTTTGAAAATTTAGGCTGTGCTACTGATCATTAAGATGCATTACACTGTATATGTAAAGAATGTCTTTGTATTTTTTTGATTGTAATCATAAAGTGAGCGATTGATAAAAGTGCTCATATTAAGTGGGAGTATGATTAGAGTTGATATCATTGAGTATTAAAATTTCCACCCGAAATGATTTTGGGTCCAAACAACCATTATATTTGGGATGGACAACAAAGATATCGTGCCTAAAATACCAAAATCAAATCCAAAAATTTCTTTTTACCTACTGAAATGTATGATGTGCGCACTCATGCATTTTGATACGTCGAGTTAAATATCTATAGTATACATGGAAGTAAAACTGAAAACATGTAAAACAACTAAAGACAATTTTATATAATTGAATAAGGTGGGTATATTGGATATAGAGTTCCAATTAATACCCAAAATAAAATGTGTTTTAATCTACATGTTGCTCCTTTACTATATTTGATGTATGAGAAGTAATCTAATTTTGATTTAATTTACATGAATAAAATTGAGTAAAATCTTTTTTAAAGGAAGTGTATCTATTATTAAATACATATATTAATCTGGTATTATATAGAGCAAATTTATGAGTTTATATATATAGGAAAGGTTGCATCTTAAAAGGTCAATTCGACAAATGTTTAGAATGTTAATCGCGTAAGCTCAAAGCTAAGTTTATAATAATAAAAATTATACAGGCTTTCGGAAACTTATTCAACCGCATTGAGAAATAAAACGTTGTATGAGTTGAGAGGCTCCACTTAAAATTTGGTCGTGAGGGATCTTGTATGGACCACCATAAAGGAGTTTGGAACTGACCAAAAATTTATGGCAATGTGGTTGACTTGGATAAGATCCAGGTCAGTGACATAGCAATAAATAAATAATATAGAATTAATCTAGCCAAATAAGAAAATAGAAAATTAGATCATCTAATAAGGAATCTTCTACGTTGAAGAGAAAATGTGGTTTTCTTAATACGAGAAAAGAAGGTTGAATTTCAATCTCCTCAGTTATCCGCGAGTCAAGAAAATATAAACTTTTCCACTTTGCAAGATGTTGATAAGGTTTGGAATGGAATGCAATTTTCCAAAAAAATAAGATTCTAGAGGTATATTCGATGAGATATGTTTCATCGGATGTAAACGGTTGTAATTTGATAGTTATACATTTAGCAAGTGAAGGTGGATGGGAAATGATTTATTCAATTCAAATGTTGAATTTAAAATCAATTATATATTCCATTAGGAATTCATCCATAAGTTATTCACTTTTTTGTTGCGAATATTAGATGTCTCAACATCATTAGGAGCAATGAAGATCTTATGGATGTGAGGTTAAATTGTTATCCTAAATTAAAATTTTAAAGTGGAACTTTTGACAAAAGGATCAAAAATGTTTAATCGGAATCAAAATAAGAGGATGCGTGTCCCTATAATAAAAATATACTTAAAAGGGAATTAAACCATTTCTATGACTATACATAGACAACATGACTACTGATGATAAAATACTTGACACTAATATCTCATATATATGATATGGTGGGATATTAGGATTATCTAAAACATAGTACATAATATAAGAGATGATCTCATGGAACGAGATATATAAGATACCTTATCCGTTAGAAGCAAGTTCCATCACATATGTTGTGTACTGAGTTAGATTTGCATATGTATTTGATACAAGGCAAATGAAATCAGGTCTAAAAATTTACAATATGAAGTGTTCTCGAATATTTATGAAATACCAAGAATTATTTGTGAAATAGTGAAAATATTGTGAAAGATATTCGTGCTAAAAATTCATTGGAAATATCGGGTGTAGTAAGTCAATCTTAAATTTTTAAAAGGTTCAACTTAACTAAGGTCTTATGATGGAAAGAGTTCAAAATGAAAAAAGTTGCATCAAGTTCTAGTAGGATGAGTGCATCTCTTAGAACAACGCCATAGTAAAATATGTATATGTAAGTTTATAGATGAGAAAAGATGGTTTTCTTGATCGAGTGTCCAAATGACATACCGTTACATTAATAATGTAATAGGGATTGCAATAGGAATCAATAACTCATGAAAAGATAGAATGAATTGTCTATTTGCCACATGATAAATAGTTTATCAAATGGACGAATAAAGCCTAATATTATAGATATAGGACAATAATACATATACATTCATTGAGGCCCATCTTTTGATCTAGTCTAGGATGATAAGTAGAGAAGGTATTAGATAGTGGATCAAAATTTCCCCAAGTGCAAATGGGAGATTGAAATTTAAGGGGATATGCCATAGGGGTATGTAATTTACTACATATCAGACATTGAAACGATTTCGTTTGAAATAAAATATGCTTTTCCTATTTGTTTTCTATTACATATATACCATTATACACTGATATAAATGAATGACGTTTAATATACATAAATATAAAAACCTTAAATAGATTATTATAAGATTGTAGTTATAGATATTGCAACCATGAGTATCAACTCGTAAGTCAAAAATACTTTTTTTGAAATATTCGTAGTCAAGATGTTTCAAAAAAAAGAGATCGATGCATGGCCAAAGTACATAGTTCTCTCCAAATGTTGGGTAGCGTAATTCATGGCAGTTAGGAGGCCCAAGGGGTTTAGTATTTGTAGTTACTAGATGACTATAGAATGACTCGACCCAGAGTTTCCATTAGTTGATGATAACTAAGGTCAAATAGGAAATCTTAATATGATAATGTTACACGGTTCTTTCGACTTGAGAACACTATGGAACTTCGACAAGAACACTCTACTTTGATTATAGTTAAATCAAGGCATAATAATCATCAAATGACTATAATAGGGCCTGAGCTGAAGCATTAAAGTGAAACACTATTCAATAGAGAATTCATCTCCTCTTTTACGAAAGGTTTGTATCATAATGAACTTTGGTTAACTTATGGTCAAAAGTCTCTGGCCAGGACATATCAGTTAATAATAAATATTATTAGACCAAGGACTTTGGAGATAGACTAAATGGTTGTATATGATATTTTTGGAACTTTGACCATCACTAAACTCCAGACATCAAAAGTGACATGGTGGTGATGAAAAGAACATGTGTGTAATGTTCCATTTCTTAATGTTGCTGCTTAAATCGATTTAAAATATGATTTTACTGAAAAGATCTCTAAGCGATGAATTCAGTCAAACCATCAAACATTGGCTAACGTGACATGGTGAGCGTTAATATCTCAATTTATTCACTAACTGGATTAACATCTATGAGTTGCACAATCGAATCCACACAATCTCTGAAATATCACCTAATTTAATTATTTATAATGTGCTATAAATTAATTAAATTAAATAATACATATTATATATTAATTACAAGTGCTTTTAGTGGTTAACGTGCCACTAGTAAGTATAGTATCTCTTGGGAATTTTTTGAGTGAATTTAGTAGTTGTTTTTGTGTGTTATATAAGCGTTATACATGCACGTATTAATATATGATATAGATACATATTTTTTAATGCGTTTAAGCACACAAGCAAATATGAATAAAGGGGTTAGGGCCAGCTATATTAGAGGAAGATGGAGGGACTTTGCTTTGCCTTTATAAGTGAGTAATTAGATATAACTCACCAAATAAAAGCATCTCAAGCTCCTCTATATTTCTTAATGAAATAAAATGAAAAAGATGGTTTTTTCCTCTTCTTTCTTCAAACATGGCTGCCCCCTTCTATCCTAAAAAATTCTATAAAACCAAAAGCCTACCTCTCTAATATTGACAGTTCTTTGATTTTTACAAGATTAAGTAAGCAGATTTAGATTCCTAAGGGAAGCACCATCGATATGTAATGAGCAATAAGATTATTAGAGGTAATCTTATATTTTCCATAGATCTAGTTATACTATTCTCAAACTATTTAAAAGTGATGATGTTATCTTTATAAATCCATATATGTTATGCCCTAACCATTATATATAATGATGTTGCCACATATATGATTTAACTGATAATTGTAGAATTGATAAATTATTGATTTGAATTGTGTATACAAATTAACCAGTTAAAAATTAAATTATTTTGGCTTAGGATAAACTAACATTGTGTAAAATATTGAAAAAATACTACAGAAAGGGTTGAGTAGTTATGTTTTGTAAATTTAATTCATTTGAAAGTCAAAACATTATATGTTTATTTTTAAGATTTTGATCTTTTGGTCTAAATGGTATTTGGAAATTTACAAATTGGTTTATAAATATAAAATATTGTTTTACTTAGTCAAACTAATTAAATGTTTTATAACAAATTTGAATTTAAATATATACATACAACATATATATCATAATTTATTTATATGTGGTGGTACATTATACATATATATATATATGTGTATGTGTATGTGTGTGTATATACAACATATATAAATTCTAATATTTATATGTTTGTGTATGTGTATTATACACATGTTATGTTATAATGTTATACATATGTCTCCTTTTTCTATATACATCATATATGACATTGTGGCTCTTCACTTACCCGATGTCATTAAACACGAAACTCCTAATTAATTACTCACATGTTACATCTATGCCATGTTGACTTATATGCTATAAATATCGATGTGATCTTTCACAAACCCAAAATGACAAAACATAAAATATCTAATTAAATCACACATACAGACAAACAGATACACAGACACACATACACACACATACACACACACATACACACATATATCACATTATATAATTGTAAACACATTTAAAATGAAATGCTAATTTAAAAGTAGACCAAATCTAAATGCTAATTGGTTATTTATATAGGTCCATAGAAATCCGTTTAGGAAATTTTTGGAATTTACCTTATTTCGTCCGCTACTAAACGATCCCATCCAATAGTGCTCAATCATATATAATCAGCAGATATTATGACATTAGGATTTAGACTTGATAGGAATGTAGGGTTGTTTCATTAGTGGACACGGTCTGACTACCTCTTATTTGAGTAGAATTGATCCAGATAATTTAGGAAGACCAAATAGTGTTAGAATGCCCAAAACTGATCAAAATAAATGACTTGTTCGATTTCTATAAAACCATATTTTAGTTGTGTTGACTATTAAGGCAGCGCCTCACACTGTAACTGATTAAGCCCCTCAACTATTATGGTCAATGACCCTAATGCATAAGGCTTTGCCGACATCAAGGCTAAAAATTTGTTCATGCATCAAGGTTTCAAGTGGTGATGCTCACTAAAATTTTCTACTGTCATAGGGTATCTTGGTATCCTTAAGACAATGGAAACCATTGTTATTTTCTTCTATCACCGAAGTATCTTAGAACTCTTATAGGAATGAAGCCTTTGGATTATTTATTTTTTATCTCACATCAGCCATATGGGTTTTTAGTTGGCTTGTGAAAACTAATAGTTTTATAGTGACCATGGGAAAACTTTATCGATTGGTGGAAACCTAATGTAATTGGTAGATATAGGGAATGTGACCATTAAACCTTATTAAATATTGGCTTATTCATCCTTGATCCATTATGTATGATGCTTATTTTATGTATTAACCATTGTGGTTGCAGGTGGATGAGGAGAACACAGTGTGTTAGATTTGTCCCGTCCTATTTAATGAATGTTATGTTTGGCATTTGATTGTAAGATACTAGTGAGGTGAAAACCAATTGGCTTGGCATTGTGGTCTCACCACGTATCAAATTTGATTTGGGATGGACTAATATTATACATACTAGATTATTTGTTTGACCAAAAGTTATTGATTTCTCCCTAAACTCTCGGATATTCATTTGAGTGGATCGAGAGTAGGGTTTTCGGGTTTAGACGTTCCAAAGAAGTGCGGGAGGCAAGCTAATAGTATTTTTTGTTTATGTTTCACTATGTAGTATTACTGCATATGTTGTATGAAAAGATAGGTTTTATAACCATCCATAATTATTACTCTGATCGTCCAAGGGGGAATCATCATATGTTGCTCTTGGAATATTATTTTGTATTTATTGTATTTTTTCAAAATAATGTAATCATGGGGTTACGTATTAGACATAGAATGAATAAATGAAAATTGTTAATTGAAAATTTTCTAATTCTTGTGCTCTTGATGTTAATGTTACAACAATTGATCTCATTTTGTCATCGAAAAATAGTACTAAAGTTGATTGCAATATCATTAGTGCATATTTTCTGGCATCAAAATATAGGATGTTACATTATAACTCTCTTGATCCTTCCTGTAACAACCAGAAGTCCAGTGGGTGCATATTTTTAGCAAAAATGTTAAAACCCAAGCCCATTGAAGCTCGAGTTGGGTATCTGGTATCCTGCAAATAGGGAAAGACAAATATATCAAAGCTCAAGTAAATATCTCACAGCGGAACTGACAAAAATATAATAGTAAGTAAATACTCACCAAAATAATAACACTTTCTACACAAATGTCTCAAAGCCGGAAAGTCTTTGCCATCTACCTAACCTGTGGGATGTATGAGGAGGAGGTCAGAATTAAAGTTCCAATGAATGGAGAAATTATACACTTCTGAGCTTAATTCTACATCTACTGTCTTATTTTCATTTTCTGTTATGTTAGGTTTATTGGGTTTACAATACTCTCGTCTCTATGAGTGAATCATGCCCATCTACTCCCTAGTATATTAAAACCTGATAACAAATATACATGTAGCTACATTTCCAACGACCGCATCGGTCTTAGGTACTACCATAGTACCATATCTATCCTCGTCGAAAAGGACTCCATCATCTTGCTCCTAGAGCGTTCTGTAACTAAATCTGTAAGGACAGCTTCATGAGGCCTACAATACAGATGTTTCGTCGTCTACTATGGAAGTCTAGAACTGCATCCGCACTAGCCTATACTAATGCTCGGGCATCCATAATGTACCACCTAATGCATACCTTGAGGACTATACGTAATCGTTCTGCCTACTTCCTGGATCCCGCCAATAAGGTCTACCTTCCATGCAACTCAGTCGGGGATTTTCTATATCTATAAAGGATTGGTCTGTCTCTTTTCTCATCGTGGATATGGCCCCACGCAGCCACCCCTCAACTAGTCAAAAGACCTCTAAAGAGTTATGTGGCTGTGCCCTACTGCGAACAATATAAACATCTAATTGGTTGTGCCCCTCATCTAATGTATCGATAATGAAAGAATTATTAGCCCGCTGGTCTAACTCTAGTCTTTCTCGAACTCGTTCTGACTGATGATTGCTTGATCTTCGCATGCGACTATCCTTTTAGATCATGACCACTGCGCTATCTCGAGTACTAGGACATACGAACATCCTACTCCATCACCAGCCTATTGACTTCCTATAAAGTTCTGCTTTGTTAGGCCTGCATTGCAAAACCTCTCAAGGCATACTCTCTTGATGGAACACCTACAGACCTGCCTCCGGTGGTGCAGCTTCGTTAGGCCTACCCCAAAGGGTCATCCTACAGTATCATACATCACTTTGAAGTCTCGTACTTCCTTCTAGCCCAAATTAACTAAGTTGGACGTGCTATTTCTATGCTAAAAATATGTGATGAACTGCTTCGCTAGGCTCTTCATCCTTTAGGCTGCTCCAAATGCACCTTACCATTTTATTAGACCCTACGTCTAATCTTTTATTATGCATTTAGTTTACTTTTCTAATGGCTACTTATTTATCCTAATCAGCACAAGTGTCTCCCAGCCTCACCTAACTATTGTGAGACCATCAGTTCCTGACCGAAAGGGAATGCTGTTGGTATGGGCCTTTCTTCCATGTTTTCTTATTAACTTAGTGTAAGTTTTAAAATAAGCCTTTTCTGTTATCTCTAATTATAAATTATACTTGCAATTGTTACTTCTATATTCTTTTATAATCTACATGTTATATATATAATTGCAAATATTTTTTTTCATTCTAGATTCTCCTTTTATTATGGTTTTTTTGTTCTCATATATTATATGACATCTTAGCTTGGAAATACATCCAATTATCACAAATTACTTATCATAATAACTTTTTTACTTTTATTTTACTATCTGTGCAGTAATGCAGATCTAGGCACATTTCTATTTATTATTTCTAGTCTTGTCAAATAATTAACTTTATTTCTTCTTTAATTACTGTAACTCTTAACTTTATCCTCTTTTATTCTAGGAAGTAGTTCAATTCTGTTTAGTTGGTTACAAAAACTATGCTAAAAATCCATTTCCATAATTTAATACTAAATAATGCGATAAATAATAACTCGAAGTTGCAAATATTTCTTTTATTGTTCTTTAACTATTGGATTGCGCAAAATACAGAAATGTCTTTATTTTACACTAATTCCCTTTTTCTTTCTTTTATTCTTGCAATTATGCTTATCATTATTTTTGCAATATTAAACCATGGAAATGTATTCTCTTTTCAAAACTAACCAACTAATCTACCACTAACTTTCAAATCAAGTTTTTAGATCCTTTTTAATTTATTTCTCCGATTTTAGCATAATTTACTGCAAATTTATTGCTTTTAGGCTTAAGCCTTTTTCTATAACCGTTAAGCCTAATATTATTCATATTTAATTTGATTTCTTTCTTTCTTTTCCATATAAATAATAGTTAAATATAAGCTCTCTTATAAAATTTACAGTTTCAACATAACTAACCAGCAGAGTTTATTACTAAAATAAATTCTAAATTAAAATGTTTAACGAGAATCTAACGATAATATATCATAAACGTAAAAGATATATAAATTAAATCACCTCACCTGACGTCCTTTGCTTTGCTCACCTTAGTTTTGCTCCATGGCCTTCTTGGACCCCCTTTTAAGGTATCTAATATTTTTATTTAGAAGATCTTCTCCTTAGAAATATTTTTTATTTAGGGTTCAGTCTCAGGCAGTGAACCCGATTGGGAGAAAATATGATTGTGAGAAAATAGCTAGGCCTAAGGTTATATTTATAGTGGAGTTGGGGATCTCAGACCATCGGATTTTAGGATTGAATCTCGTGCAACCATGTCACGGGCTTGTTGTGGATCATTGGATTTAGAAACCAACGTTTGAGATTGCACAAAAATTGAATTAAATGGGCTCAGCACGTCCTGGACGAATTCACGTCCAGGGGAAAATGCGGGTCGATGTATAGGTCGACCTGCGTTCATCAGGAGTCGACATTAGGGTCGATCCTTTTGCATTGTTGGTCGACCTATGAGTCGATCCATGGGCCTTATTTATTTATTTATTTTATTTTATTATTCTTCTGATTTTCGTTTCTTTCATAAATTCTTCCTATTAACTCGAATTTCGACAAGTTATATATGAAAATTGATTAGAAAATTGACATGAACACAATGGTATAAGTTTTGAAGCAATTTTATGACAATTCCAAAATGTTTATTTTCAATTTTCATCGTTATTTGGTTATTTACTTATCTAAAAAGTTAGGTGTTACATTCTCCTACACTTTAGGAAATTTCGCCCCCGAAATTCAACAAGGGTAAAATTATGTAATTCCTCGCATCAACCATATCCATTTTGCGTACATCCAATTTTGCAACCATCTGGGTGCTTATGCAAAGTGTCATTCAATATAAAATATATGCATGTACGTGAATTTCTAAGTGGTGCCTCCTATATGAATGCTTTTCTTCTTTAATAATTTATTTTAAAACATGATGCATACACCCTAAATATACTTGCAATTTCTATTGAATGCGGTCTTTTGAAACCTCAAAAAACATTTTTTATCCAATTTTTCCCACACTCCTACTGAATAGGGCCGTAGTTCAATAAATTTTACATCAAATCCTACTAGACAACTTTTAATATTCGATTTAAAAAAAATCTAATTTTCTAAATTTGATTTCTTATGTTAGAAAGAAGGTAGAAAACGAAAAACCTTACGTTTATCGTTTTACTTTTGTGCACCTCTTTCCCCTCCTTGGAACTTATGCCACTATTCTATAAAAATCTCTATTTTCTTTCCCAAGCATGGTTTATATAAGAAAAACTTTCCTTTTCAAACTTTTTCCCAAGCATAATTTATGGGAAAAATGTATTTTTATTTTGCAATTCTCATATATTTCTATTGAAGTTTTCTATCACTTTCTTTAGATCTTACTATTTTTCTTTTAGTTACTTATACTTCCTTTTACTTTTCTTTAATATAAAAAGCTAAAAACAACTATCTTCTAGGGCTAGGAGGCCTAGGCCCATGTCCACTCTGTCACAGAAAGGTCCTATTCTAGGAATCCAATTAACTCATAAGCTCTTTCTGCCATCTGTTACTCGTTACTAACTTATGTTGTATTACTCACGATGGATAAGGTCTATTCATCTCTTCCTATTCATACTCAAAATGGAATAACCAAGTCTCACTTATTTCAATGAATAAAGATTTTAATCTCTGCAGTTTCTATCTAAAAAGGAAACTAAGCTTAGGGAAATTTTCTCTTTACCTTTACTTTTCATTTTTCCCCAACTAAGGTCTATATATCCCAATTACGTGTGTCTTACTACCTTACTAATATAACTTTACTATTCTTCTATAGTCTACACATATGAAGCAACATTCCTACGTTCTCACTAGTGTCTTATACACATTATGGGAACTTTTATTATTACTACTAAAAGTAATCACTGTTATCTCCTACATAACCTTTCACTTTTCCAGTCACACATAGGAAATGATTCCTATATACTCCATATTTAAAAGTTTGGCTTGGTATTTAACATTTCATTTAAAAAATTAAAGCTTCTAAATTTTTGAAACATCAAATATCAAAATTCTTGCCTTTAAAAGTGTTACTTTGAAGTTTCTATTAAATTCAAAGGTACTCCCCCAAACCTAGTGGGGAAAACTTACAAATTCTAAGTTCAAAGCTTATTCCTCTTTTCCTTTTAATGACCTTACCAGCTTTTCATAAAAAATAATTTGTACTTTAAATTTAACTGTTTGCTAAGTATTTCTCTTCCAAAAACTTATTTACTTTTTCACTCAACCATTTTTCTTTAAAACATGCCTTGCTTGTCTTTAAAACATTTTTCTTTCTTGATTTCCAAAAAATGTTCTCACACGTTTCAAAACATCTTCATTTCATAGATTTTCAAATTTAAAAAAACTGGAGTAGATAAGAACAATTGTACTAGCAAAAATCCCTTAACTTTCTTACTCTTCCAATTACCTAATCTTGGAGAAGTTTCTAATTTACTACAAAATTCTACAAAGGCAAGCAACCAATGCGCATAACCAATGGAAAAAAAATGAAATTTCCAATGCTTATCTTTCCTACCAAGGCTCTCTATAATATCCCTCCTAACAAACACTATCTTCAATTATTACACTTCTTATTACACCTAATGGTTTTATACCTTAATTTATTGGAACTACTTTCTCTTATGAGAAACCATTAACACTAAAACCTTCTATGAATCCTTTAAAAGAGGATTTCATGTTTATGTGAAATTACAAGGAACTTATTTTATAATTTATCGAAAGAGGCTACACAAATTATGGTACTTTCCATACCTTGTACATCCCTTTCACCTATTCCTTATATCTTGCACAAAACATTTTTATTTGTGATTTGATTTATAGAAAATTATATCATTATTCATTTCATTCCAATAGATTAAAGTACGTTAAATCTATATTAACTTACAATACATTTCCTATGAAATTCATTAATTTCTTAATATTTAACTTACATCTTTCTCAAAAGAATTCATTTTCAAAACTGTTTTAGCATTTTCATAACTAGAAAACATTTCCATATCCTTATTTAAATAATAAGTGTGCTTACAAATCACTTTATTTCTATACAAAGAAATTATCTTCAAAGCACACTTTTATTTGGGTTAAAACAGATGTTTCGTAAAACACCGTTACTGCAACCCAAAAATACTATTACATGGATTCAGTTAAATAAATATTAATAAATCCCATATGCAATGTAAAAACATTTCCTTTGCGAGTCACCTACTATAACAATAGTGTCATAGTCTATGCTTTCTTTATTTTTCACGAAAACATATATTACAACAATAAATGTTGTAACCTACGTTTTCGATACTTAACACACTCTAGGTTATCATATTTTAAATTCTTTGTTTACCTACAAGGAAACGTGGAGCTATATATGCTTTATGATTCTTCAAAAAGAAAATAAAAAAATTTAAATTTCATACCACTTTTTTTTATCAAAAACCCAATATTGTTTTCGAACATATCAACAACTATATTTTTCAACTTTTTAATTCCAAAAAGTTTCGTTTTATTGGGCTAGACATAAAGTTGATTTTCATTTTATTACCCTAGGAATATCCTTCCTAAACTTTGGAAATCTCATTCCCTTACTAAAAGCACTTATTCCTTCTAAAATAAAAATACTCTTCCTATTATCCCTAGGGAACTTTTCCACTTCTTATGACATATGGATACAAATCTTCTCTCAAAACATAACTTATTTAAAATCTATAATTAGGGACTATTTGGTTTTTAGTACATAATAATTTTATATTCTATTTAAAAATACAAATACGTTCACTCACTATCTACCTAAGAACCCTAAACCTAGGCTCTGATATCAAATGTAACAACCCGAATTCTAATAGCTTCGGATTTTTCGTAAAAATGCTAACACCTAAGCTTACTGAAGCCCGAGTTGGGTATCTGGTATCCTGCAAATAGGCAAAGACAAATATATCAGAGCTCAAGTAAATATCACAGCGGAGCTAACTAAAATATAACAGCAATTAAATACTCATCAAGATAATAACCCTTTCTAAACTAGTGTCACAAAGCTAGAAAGTCTCTGCCATCTACCTAACCTATGGGATGTATGAGGAGGGGTTAGAACTAAAGTTCTGGTGAATAAGCCAATTATACACTTTTAAGCTTAATTCCGCATATACTGCCATATTTCTATTTTTTGTTATGTCTGGTTTATTGGGTTTATAATATTCTCGCCTCTGTGGCGAATCGTACCCGTCTACTCTTTAGTAGATTAAAAACTATTAATAAATATACATGTGGCTACATGCCCAATGATCGCATCTGTCCTAGGTACTACCCATAGTACCTTCCGTATCCTCCTCGAAAAGAATTCTATCGCCTTGCTCCTGGAGCATTCTGTAACTACATATGTAAAGGACAGCTTCGAGGAGCCGTATGAGATGAAAATCTCACGTACGGTTCTGGAGTGGATATTTTTTGAATAAAATAAATGAACGACTGTAACGGATGTCAGCTCAATCCGAAGGAAATTATGCGGAAGCTTTACAGTATTACTATGAAGCTACGCGATCAGAAATTGATCCCTATGATCGAAGTTATATACTTCATAATTGAGGCCTATAATACAGATGTTCCATCGTCTAATATGAAAACGTAAAATTGCATCCACACTAGCCTATACTAGTGCTCGGACATCCACAATGTACCACCCATTGCGTACCTTAAGGACTATACGTAATCATTCTGTCTACTCCGTGAATCCCGCCAACAAGGTATACCTTGTATGGAACTCAATCAGGGGTTTTCTATATCTGTAAGGGACAGCTTCGTTATGCCTACAATACAGATATTCTACATGGTCTGTATCTTTTCTCATCGAGGCTATGGCCCCATGCAGCCACCCCTCAACTAATCAAAAGACCTCTAAAGAGCTAAGCGGATGTACCCTACTACAAACAATCTAAACATCCAATTGGTTGCGCCCCTTATCCAATGTCTCAATTGTGAAAGAATCATTGGCATGCTGGTTTAACTCTAGTCTTCCTTGAACTCAATCCAACTGATGATGTATTGATCTTCGCATGCGACATCCTTTTAGGTCCTGCCAACTGCGTAATCTCGAGTATTAGGACATGCTGACATCTTATTCCATCACCAGCCTTTTGACTGCCTATAAAGGTCCTCTTCGTTAGGCCAATAATGCAAAAGCAGTCAAGGCATACTCTCCTGATGGAACACCTATAGACCTGCCTCCAGTGGTGCAGCTTCGTTAGGTCTACCCAAGAGGTCCATTCTAGAGTATCATCACATCCCGTTGAAGTCTCGTACTTCCTTCAAGCCCAAATTAACTTAGTTGGACATGCTATTTCTATGCTAAAAATCTGTGATGAACTGCTTTGTTAGGCTCTTCATCTTTTAGGCTGCTCCAAATGCATCTTACCATTTTGTTTGACCCTACGTCTAATCTTTTATTATGTGTTTAGTTTACTTTTCTAATTCTGTTGGCTACTTATTTACCCTAATTAGCATAAGCGTGTCCCAACCTGACCTAACTATTGCGGGACCATCAGTTCCTCACTAAAAGGGAATGCTATTGGTATGGGCCTTTCTTCTATGTTTTCTTATTAACTTAGTGTAAGTTTTATAATAAGCATTTTCTGTTATCTCTAATTATAAATTATACTTGCAATTATTACTTATATATTCTTTTATAATCTACATGTTATAAATATAATTGCAAGTGTCTTTTTTCCATTCTAGTCTATCTTCTTTTATTATGATATTATATTCTTTTTAGTTCTCATATATTATATGACATCTTAGCTTGGGACTACGTCCAACTGTCACAAATTACTTATCATAATAATGCTTTGCTTTTATTTGACTATCTGCACAGTAAATGCAGATCTAGGCACATTTCTGTTTATTATTTCTAGTCTTGTCAAATAATCAATTTGATTTCTTCTTTAATTTCTTTAACTCTTTACTTTGTTCTCTTTTATTCTAGAAAGTAGGTCTATTCTATTCGGTTGGTTACAAAATCTATGCTAAAAATCCATTTCCATATTTTAATACTAAATAATGCTATAAATAATAACTCAAAATTGCAAGATATTTCTTTTATTGTTTCTTTAATTATTGGATAATGCAAAATATAGAAACGTCTCTATTTACGCTAATTCCCTTTTTCTTTCTTTTATTCTTGCAATTATGTTAATCATTATTTTTGCAATATTAAACTATGAAAATGTATTCTCTTTTCTAAACCAACCAACTAATCTATCACTAACTTCCAAATCAAGTTATTAGATCCTTTTTAGTTTATTTCTCCCGTTTTAGTATAATTCACTATAAATTTCTTGCTTTTAGGCTTAAGCCTTTCTCTATAAATGTTATGCCTAATGTTATTCATATTCGATTGTATTCCTTTCTTTCCTTTTCATACAAAATAATAATAAAATATAAGCTTTCTTATAGAATTTACAGTTTCAACATAACTAATTAGTAGAACTAGTTACTGAAATAAATGCTGAATTAGAATATTTGACGAGAATCTAATGATAATATATAAACGTAAAAAATATATAATTTAAATCCACCCACCTCACATTTTTAGCTTTGCTCGTCCTTAGTTTTGCTCCATGGTCTTCCTGGATCCCCTTCTAAGGTGTCTAATATTTTTATTAAGAATATCTTCTCCATAGAAATATTTTCTATATAGGGTTCAGCCTCAGGCAATGAACCCGGTTAGGAGAAAAACTGATTGTGAGCAAATAGCTAGGCTTAGGGTTCTATATAATGGGGTTTGGGGATCTCAAACCGTCGAATTTTTGGATTAAATCTGGTACAACCACGTCACAAGCTTGGTGTAAATCGTTGGATATAGAAACCAACGTTTCAGATTGCACAAAAATTGAATTAAATGGGCTCAGCATGTCCTTGGATGAATTTGCATCTAGGGGAAAACTTGGGTCGACCTATAGGTCGGCCTATGTTCATTAAGGTCTTCCTTAGGGTCGACCCTTGTGCATTATGTGTTAACCTATGGGTCGACCCATGGGCCTTATTTATTTACTTGTTTTATTTTATTCGTTCTTTTGATTTTCGTTTCTCTCGTAACTTCTTCGCATTAACTCGAATTTCGACAAGTTATACATGGAAATTGATCAGAAAATTGCCATGGACATAATGGCATAAGTTTTGAGGCCGTATTCTAACAATTCCAAAATTTTTGTTTTCACTATTCATCATTATTTGGTTATTTAATTATCTAAAAATGTAGGGTGTTACACTTCCTCACTTTACATTTTCAACTATATGGGTTTTGGTGGGTAGTATTTTCCAAAATCTATCTCTAGCCATAATTCTGATGGTGGCGAGAAATCTTGTTAATAATTGCGTAGCTATTTGACGGAATAAGTGGATAAAGTTATTTTATTGATATGAAAGTTTTCATTTGCATTAAAGTTATTATTTTGTATTTCTGATTATTTTTGGATACGTATTGATTGTTCTTATCAAGCTAAGCTTTGGTTCTAAACTCCAAGGAAGTATGCACTAAACTGCCAACACATACTCCATGTAAGTCGTAGGGATATGTGGTTGGCAATGATTTAACCCAACCATGCATGTGAGTAACGTATGTCCTAACCAACTAAACTACCCAGTGGGTTATTGTTTGCTATTATATTAATATGATCATTACCATTTTTATTAATGTTAATTTTGTGCATGATAAACAGAAAAAAAACATCATGCGATTAAATAAACCAATTTATGTACAATAAACAGCAGAGTTCATTTGACAAATAAGTAGACAATATAGAACATCAAATGATACATGATACAACATCACACCAAGTAGTGGACAAACAATATATAGAACAATATACTAGAAGATAAAACATGAAACATAATCAATTATTCTGTACTTGTACTTCTCCTTTTCACCTTGCTACAATGGTAAACTTTTCATTCAATTTTATTGCTAATGACACACGAGGAGAATTATCTATGAATCATCTAAGATTCATCCTTATTCAACCGATGTACGAATTCCAAATTTCAACGAGATTTTGGATTCAACAAGAATTTGATTTTGTGCTTCGTGATTTCTTTATCCATGTTGCTGACATTGTTTCAATTTGACGCTTCATCGATGACGAAGTAGAGATAAGTAGTGAAAAGTTTAGAGTTGAAAGTAAAAGTGAGAATTTAAATGATGAAAGTAAAAAAATAAATCTTGTTTAGGGAAGAAGAAACTAGGCAAGTATCACGTAAAGACTTACCCAAGCTTCATAAATTCGGATAAATTTATCATTTGATTAGTTGTTTTTCTAGGACTTTGCTATAATATCAATTGGATTCATTCCCAAGGTTGATAGTGAAGCATTGCTTTTAGGATGAGTTTTTTGCAAAGTAAAAAGCACAATAATGGGTATTCTGAATGGGCATGATAGAGGAAAGAAGAATCAGGGTTAATGCAACGAAAGAGAAATGAAAAAGGAATGATTGTTTATATTTTTATTATAATAATCATTGTTAATGGTTATTACTTTATAATTGATATGCAACAATCACAACTAAAGAATGCAATAATAACAGTTGAACAATTTATAATAGTACATATATTAGAATATATACAACAATTTAAAAAAAAAAATATTTGAATACAATAACACAAATTATAAAATACATTTAGTGAAGTCATTGTAACACGCCTAAATTCTGATAACATTATTCAGGAGATTCGATTATATAAATTAAATAGAATAATGTAAATAATTAGAGTGATAAGGGGATTGAGATTTGAAAATAAATTAAGGGTCGTGCTTAATTATTTAAATGGGCTTAAGATTGGCTTATAGGCTAATTAGTTTACACTAGGGCTTATTAGGAAATAATAGCACCCTGTTACCATAACCCTTATAACCTATGTTTCATTTTTTTTTCTCACGTTCATTTTACAAAAATAAAAAACATAAAAGTAAGAGAAGCCGGTCATTACCAGGAGAAAAGAGGATAACTTAAATCTAAAGCTAAGGAATTAAAGCAAGGGGATTAGTCTCAATTAAATCTAGAGGTCCTTATCATAACCAAGGTGAATAATAATCTACAATATCTCTATTTTTTTATGATCATTTGTTTTCGGGTTTAAGATTAAATCCATTTTAATGATGATTTGGATGATGATATGCTTGGATTATAACATGTTTGATTTAAACAAAATTGTTTAAATATGATTTTACATGGTTTTAAGGGTAAAACTGATTATGATTGATTTTGAATGCCATGAGAAAATTTTATATCATGTAAAATATGATTTTGGAGATGGATTTCAAATTTTGTGATTTTTCAAGCTACAAAAATTTAAAATGAATTTTCAAAGGAAAATATGAATAATTGGGTTTAGAAATAAATTTTAGTTATTTTATAAAGAATTTGGGTCTGAAATTTTTATATGTCAGGTAACATATTTAAAGTGAATTTTGTAATTATTGGAGATTTTTCCTAAGTGATTCACTGTGGAAGTAAAATTATTTTAGAAGGAGGACTTTGTTACTTTGTTGATTTTTCTTAATGGAAGGGATTATTTGCAAAATTAATATTTGATTTAGATCTGAAATTAGGCAGCGGTTATTTAGTAAAGAATTTGAAAAGTTTATAGCAACTAATTAAATGGTTACAACTAGACATGTTAGTTACAAAAAGTTTACTTTAATTATCATTAATTCATTTTTGCCCAAAAAAGTGGGTTCCGCCTCCTTTAGAAGCCCCTTTCGACCCTATGCTTCCGCCTTCAGCCTACCAGGTCGAAACCAACTAAGCCAAAACCAATACAAAAGGTATCAATATGAGTGGTACATAGTGGATTGGAGAAAGGAAGGAAGCATGGAGTCAAAACCTTTGCTTTCGATAGGGTTGAAACCTTTATTTATTCTCAACAGATATGTGCCTGCCTTATTTTCGAAAGAATGCCTTCGACCTAGTCGAAATCTTTACTTAATCTTCTGAAGTATGGCGCTTGCCTGTTTTACTGAATTCTTTCGAAGGGGTTGAAACATGTGCTTTTGAAGCAAAGGGGTCTTTTAAACTGCTTTCAAAAGCGGTTGTCGCTTTTATTAAAATAGTAGCTTCCGATGGAGTTACTTTTTATTTAAATCAATGTTTTCGACAAGAGTAGTTTCGGCCAAGTTGAAACCTTCTATCATCCGTATATCTTTCGAAGGTATTGAAGTCATCAATGTTTTCGAAAGGTAGCCTTTTTTTAAAAACCTGAACTTAGCCGCTTCCCACTGCTTTCAAAATGATTCAAGGGTTTCGAACGCAATGGCTTCGAAAGGTGTTTCGAAGTCATCCTTCAAATGCTTTACTTAAAGGTTTTAAGCTTTTTGAAAGGATTGTTCCAAAGCCATCTGTTTTTCCCCAAACTCTTTGGTTTTGAAAGGGGTACTTTTGCATGTATTCGCTTAGACCTAACAAGATATGTTTTAAATCAAACCCAATGGTTTCAAAAGAGGTGCTTTCAAATGGTTTCGAAGGGGATATACCCTTGTTTTCGAAAGGTCTTTAACGAAGGTTTCGAAAGGGAGATACAAAAACGTTTTCGAAAGGTCTTTAATGAAGGTTTCGAAGGGGAGTTACCCCAATGTTTTTGAAAGGTATGTTTAACGTGTTTTGAAAAGAGGATTTTATTACTTTCGAAGGAGACTATCCAATGGTTTTGAAAGCCTTAGTTTTCAAAACAAAGAACCCACCCGATCTCAATTTTTAAAGAAAAATCATGGCATTAATAAAGAAGTTTCGAAATAGTTTTGAGTGTGAAGTTTTTGAAGAAGCTTTCCTTGGTAAAATAATAGGTTAAAGGGATTAACCATATTTTATATGAAAATGATTTCAAGGATATTAAACTACAGGTGTTGGTACTATTATGTTATTATGTTTGCTTCTTCATGTACATATTCACTTGAAAATCGACCTATAACTGTATTTTGGGGAGAAAGGGCAGAATAACTTGCTAGGCTGACCCAGTAGTGAATAACTCCTAAATGAGTAGAATTTCATCTAGGACGTCAGGTAGACCAAAATATAGATGCCTAAGTACCAATTAAAGAAGTTGACAGATAGACCAGTTCATTATGCTCCCATGAAAACTATGCTTAGGAAAAGTTATTGGCAGAGGCCAGTAGGTTCATTGTAAACCCATGAAAACTATGCTTAAGAAGAGTTGATTGCAGGGGCCAATAGGTTTGTAGTGAACCCATGAAAACTATATCCAGTTTAAGTTATTCACAGATATTAATAGGTTCCTAGTCAACCCATGAGAACTAGGAAATGAGGGATGTTATTGGAGATATCAATAGGTTTATGGAGAACTCATGAAACAATAAAAGTTACTGGCAGGGGCCAATAGATTCTTAGTGATCACATAAAGACTATGAAAATGGACCGGGATTCCGTAAGTATTAAACAAATTATTAGTTAACCCATGAAAACTATTAGGTTAATAGTGAACCTAGGAACTATAATTGAGATAGATAGTCGGAATGAATGGGGGTGGGAAATCCATAATTGATTTACTTGTTTGCATATCATCACAATATTTTAAATTGCTATGTTTTTACCATTATGGATGTAGGAGCACATTATATGGTTTTATAAAGATTTAATCAAGATACTAGTGAGGTAAAAACTCATTCCGCTAAGTAGTGTGGCCTCACTAGATATCTAAATGGTTTGATATGGTGGATTATTATTCATACCAGGCTTTATGTCTGACTCGAAATTTGCGTTTTCCCTTAAACTCTCGGATAATCAATTGATTTTGAGTTGTTTGAAAGTTGAGGTTTTTGGTACCTATTTAGATGAATAAGCTTTTGGATACATGCAGGAGGCATGATAGCTATTTAGAGATATTTTCTATTTTGATTCCGTTGTGTTGTTTATGTAGTAAAGACAAAGTTGTTTACTTGCCTAGTTATATACTCGCCTAGTTATATACTCGTCTAGTTATATACTCTTATCATCCAAAGGGGCATCTTCATATATCGCTCTTGGCGTATGTTATAATAGTAATATTTTTCCGAACATGGATACAATTGTGGGATTATGTAATGAATCTAGAATATAGATTTGCAATGTAGTGTAAAAGTTGTTTTGAACTCTATATTCTATTTCATATCTATATGTTTCTGCTGTATCAACGAATCTAACATTACTGCATTTAGTCGTCGAGGATTAATAACTGTAGATGACTTTAGCATCCATAGCCATTAGTTTTAGACCTCCAAGTGGGGGATGTTACAAGTTGGTATCAAAGCATAGGTTTATGAAACTCAAATAAAATTAAACCTAAAAGATTTCAAAACATAATCCAATGAATCGGAAAATAAAATCAGGATTTGGGATAATGATATAGTAACATACTTGTATTTGATATGTGTCTGTGTATATATATAAGTATGTATTCTTCTCTTTCTTAGACCGTTGCTTTGCATCTTACTAAGGCTCAAGTGCAGATTTATGAGAAAGAATACATGGAGGCAAAAAACGGAAGAGCAAATCTCGGTAGAGGAAGCACCACAACCAAAGGAATTGTTTGACCCAATGGGAGGAACCGAGGTCAACAGGCTAATTCTAACTAAAATGCAAATGCCAATGTGGGTGATGGAAATCCACCAGTGGATATGGGGACGATGTATCTATTCCTCGTCAATATGGTGCAAGCATGAGATGTTGCTGGAGTTGCTAGGAACGTAGGAGGACTAATCCTATGGCTCCAGTTGGGAATAATTATGCCAAGCTGAGCAAAGACTACATCAGTATTGATGGAAAACCATTTACAGGATCGGAGAATGCCATAGAAGTTGATAAGTGGCTGTTACACTGTGAGAAAATCTTTGCTGATTTTGGTTTGGATGATGAGCAGAAGAGGAGGCCGGCTTCTAGGCAGTTTGTTACAAGGGGCGGCACTTCATTGGTGGAATAGTGTTACTACCAAGGTTTTGAAGGAACAATTAACTTGGGCAGGTTTTAGAAGGAGATTTGAATAAAGGGTTTTATTTGAGGTTTCCATGTCGGGATTGATGAGAATGTTTATGGGGCAGGAAGAGATGTCGATAATTGAGTATGCTACAAAGTTTGATGAGTTGTCTTGATATGGATATACTACTATAGACAGCGTCATCAGACGGAATGAGAGATTCATTCAGGGATTGAGGCCTGAGATTGCTAGGCAACCCAGCCACATTTCCATGATCTTTGTAATGTAGTTGTGGATATGGCAATCTACCATGAGGCGATGATTGCTATTTGTGCTAGAGAAAAGTCGGTGGAGACCTAAGGTTCTCAGGGAAAAAAGAGAAAGTTCTTTAACAAGAAGGGAGCCTGGAAAGGAGAAGCTGCCAAGAAGTAAAAAGCTAATTTAGTTTGCTTTATGTGTGACAATAATAGTCATTATGCTTATGAGTGATGGTCATACTAGGGGAAGAAGGTTGTAGACAAGAAGAATGTAAGGTGTTTCAACTGTGACCAAGTTGGCATTATAAGAAGCACTGTTTAGAGCCAATCAGGGTGGATAAGGGAAAGGTCCTTGCTATTGGACCATCATTTACTAGGTCAACTGCAGCTGATAAATGGAAGACTGTGATGGAAGGTACATTTCTGATTCAGAGTATACTAGTTAGGACACTATTTGATACCGTACATCACATTCATTATCTCATAGAATTTGGTTGATAGTTTATGCTTAGAACCCACATGCCTTGTTACTTCCTTAAGGGTTGTGAATCCAATAGGAGGGTATGCAACCTAGGGATGAGATGTGACCAGTTAGAACTTGATTTGTTAGGTTATAAGTTTGCATGCATTCTGTATGTTTTTGATTTCGTAGATTTCAGGATCATTTTGGGTATGGACTGGTTGAGCAAGTATGTGGCTAGGATGTTTATCCAAGATAGAGGAATATCATTGAGACACGCTAAAAGCCATAACCGAATCGTATTATCAGTAGAGAATTCTGACCGAAATAGTTGTGCTCTGTTAAGCACTATGTAACCCGGAGAAGAGTTATGTCAGGTTCGAGTAGCAAGAGAATTTGCAGTTGTCTTTGAGTCGGTTACAAGTTTACCACCGAAACAAGCTGTTGAGTTTCGGATAGGTCTTGTGCCAGAAGCTGAACTTATAAGTAGACCACCTAGCAGGATGACACCGACCAAGATGAAGGAATTGAAGGTAAAGCTAGTGAATCTAGAATGAAGGAACTTTATTACACCAAGTAGTTTGCCTTGGGTAGCGGTCGTGGTGTTCATGAAGAAAGCAAATGGGTTGTTGAGGATGTGTATCGACTATCATAAGTTGAACGGAAGGACAATCAAGAATAAGTGTCCTTTGACGAGAAAAATGATCTATTTCATCAATTGTGTAGAGCCAGAGTGTTTTCCTAGTTCGATTTGGCAACAGGTTTCCATCAGTTAAGAGTGATAGAGGACAGTATTCCTTTGACAACATTTTAGACTAGATATGGTTCGTACGAATTGCTAGTAATACCATTCAGGTTAACGAATGCAAATGCTTTCTTCGTGGATTTGATGAACCGATTTTCCAAGAGTACTAAAATTTGTTCGTGTTGGTGTTTATAGATGATATTTTATTATACTCTAAGGATGAAAGAGAGCATGATAATCACATTAGAGTGGTGATTGAGACACTGAGGCAGCATCAACTGAAGGTGAAGTTTTCCAAGTGTCATTTTTGGAAGAAAAAGGTTAAGTTTCTTGGTCATGTGGTTTTAGAGAAGGGCTTGTAAGTCGATCCAGACAAGATCGAAGCTGATAGTAGTTGGAAGAGACCAGAGATGGTGGATGAGATCAGAAGTATTCTTGGACTTGTTGACTATTAGTGGAGATTCATCAAGGATTTCTTAGGGATAGCATCACCTTTTTCTAAGTTGACTAGGAAGGATGTGAAGTATGTCTGGTCCGACATATGACGAAGCATTCCTTATGTTAAAGCATTTGTTGACCAACGCACCAGTGTTAGTAGCTCCAGACGGAAACCAAGGGTTGGTGGTGTACACTGATGCATGTGGGACTGGATTGGGGCTATATTGATGCAAAAGGGTAAAATGATTACCTCTGCTTCATGATAGCTTAGACCGCATGAAATAAGATATCCCACTTACGATTTGGATTTGGCTGCTGTGATCTTTGCATTAAAGATCTAGAGACATTATCTCTTAAGTGACAGATTTAAGCTATACACATATCATAACTCAATAAAGTATTTATTCTCTCACAAGGAGTTGAATATGAGAAGGCAGAGGTGGCTAGAGTTTTTAACAGCCTATGATTTTGGTATAGAGTATACACCTAGGAAAGGTAATAAAGTAGCGGATGCTCTTATTAGAAGATATTAGAATGTGGCGTTAGCTATGTTGGCAGAATGGAAGGATTTTGAAGCTTTGACTACGTGTATTGTGCAGCTAAGATCAACTGCTAGTTCTAGTCAGAGCACCGCCATGTTGTTCTATTTAGAAGTTTGACCAGTGCTGATCGAAAGGGTTGCTTCTACGAAAAAATAGGATCTAGTACTAACCAAGAATACTAAAAGGCCCGAGGTTGGAACCGAGATCGAAGATCTAAATGATTTTAATCTTGACCAAAGAAGATGGTTCAGAAGGGACGGTTGTGTGTTCCAAATGTCGAGGACTTAAGGAAAGAAGTTCTTGGAGAATGTCATTGGTCCAAGTTTACGATTCATCATGGAGGGACAAAGATGTATCAAGATATGAAGAGGAACTTCTAGTGGGAAGGTATGAAGAGGGATGTTGGCTTGTGGGTTAGGCAGTGTGCAAACTATCAACAAGTGAAAGCCGAACATCAGAAGCCGAGTGGGTTGCTTCAACCTTTAGAGATTCCAGTTTGGAAATGGGATTCAATATCCATGGATTTTATAGATGGGTTTCCAAGGCCAAATATAGGAAATGAAAGTATATGTCTCATAGTGAACAGGTTGACAAAGAGTGCCCATTTCATTCCGGTTAAGTTTACTAGGACGACACCTATTTTGGCTAAGTTGTTTGTGAATAACATAGTGAGGTTGCATGGAATTCCCAGTAGTATAATCAATAACAGAGATGCTTTGTTTACTAGTGAATTCTGAAAGAGCCTACGGGATGTGTTAGGCACCAAGCTTAAGATAAGTAATGCATATCACCCTCAAACGTATGGGCAAACAGTGAGAGTCAATAAGGTACTCGAGGATTTACTGAGAGCCTGCGTGTTGGATTTTGGTGGATCTTGGGAAGATCACCTACACTTATTGGAGTTTTCCTATAATAATGGTTATCAGACTAGTGTAGAAATGGCACCTTTGAAGCTTTGTGTGGAAGGTCGTGCAAATCACCAATATGTTTGTTGGAGACTAGAGATAGGTTAGTCTTAGGTCCAAATCTGGTTAGAGAGGCGATAGAAAAGATTGAGTTGATCTGAGAAAAGATGAAGGAAGCTCAATCCAGATAGAAGAGTCACACAGATAAGAGGCTTAAAGACCTAGAATTCTCAGTTGGAGATAAGGTTTTCATTAAGATATCATCGATGAAGGGTATGGTACGATTTGAGAAGTCAGCGAAAGTGGCATCGACATATGTAGGTTCGTTCCAGATTATAGAGAGGATCGGAAAGCTCGCATATATAGTGGAATTGCGGAGCAGTATGGCAGGTGTCCATAATGTATTTAATGTATCCCATCTTCGTAAGTATGTGCATGATCCAGAGACTACTATTCCTTCGACAGAGTTGGAAGATTTGGTAGTATAACTGAATTAACTTTTGGTAGACAACCAGTTCGGGTTGTAGCAAGAGATGAGCAAAGATTGAGGAACAAGACAGTCAAGTTGGTGAAATTTCAATGCAGTGACAACGAGAAAGACTATACTTGGAAGACAGAAGACATGATTTGAGATACTTATCATGATCTGCTTTGAGAGTATGTCTACATTATATTTTATAGGTATTTGCTAGTCGGGTAGGCTAATATGGTTGTTAGGAGTCATTACAGATGATTTTTATGTTTAGTATTAGTCCTTACAGAATTTCGAGGAGAAAATTCTATAAGGAGGAGAGCCTGTAACACCCCTAATTTTTTATTACATTATTCAAGAGATTTAATTAGATAATTTAAATAGAATAATGTAAATAAGTAGAGTGGTAAGGGAATTGTGATTTGAAACTAAATTAAGGGTTCGTGCTTAATTATTTAAATGGTCTTAAGAATGGCTTAATTAACTTACACAAGGGCTTATCAGGAAAGAGCTACATTATTACCATAACCCTTATAACTCACATTTCATTCTTTCTCACATTCATTTTACAAAAATACTAGACATAAACATAAGTGGAGCTGGCCACTACTAGAAGAAATTAAATCTAAAGCTAAGGAATTAAAGCAAGGAGATTAATCTTACTCAAATCTCAAAGTCCTTATCATAATCATGGTGAATAATAATCTATATCATCTCTTTTTTTTATAATCACTTGTTTTCGGTTTAAGAAATAATTCATTTTGATAACGATTTGGATGATGATATGCATGAATTATAACATGTTTGATTTAAACAAAATTGTTTAAATATGATTTTACACGGTTCTAAGGGTAAAACCAATTATAATTGATTTCGAATGCCATAAGAAAAGTTTATATCATGTAACACATGATTTTGGAGATAGGTTTCCATTTTTGTAATTTTTTAAGCTATAGAAAATTTAATATGAATTTTCAAAGGAAAATATGAATAATTGGGTTTAAAAATTAATTTCATTTATTTTATAACGAATTTGAGTTTGAATTTTTTATATGTTAGTTAGCATACTGAAAATGAATTTCTGTAATTTTTGGGGATTTTTCCTAAGTGATTTACCATGGAAATTAAATTATTTTATATGGATGACTTTGTTGCTTTATTGGTTTTACTTAATGGAAGGCTTATTTGTTAAATTAATCGAGATTAGGTGGCAGTTATTTTAGTAAAGAATTTGAAAAGTTTATGGCAACCAATTAAATGTTTATAACTATGTAGGTTAGTTACAAAAAGATTACTTTAATTAACATTAGTTCAATTTTGCCCAAAAATTAGGATCCGCCTCCATTAGAAGCGCCTTTCGACCTCCGCCTTCAACCTACCAGGTAGAAACCAACCAAGCCGAAACCAATGCACAAGGTATCAATATGAGTGGTACATAATGGATTGGAGAAAGACGGGAGGCATAGAATCGAAACCTTTGCTTTCGATGGGGTTGAAACCTTTGTTTATTCACAAAAGATATCCACCTGCCTTGTTTTCAACAGAATGCTTTCGACCTAGTCGAAACCTTTACTTTATCTTCTTTAGCAAGGTGCTTGCATATTTTACTAAATGCTTCCAAGGGGGTTGAAACATGTTGTGGCGCCCCACCTCTATACCCACGCTAGCCAAGAACATTACGGAGTAATGCTTTCAACTAGCACGGAGAATAAGGCTGTTGAGGAGCGACCATCCGTGTAATATCTTTGAGCGAGCACTGATATGTGAGATAGTAAAGCATATTTCATTTAAGGAGGAAATCTGACATACCGATACAAACTTAAAGCTATCACATAGTGGCTATATATAATCTTCGGAAATAAATATAGAAATAAACATAACACAAATCAGTCACAGATAATTCATATCACAAAGACGGAAATAGATATGAATATATATAACACATAAAAGTGTTCATCAGAGTAGTGGTCAGAAAGATCCACAATAACCCAAAAGAATAGCAACATGTGCTATACAAAAGAATAAGTATACATCATAGAGTCTATATCTCAAATGTTTACAACAAAAACTACTAATCTAAGTAGTTAGCCAAAAGTCAGAGTAATGAATCCCTGGGAAGAAGTCAAGCAGAAGCACCTGTAACATCTCGGTCTGACCCGAGTATTATTTAATAACAAAATAATAAACGGATCAGTCTAGCTATAAATATCAGATGACATGATATAGAATAAGAGATATGGCATAAACATATGATAACTATAATGGCATACAACAATAAGTATGTAATTGAAAATCAACATGAGATTAATCAATATCACAAGAATCTTCTCAAAGATCCAAAAAGGGTATCATACCCAAAACTTGTACTCATAACAAGTCAATGACACACGAATTCACCAATGCAACATTGATAAAGCTTATCAATAAAAATCACGAAAATAGGTGAAGCATACAATTTTCAGAAATCAACACACGAAATCCAGAAATCATAAAAAGGGAAAGAGGCCTATCACAGAACGGCCCGAAGGCCATGGGGAACTACCCCATATGTGTGAGTCGAAATCACACAGATGAGGTCTAGACTAACCTTGCAAACAAATAGATATGTGTGAGTCGAAATCACACAAATGGTGTCTAGTCTAACCTCTTAGACAAAGAGATATATGTGAGTTGAAATCACACAGATGAGGTCTAGACTAACCTCACAGACAAAGAGATATGTGTGAGTCGAAATCACACAGATGGTGTCTAGTCTAGCCTCACAGACAAAGAGACATCGCACAATTTCTAGTCTAAATCATAAAAAAGACCATCGTGATCATCAAGAAGTGTCAATTACAGTAAGCTAGTAAATATATGAGCTTAGCTTCATGTCCCATAACCACTAGCTTAACTTAAATATTTACGAACAAATTGTAGATCTCCACTAGAAAATTGTCACAAGAGATTCAATCGAACAAGTCCAAGAATTAACCGATGAAGTAAACGCAAGCGTTTCATACCACTTGTTTTACTAAGTCGTTTAATTAGATTTCTCATACGAGTGAGGTAAAGGTTTGTATATACTAATAGATTGGAAATCGGTTTGAGAACACGAGCTTTGTAATAAAATAGTGTTGGAATCATTTGAAGAAAGAGTTTTGATATTTACTGCTAGTATTGAAACCTTTGTATATTTTGAAGTGACAAATCGCAAAGATGATAGGAGAACAATCGATCATCAAAATTCACATACGAAGACGTGAATAAATTCCAAACAAATCGATAAAGAATCCATCGAAATGGATATTCAAAAATCCCTAAAAAGGAGTCATCAAAGTCATAATAAACGATAACAATAAATTGGATCATCACGAATCGATTTAAATTGAAAATTCAATCCAAAAAGGCAAACTGGACTGAAACAGCAGGTTCAGTCGACTGAACAGAGTTTTCAGTCGACAGACCCTATATCAGGAAATTTTCCAGGTTCAGGAAACTTTCTGTTTCCAGGTTCAGTCGACTGAACAGAGGATTCAGTCGACTGAATCATGCCTGGAAACTTTCGGGTTCCAGATTCAGTCGACTGAACAGAGGATTCAGTCGACTGAATCTTGCCTGGGCTGTTTTTCAGCCTATCCAAATGAAGAGCAAACTCTTCCAAAATGCAACTAGACGAACATTGGCTCTAAGGGTTTATGCCAATCGGCAACCCGGCCCTATATGCTCCTCGATGCATCACCAAAAGCATGATCAAATATCCATAAAAGGATTTTCACACAAATTTGACTTAAAAACCCAAAAATTGGAATATTCACAAAACCAATCCAAATCAAAAGCAAATTCACATGAAGAAGTGTTAGGAATTCATACCTAACAATCAAAGATGATTATAGTCATAGATGTGAGATAAAAATCTCACCTTTTCACAAAAATAATGAAGAAGAAGCCTGAAAGCAAAGGGAGAATCAACCACTCTTCCACACAACCCAAATGAGCTTGAATCTATGCTTTAAAAGAAGAACATTCCCAAAGTTAGGTTTAGGAATTTCTGAAATTGATAAGAGAATGACTTGGAGAAGAAGAAGAGGAGGCTTACCAAAGCTTCTCTTATTGATTTGGAGCTAGAACTTGATTTGTAAATGGAAATTAGGGTTTGGAGTTTTAATTTCCCATTCCACTCACCATTGTTGCTAAAGCTTGAGTATTAAGAATTAGAAATGAAGTAATGAAGAGTTGGAGTGGAGTTGGGTTCATATGTTAGGTTAATGGGCCGAAACCCAAACCAAAGCCCTAAGTGAAAAAGTAGCAAAATTCTACTATCTCCAAACATATCAAAGTTTATACTTAAAAAGATCGCAAACGTCATTTTGAACTCAATGGGAGTAGTCTCGAGTCCTAATTTGACTGTCAGCAAAAAGTAGCTTTTTCGAACAAAAATCCGACTAACGATGAAATATTCAAATAAAATATTTAAATACTCAATCGTAAAATATGCGGGTTGTTACACTTGTGCTTTCGAAGGGGTCTTTTAAATTTCATTCGAAAGGGGTTGCCGCTTTTTATTAAAATAGAAGCTTCCGACGGAGTTACTTTGTTTTTAATCAATGTTTTTGAAAAGAGTAGTTTTGACCAAGTCGAAACCTTTTTTCATCCCCATGCCTTTCGAAGGTATTGAAGTCATCAATGTTTTCGAAAGGTAGCCTTTGTTTTAAAATCTAAACTTAGCCACTTCATAATGCTTTCGAAAGGATTCAAGTGTTTCGAAGGCAATGGCCTCGAAAGGTGTTTGGTAGCTATCCTTCAAATGTTTTACTTAAACGTTTTGAGCTTTCAGAAGGATTGTTTTGAAGCTAAATCTTTTTAATGGTTTCGAAACGGATACTTTTGCGTGTATTCACTTAGACCCAGTAAGATTTGTTTTAAGTTAAACCCAATGATTTTGAAAGAGGTGCTTTCAAATGGTTTCGAAGGGGAGATACCCCAATATTTTTGAAAGATCTTTAATGAAGGTTTTAAAGTGAAGATACCCCAATGTTTTTGAAAGGTCTTTAATGAAGGTTTTGAAGGGGATCACCCCAATGTTTTCGAAAGGTATATTTAAGGTGTTTTCAAAACAAAGAAACCAATCTCAATTTTTAAAGAAAAACCAAGGCGTAAATAAAGGAGTTTTGAAATGGTTTTGAGTATGAAGTTTTAAAAGAAGTTTTCCTTGATAAAATAATAGGGTAATGAGATTAACCATATTTTATATGAAAATGGTTTCAAAGATATTAAACCATAGGTGTTGGTACTATTATGTTATTGTGTTTGCTTCTTCATATACACATTTACTTTAAAATGGACTCATAACTGTATTTTGGAGAGAAAGGGTAGAATAGCCAGCTAGGTTGACTCAATAGTGAATGAATTTGAATAAGTAGGAGTTCGAATAGACCAGAATATAGGATGCCTAAATACCGATTAAAGAAGTTGTTAGATAGACAGGTTCATAGTGCGCCCATGAAAACCATGCATAGAAAAAGTTATTGGCACGCGCCAATAGGTTCATAGTAAATCCATAAGAACCATGCTTAAGAAGAGTTGTTGGCAGGGGCCAATAGATTTGTAGTGAATACATGAAAACAATATCTGAATTAAATTGTTGATAGATGTCAACAGGTTTCTAATCAACCTATGAAAACTAGGAAATGAGGGAAGTAATTGGAGATACCAATAGGTTCAGGGAGAACCCATGAAACGATAGAGTTATTGGCAGCAGTCAATCGGTTCTTAGTGATACCATGAAAACAGTGAAAATAGATGGGAGTCAATAAGTATTAAACAGGTTATTAGGAAGCCCATGAAAACTATTAGGTTAATAGTGACCCTAGAAACTATAACTGAGACAGATAATCAGACTGAATGGGGATGGGAAATCCATAATTGATTTACTTGTTTGCATATCATCTCGATATTTTAAATTTCTTTGTTTTAACCATTGTGGATGTAGGAGCACATCATATGGTTTTATAAAGTTTTTATTAAGAATCGGTGAGGGAACACCCGTTGGGCTAAGCATCGTGGTCTCACTAGATATCTAAATAGTTTGAGATGGTAGATTATTATTCATACCAGGCTTTATGTCGGACTCGAAGTTTATGTTTTTCCCTTAAACTCTTGGGTACTCAATTGATTTTGAGTGGTTTGAGAGTTGAGGTTTTCAGGTATCTCTTTAGACGAATAAGCCTTCTGAGACGTGCAGCAGGCATTATAGCTATTTAGAGATCTTTTCTATTTTGATTCCACCGTGTTGTTTGTGTAGTAGAGGAAAAGTTGTTTACTTGCCTAGATATATACTCTAAACATCCAAGGAGACATCTTTATATATTGCTCTTGCGTATTTTGTAATAGTTATATTTTTTAAACTTGGATATGATTGTGAGATTATGTAATGAATCTGAAATATGAATGTGAAACGTAATGGAAAATTTGTTTTGCAATCTATGTTTTATTTCATACCCATTTGTTTTTGCTGTATCAATGAATCTAACATTACTGCGTTTGGTCATTGAAGATTAATAACTATGGATGACTGCAGCATCTGTAGTCGTTAGTTTTGTGCCTTCAAGTAGGGGATGTTGTAGTATTGTAGCAATTATTTCATTCCTTATGTTATCTCAAACGAAGACCTTATTATTTCGATAATTCTTTACATTTTTTCATTATCATTCTCACCGATCTCATAAATATTGTAGTATTATTCAAGGTATCTCTTTAATATAAAGTAATATTTGAATTTTCTAGGGTTTCAGCCACCAAGGCAGCCTTTGAGTTTTCTTATCCTCCTCCACCTTTCAAGCCTTCGTTGTTCATCCACTAACCCCTCCTAATCTTCGTATGCCTCAGACCTCTCCCGCTATAAATAGAGAAAGCTTCACACCTGTAATTTCTAAATGCAATCTTAGAAATCACAAGCTCATAAACGTGAGGAACCTCTAGCCAGATCTTCTAGGGTTCCTCCAAGGAAAACATGCAGATCCCACAAAATTTCTCTCAAGCGCCATCTCACTCACAAGGTATTCCCTCTTTTCCTCACGCCAAACATGGAACAATGCCAGTTTGCAGTGGGTTCTAATGGGTTTTCCTCTAAACTTAACATATCTAATACAGGGAAGATAACAACTAGAATGTGGAAAGCTATTATTATAGAGGAAGACATCCCAATTTTCTCTCCTTTAAAATTCTACAACCCCATAGAGTATAGTCAACTAACTTGTGCTAGAATGATGAATGTAGCAGTTGATTCGACTAAAAGATATTGGGATAATTCTATTATCATTTATGTGGTTCGTTCACACCCGTATTATCATTACTTAGATCGTATATCGGTAGGCTATGGCAACCAAAAGAGGAATATTTCATTTACACTAAAGAAAAAGGATTTTATGTTACTAAGTTTGTAGATAGAGAAGAATACGAGAAAATCTTAGCATGAGGCCTATACTTCTACTGTGAGAAATTATGGCAATGAAGAAATGGTCGTCAGATCTCAGTCTGTCAAAAGAAATGTTACAAGCCGTATGCGTGAATTTTGGTCTGAAGAAGGGATTGGTAGAATTGCATCGATATTATGTAATCTACTAAAAATGGACCGTTTAAAGGCTTGATTAAAATTTAATATGCCAGGGTTTTGATAGAAATCAATAAGCACTTCAAAATCTCAAACGAAGTACCCATATTAAATGAAAACAATGAATTATGTTTTCAATTTATGAAATATGAATGGAGACTTGTTGTATATTTAAACTGCAATTACTTTTGGTCACACACCAGAGTTTTGCACGTTTAAGAAGGTATGGATGGCCAATATAGCCATAATCCAGAACTGCACAATGGCTAACAAAGACAACCTCATCAAAATAGTGTAGATAATATGCAAACTCAAAGTCATCATCAAAACAAAGTGACTGAAACAGTTTCCAAACATACTAATATAGAAAAAAAATGCAAGGCAATAAAATCAATACAAAATTGTCCATACATCAGAATAGTTAAGACATGGAGCTAGAGTGCTTCGAAACAATCTCTAATTCAGATGAAACATCATAGGACAAGATGGATACGCCACAACCGGATGTCATAAATAATTTTAATATTACATCAGATGATCTTTTGAATAGTTTAAATCACAAAGTGCAATAGGAATTAAATACATTTAATGGTTCTGGAAATTTAGAAAAATAGCAAATGTGCAAAATAAAGGACCCCTATAGTGGAGAATGACCGGTAATTGTCACATACTAACTTACTTCAGAGAAGTAGTGTAACATCCTATTTCTAGAGGCCAAAAGCTAAGCATTATAGATGCTACAGTCATCTATAGTATTGACTTCTAGTGACCAAATACTGTAATGCTAATGGTATCCATAATATCAGAGTTACATGAATAAGAAATAAAATCACAGACTTCAGAAAAAACTTTTAATTACATTTCCAAAACTTGTTCCATTTTCAAATTACACATTCTCATCGCTTTCCTAGGATTAGATAAAAAAAATATTACATAAATACGCCAGGAGCGACATATGATGATGCCCCCTTGGTTGATCAGAGTCATTAAATAGTCATAACTGACTTAATACAAACATAGCGGAAATGCATCAACAAAATAAAACTGCAACTCCTAAGTAGCTACCCATCATCCTCCTGCTCGTCTTCGGTAGCTTTATTCATCATCCTACTAAACCTGCATAACTCAAGCCTTGGCGCACTTAAATCAATTTTGAGCACCCAAGAGTTAAAGGAGAAAACATAAACTTCGAGTCAGATATAAAGCCTGTTGTGAATAATACTGTACATCTTGGCTACTTGATATTAAGTGAAACCACAACGCTTAGCAGAATGGGTTTCCCCTCACTAATATCCCTTTTAAAACATATCTTTTGCAATTCATAGACCTGCAACTAAAACTGGTTAAATTTTTAAAGCATTATTATGTAAACATACATATAACATATGGATTATCTGTCTGAACACAATAGTTTTATTTTTCTAACTACTAATATTTGGCTGACTCAGGCCTACCAAACAATATGATTAAAATAATCTAACATTTGCTAGACATTCCTCTTCTGGATGGCATGTCCTTAACTATCTGTTAAATACTCCTCTTCTAGACGGTCTGTCCCTAACTTAACATCTCCCAAGGTCATCTGATCCTAATGGTTATACGGGCTCATCAAAAACCTATCTGTATACAAAATATATTCCCTTCTTGGAGTTTCATAATTTTAGACTTATCTATGACATAGCCCTACACACTGAAATTTTGGACTAAATTAGCTGGGGTTAATAGCTAATGTATAGGGTGCGACCCTATACGAGTCCTATCTGGTATTCTAATATCTGAGCCACTTTACTTTGGGTTAACTACCAAAATTTTCCTTTAAAACCTTTTTCATCTTAAATTGATTTAAAACCTTTAAATCAAACTCAACATGGAAAATACATATACTCTATACTTTGCTCAAAATCTCCTGGTCATGTTATATATACTTACTCAAATATTTATTGATGAAAACATTTAAATCATTGAAAGTATCCCTTTCGAATCCATTGAAAGAACCCCTTTAGAAACCAAATAAACTCTTTCTTTCATCTAGGATGAAAGGCCAAAACCTCCCTTTCGAAACCATTCTCAAAATTCTTTTGAAACCATTGCAAAACCTTCCTTTCGAAAGCTTTAAAAACCTTGGACATATTTCTCTTAAAACCTTTAAATATTACCATTAGAAACCCTTGGAAAATCCTTTCCCTTCAACCCTTTCGAAATAATCAAAAAACCTTCCCTTTTGAAAGCTTTCGAAGCCATTGGGGAATCATTCCTTCGAAACCATTCTTTAAAAACCTTTTGAAAGTGTCAAAACCCTTTTAAATAACAAACCTTTCAAAAGTACTTGGGTTGAATTTAAAAATGTAGAAAAAAAACACCTTTCGAAACCATTTAAACCATCTAATTTGAAACCATTGGTTTATACCTCAACATAGCAAAAGGGCCATTTAAAACCATTTAAGTCGAAAGCCAACATTCCTAAGTAAAGAAATAATGGTGTCCTAACCACCCTTCTGAAAGTATTGGGGAAGTGGCCAAGTTTTAAAACAAAGTATACCTTCTGAAACTACTGACTATGAAAGGTAGGAAAAGTGGTAGCTAGGGGTTTTGACCCCTTCGAAGGAATTTCTTTAAAAAAAGGAGCACGGCCCATTCAAACCATCCTTTATAACAATTTGACCTGGTCGAAAGTTAACCAAGTCAAAAGCAAAGTAGGCATAACTTCATTTTAAAACAAAGGCATTCTTCAACATTATCAGAACCATACATTTCGATCTTATGCCTTCCGCCTTCATCCAATACGCTATGTACCAAGTATATTGATGCCATACATATTGATTTTGAAACTGATGGTGGCAAAGCATCTAGGTTGGAACCCCTATGCCCAAAGTGGTGAAACATGCTAAAAGCATGTGAATCTTGTTTTTAACTTAAACGAGAATTACTTTTCAACTAACCTGCCTTATTAGTTGCCAAATTTCTTTTCTAAAAGTGTAACAGCCCGCAAATCCGTACCCCTTAAGTCAACACTATTCTATCTAAATCAACTCAAGTTGCACAGAAATACAAACCATTTGGGTTAAAGAAGAAGAGGTAGAAGAAGAAAATAGAAAACAACAACAGAATCTAACCATCGCAGCGGAATAAAATATAATAGATAATAAATACTCTTTACTCAAACATCAAATATCTTTGTTTATATATTACATCATCAGAGTACATCAAACACAGCTCACCATCAATGTCATACAAATGGATACACAACAACTCAACACAGCGGAAATATATATATATATATATATATATATATATATATATATATATAAGTACGAGAGTACGTATCGTCATCCAGCTCGTCTCCTGAGCTCCACAGCATCATATCCTGTATTCTATAATACTCGGTCTGACCCGAGCATTACAGTTAAATAACACTCGAGTCAGTCTGGAATACTAGCGTGAGAAAATCACACCCAATTGATTATTAAAGTTTCAAAAATCCTTTGAAAACAAAAGCATCTCGTAGGACCACGCCACATATAAACATGTCGGGTTTTTACCTTAAGATAGCTAAAACATTTTTATTAAAGTCCTCTGATATTATAATAGTGTCTATAGAAAGTAAAATAGAATCTAGCTGAAATGCTTGCATCTCACGTTTCAGCAATAGTTGGGCACAATCAAAACCGTACGGGCATGTAGGGAAAATGAATTCCAACTAATGGCTAGGCACTGGGGTACCACCTGTCACGGTACCTGGTCTAGATCAGCGTACCGAGGAGCCATCTTAACTCCCCTGCAACACAAGACCGGAACCATCCCTTACTGGACAGTCCCGAGCAAGATCACCCCGAGGTTAGGATCAGCAACCGCCCACTAAGCCGAAATAAAAGGGACATCTAGACAGGGATGAACTCACCCTCCAGTGGGGGCTACCCTTGAAGCCTTGCTGCATAACCCCTGATTTTCAGCTATTCCCATTTGATGAGGCTTGAGGCTAAGTGTTACCTTTTTAGCATATTTTCCTTAGAATGCCCATCGTCCACCTGACGATGTTTCGCAAGCATTCATCCATACAAGTCCATCCCGGGTCCGGACGGAACCAAAGGCATTATTCTTACTACATCCATTTTGGAAATATCCTCAGGATTAGTAGCGACTAGCCCTTGCACTTCACTGCTCCATCTTCGAATCTAAAATCGTTTTCACGAAACGTACAACCCGGATCGAAGTGGTTTTCGAGAAATAAATCTCGATCCCGGTCTCTTCGAAACGATCAGCGCATTTGGCCAATATTGATAGTCGGTGATTTAACTATCAATTAATATCCACAAACATCCATCAAACATTAAATAATTTCCTAAATTATTTATTAACCTCAAAATATCTTTACAAGATATATTTCTATTTTCAACCCTTGAAAACAGTTTAAAACCATCTTTCTTTTTTTCTTTTTTTTGAATAAACTCCTCGAATATTTTCTATCTCCACTGGAATCACCAAGCACAAAAATAGATTTTTGTGATAATTTAAAACACTTTACTTCGAAATATACTTTAAAACATTTAGTTTAAAACTACTTCAATAATTTATTAAAAATACATACTATATGAATATTTGAAAATAATGTTACTTTATAAATATAAAACTAGGTTTTCACTTTTAAAACAGAATTACTAAGTCACTCTATTACTACAGTAATAGGTTTGAGTAAATATTTACTTTAGAATTTTAAACATTTAAAATAATAAATTTCCAAGAGCATACTTGTAAAACAACATTAAAACCTTTATTTTATTTTAAAAACTTACTTTGAAAACGTACTTGGCCATCCAGAGAAATATACTTCTCTTTACATCCCTTTTTAAAAATAAATCGCTATTTATTTTTAAACAATTTTTCTCATTCCTTTAATAAATTCCCACCTTGAATTTATTCTTCTAAATATCCAATTTCAAAATACTTAAGTCAATTCCCAAATTGATTCCCAATTTACTTCATTCATTCAAAAATCTTTATATTTCAGATGATTTTATTCCTTAATTATGATTTAAAATACTTATAATTAAAATACCAATTTTGATTTCCCAATTTACTTCTTATTCCTTTAAATAAATTTAAAACTTTAAGTTTAAAATAATTCTTTATCCATTTAAATTAATATCACATAATTCTACAATTCATCAATTGCTGTTTATTAAATCCTTTTCTTTCCATATTCGAAGTTATTTATTAGTATTTAACATACTTCCATTTCTTCCTCGGTTCATTCTTAATTTATTAAATTTTCTAAGATTATTTCGTTTACAAAATTTACTTTCTTTATTTTCTTTCCAAAATCAAATTTATATATTTTTGGTAATTCATTATACCCAAATATATATCCAATCCAATCAAATCATTCAATATTCCAATATATTCAACATAGAATATCAAGTAATCACAAACAGAGAATATTAAACAATAATGTTGAGGGGTCCGGTTGGATCCCTCCAACCTGTTTCCCTGCATCCACAGACGTTAACACAATATAAAATACCAATTCCATATATATATATTATATCACATTCAACCAATTCAACTATTCAACCAATTATTTAAATAATACCAGATGAGTGAGAATAACTCACCTTTGCTTTTATATTTTGCAGTCCAAACCAACTAGCTTGTTTCCATGATTTTTAACCTTGTATAAACAAGTTTATATCATTTATTAATATTTGAACTAATCGAACAATCAATTTCCATTTTACAATTCAATTTAATTTAATTTAACTGATGATTTAAATTTAATGAATAATTAAATTTCAAACTAATTTCCTTTTGAATAATCCTTTAGTAACTAATATAAATTTTAAATAAGTTAACTAAGCAAATATATTACTTTAAAGTTAAACTAGTAAATTCACAATGTGTAGATGTATATTTATTTCTTCTGAGACTATTTATCTCCTTATAAAAATTATTTACATAGATTTAAAGTTCTATTATTATATTAACTTCAATATACAAAATTCTTATATATTTTGTCAAACTTTATCTATATAACCTTTGTATGTTACAGTCTATCCAATTTATTGGCTCTTTAAACTTTAACTACTATACTGTTAATTCCAGAATGAAAGAAGTAAAAATCAACAAATTAACTTAAGGTTTTAAACTTCAAGTACTATAAATTTAAAAATGATAAAAATTTTAAATTACCTCAAATCGATTGGTAGCAAAATCAACGGCTTAGCTCAAAGCTCTATACAAGACTGCTGACCTCAGCACTCAACCCCTACCGCGTCCATGGCTTCCCCCTTAATCCATTGCGGCCTGTACCCTATCGGAGATCGCCTTCGATTCGACGCTCCAACTCCTTGACGACTTGCCGAGCACCCACAACACTACTCGATTACCGTATGACTAAACCCATCGAACTCGAGACCTTGAATCGAGCACTGCAAATCGCGATTGCATCATCAACAGTTCGCGAACTAGGTCCTCCTTACTGCTTTGACTATCACAACCTTCTAAATCTCGTGCCCATTAGATTCAATTCGCCCACTGCCTTCCGCTCTCGAACACGAGTCGATGGTAAACGACGACTCAATTTCGATCGCCAACTTTTTTTTTCCGAAGGAGACTCGGTTAATTCGAAACGAGGATACGATATGATTTGGGAAGCGGCGGCCATTGTTGAAATTTTTGTTTTCATGAGTGTTTTCCCTTTTTTTTTTAAATGTATAAAACTCGAATTCGATTAACAGAGGAAGGAGGAATACGCGACTTGAACCTAAGGGCTTCGGCCATTTTCCGAACTTCGTCTTTCTCTCTCTCTCTCTCTTTTTTATTATAATATGTTCGGCTATTGATGGGAAAAGAAGGTGGGAAGTAATTGAGATGGAAGAAGCGTACCAAGGAAGCCTATGGTTTTGTTTGTTTTAGAACGAAGAAAATATCTTCTTTTATTTTATTCACTAAACTTAGAGGCTTCTTAAAGAAGGCAACGTGATTTTTTTTCTTCTCTTTTTTTTTTTATTTTCTTTTTTATTTTCCCTATTTCTATACGTGATGCTAGCTACGGAATTCAATGCAAACTCAAATGCGTTTATATATCATACGGTTACACAACAACTCCAAACACTATGAAAATTGAAACCCGATAATAATACAATATTATGGATCCAACGGAACTGTTTTCGTCGAATTCCGAGACGGTACCTCGGAAGGCTATTTTAAATTCAATTTGAACGATATTAAATTTTAAAACTTAACAAACCATTTTTAAATTTGATTTCATCACTTCTATTCTCTTCAGTATTATCAATATAAATTCTACAAGCCTTCAAATTATTTTTAATAGGCTTAGAATTCCAGATTCAGTATTTTACCCAACTTCAAATTATTTAATTCAACAATTTAATCATCAAATAAATTATGATATTCATAATTTAAGTTAATAATTAACCTTTAAATATTTAAAATCGATTAAATATTCCGATTACAAATGCTTAAAAATTCTGGGTCGTCACATTCCTCCCCCCTTAAAAGAATTTCGTCCCCGAAATTACAAGTTAGGAAGAATGGTCCAATACCCGTTTACTTTTCCCAAAACCAAACAGTTCAACATCTTACCATCTTTTCATAAAAGACTCATTATCATTCTTATTAACTTCCTAACTCTCCCATAATTTCAAACTATACTATGTTTAATCATTCGAGTTTCAATTTAAAACTAAATTTGAGAAAATTTTCTAACTCCCTAAATTTTCGAAAAATTTCGCCAACGTCTCCTTTGCGCGGCTAGCTCGGTACAACTACAAAATGGCTCTATGGCCTCCCAAATCCAAAAAGAAAACAAGAAGCCAAGTGGCTCAATCCAAATCCCAATCAAATTTCACACCAAATTTAAATACATACTTTTTTGTCGAGCATTTCAAATTCATATCCTTTGAAATCAATCCAATTTTTCCTTTATATTACCTGCATATCCTGCTTAGCACTAATATCCAATCACAATATTCCCAAAACATCAAATCAACTTTCCTACAAACTGTCGGTATTTATTCACTTAAATATTATCCTAGGTTATATTTGTAGCATCAGTTCCCAATCAAGAATTCACCATTCCCTTCTTAAGTTAGTATAAGCATTTTATACGTTTCTTATATTTATTTTCACTTTACCACTTTAATTTATATCCATTTCTATCCAAATCGATTCTTTCATTTCCATATGAATTCAATTTATCTTTAACTCTGCATATATAAATTTTATTTGTCATTTATTACTAATTCATGTCATTACTTTAAATTGGTTTCATTTACTAACTTATTTTAGTTTCCAATTTGAATTTGTTTGTTGTTAACAAAATTTTCCAAATTTTTCAAAAATTTTCTAACTCCCAAAATTTTTGAAATTTTTTGGCAGAGTCCCCTTTGTACGGAGGAGCTTTTGCAATTTGACAAAAGAGGTAAATATATATACATCGACCCACACGGTCGGAAAAACCAAAAACAGTTCATATTTCCTATTTTTATTACGTAGGCGTACCTTATTTAGCATTTAAAGCAAGCTGCTTATTATTTTTAGCAAATAGCACAACCAAATCCAGCCACACGGCTTCCAGGTACCTGTACTTACTCAATTTTTACATGTAAGTGACAAATATTCAAAGTTTAAAACATTTCACTTAATATCAGTCGTTAAACACATGTATAATGTAAACAATATACACTAAACACTTCCAAAAGCAAATTAATAAGGTTCTGATACAAATTTAGTTGTTTACAACTAAATCACCCATCAATTTCATTCCATTTAAACGGTTTGCACTTCATTTCTTACATTCTATTCATTTTAATCAAACGAACACAATTTATCTCAATTGATTCAAAAATCAATTTCATTGCTTATATTAACTCATAGATTTTATACAATCTCATTTGCGTCAACGACGACCATTTTTATGCAAATTCAATGATGTTCAGCTAATAGAACATCCATTCTATTAAACTTGAAACATTCTATTTTCTTATTGTCTCAAGTTATTCCAATTCCTTAATAATTTTAAATGGTTTACAATTATTTATTCTAGAATTTCATTCCATTAATATTATTTATAACTCACCGAATTTTATTTCGATTAAAATTTATTTTCACTTGATTTAAATTCAACCCAATATCATTAAACTTAGTTTAAGTTGAATTAAATTCAATTGTCTTTCATTTGTTTAGCTTTAAGTTAATTTACTTCAATTTATTTAAATTATATACTTAAGCTCATTCTCATTTTACAAGTAAACCCTCTCTCCATTAAATCTCATTTTTAAATCTGCAATTTCATTTGATTGGTTATTATAAAATTTAACTTTCCAGATTCACTCATTCAATTTATGACAAGGTCGTTTCCAATTTACTTCCACTTATTTGGATTTTATTTGCAATTCATACCATTACTATTTTAATCCATTTTCATTTTATTCGGTTCTTTTCCAAATCAACTATTTATTAATTTTGATTCTACTAGCTTAAACATGTACCAAATTTAAATTTCAAACTAGTATACCCATCCAATTCTAGTTTATATTCAATAATTTAATCTTTTATTGATAATAAGGTCACTTCAAATTATTTCACACACTTGGATTTTATTTACGGTTCAACCATCACTATTAAAATCCAATACCAATATTCTTTCACACTTCCACTACTTATTACCAAAATTAAATTCCATTCCAATTTGACCAATTATCAAAATTATACCCTTTACAATACAAATTCCATTTAATTGTAATTCAATCTAGTCTCTAACCTAATCCATATTAGGTTTTTAATTCGCTTCCTCAATTCACTCTGAATTCATTTATAATATGACCATTTTCCAATTATTTCATTTAGCAAATTTAAATTTCTACCTTTCCGTTTCACTCCTTTAAATCGAATCTAAATTTATTTCAATATTATTTATTACACAACTGAAATTTAATTTCAATTTCATTATCAAAACGAATTTCATTTTTCCCATACATAAGTTCCAGACTTATTTGCTAACTTAGAACATCCACCCTTATATGCTCAAATTTTATTTAATCCCAGGATAAAATTTCATTTCCCTTCCTTATTAATATCAACCTCTATTTTTATTCAAACCAACTTCATTTTATTTTTTCTTAGCTCAATTTTATTATTAAGTTTGGATTTCCGTTTCATTATCCAAAACATCAAACAGTATTTATTTTGGATTTTCTATTCCACTTTCAAAATTTATAAGTCACAACTTATTATTTGCACAATCCCATTCGTTCTAGGCTTGAATATATTCATCTTTTATTTTAACTCAAGTCTTACGCTTATTTATAACCCAAGCATATTTTATTACCATGGGTTTTTAATTCTTTATAAATTATTTTGATTTATTCATTCCAACCCAACTTTTATCCAACTTATTCAGGTAAGAATCTAATTCCATTTGATAATTCAATTGAATTTTTATTCAAATTCAATTTTATTTTAACTCGGGTTTATTTAACTCAATTCGATTTCAGTTTAATTCAAATACAACTGGATATTATTTTCAACTTATTCAATCAATCTTAATCCAGTTAAATTTTTATTCCCCAATCCAAGTTAATTTCATTTTTAACTTGTCTCTCTAAATTTAAATTTCCAACATTCAAAGCTTATATTTTCTTCTTAATTTAAAGAAAATCATCTCAATTTATAAGCTTACAACCTATCTCATCGGGATTTTTAAACACCCGGCTTTGGTTTCAAATTATTTTGAAATCTCCAACATCTCAAATCACATTTCTCAAAAATTTTAAACCAATCCTGGCTTTTATTTTTAAGAAATTTCCTTTGAAAATTTCAAAAACTACTTGCTTTTCTAAACGAATCAATTTGGTAGCAATTCTTCACTTAGAAATTCGAAAATGAATACTGATGATGCGACCGTCATCATCAGAATTATTTTCCAATAATTCAAGTGATTTCAATGCTATATTACTTCCAAAATCCATTTAAAACAATTTTCCTTTCAGAAGTACCTCCAAACAATAATGCTATTATTCATCTTCAAATACTTCGATAAACACTTTCAAATTTCCGGGATTTAAATTTCCAAATCCTACTTAAATCAATTTTAACTATAATTCATGTGCATAATTTATGCTCATACAAATTTCCATTTGAATATATTTAAATCTATAATTTTCATTTATAATTCATATTTGTAAATTTCATTTTATAATGAATTTGTTCCCTTAAACTTTGGTTGTATTTTCAATTTCAAGTTAAATTTTCACTCAATAATAATTATAATTCAATAATATTCTTCTTGACATCCAAACAGCCATATATTAGATAAATAGTTTAAGAAAAACTTTTCCTTATATCAAAATATATTTTCGGGTAAAATTATTTCATTCACCCACGTTTAAAAACAATACCGTGTCGATTGTTCTATTCAATTGTTCAGAAACCCCTTTGATACAGTTGTCCAGACTGTGCCGACGAAGGTTCATATGCCACTCAATAAACCAATCAACACAATATTAAAACAATTTATATTCACTAACAAATACGCGCTCATATTTATTAATACGCTCAAACTCATTATAGAGTACGTTGGACTCTATTTTAAATGAGTAATTCCCACCAGAGCCAAGGTTATCACCAACCTAAGCTTTGATACCAAGTGTAACAGCCCGCAAATTCGTACCCCTTGAGTCAACACTATTCTATCTAAATCAACTCAAGTTTCACAGAAATACGAACCATTTGGGTTAAAGAAGAAGAGGTAGAGGAAGAAAATAGAAAACAACAACAGAATCTAACCATCGCAGCGGAATAAAATATAATAGATAATAAATAATCTTTACTCAAACATCAGATATCTTTGTTTATATATTACATCATCAGAGTACATCAAACACAGCTCAACATCAATGTCATACAAATGGATACACAACAACTCAACACAGCGGAAATATATATATATATATATATATATATATATATATATATATATATATATGTATATATATATATATAAACAAGTACGAGAGTATGTATCGTCATCCAGCTCGTCTCCTGAGCTCCACAGCATTATATCGTGTATTCTATAATACTCGGTCTGACCCGAGCATTACAATTAAATAACACCCGAGTCAGTTTGGAATACCAGCGTGAGAAAATCACACCCAATTGATTATTAAAGTTTCAAAAATCCTTTGAAAACAAAAGCATCTCGTAAGACCACGCCACAAATTAACATGTCGGGTTTTTACCTTACGATAGCTAAAACATTTTTATTAAAGTCCTCTGGTATTATAATAGTGTCTATAGAAAGTAAAATAGAATCTAGCTGAAATGCTTGCATCTCACGTTTCAGCAATAGTTGGGCACAATCAAAACAGTACGGGCGCGTATGGAAAATGAATTCCAACTAATGGCTAGGCACTGGGGTACCACCTGTCACAGTACCTGGTCTAGATCAGCATACCGAGGAGCCAACCTAACTCCCCTGCAACACAAGAACGGAACCATCCCTTACTAGACAGTCCCGAGCAAGATCACCCCGCGGTTGGGATCAGCAACCGCCCACTAAGCCGAAATAAAAGGGACATCTAGACAGGGATGAACTCACCCTCCAGTGGGGGCTACCCACGAAGCCTTGCTGCATAACCCCTGATTTTCAGCCATTCCCATTTGATGAGGCTTGAGGCTAAGTGTTACCTTTTCAGAATATTTTCCTTAGAATGCCTATTGTCCACCTAACGATGTTTCGCAAGCATTCATCCATACAAGTCCGTCCCGGGTCCGGACGGAACCGAAGGAACTATTCCTACTACATCCATTTTGGAAATATCCTCGGGATTAGTAGCGACTAGCCCTTACATTTCACTGCTCCATCTTCGAATCCAAAATCGTTTTCACGAAACGTACAAACCGGATCGAAGTGGTTTTCGAGAAATAAATCTCGATCCCGGTCCCTTCGAAACGATCAGCGCATTTGGCCAATATTGATAGTCGGTGATTTAACTATCGATTAATATCCACAAACATCCATCAAACATTAAATAATTTCCCAAATTATTTATTAACCTCAAAATATCTTTACAAGATATATTTCTATTTTCAACCCTTGAAAACAGTTTAAAACCATCTTTTTTTTTTTTTTTTGAATAAACTCCTCGAATATTTTCTATCTCCACTGGAATCACCAAGCACAAAACTAGATTTTTGAATTAATTTAAAACACTTTACTTTGAAATATACTTTAAAACATTTAGGTTAAAACTACTTCAATAATTTATTAAAAATACATACTATATGAATATTTGAAAATAATGTTACTTTATAAATATAAAACTAGGTTTTCACTTTTAAAACAGAATTACTAAGTCACTCTATTACTACAGTAATAGGTTTGAGTAAATATTTACTTTAGAATTTTAAACATTTAAAATAATAAATTTCCAAGAGCATACTTGTAAAACAACATTAAAACCTTTATTTTATTTTAAAAACTAACTTTGAAAACGTACTTGGCCATCCAAAGAAATATACTTCTCTTCACATCCCTTTTTAAAAATAAATCACTATTTATTTTTAAACAATTTTCTCATTCCTTTAATAAATTCCCACCTTGAATTTATTCTTCTAAATATCCAATTTCAAAATACTTAAGTCAATTCCCAAATTGATTCCCAATTTACTTCATTCGTTCAAAAATCTTTATATTTCAGATTTTATTCCTTAATTATGATTTAAAATACTTATAATTAAAATACCAATTTTGATTTCCCAATTTACTTCTTATTCCTTTAAATAAATTTAAAACTTTAAGTTTAAAATAATTCTTTATCCATTTAAATTAATATCACATAATTCTACAATTCATCAATCGCTGTTTATTAAATCCTTTTCTTTCCATATTCGAAGTTATTTATTAGTATTTAACATACTTCCATTTCTTCCTCGGTTCATTCTTAATTTATTAAATTTTCTTAGATTATTTCGTTTACAAAATTTACTTTCTTTATTTTCTTTCCAAAATCAAATTTATATATTTTTGGTAATTCATTATACCCAAATATATATCCAATCCAATCAAATCATTCAATATTCCAATATATTCAACATAGAATATCAAGTAATCACAAACAGAGAATATTAAACAATAATGTTGAGGGGTCTGGTTGGATCCCTCCAACCCGTTTCCCTGCATCCATAGACGTTAACACAATATAAAATACCAATTCCATATTTATTTTATATCACATTCAACCAATTCAACCATTCAACCAATTATTTAAATAATACCAGATGAGTGAGATTAACTCACCTTTGCTTTTATATTTTGCAGTCCAAACCAACCAGCTTGTTTCCATGATTTTTAACCTTGTATAAACAAGTTTATATGATTTATTAATATTTGAACTAATCGAACAATCAATTTCCGTTTTACAATTCAATTTAATTTAACTTAACTGATGATTTAATTTTAATGAATAATTGAATTTCAAACTAATTTCCTTTTGAATAATCCTTTAGTAACTAATAGAAATTTTAAATAAGTTAACTAAGCAAATATATTACTTTAAAGTTAAACTAGTAAATTCACAATGTGTAGATGTATATTTATTTCTTTTGAGACTATTTATCTACTTATAAAAATTATTTACATAGATTTAAAGTTCTATTATTATATTAACTTCAATATACAAAATTCTTATATATTTTGTCAAACTTTATCTATATAACCTTTGTATGTTATAATCTACCCAATTTATTGGCTCTTTAAACTTGAACTACTATACTGTTAATTCCAGAATGAAAGAAGTAAAAATCAACAAATTAATTTAAGGTTTTAAACTTCAAGTACTACAAATTTAAAAATGCTATAAATTTTAAATTACCTCAAATCGATTGGTAACAAAATCAACGGCTTAGCTCAAAGCTCCATACAAGACTGCTGACCTCGACACTCAACCCCTACCGCGTCCATGGCTTCCCCCTTAATCCATTGCGGCCTGTACCCTATCAGAGATCGCCTTCGATTCGACGCTCCAACTCCTTGACGACCTGCCGAGCACCCACAACACTACTCGATTACCGTATGACGAAACCCTTCGAACTCGAGACCTCGAATCGAGCACTGCAAATCGCGATCGCATCATCAACAGTTCGCGAACTAGGTCCTCCTTACTGCTTTGACTATCGCAACCTTCTAAATCTCCTGCCCATTAGATTCAATTCGCCCACTGCCTTCTTCTCTCGAACACGAGTCGATGGTAAACGACGACTCAATTTCGATCGCCATCTTTTTTTCGGAGGAGACTCGGTTAATTCGAAACGAGGATACGATATGATTTGGGAAGCGGCGGCCATTGTTGAAAATTTTGTTTTCGTGAGTGTTTTCCCTTTTTTTTAAATGTGTAAAACTCGAATTCGATTAACAGAGGAAGGAGGAATACGCGACTTGAACCTAAGGGCTTCGGCCATTTTCCGAACTTCGTCTCTCTCTTTTTTTTTATTATTATTATAATATGTTCGGCTATTGATGGAAAAAGAAGGTGGGAAGTAATTGAGATGGAAGAAGCGTACCAAGGAAGCTTATGGTTTCGTTTGTTTTAGAACGAAGAAAATATCTTCTTTTATTTTATTCACCAAACTTAGAGGCTTCTTAAAGAAGGTAACGTGATTTTTTCTTCTTCTTTTTTTCTTTTTTTTTCCCTATTTCTATACGTGATGCTAGCTACGGAATTCAATGCAAACTCGAATGTGTTTATATATCGTACAGTTACACAACAACTCCAAACACTACGAAAATTGAAACCCGATAATAATACAATATTATGGATCCAACGGAACTGTTTTCGTCGAATTCCGAGACGGTACCTCGGAAGGCTATTTTAAATTCAATTTGAACGATATAAATTTTAAAACTTAACAAACCATTTTTAAATTTGATTTCATCACTTCTATTCTCTTCAGTATTATCAATATAAATTCTACAAGCCTTCAAATTATTTTTAATAAGCTTAGAATTCCAGATTCAGTATTTTACCCAACTTCAAATTATTTAATTCAACAATTTAATCGTCAAATAAATTATGACATTCATAATTTAAGTTAATAATTAACCTTTAAATATTTAAAATCGATTAAATATTCCGATTACAAATGCTTAAAAATTCCGGGTCGTCACAAAAAGTGCTGTCAAAATTTCAGAAGTAAACAATAATTTTATTTTACAAAGTACCCCTTCTCTTTATATAATTATATAAAACATCTAAGTCCTATATCCTAAATTTTTTAATTATTCATCAAAATTCAGGAAAATTCTACAAAAATTCCAGAAAATCCGTATTCATATGTTTACTAACATATATAAATTTCAGACCCAAATTATTTGTAATTTAACCGTAAATTATTTATAACCCAATAACTCATTTTTTTCCCTAGAAAATTAATATAAAATTCATATTGATTCGAAAAAAATTAAAATTAAAACCCATCTCAAAAATATCAAATCTGATCTATATCTAAAATTGCAAGGCATTTGGATGTCATTAAATAGAGTTTTCGTATTAAAACATATCATAAAATCCATATGATCAGGCATAAATCATCAACAGGCATATATATAAACTTTTAATCAGTCAAAACATGGCATAATCATGCAAACAATTTGGATTTTCATTAAAATTAAAAACCATATGAAAATGAGATGTAGTAATTATTCAACTTAGCTTGAGATTAAGGATTTGACATTTAAATAGCTTTTGATTTGATTATTCTTCTTCCTTACCTTTTTCTTCCTCTAGTTCTCTAAAATTGTGGCCGACCTCTATGTTTTTAATTTGCAAATGAGAATGAATAAGAGAATACATGGCTAAGGGGTTTATGGTTTAGGGTATAAGAATTTTCCTTGTTCCCATTTTGCCCATGCCTACTTCCTAACCCTTTATCTATTTTATTTCATGTTATCTCATTTTTATTTACTCATTAACATGGCATGGCTACCCTTATTAATCAAAAATCTCAGCCTGTTAGTCACCTTACATTATTTTATTTTATTTATCTAATTAAATATCCTAAATAATGTTACTAAAAATATGGGGTGTTAGGATCTCCCTTCCTTAAAAAAATTTGTCCTCGAAATTACGATAAGGTACACAATAAAACAACCAAAGGTAAATCATACCATCAAACATGTCAGGATAAGTATCTCTGATTCTGGTCTCAGTCTCCCAAGTATAGTCTCTATAATTGTCACTCTAGTAGACCTTCAGTAACCTGACTGTCTTGTTCCTCAACTTCTTGTCATCTCTTGCGGTTATCCGGACATATTACCTTGCTATAGTCAAGTCTGGTTCCACTACTAAATCCTCTGACACTGTCGGTGCTATAGTAGTGTCTAGATCCCGAACACACTTCCTTAGATGAGATACATGGAAAACATCGTGGACTCCTACCATACTAGTCGGTAACTCTACTTTGTACGCAAGTTTCACGATCCTTTCTAAAATAGGAAACGACCCTAAAAATCTTGATGCTAACTTCCCTACCTTATCAAACCTGATAACACCTTTCATTGGCGATACTTTGACAAAAATATGATCTCCAACATACTAGTCGGTAACACCTTTCATATGCTAACTTCCGTCTTCTATCTACACAGCTCTTCTGCCTAGACCGAGCATCCTTCATTCTTGCCCTTATCAGCTCAATCTTCTCTGCAGCTTCTCTTACCAAATCAGGATCAAGGACTAATCTATCTCTGGTCTCTAACCAACATACGTGAGAATTTCATGGCCTTCCAAACAAAGCTTCAAATTGTGTCATCCCTATACTAGTCTGATAACTACTGTTATATGAAAACTTGACTAAGTGTAGATGGTCTTGCAACGATCCCTCTAAGTATAATACACAAGCTCTTAACAAGTCTTCCATTACCTTGTTAACTCTTCCTGTTTTCCTATCTGTCTGCGGATGGTAAGCGGTACTCATCTTGAGCTTGGTTCCTTAAATCTCTTGTAGACTCTTCCAGAACTCGCTAGTGAATATGGAATCTCCATCACTAACAATACTACTAGGAATTCTGTGCAGTCTAACCACATTCTTCATAAATAACTTAGCTAATACAGGTGCCATCCTATTTTCCTTAACGAGAATGAAATTGGCACTATTGGTCAACCTGTCCATTATGACCCATATACTTTCATTTCCTCTATTAGTTCTCGGCAATCCATCTATGAAATCCATAGAAATAGAATCCAATTCCATACTAAAATATCCAATGGCTTAAGCAACCCACTTGGCTTTTGATGCTTGGCTTTCACTTGTTAACAGTAAAAACACTATTTCGCCTATAAGCCTACATCCCTATTCATACCTTCTCAGAAGAAACTTCTTTTCATATCTTGATACATCTTCATTCCTCCTAGATGAATAGTAAAATTCAAATGATGGCGTTCCTCCAAAACTTCCTTCCTTATGTCTCCCACATTTGGAACACATAATCTACCCTTCTTTCTTAACCACCCACTTTGGTCAAGACTAAAATCCTTTAAGTCATTGCTCTCTATTCTAACCCCTAACTTCTCGTTCCTTTCAGCTAACACTGGATCCTCTTCTTATTTAGAAGCAATCTTCTCCATCAATACCGATCGGACTTCTAAGCAAGATAACATAGCAAATCCTCCACTTGACCCATCCTGGGTTCCCTACTTCACTCTGCAAATCGAAAACGCTCCTAAGTCTTTCCATTCTGCTATCATAGCCAACACTGCATTCTGATGCTTCCTGCTAAGCGCATCTCCAACCTTATTGCCTTTCCATGGTGTGTACCCAATTCCAAGATCAAAAGTGGCTAAAAATTCTAACCACCTTTGCTATCTCATGTTGAGCTCCTTTTGAGAGAACAAATACTTCAACGAATTATGATCTGTATAAAGCTCAAACCTTTCTTCCAAAAGGTAATGTCTCCACACTTTCAAAGAAAAAATAACTACAGCTAACTCCAAGTCAAGGGTCATGTATCTAACCTCATGAGTTCTAAGTTGTCGAGAATCATAGGCAATCACTTTACCTCTCTGCATCAACACGGCCCCTAATCGAGTTCCACACGCATCTGTACAGACCACCAAATCCCGATTTCCTTTTGGAACAACTAATACAGGTGCATGAGTCAATAAGTGTTCAAGCTCTGGAATGTTTCCTCGCACTTACCGGTCCATACAAACTTCACATCCTTTCGCGTTAGCTTGGTCATCGGTGTTGTTGTCCACGAAAAATCCTTAATGAACCTCCAATAATATTCATCCAATCCAAGAAAACTTTTTATCTCAGTCACTATCTCTGGTCTCTTCCAATTCTTTATAGCTTCGATCTTATTTGGATTGACTGATAACCCCTTCCCTGAAACCATATGAGCAAGAAACTTAATCTCTTTCTTCCAAAAATGAAATTTCGAAAACTTCGCCTTTAGCTAATATTCTCTCAAAGTCTCAAGAACCATTCTAAGATGAACTTCATTCTCTCTCATCATTGGAGTATATCAAAATATCATCTATGAGCACTAACATAAATATATCCAAGTGCTCACTGAAAATTCAATTCATCAGTCAACAAAGAATGTCGGTGCATTAATTAGTCCAAACGACATAACTAACAATTCGTACGATCCATATCTGGTCCTAAACGCCATTAGAGGTATTGTAACAACTGGATTTTGGAGATTACCATTAATATTAAATTATAATGCAAATAATAATTTAATATTGTGATTATAAATGAATAGGAGGAATGAAATGTGAGTTAATATTGTTTATTTTATATAAAAATGTTTTGACGAGTAAACATGGGTTTTTAAATTTATGTGAGTTAAGTTATTTCATAAGATGTTATTTTAACATACTTCTGGTTGGGATAAATATAAATGAGTGAAAATAAGCATAGAATATTTTATTTTTGAAATTGGGTTGAAAATAAATGATGTTAGTTATTTATTGAATCAAAATGGGAAGTGTTGGGATTTTATTCCGATAATAGCCTTTTATAGTGAATAAAAATGGCAAATGAGAAGAAAATGTATTTTTTGAAGTGTGTCAATGATTGAAAATAGTGTTGTACTATTTTTAAAAAGTATTAAAATATTTAATACACTTATTTGAGTTAAGAAATAATTTTTATTTGACTCAGATTGTAAAATAGTGGTTTTTTGTCTAAAAATAACAATATTCTCAATTATTGTGTAAATTAATAGTTTATTTTGAAAATAATATTTTAAGTGTAAAAAATATCATGTTAATGATGTTCACCTTGTTAAAATATGAAAAGTGCATTTGGTCTCATGTAAAAAGAAGTTAATATGTGAAAGTTATGCTAAAAATGGTTTAAAACTTATGTGTATTAGCCTAAATAATTTTCTAAGTATGAGAATGGACTAATTGGGTATAGTAAACATCCAATAACCCAAATTCTAGAGTTTTTTGAGTAAAGTACGATCCTTTTCTTCCAAAACTCATTACAGTAAAACCAAAAATCAGAAGAAAAAGCTTTAAAATACAAAACAATGGCTACCCTCTTCAAAAACATAATTTATCAAGCTCAACTTTTGCAAATTTAAAGCACAATTCAAGTTAGAATCATAAAAGAATGTAATCTCCAACCTAATCTATCTTAGAATCCATCTAAATCCTGGAATAGTTTACTGTAAATTTTGTTTTGATCAATTCCTTCTTTGCATGTACTGTACTTTTCTATTTTCAGGTGTTTAGGGCTCCAATCCTGTACGAAAGACTCAGTCTTGCTTGCAAATCCTCACTTATTCACTGCAAATCAATAGGTAAGTGTAAAAGCTTAAAAATGCCAGCCAGAATCAAAGTTTTAAGTTGAATTTTCATATTAATAAGGTTGTGTTTCATTTTGTTATTTTCTGTTATCTATCGCCACATTGTTTTGGCCATAACTTTTCATTTCTTAACCAAATTGCATAATCTTGAATATTCTGGAAAGCTTAGACAAAGAGCTACAAGTTTCATGTTTTTAGTTCTCATATAGATATATTATATTCCATAGTATTCCATAATAGAGTTTGATGTCATCTTATCTCATATAAAATCTTATTTGGGAATATTCTATTCTTAATTTTGTCGATACGAGTGAGCTCGTATCGATGGGATGATTGATTTCTTTGAGCATTCTTGTTGCATTCCTTTGAGAGTTATGGATCCTATTGAAGGGATCCACAACGATTGGCATGTTGTGAGCATTCTAAGTTCTCTATTTGTTGCTGCTTTAGTGAGTCTTTGTTTATTACTCACTATCTTGAGATGTATCTGATTTGAGATGGATTGACTTATTTGATGTAAAATCTGATCCTCTTGTTATTATAGGATCCTATATTTATTTTGGCATCCTAATTTGATTGGGATATTATTTCTATCACTTTGGAATGTTAATGATGGTTTCGAAGTTTCTGTATTCACTCTTGAGTATCGAGATGTTGATGATATATCTCAAATTCCAGTCACGGTGACTTTGTTAAGTTTCTTTGAGTCTGTTTGGATTTAACATCCAATCGGGCAATCGAGTGTGTAGGTAACCTTATTCCTGGCTCTTACCTCTTCGGTATCCTTCCACCAGGATATCCACTAAGGAATGGGTGAATTTTTGGATTGTTCGAGTTTGATTGAGTTTATCATTCAGTTTCATTGAGTTATCCTTTTCGGATACTCAATCGGTGTTATTTTTTTGTAGCATTACTTTGTTTGAGGTAATGATTTGTTGTTTGTGTGCTTCTTCACCTTCGAGAAGAATATCTTGCTTATCCTGTATCTTGATGATTTTTGGGAGTGGCTCATGACATCGTAAGATTGATGAACACTCTATCTCCTTCTGATGGTTTTGAGAATTGAGTATTCTGGGAATATCTCGATGCATTCTCTTAATGCTCTTTGGTTTGAGTTTTGAAGCTATATAAATACGAGTTTTAAAGACAAAATTTGAGCTTTGAGTTATTTAAAAAAATCAAAGAATATTTCGGGAATATATTTGCACGAGTAGTATTTCTTTTATAGAAATAATTTGAGAGTGTTGGGTTGTCCATCGAGTAGTTAAGAGTTTTGGTCGATACGCCTGATCAACGTTATGGATAGGAATCTCCTAAATGCTATGATGAGGCAATCAGACACGATGGTTTGTGTTTTAAAAATTGAGATTTTGAAAGTAATATTTTGAGATTAAATAATAAATTTATTTCTGAATGGTAATTGCAGCCATTGATTTTAAGAACGAGTAATAGAGTGGCGAGGCAGTTTTGATCATTCGGTCAACTCTGCAGCCAACAGATAAATTTATTTATTAGAGGCTCAATGGCGAGGCAATGGAATTTATTTATTTTTAAATTATAAAGATGAGAATATAAATGAGATTATTCTTAAGCTGTGCTTCATTGGAAGTATATTTTGAATTTTAGAATCTATATTATACACATTGGATGTTTTCAGAGAAGAGTTATAAGAGGGTTTGAAGATTGTTTTAAACAATTTAAGCGGTTAATTTAAACCCTTAATTTATTTTGAGGAATATTATTATGGATTTACAAATTTCTTTGAAAATTAATTTTGAAGTAAGATAATAAATTTGCACTTTTAATTTGAGTTTTAAATAACTTACTAAGTAATATAGTAGAAAGTTTGAAAATTTTCAAATGTTGAAAATTGAGATTTAACATTTAAAAGATGTTGAGATTTAAAATACTAAATAACTTAGACTAAGAGATAATTCAAGCTTATATCCTTGTTCTTGAGTATATTCTATCTTTGAGCTATTACTAACGACGTGCATTTTTCGCGATCGTTCGAGTTGGTGGCCTTATGAGAAGCCATCTTGTGAATTATTAATGTTGTCTATTGTGTCTACCATGTTGTGAGGATGTTCTTTCTGTATATTTATGCGGAAAATCTTATTTTGCTTAGAGTTTGGGTTTAAGTGAGTTTAATCCCGACTCTATTTGTAGAGTTTTGTGAAATCAATCATTTTCGATTGATTAATTGTTAAGCATCTTATTGAGTTTTGATTCGAGACGGGAGATCTTCGAAATTCTTTCGAGTTGCTTGGATAATTCAATGGTTTGCTAATCACTATATTATGATAGGCCATTGAATTAACCAAGTGAGTTTTTTCTTGTTTCTTTCTACCATTCTATATTGAGAGTATGAATGGTTTGGAATTCGAGCTTGTCCATGTCCTTCGATGATTGTATCTTTAGTGTTGTTTATGGCCTTTTCCTCTAGAAATTGCGAGGACGCAATTTTGCTAAGGAGGAGAGTCTGTAATAACCCATATTTTGGAGATTACCGTTAATATTAAATTATAATGCAAATAATAATTTAATATTGTGATTATAAATGAATTGGAGGAATGAAATATGAGTTAATATTGTTTATTTTATATAAACAATGTTTTGATGAATAAAACTTGTGTTTTTAATTTATGTGAGTTAACTTATCTCATAAGATGTTAATTCAACATATTGATGGTTGGAATAAATATAAATGATTGAAAATAAGCATAGAATGTTTTATTTGTGAAACTGGGTTCAAAATAAATGATGTTAGTTATTTATTGAGTCAAAATGGGAAGTGTTGGGATTTTATTCCAATAATAGCCTTTTATAGTGAATAAAAAGGGCAAATGAGAAGAAAATGAATTTTTTGAAGGGTATCAATGATTGAAACTAGTGTTGTAATATTTTTAAAAAGTGTTAAAACATTTAATACACTTATTTGAGTTAACAAATAATTTTTATTTGACTCGGATTGTAAAAATAGTGGTTTTTTGTCTAAAATAACAATATTGTCAATTATCGTGTAAATTAAAGTTTATTGTGAAAATAATATTTTAAGTGTAAAAAAAAGTATCATGTTAATGATGTTGACCTTGTTAAAATATGAAGAGTGCATTTGGTCTCATGTAAAAAGAAGTTAATATGTGAAAGTTATGTTAAAAATGGTTTAAAACTTATGTATATTAGCCTAAATAATTTTCTAAGTATGAGAATGGGCTAATTGGATATAGTAAACATCCAATAAACCAAATCCTAGAGTTTTCTGAGTAAAGTACGATCCTTTTCTCCCAAAACTCATTATAGTAAAACCAAAAATCAAAAGAAAAAGCTTCAAAATACAAAACAATGGCTACCCTCTTCAAAAACATAATTTATCAAGCTCAATCTTTGCAAATTTAAAGCCTAACTCAAGTTAGAATCATAAAAAAGGTAATCTCCAACCTAATCTATCTTAGAATCCATCTAAATCCTAGAATTGTTTACTGTAAATTTTGTTTTGATCAATTCCTTCTTTGCATGTACTGTACTTTTCTATTTTCAGGTGTTTAGGGCTCCAATCTTGTACTAAAGACTCAGTCTTGCTTGCAAATCCTCACTTATTCACTGCAGATCAATAGGTAAGTGTAAAAGCTTACAAATGCTAGCCAAAATCAAAGTTTTGAGTTGAATTTCCGTATTAATAAGGTTATGTTTCGTTTTGTTATTTTCTGTTTTCTATCGCCACATAGTTTTGGCCATAACATTTTCATTTCTTAACCAAATTGCATAATCTTGGATGTTCTGAAAATCTTAGACAAAGAGCTACAAGTTTCATGTTTTGAGTTTTTTAAAATTCTGAAGTTCGCTTGATCAAAATTGTGCTTGTTTGTTGCTGTCACGAGAGCAAATGACAGCAACAACAATCATAAGTCTAAGAAAATATTTTGGCCATAACTCATTCGTTTCTTAACCGATTTTGATAATTTTAGATGTTCCAGAAAATTTAATTCATGTGCTACAACTTTCATGTTCTTTGTTTTTTGTAATTTTGAGGTTAGCTGTGTCCAAATCTAATTTTTTTTCTACTGCTAACCCTTGAGCAAAACCAATATTTGCTCTATCCTTGAAGCTGAAACGAAATTGGTCATAACTTTTTCGTTTCTCAACTGATTTTGATAATTTTAGATGTTTCGAAAAGCTTAATTATGTGATACAACTTTAATGTTTTGAGTTTTCTGTTGTTTTAAGGTTTGTTGAGCCAAAATATAATTTTTCTACTGCTAACCCTAGAGCAAAACCAATATTTGCTCTGTGTTTGAAACTGAAACAAATTTGACTATAACTTCTTCATTTCTTAACCGATTTGGATAATTTTAGATGTTTCGGAAAGAAAAAAATTATGTTCTAAAGCTTTATTGTTTTGATTTTTCAGTAATTTTGATGTTAGTTTGGTCAAAAATGTGTTTGATTGTTGCTATTCCGAGACCAAAATGACAGAGGTATTGCAATTAAGACCCCTGAACTATTTTCATCATAACCTTTTCATTTCTTATCCAAATTTAACAATCTTAGATGTTCTGAAAAGCTTAAACTTTGTACTAAAAATTTCATGTTTTGTGTTTCCTGAAATTTTGAGGTTTGCTTAGTTAAAACTGTGTTTGTTTGCCGCTGTTACGAGAGCAAAATGACATCAATAACAATTATTGACCCGAGGAGTGTATTAGTTTATTTTTGCTCTCATTCTTATTCAATATTGATGATTGCTTTTGAGATTTTCGAGAGCTATGATGCCTATCAATAGGCTAGCTATATTTGAAGAATTTGAAATTCAAATTTAAATGAAATTTGAATTGATTTTGGATTAAATTTGAATTGAATTTGTATTAAATTCAAGTTATCGGTTTTGAGATATCCCTCTTAGTTTTCATTGCTTTCAAGAACGGTTTTTACTAAACCATTTTTAAATTACATAGTTATTTCAAATTGTTATTACATTGTTTTTTTTCAAAATTATTTTTTCTAAGTAAAGATAGAATTATTACATATAATAAAGGAATTTCAAATATTGGTTTTAATAATCGTTTTCAGAAAATCATTTTAAATTTCTCTTTTGTCTAATAAAATTATTTTATAAATAAAATTACTTATTTTTATGAATTTCGGACGTATAAGAAAGACAATCAAACGGTAAAGTAAAACATGTGGTATGTGACACATGGATTTGCTTTATCGCTTAATATCGGACTTATACGATCGAAACCCTTTCGATGAACTGTTTGATATGATTTTAAGATGTTATTAAATTTTGGGTAGATTATATGGTCTGAGAATTCCAATTTAGGAGTACATTCGATGAAGGATCATTTTAAGATGTGTTTTTTAATCGCCGATAAAATGATGTGAATTAAGAGCTAGAAATTCCCAATTGGAATTATGGTTATAAATAACCATCTAGATATTATTTTTACTTGCTGATAAGATGAGGTAAGCTTCTTTATGATGATTTTACGATGTTGAGATGTTTTATTATAGTTTTTACTTGTCGATGAGATGAGACAAGTCACGATTCCACTAATACTCGTCAATGAGATGAAACGAGTATGGTATTGTATTTACTCGCCAATGAGATGAGGCTGAGTATTATTTCTTGATGTTTATGATGTTTTACTAGTGTGGTACCAACTAACGGCTAGTAAACCATTAGGGGCGAACGTATGGTATGGGACGTACGTCAACACCATTGGGTTCCTATACGAGAAGTTAAGACACATTCACGATGTTTACCTGTACTACAGACCACGAGTACTCGATTGGAGTCATCTCGACGTAGTTGCTACTCTGATCATCACGATGTTATTAACTCAGGTCTTTGTGACTGGCAGTCATTATGATGTTATAGACTATAGTCATTCACGATGTTAAGATGTTATTTTATCATGATGTTTATGGTACCAAATAGTAGTACTAGTCACGATGAAGCGCGCGTAGCATTGGTTCGGCATGCAATCGAGGATTTGGCCAATCCAGGATTTCTTTAAGTTTTGATGTTTTAGACTTCACCGTCTTTAGATGATTATTACATTGATAGCCTAGTGCCAGAGGAGATGTATACATATATGGTGAAATCATTTATGATGTTATTCTTTGATTGAGTTATTTGCATTATGGATTGATGATTTGATGATTTCATAGAATACTTGATGTTAAGATGAAGTTGAGATGTATTTATAAATTTATACCGATGAGATGAGGTATAAATGATTATGAAGAATCTTTTATGATGAGTTTTAGTGATGGATTTGAGATGTATCTATATTCATACCGATGAGATGAGGTAAGAATGAGTATGATGCTTCTTTTATGATTGGGTTTTATATTTCCTTGAATGATGCTTGGGATATGCCAATGAAGTGAGGCACATCCATATGTGTTGTATTCTATGTATGAAGGATATGTACCTTTGATGTATTGTTATATTACAACCACTTCTAAGAAGATAGTTGAATCATTTTAATTTATTATCCATATTCCTTTATACCGCCAATGATATAAGGCAAAAATGATGTTTATTATGTCTTATCTTTAAAACTTTGTTCGTCGATGTTCCATTTTATTAAGTGCCAATTATGCCACTTAAGTATGACTTTATCATCATTAGCTCTTCTACTTGGCAAGAAAAGATGTTGTCCTTTCTTATGATGTTAAAACCCTGTTTAGGGCATGACATCCTTTAAAGAAAAAGGATACCATAGCTTTCACCTACTTATCCTTATCGATTATTCTGTTTAACTGATGATTTTAGCTAGCCTGACCCGTGTGTTTACACTCGGGTCAGACCGAGTTGTTTCAGGTATCATCTATTGGACCTAGCTTGAAGCGGATGTTGGATATCAGCTCTTCTTTCGCTTGAGTAGTTTATTTCTTCCGCATACTGTGATGTTTTTACATTTGATTTGATGTATATGGTGTATCGTGTACCACCTTTATTGTATTCATATTGTATTGTACTGAACGTGTATCAGTGTATATGTATATATATGATGTTGATTAATATTCTGTGATGTGATTTACATTCAGTTATTGCATTTTTTTCTGATCGATCCATTAGCCACCTATAGTTTTAGATTAAGCATTTATTGGGTATGTCGATCCACATGTGTTGGAAAAAAATTATATTGCATTTATCGACATATTCAGTAGATGTTTAAGACAAAATTATAGATGGTCGCCCTTAACCATCCATATTCTCCGCTTTAGTAGATAGAATTACTTGCTAATTCTCTTTGCTAAGGTGGGTCTCGGGGTGGAGCATTACAGCTTAGTATCAGAGCTGTGGTCAGAACAAAGTAGAATAGAAACAGAATAGTACGTACATGATACACCGAAGTATAATATGGGTGAATCATTGTCCTTTATTCGAGCTTGCTTTCGAATCAAACCTTGATTCTTTTTCGAGTTTTGCGATTGTTGAGATGGAATATGTCTAGGAATATAGATATATTATATTCCATAGTATTCCATAATAGAGTTTGATGTCATCTTATCTCATATAAAATCTTATTTGGGATTATTCTATTCTTATTTTTGTCGATACTAGTGAGCTCGTATCGATGCGATGATTGATTTCTTTGAGCATTCTTGTTGCATTCCTTTGAGAGTTATTAATCCTATTAAAGGGATCCACAACGATTGGCATGTTGTGAGCATTCTAAGTTCTCTATTTGTTGCTGCTTTAGTGAGTCTTTGTTTATTACTCACTATCTTGAGATGTATCTGATTTGAGATGGATTGACTTATTTGATGTAAAATCTGATCCTTTTGTTATTATAGGATCCTATATTTATTTTGGCATCCTAATTTGATCGGGTTATTATTTCTATCACTTTGGAATGTTAATGATTGTAACGATCCGCCTTTTTGGACAGTTTAAACCGACGATCAAATACACATGCCGATTCCAAACCATTCAAAAGGGAAGATGGTTATTGAGGTAAATAAAAAAAGAAAAGAAAGAGAAATAAAGGAAATGAAACAACACAGAATCTCGCAGCGGAACGATAAAATATAATAGTCAAATAAACAGTTCATGAAGCGGTTTACTATACTTTGACAATTATTTATACAACATTTATCAGAGTTATCCATATACAACAGAACAATTAAAATAATACAGCAGATAGCATGATGCAAGGGTAATAATAGTAATAGTATACCAAATCTTCGTCTTCATCCTCCAGAATAGATCTTCAAAAATCTGAAAACTCAGGACTGACCCGAGCGTAATGAAAAGACAAAACACTCGAGTCAGGACTAAAATATCCTTATGAAAGTTAAATCAATCGTAAATAAATATGAGTGTAACGGCATCAGAGATGTTTACGGGGTTTTACATCTCATATCCAGTGTCAACATGCGTGCAATAACTTAAGAGATGTTACGGGATTTTCCATCTCTCAAGGATCCATTAAACTATCTAATATGTAGTACAATACGCTAAGTAGATAATGCCTATCAGTAATATAAAGTATCAAAATAGCGTTAAGGCGTTACCATAATCCCCCTTAACACATTTTTATAATGCCATAGTCTTTACAGTACCGTAAGCCCCACCGTAAACTGGTGGTTATCAGAGGGTACCCCATAGGTATAACACAAAACTTAACGTAGTGGTCGCGAATAGGATAATCAGTAAGACAAGGTACATGAGGCGATACCAACTAGGATACTAGTAGTTGCGTGATCCGGACTGATGTTGGACATAGCCAGCAGCTACCCCAACACCGCGAAACAACACTCCCAAATCAAGGGGTGAACCCAAATCGCATCACAAATGTAATAGATATGGTATCGAAGAAGTGTGTCCGCTAAGGTGACGAACCTCAATGGCCCGGCGCGGCTCCTGTTTTAGTCATGTCAGGGGTCATCCAATAATCGTTCTCTTTCTTCAGTCAACGCGTTCACCAAACCATCCACTTCATTATGGATCAACACTCCGCGTATAATAGTTTTTAAAGTGGTTTTCGGTATCAACGGAGAGTATGTCCATATCCGATCCCGGTCTCTTTAATAACTACGTATTATTACACCGTTGGCTCTTTTACATTTCAAATCGATTCATATTTGATATCAAAAAATCATATTCGCTTCAAAAATCAAATCCATTCCAAATATCATCGTATCTATTAAAATGCCAGATTCCGTTTCAAAAATCATTTTTCGTCTCAATATCTTATTTCGATTTCAAAATCAATTCGGATTTCAATTTAGGTTGCAACTTCATTTAACCCAATTCGTATTTATATTCAAGATTTAAATATAAATATTTCACCTTATTGACCAGCTTAGAATTTTAGAAAATAGTTTTAAGGAGTTTAAAAGTAGTTTTAAATAATTAAAATAGTTAAAAATACTTAAAATCTTTAAATGGATTTGAAATAGATAAATTAGTTTAAAATAATTTAAATCGGGTGAGGTAGATTTAAAATAGATTAAAATAGTTTAAGTATTCAAAATGTTTATATAACTGAGTAATTTGAAAAACAAAATAAAACAGCTTCACACCAAACCATTTCAACTATAACTTCCCAATTCAAAACAATTTCAAATTTTCGTTCTACCGATTCAATTTCGATTTCGATTCAATCAACGTCAATTTTGACTTCAAATTTATTGAATTTTATATTCACTTCAATTTATTCAATTTCAATTTATATCGATTTTTAGCTTGATTTTTCAAAATATCAATTTATAACACTTAACAAATTTATCCTTCAATATTCAAATTTAAATCCCAATTACAAATATGATTCAATTTCAAGCTCAATTTCAAAATATCATTTTATATCGCTTTTACTTAGTAATATTCAAAGCCCGGGTTAAGGTTAAATCTTTAAACAAATCAATTTTCGAAATTTAATCATATCCTGATATTAAATTCCAAAGTCTCCACTTTAATTATTTAACAATTTCCTTTAACTAAAATTTATTTCAACATTCCGAACTCAATTTTTTCGATAAATTCGATTTCTATAAATTGATTTCTATTTATAACTTTTAAATCAAAACATTAAATAAATTTCAAATTGACGATTTTTAAAATTATTAATTTAGCCAATTCGGTGTCCGTATGTAATTTTCTATCCTTTGGCCAAGTAATTATTTATTTCAATTAAATGTCAGGGATGTGTATATATTACTTAAACCAATCACAGTGCCATATGTACGCATAACAGTATATATAAGCAAATAAACATCCAAACATTTAAATATAAACCAATAACATCCATCAAAATACATCATCCAATAGACAATACAATTCATGGCAGTTTCATAGTTATCAATGTCAGGTAATTTAATCGCAATTCAATTTTAATTTCAATTTAACTGTCAATTTAAATTTTTCAACGGTGAATTCAAATGACAATTAAATTTTATCAAACAACGACAAATAAAATTCATAACACTTCATAATGTCAAATTTAACTAGCATAAAGATATTCAGTACGTTGTGAGCGTTATAAAACACTCACCTTGATTTCAATGCAGTCCTAGCGTTTTATTTCGAATAAAATTAAAAGAGCGTTTAATTTTACTCGAAATTTTCACTAGCCCCAAACGATTCCAATCCAGCTCCATAGCGTAGTGCTTGTCCATATGATTCCATCGCAACGGGTTTCGTGCGTTTTCGACCTCGTATGAACAAATTATAGCTTTACAAAGTTTGAACGATTTAAATGTAACTAATATACAATTTCCTTTATTATTTTTACCCTAAACAATCAGGGCCGCACGTCCCTTATGACCCAGATCCAAGCCATGCATTTTCTTCTTCCTCCAAGTCGCGTTCTTGCTCCAGATAATAAAACACGCAACCTAAAACCCAATTCACGAACTAGGGTTCAAGGCCGCACCCTCATCGTTGACCTTGAAGCCGATCAACAAGCGCCATATTGAAGTCCATCACCCCCTCTACCTTTGGCATGAGCACCACGAAGCTCGGCCTCCCCCAAAGGCCTAGAAACGCGTGCGAACGGTAGGAAGTCGCGGCCCCCCCTACTCCCCCACATTGCTCGAAACTCGATCATCTCCGTATGATTTGCTAGATCTCCTTGCCCTCTTCGAGTTTGCAGTTGACAACTTTCGTTAATAATGAGTGGATGGAGAGAAAAATGAGGGGGAAGATGACAACATTTCGGCCATTGATTGCTATAGGAGGCGGCCGGCTATAGAAGAAGCCCTAATTTCTTTTCTTTCTTTATTTGAGAATAAAGAGGCTATTTATAGGAAACGACGAATACTATCCAACCGGCTTTTTCAAACTCTGAATTTCGTGCGGTAACTGACGTTTCTAGGGTTTATCCCGCGTTATGGACACAATGGAATGGGTTTCAGAAGCTAATTCCATCGTATGCACGAGTTATGGAAATAAACGATCGATTTTAAATTAAACCGATTAAACGAATTTCTATGCTTTTTGGTTCGCCCCGGACAAATGGTAAATCCGATTGACACGAAATTTGGAATTTTACAATAATATCACATTACGGATCCGATGAAACTGGTTTCGTCGAAATCTGAGACCGTTTGAAAAATGACTATTTTAACTCGCCAAATTAATATTAAAACAATTTCAACGCGTTTCGAGCTGGCACGGTCAAACGACAACTCCGATTGCTATGAAAATTGAAATCCGATAATAACTTACTATTACGGATCCAATGGAACCAGTTTCGTCCAATTCTGAGACTGTTCAAAATTTGGCTATTTTTCAGTTGATAATTAAATATTAAAATATTCAATTTTCACAATAAATTTTAAATTCAGTTTTAAAAGTTCTATAACATCACTATAACTCCAATATGATAAAATAAAATTTTACAAATCACTTTTAATCATATTAAACCCGTTATTCAATTATCCAATAAATTCCAATTTTTAAAATCTTATTAACTCCATTATAATCCCGATATAACTTACATTCACTTTGGAAACCAATTTGAATCATATTAAATCAAATTTCAATTATTCACTCTATTTTCATATATTAAATTTCAATATCAAATTAATCATATCACATTCGGAATTTAATTATTCAAACATTTGTAATATTAAATTTTAAACGAATTTGATTATTCTTAAATCACTACCTTTTGAAATATTCAACAAACTTATAAATTTAACTTTTGAAATGAATTAAATTTTATAGAACAACCATTTCCATTATACGGCTATTCAATTCCCATTGTTAAATTTTTCAATAAATTCCAAATATTAAATTTAAACAATTTACCTGTTCAATATTCAATATTTGATTTTTAAATAAATTTTACCTATCAATCAATTACTCTGTTATACCCAATGAATTCAACATTTATTATCCTATTCAACTTTTGATTGCAAAGGCATTCACTAAGCAGCTTTTATTTTTCATTACTTGGATAATTATTGTTGCAATTCATTCCAGTTATTATTATTCCAAATGAATTACAAATTTTTGTCTAACATTAAATCACGAAATCTTTTAAATTAGCTATTTTAATTATCGAAAATTTACGGGTCGTTACACTCTCCCCTACTCAAAAACTTTTCGTCCCGAAAAGGAAAAGAAGGGAACAGGAACTAAGTATAGAATTCAACATTAGATATATTTTATTCAAAGTTACCAACTTATAAAACAATGAAATTTTACTTATAAAGTCATAACTACGCTTCCACTAAGTTACTCCGAACGGCTTTCCAACTTTAAAGTTAGTTATCAAAACAAGTTATAGAAAAATATTTAAACTTGAAAAAATTTCTAACACCCGAATTTACGGAAAATTTCGGCAGAGTCTCCTTTGCGCGGCTCGATCGGTACAGCTACAAAATGCCTCTACGGGCCCCAAACCAACAAAAGAAAATCAAAAGCCAAGTGGCTCATCAAAAATCACCAAATCCAATGACAAAATAAACATTTACCTTATATTTTATTAGCGAGCATATACGACTAATATAGCGCGAAAGCGAGCTCCAAATGCGAAGCAAGCGCAATCCGCACCTACTAACACTCAACAAACAATGAGAATCATGCATATATGAAAATAGTATCAATATACATCATATAGCAACATAACAACTACATGTGCCAACATAGCAAATGCAACAAAACAACAAATGCATCCACCAATCAACTATCATCCAACTAATCCATAACCAATCAATATAAATTCACTTCTCATTAATATTTATTCACTTGGTTTTCAATTTTAAGCACAGTTGATTCATTAACGTTGGATTTTACTAACATTCATTCTCAATTCAATTAGTTAGCATTCACTAATTTATATTTACATTAGTTCACTTCGAGTTGAATCAAATTAAATTCTATTTAAATTCATTTAACTTCCAATTTGATTTCAATGATTTATAGCTTTCAATTTCATTAACACTTAATGAATTATATACAATCAACTAACAATCATATAACAACCAAATCATACCCAACATAACCAATCTATTAATTTTACATTCAATTTGGTTTATCTCTTTTATATATATATATCATGTTATATAATTTTAAAAGAATCATTTTATGTTTGGCAACCTAAATTTCCAATATTAACTTTAATTAAGTCCGTAAGCCGTACATATGTAACAACCCGCATATTTAACGATTACATATTTAAATGTTTGATTTAAATATAGCGTCGTTAGACGGATTTAGGTCCGAAATGTTACTTTTTGCAAATGGCCGAATTGGATCTCGAAACTACCTCAATTGGTTCCAAAATGGCGTTTGCGATCTTTTTGAGTATAATCTTTGATATGATTGGAGTAAGTGAAATTTTGACCTTTTCTATTGGGCTTTGGGCTTGGGTTTCACCCAAACTGTTCTATTAACCTCAACTCAGCCCTTCTCTCCTCTCATTCACTTATTCATTTCTTAAACTCAAGCTAAAAACTGAAATGGGGGAAAGGAAGTGGAAATAGAAATTAGCAAGCCCTAGCTTCTTCTTGTAAACTTGATTCTTGCTCCAAAATCAAAGGGAATCCATTGGTAAGTTCATCTCCATCTTCTCCATCTCTTCTCCTCTTCAATTTCAGTAATTTCCTAACCCCAACTTAGGAAATACTTGCTTTGATTCTAGATTGAAGCTTGTAGTGTTGAAGTGGAGTGTAGTTGGTTGATTCATTGCATTTGTGCTTCTTCATCTTCTTTGTTTTGTGTAAAAAGGTGAGTTTTGAACTCACATCTACTTCTCTTGATATCATGGGTGTTGGGTATAAATTCCTAACAAGTATGCATGTGCCATTGCTTTGGATTTGGAAAGAATTTGCATTTCATTGAAATAGGGCAGGAAGTGCAAAATCACCAGGTTCGGCCGACCGAGTGCAGGCTTCGGTCGACCGACCTGCTGCCTCGAGCCATACTTGGTTTTCTGCATTTGGCCGGCCGACCGAGCCCTGTAGTCCGGTCGACCGACCTGCTCTGTTCTGTCTGTTTTGCCTATTTTGCATATTTGATTGATTTTTCCGTATCTTATCGATTCAAGTTGCTTTTTAGTGGTTGTTATTGCATATTTGGCTTTGATAACTTACTCTTGACTTCATCCACGGGTTTTTATAAAATAATCCCTCTAAATCGTATTAAAAGCTTCCGTCTCCAATTCATAAATTCCATTTATAATGCACACACACGATTTCTCACTTCGAGCGAAGTGGAAGGAAGATTAAATGGTTAGGTAAAACACGGACCATGAATCCATGCGTTTATCTTTCCGATTAATCCCCGACCTATTCAATTGGTCGTTTTGACCTTCGGGTTTGGTTTATCGATGATATGAGGTAAACTTTGTACTGCTTTGAGTGTGAAAGTGACTGACGGATAGTAAACCTTTTAGTGCGAACGAGTGGTTATGGGACATACGTTAACACTTTTCAGATTCCTTTTCGAGAGTTGTGACACATTCCGCCAGTTAGTGGTGTCCAGAACTGGGTCTTCGACCTTCACCGCTATGGTTTGCCGCCCTATGGTATCGCTTACGATGTTGGTCCTTATGAGCCGCATGGGTGATATTGGGTTTGTGCCTTTAGTATCGCTTTTGGAGTTGGTCCTTTACCCTAGCTCAAGGGATATTGGAGTGGTTTCTTCACCACCGCTCAAGGGATATTGGAGTGGTTTCTTCACCACTACTCAAGAGATATTGGAGTGGTTACTTCACCACCGCTCAAGAGATAACGGAGTGGTTTCTTCACCACCGCTCATGATGTTTCATTCATATGTATATTTCCTAGGTATTGCTTTTCTGTATTGGTTCTTTGGAGCCACACGAAATATTGTGTTTACCTTGTGGAACTCGTATTTATCGGTATTTGTTGTTTTCCTTTATGGCTTGCTTTGGGATATTCTTATCCTTTGTTTCTATATGTTGCCGATGATATGAGGCTTGATCTGTATGATTCATCTTTCGTTAGATGATTGTAATATCTCTTTCAGAGATATATATTATGCTTTGTAACCTTGCAGGTTTATGATTGTTCAGTTTATTTAACTGATTTGTTATCTAGACTGACCCGTGTATTTTATACTCGGGTCAGACCGAGATGTTTCAGGTTAGGTGCTTTGGACTTAGCCTCTTTTGCTTCCGCATGGACTATTCCGCTGACTCCTTTTGTCTTAAGCTTTTTGTGTAGTCCTTTCTGTTATAACTTTGATATGTATTCTATTGACTCGTCTGTATATTGTGGTTTGCTATACCACTTGACGTGTATTTTTTTTATACTCTGTTATGTATCTATATATGTGTATATGATGGTTTACTGTTCTGTGATGTAGGTTGCATTTGAGTTGTTATATTCTGTTCTAATAGATCCTATAGCCATTATAGTCTTGCTTTAAATATTTATTGAATACGTCGAACTGTTTGTAAATCTACTTTTCGACGTGTTTAGTGAATAGTTAAGGTAAGATTACACATGGTCGCTCCTATCCAGCCTTATTCTCCGTGTTAGCAAACTTTATTATCTATACAATACTCTTTGCTAATGTGGGTATAGAGGTGGGGCGTCACAGCTTGGCATCAGAGCTGAGTTCAGAACAAAATATGATAAACACAGAACAGAAGCACATATTACGATACATCAGAGTGTGACAAGTGTTACAAATCTTTGAATCATTGTGTCTCTTTATTCCATCAAGGTTAGATAGAGTTTGGGAATACGTCTAGGAACGCATTTTATTCCGTAGTATTCCATCTTGAATCATCTACCTTGTGAATAATCTTGTTCTTATCTTACCTTCAGCGTATGGCTGGAAGAGGCAGGGGACGACGTTCGGGTGTTGGGCAATCCAGTGGCTCACATCCGGATGGTGTTTATATGTCTGCCGATCAGTTTATGGAATTGTTTAGGAGCATTCAGCCTCCAGCTCCTACTCGGGTATCTCCACCTCGCAAGTCTACCTTTGCACGCCTGTGCAGTGATTTTGTTCATCTTGGAGGGAAGCCGTTTAAGGGCTCCGAGTCTGTTCTTAAAGTCCAAGCTTAGGTTCGCACGTGCGAGCGTATCTTCTCTGGAATGGATATTTCTGACCATGATAGAGTTCTTGTAACTTCTAGCTTATTGCAAGAGCGTGCCCTTGACTGGTACGAGCTTCTTGTAGCCAAAATTGATGAGTCTGCTCTTTCTTGGACTCGGTTTCGGGAACGATTCGAACTCAAGTTCGCTCCTGAATCTGAGAAAGCTTTGTTGGCCCGGCGCTTCCTTGAGTTGAAGCAAGGGAAATCTTCTATTTCTGAGTATGTTGCATCATTCGAGGCTTTATCTAAGTATGGTCTCGAATTCATTAGCACTTCATATAAGAAGAATCTGAAGTTTGTCTCTGGTCTTAAGAAATATCTTAAGAAGTCTTTGTTGCTCCAGCTTAAGCTTTCTTTTGAGGAGTTGGTAGATTCTGCACTTCATCTTGAAACCGTCGAGAAGGAGTGTGACAGTGGTAATGAGGTTGAGGTTCGTAAGAACCCCAACAAAAAGCAGTCTCCCTTGGATGAGCTGGAATTTTTCCCTTCCAAGAAGAAAAAGTCCGTTGAATCTGATTCTCAGTCTCAGTCTGCTGGAACACCTTCCATTCGGAAGTGTTTCAATTGTGGTTCCCCTGATCATATGATTCGAGCTTGTCCTAAACCTCTCTTCCGCCGTTATTGCAAGAAGGAAGGTCATCGTAGTTCCACTTGTTCCATTGCTCCGAATAATTCACCATCTGGCAAGTTAAAGGTAACAGGTGCTTCTGGAGGCCCTTCTCGGGCATAAGGTATGTCTCCATCTATTTTGGTAGGTCTCTATTTTCTTTGTGATTTCGATTCCAATTTGATGGTATCGTTTTATTCTTTAATCCCCCATGACGAGGAAAGTGTTGTTTTCCTCATTCTTGTAGTTTGAGAATTTTCTGGTATTTTTGAGCTTTTCTTAGGATTATCACCTAAGCAAATCTTTTGAGTAGTGTTAAGGTCTTTTCAGCTCGACCTTGCCACCGGTTTTGATTTGGTTGCGAGTTGCGGAAGTTAGCACTCCATTTACCGCATTCCGCACTCATTGTGATTCTTATGAATGATTTGTTATGTCATTCAGTTTGTCTAGCTCATTTCGTCCATTTTATGAATCGAGTATTCTGTGAATATCTCGATGATTCCATTTTGGTATTTATTGATTTTGGATGGAAAATAGCAATTTAAAGAATTTCGCAAATCTTTTTCATAAGATTTATTTATAAGTATAATTGGATTTTTGTTCTTTAAACGAACGAAGAATATTTTTAAAAGTTTTTAGAAACATGTTTATCATATAGAAGATGATTTTGTGATTGTATTGCCCATTGAGTGCTTTAAGAATTCTGGTCGATGCGCTTGATCAACGTTATCGATAGGAATCTCCTAAACGCTTAGATGAGACAATTTGACACAATAAATTGATTTGAAATAAGAAAATTTTTCTCGAAAAATGATTTCATGAAGATAATTGAAATTTTGAAGCTTTAGCTTTTTGGTAAAGAATTTTATTTGAAAGTTTAGCTTTTAAGAAAGTAGATTATTTGAAAGGACTCTTTTCCGATACTCTTATCTTGGGATTCCCGAAGGGAACCAAGATTTTGTCTTTTTACCAAAACTAGTCGTGTTGGTTTGAATGCCGTTCTCATGCAAAAGAAAACGTGCTATCACTTGTGCTTCTAAATCATTAAAGCCGATAGAGACTAGGTATGCCACTCATGATCTAGTGCTCGCAGCTGTTGTTTTCGCTTTTTGTAATTGACATCATTACTTTTGGGTGAGGGATTTTTGCTCTCCTTACCAATCATAATTTTGAAATGTTTATTTCTCATAGGGAACTTAATGTTGGTTCGAGTTCCTAGCATCTTATGATCTTGATATTTTAATTCCCGTAAGAGGGATTGTGTTGCCAATGCATTTAGTTGTAAGCAACAAGTGATGGTTTCTTTGTTGATGTCCGAATGGAATGATCTTTTTACCAAGTTCATCGGACGTTTTATTGTGCTTCTTTTTGTTGAGCTTCGGATCATTTGACGTATTGTTTGTACCACGTCGGTGTTCCAAATTATTTTGAGCTTAGGAATCCAAAGAATTCTCTGAGCAAGCAAGTTCGAACTTATCCTTTTGTGCACTTTATGGTGAATTTCTTATTCTGATATTCTTTTGTGTTGATATGCCTTTTGGTGGTTACTATTTATTTTCTTCTTAGGAATTGCGAGGACGTAATTTTGTAAGGAGGGGAGATCTGTAACAACCCGCATATTTAACGATTACATATTTAAATGTTTGATTTAAATATAGCGTCGTTAGTCGGATTTAGGTCCGAAATGTCACTTTTTGCAAACGGCCGAATTGGAGCTCGAAACTACCTCCATTGGTTCCAAAATGGCGTTTGCGATCTTTTTGAGTATAATCTTTAATACGATTGGAGTAAGTGAAATTTTGACCTTTTCTATTAGGCTTTGGGCTTGGGTTTCACCCAAACTGTTCTATTAACCTCAACTCAGCCCTATTCAATTGATCGTTTTGACCTTCGGGTTTGGTTTATCGATGATATGAGGTAAACTTTGTACTGCTTTGAGTGTGAAAGTGACTGACGGATAGTAAACCGTTTAGTGCGAAAGAGTGGTTATGGGACATACGTTAACACTTTTCGGATTCCTTTTCGAGAGTTGTGACACATTCCGCCAGTTAGTGGTGTCCAGAATTAGGTCTTCGACCTTCACCACTACGGTTTGCCGCCCTATAGTATCGCTTACGATGTTGGTCTTTATGAGCCGCATGGGTGATATTGGGTTTGTGCCTTTAGTATCGCTTTTGGAGTTGGTCCTTTACCCTAGCTCAAGGGATATTGGAGTGGTTTCTTTACCACCGCTCAAGGGATATTGGAGTGGTTTCTTCACCACCGCTCAAGCGATATTGTAACGACCCGTTAAATTAATAATATTTAATGCATTAGATTAATAAATTTCTAATTTGTTTAGGAATAAATGTAGAAATTTGGTATAGTAGTTGTAACTTGGTGTAACAATAAAACTTTATGACAATAGATTTGATTAATATAGATGGTCACATTTTGTTGAAAGTTAGTGATAAGAAACAAATAAATGTTGAAATTGTGAATGTTAGTATAAATATTAACTTGAATGGTGTTCATTAATACAAAGATGTAATTAGTGTAGATAGTGATAATTTATGCCTGTAGTGAAAGGAAAAGAAAACTAATAGAAACATAAAATTTATTTTATGTAAACAAAAGTATAGTTTTGAACAAATTTATGAAGAAGGATAAGGACAGTGTTTGTAATCAAGTTTGGTTATTAATATTTGAAAGATAGAGATGTGTAAATACGTTAATGAATTTATAATGGAAAGGAATGGTAGAATGAAAAGAAAATATATGATAATAATAAGCATTTGATTCAATTAAGGGAATTAAATTATAATAAATGGTCATTTAATAAATTCAACGTTCTGTGAGAAATCATAATAGTTGTGTATATGTGTACAAACTTCGATTTGGAAATTTATTGGATTTATAACGGTTTTGTTATTAAGTGTATGAGTTTAAAAGTTATTCCATTTTGTAAAGTAATAGAAGAATGCATAAAAATATAAACAGGACTTAATAGAATTGATACTCAATGAATTGAATAAATTGTCCGCTTATGCAGATATGTATAGTGAAATAAATGGCCTAAGCAAATTAAAATAGGATAATTATTGAGATTTGTACTATAAGAATAAATAGTAACATTTAATTGCAAGGAATAAAAGCCTATTTAGGACTAGAATTTGGAGTAATGACTATTGTTTGTTTACCTACCCTTGTTTCTTGTTAATTTAAAATTTTGGAATCAAATTCAATTTATCTGCCAATTTACCGCAGTTAAAGTGAAATGAATTGGTGATTGAGAAATGTTAAATACAAATAAGATGTAAACCAAAGGAAATCCCAATTGTAATAAATTTTGTAGGATAGAGTAAAGAAACTAGGAAATGAAAATGTGGAAAATGTGGATGCAGTGAGATCTTAAGTGATAATAACCTTGTTAGGCAAGTGATAACGGGAATTTTGTGTATAACCAAATAAAAATCCAAATTTATTTGGAAACAAATTGCAATCAATTGAATCTACTGCAATTTAATGTATTTAATATTAAATAGTTTATGTAATTATTATTTGGAAGAAATGGGAGTTATTTGTAAAAAAAAAAGTATGAACCAAATGTTAATTTTTCTTATGGAATAGTGAAATAAAATAGATATAAAGGTTTCAATCATACATTGAAATTCATATTCACCATAAAATGTTAATTGAAACCAAAGAAGTTAATATAGGAGTCAAACCTCATTTATTAATTTGGATTTATTGCAATAGTTAATACCATAGAATAAAGTTAAAGCTAATTCAAATTTTTATTTGACCATTGTCGATATAACTTTAGAAAACAAGATTTTAGTTATAATTTGAGTATTTGATTCGACAAATGGTATTTACTACATATAAAATGGAATTAAACGTAAATTATTACGTTATTGGATTTGAAACGAAATTGGTAAACATTAGGCTTAAAGAATAATGATGTGAATCTTAAACTAATGTTAGTTTCGTCATATTAACAGCAATGGCTTTGAATGATAGAAAGGAAGTGAATTTAATAGATTAATCAAACTTATGATGTGAATTCATCAAGATTGGAATTATTAATAAATAAGAAATATTAAGGCGAATAAATGGAGATAAAGTTTATTATTGAGTTTGGAATTTTATTTATGGTAAAAAGGTTAATTTCAATCAAATGAGTTGAAATGGAATTCAAGCCATTTATTTAATTTGACTTAAAATGAGGGTATAAGAAAACAAGTTTTAATAAGTGGGTTTTGAGGGTAAAATTTATAATTCCCAAATAATAATAAAAATGCAGAAATTAACAATGCAAATTGATATACTTATAGATTTTAATTCACACCCAAGCTTGTTAAATTATTTGTAAGTGATTGTGTTATATAAGTAATGAAATTTGGCCAATATTAGAAGTTGAAAAATAAAATTGGATTTTTATGATTTATTTAATTGATTTAATAAATATTAAAAATAGCCATTTTGGGCACGGACTCGGATTTCGACGAAACCAGTTTCATCAGATCCGTATCGATGAATTATTATAGGGTTTCAAATTTCGTATCGATCGGACTTGTCGTTTGATCGTACGGACGCGAAACGCCTTGAAATCAATTTTATTAAAAATCAATTTGAAATCAATTTGGAAATCTTGTTTTCAGCATAACTTCTTCATACGATCGAATTTGGTCGCGAAACTTTTTCCATCGCGTTCAGAATATTTTAAAACACCTATTTGGATATATAGTTTTAACGAATTCGGTTCCGGAGGCATAGCGGGCTTTTTGTGCCATAGTTATTCAGTACGTTCGCGTATCCAGTCTAGCTACCCTACCTCTAGCCTATCTATAAATATACAGTTATAAACCCTAGTCTCTATTCTTTTGCTGTACGTTCATTTCTTCACTCTTTTCTCTTCCCCAAATGTATACATCTCAGATCCAATTCCAGATCTATCCACAGTTCAAAATCAAAAGTCAAAACTCAAAAATTTCAGAAAATTCCAGAAAAAATATATGTTGAAGTATTCGATACGCGTAATCTCATGGTGTAATTCGTTTTTCAATTGGAGCTGTCGTTCATCCAGAATAAATTCAAACAGCCCCAAAACCGTTCATCATCGTCGCACAAAACTTCATCGGATCGAGAAACGGTTACTGGGTATTGTAGAGTGGACGATGGGGATCGCATCCATATGGGTATTGAGGCGAGTTGATGGTTGGATCGTCGCAGAATTTCAGTTAGGGTTTCGAAACCCTTATGTAACAGCGGCGGCGGCTTGCACCAGAGGAGGCCGGAGTTTGGCCATAGGAGCGGTCGGAGGAGGGGGTTTCACCGGTGGCGTCGGCATGGTCAACGACGGCGCGTGGAGGCATGGAAGGCCGGTCAAAGGTGTCGAAATGGGTTTCACGTTTCCTGTAGTGAAGGTTGCGTTTGTCTATTGTGGGAGAGGGAGATTTGCTGACGTGGTTAAGTTTAGGTGTGAGTTTGTAACTTTTGTTTTAAATTTAATTTCGATTTCAATCATCGTTTTAATGCATAACTTTTACATACGAATTCCGTTTCAAGCGAGATTTTTTTTGTTAGGTTCGTTTTTAAATTCCAGACTTGATGACGCTGGTTTGGACGAATTCTGAGACGGGCGAATTTTTGGGTTTAAATCGGGTTTAAATTCGATTTAAATTCAAAAGGTGAGTGTTTTGACCCACTCACAACTACTAGAAGCTTTTGTGTTTGTAAAATAAATTTTAGAAATGAATAGAAATTTATTTATGAGCTTTTGGCATGTTATTTCATTCATATCTGTAGAATTGCATTTTATTGAATTTAACTGTTAATTTAATTGATTTATTGCGTGTTAATGGGCTGTTAGAAATTATTGTTTGCATATGAACTGCTAGTTAACAGTTATGTCAATTATCACTGAATATAAATTGTTAGATTAATAGTTGATAAATATAATTTGAAATAAAACTGCCAATTATTACCTGTTGTATATTACCAAACATATATTGTTATTGATTGATATTGCTTGATGGTTGTGATTGGATGATGGATGTGTTATTGAATGGATGTTTTATTTGATATCATTAAACTGCAAGTTAGTATGCATTTTTCCATTTCATTCGGGATTGCGGTTTGAAATGATATACAACCGCAGTTTTATTTTTAAATTGCGGATTGAAATGATAAATATCCGTATCACTTGACCATAGGATAGAAAACTATATACAGGCACCGCGGTCTATATATAACTATTTTTAATGTGATTTCTATGGTTTGGATGGAATACGGTTTATAATAATCTTAAATTTTATAATGTATAATATTTTTCTTCCATATTTATATACATATGAAGTTGAAATTTTTGAAATTAAAAGGTGTATAAATTCCCTTAGTAAAACGGAAGAAAATTTAGAAAATGGAGTTTGATAAATTTATATCCTATGTTTAAATGTTAAGTTGGAAATTTTAAGATTTGATATTTATAATTGGATTTTTCCCAAAATAAATTGAAATGAATATTCTAGTAAAATTTGAATTTGGAAATATATATATATTTTACTAGAAATTGAAGTCTTATTAATTATGGATTCTATGTGAATATTCAAGGCTAATTAATAGAACATTTGGTTTGAAAGAATAAAATCCAACTTTAGTTGAAATATTTATACTCAAAATGGATATACGTATATATATGAATTTATTGAAATGGTTTTGGAACTTGAAGCGATATTAAATTTTGGTTTTAACTTTAAATAAAGAAATGTATTGTAAAGCCACGAGAAATATTTCTTTTCAAAGTAACATTTAAGTTAAACCACTTATTTTATATACTGTTGAATATCCAAACCATTTAGTTTGAAAGTAATGGTTTTAAAAACTATGGATTTCGAAGTATTATGTTGAAAGTTAATATTCAAATATTTGGTTACAAGGAATTATAAATTTTAAAAGTGGCATAATTTTTTTGAAAAGATTTATATTTGGGAAATGATATCATTGATTTGGGTTTTATAAAAATAATATCAAAATGAATCTTTTTGTGGTTTTAAAGAAGAAATGATATCGTAATATTATGGTTTTGAAATGGATTATATTCTGGTTTTAAAGTATAAACTATTTTTAAATGACCGCGGTGTTATAATAACGATGGGTTGGCAAAGAGACCGGGATCGGATATGGACATACTCTCTGTCGATACCGAAAACCACTTTGACTAACCGTGTACGCGGTGGAGATTCCAGAATGAAGTAGGTGGTGGCGACGTTTCCTGTAAGGTAAATACGTGGACCCAACTCCCGTGAGTTGGCATAAGGTGGCTAAAACAGGAGCGAATCTCAGGCCAATGAGGTCATTCCTATGATCGGACGCTCCTCTTCGATATTATACTTTGACTTGGATTGATTCAGTGGCCACTTCTATATTTTGATTTTGGGGAGTTAGTCCGAGGTGGGCGGTAACTGCGGCTATGCGTTTCCACCAGCCTGGATAGCAATTGGTATATCTACCCTGGCATTGCCTAGTTGTGCCGTGTCGCCTACCATATCGAGCCTTTACTATGAGTTTCTATTTGTGTCGTACCTATGGAGTATCCTCTGGTAGCTTCCCGATCAGGAGGTATTACGGTACTGTATAGACTATTGGCATTTTACGTGTTAAGGTGGAAAATGTAAAGCCTTAACGCTATTTAAAAGTAAGTTTATTTTACAATTAGACACTATTATAATAGCGCAATATACTACATAGTAAATAGTTTAACGGATCCTTAGGAGATGTAAATCCCGAGCATCTCTTGAGTTACTGTACTCATATTTATTTCTATTTATTTAACTCACATAAGATTTTCTAGTCTGACTCGAGTGTTTTTGTCTTTTCAAATTCGCTCGGGTCAGTCCGAGCGTTTCAGGATAGCAGATTTTAGCTTTGGAGGACGAAGACGAAGAATCAGTATTATTTTATATATAGTATTGCACCACACTCTTTCTATTCCGCTGCATTGCTTGTATTGGTATGTGTAACTCTGATATTTATTGTAAAAGAAGAGTCAAGCTTTTGTAAATTGTTTATGAATTGTATATTTGTTATTATATTTTATCCTTCCGCTGTGAGATTCTATTTTCGTTTTATTTCTTCTCTATTTTTCTTATTTACCCCCATAACAATCCGCCCTTGCGTATGCTTTGAATTGGCACGAGTGTCGGTTTAAAGTGTGCGAAAAGGCGGGACGTTACATTTGGTATCAGTGCTTTGGTTTAGCGATAAACCTTGGCTTTGTGGGGTTTGACTCTTTGTTAATAGGGTAGAAATATCCTATGGGAGTCGCTGAGTGTATATATATGAGAGAGCGTATTTGTTAGTGTTCATAAAAGATTTTGATATTGTGTTAATCTGTTCCGCTTTGTATTTATAAATTCTGGTTGATGCATGGGACGTTATGTCATCAATAGGGATTTCTAAACATTTAATAGGACAGACCGACATAATATTTGTTTTTAATATAGGTGAATGAAATAATTTTTCCTATTATATTTTCTATATTTAAAAATATTTTTATAAAGATATATATTTGGTTGCTATAGATTGGATGTTAGGTAATAAAAATATTCATAATAATTGAAGCTAAGTTGAAATTACAATGAATCAAATTGGAAATTTTAGAACTTAAGTCCGGGATTTTTGAAAATCTGTTTTCAAAGGATTTATAAAATATAATGATTTGGTTTATAAGTATTTTCTTATACAAATATTTAGATAATTCGGAAGAATTGTTTAAAAGAAGATTTTGGAGAAAATAAATTTTGTACCTTCCTCTCTGTCGCTGGAAAAAAATTTCGGTGATGACGGCCGCATCATCGACTTTCATTTTCGAGTTTCGAAGGGGAGAGGCCACTGTAGTAAATTTTACTGCAGATTTATTTTGAACTTTTCTAAAATTTTCTTTTATTGCTCTAACTATAATTAGAGATATTGAGTTGTAAGAACTTATTTATCTATTATTTTGAAATAAATTGAAATCTGACCCGGAATCCAATTCTAAAATTCTCCATTAATTAATTAATTGTTTAAAATTATGTTAGTAAAATAAAAGTTAAGTATTAAATGAATTGAAACCTCTAATTTAAATAAGAGAATTATTGCAAAGTTATAAAGAGAAATTGAGTACATATGAGACAAAGAGTAATATGGATAAACATTAAATTTAATTAAAAGAATGGAGATTAAACTTGTATAAGTTCAATTGCAATTTCCTTAACATAAATAACTTACCCAAATATAAAAGTTGAAGAGTTAAATGAGAAACTGGAATTGAATATTTTACAAGTATGAATTTAGGAAAAATGAAGTATTCAATAAATTACTGTTATAATAAGAATTTAATGTATAAACTTAGGATATAATTGAAATTTTACTGAAAAAGGGTTAAGAACTATTAATAGATGATATGAACCTAAGTATATAAAATGAAATTCAAAATAAGAATTGATTGTATAATTATTGACTTAAGTATGTTTTAATCTTCCCTATTCTAATATAATGGAAAGTAGGAGAAATTAAATGACTGCAATTCATAGTTAATGGATAAATAAAAACTTCCACTTATAAGAATGAATGTTAGCAGATTAAGAATTTAAGGGAAATCTTACAAGTGAAGAGTAAGGAAATGAAGATATTCAAAATATTTGTTGTTATTAATGAGAATTTATTTTATAAACTTAGGTAATAAAAGGAAACTTAAGTAATAAAAGGAAATACAAATATAATGAATTTTGTGATAATTGGAAAATAAAACTTGTAAGAAACAAAGAAATCCCTCATAAATGAATGGAAGAAAATCAAACCACTGAATTATGAAATAAAGGTATAATAAGCTATTTTGGTGTTGGTTTTATTTGTTGATGTATGTTTGTTGGGTGAGGAATTGTGGAGTTGTTGGATGAACAAATAATCTATCTTTGTTCCATCTAAGACTGTTGAGTAACGGATGCACTTGATAGTTATTCTTCATTCCGTACAATTTCAGAATTTGAACCCGAACAACTAATTGTTGTTTGATTGAATGATTGTTTGTTTGTGGTGTGTGCTGTTGTTAAAATGTATGGTTGTTGCATTTGATTGAATATGAATGATTGAATCTACCCAAACGTTTCGCTGTAATATAAATATTTAACCTTTAGACTATATAAGTGAATACAGGTGATGGAAGCAACTGCTACTGCTTTTGGTTCCATAATAATAAGCGTATTGCCCGACAAATAGGTACGTTTCGGATTACGTTTAAAGCGCTATTTTATATATTTTCCCGTGTTGGGATATTTTATTTTGGATATATATGTAATATATTTTTATATTTGGATATTATATTTTCTCCAGAGTCCCTCCGTACAAAGGAGACTCTGCCAAAATTTTTCGTAAATTTTGGACTTAGAATTTTGTGAAAACATTTTTCCCAACTTTAATAATTCAAGTATTAAAGGATATAATGATTATAAAACAAGTGTATTTCATTAAAGGGAATTAATCCAGTAAAATATTGTTTATAAGTTAATATTTGAAATAAGATGCACTATTTTATTCTTCCTTCTCCCTTCTTTTCCTTTTCGGGGACGAAAAGTTTTGAGTGGGGGAGATTGTAACGACCCGTTAAATTAATAATATTTAATGCATTAGATTAATAAATTTCTAATTTGTTTAGGAATAAATGTAGAAATTTGGTATAGTAGTTGTAACTTGGTGTAACAATAAAACTTTATGACAATAGATTTGATTAATATAGATGGTCACATTTTGTTGAAAGTTAGTGATAAGAAACAAATAAATGTTGAAATTGTGAATGTTAGTATAAATATTAACTTGAATGGTGTTCATTAATACAAAGATGTAATTAGTGTAGATAGTGATAATTTATGCCTGTAGTGAAAGGAAAAGAAAACTAATAGAAACATAAAATTTATTTTATGTAAACAAAAGTATAGTTTTGAACAAATTTATGAAGATGGATAAGGACAGTGTTTGTAATCAAGTTTGGTTATTAATATTTGAAAGATAGAGATGTGTAAATACGTTAATGAATTTATAATGGGAAGGAATGGTAGAATGAAAAGAAAATATATGATAATAATAAGCATTTGATTCAATTAAGGGAATTAAATTATAATAAATGGTCATTTAATAAATTCAACGTTCTGTGAGAAATCATAATAGTTGTGTATATGTGTACAAACTTCGATTTGGAAATTTATTGGATTTATAACGGTTTTGTTATTAAGTGTATGAGTTTAAAAGTTATTCCATTTTGTAAAGTAATAGAAGAATGCATAAAAATATAAACAGGACTTAATAGAATTGATACTCAATGAATTGAATAAATTGTCCGCTTATGCAGATATGTATAGTGAAATAAATGGCCTAAGCAAATTAAAATAGGATAATTATTGAGATTTGTACTATAAGAATAAATAGTAACATTTAATTGCAAGGAATAAAAGCCTATTTAGGACTAGAATTTGGAGTAATGACTATTGTTTGTTTACCTACCCTTGTTTCTTGTTAATTTAAAATTTTGGAATCAAATTCAATTTATCCGCCAATTTACCGCAGTTAAAGTGAAATGAATTGGTGATTGAGAAATGTTAAATACAAATAAGATGTAAACCAAAGGAAATCCCATTTGTAATAAATTTTGTAGGATAGAGTAAAGAAACTAGGAAATGAAAATGTGGAAAATGTGGATGCAGTGAGATCTTAAGTGATAATAACCTTGTTAGGCAAGTGATAACGGGAATTTTGTGTATAACCAAATAAAAATCCAAATTTATTTGGAAACAAATTGCAATCAATTGAATCTACTGCAATTTAATGGATTTAATATTAAATAGTTTATGTAATTATTATTTGGAACAAATGGGAGTTATTTGTAAAAAAAAAGTATGAACCAAATGTTAATTTTTCTTATGGAATAGTGAAATAAAATAGATATAAAGGTTTCAATCATACATTGAAATTCGTATTCACCATAAAATGTTAATTGAAACCAAAGAAGTTAATATAGGAGTCAAACCTCATTTATTAATTTGGATTTATTGCAATAGTTAATACCATAGAATAAAGTTAAAGCTAATTCAAATTTTTATTTGACCATTGTCGATATAACTTTAGAAAACAAGATTTTAGTTATAATTTGAGTATTTGATTCGACAAATGGTATTTACTACATATAAAATGGAATTAAACGTAAATTATTACGTTATTGGATTTGAAACGAAATTGGTAAACATTAGGCTTAAAGAATAATGATGTGAATCTTAAACTAATGTTAGTTTCGTCATATTAACAGCAATGGCTTTGAATGATAGAAAGGAAGTGAATTTAATAGATTAATCAAACTTATGATGTGAATTCATCAAGATTGGAATTATTAATAAATAAGAAATATTAAGGCGAATAAATGGAGATAAAGTTTATTATTGAGTTTGGAATTTTATTTATGGTAAAAAGGTTAATTTCAATCAAATGAGTTGAAATGGAATTCAAGCCATTTATTTAATTTGACTTAAAATGAGGGTATAAGAAAACAAGTTTTAATAAGTGGGTTTTGAGGGTAAAATTTATAATTCCCAAATAATAATAAAAATGCAGAAATTAACAATGCAAATTGATATACTTATAGATTTTAATTCACACCCAAGCTTGTTAAATTATTTGTAAGTGATTGTGTTATATAAGTAATGAAATTTGGCCAATATTAGAAGTTGAAAAATAAAATTGGATTTTTATGATTTATTTAATTGATTTAATAAATATTAAAAATAGCCATTTTGGGAACGGACTCGGATTTCGACGAAACCAGTTTCATCGGATCCGTATCGGTGAATTATTATAGGGTTTCAAATTTCGTATCGATCGGACTTGTCGTTTGATCGTACGGACGCGAAACGCCTTGAAATCAATTTTATTAAAAATCAATTTGAAATCAATTTGGAAATCTTGTTTTCAGCATAACTTCTTCATACGATCGAATTTGGTCGCGAAACTTTTTCCATCGCGTTCAGAATATTTTAAAACACCTATTTGGATATATAGTTTTAACGAATTCGGTTCCGGAGGCATAGCGGGCTTTTTGGGCCATAGTTATTCAGTACGTTCGCGTATCCAGTCTAGCTACCCTACCTCTAGCCTATCTATAAATATACAGTTATAAACCCTAGTCTCTATTCTTTTGCTGTACGTTCATTTCTTCACTCTTTTCTCTTCCCCAAATGTATACATCTCAGATCCAATTCCAGATCTATCCACAGTTCAAAATCAAAAGTCAAAACTCAAAAATTTCAGAAAATTCCAGAAAAAATATATGTTGAAGTATTCGATACGCGTAATCTCATGGTGTAATTCATTTTTCAATTGGAGCTGTCGTTCATCCAGAATAAATTCAAACAGCCCCAAAACCGTTCATCATCGTCGCACAAAACTTCATCGGATCGAGAAACGGTTTCTGGGTATTGTAGAGTGGACGATGGGGATCGCATCCATATGGGTATTGAGGCGAGTTGATGGTTGGATCGTCGCAGAATTTCAGTTAGGGTTTCGAAACCCTTATGTAACAGCGGCGGCGGCTTGCACCAGAGGAGGCCGGAGTTTGGCCATAGGAGCGGTCGGAGGAGGGGGTTTCACCGGTGGCGTCGGCATGGTCAACGACGGCGCGTGGAGGCATGGAAGGCCGGTCAAAGGTGTCGAAATGGGTTTCACGTTTCCTGTAGTGAAGGTTGCGTTTGTCTATTGTGGGAGAGGGAGATTTGCTGACGTGGTTAAGTTTAGGTGTGAGTTTGTAACTTTTGTTTTAAATTTAATTTCGATTTCAATCATCGTTTTAATGCATAACTTTTACATACGAATTCCGTTTCAAGCGAGATTTTTTTTGTTAGGTTCGTTTTTAAATTCCGGACTTGATGACGCTGGTTTGGACGAATTCTGAGACGGGCGAATTTTTGGGTTTAAATCGGGTTTAAATTCGATTTAAATTCAAAAGGTGAGTGTTTTGACCCACTCACAACTACTAGAAGCTTTTATGTTTGTTAAATAAATTTTAGAAATGAATAGAAATTTATTTATGAGCTTTTGGCATGTTATTTCATTCATATCTGTAGAATTGCATTTTATTGAATGTAACTGTTAATTTAATTGATTTATTGCGTGTTAATGGGCTGTTAGAAATTATTGTTTGCATATGAACTGCTAGTTAACAGTTATGTCAATTATCACTGAATATAAATTGTTAGATTAATAGTTGATAAATATAATTTGAAATAAAACTGCCAATTATTACCTGTTGTATATTACCAAACATATATTGTTATTGATTGATATTGCTTGATGGTTGTGATTGGATGATGGATGTGTTATTGAATGGATGTTTTATTTGATATCATTAAACTGCAAGTTAGTATGCATTTTTCCATTTCATTCGGGATTGCGGTTTGAAATGATATACAACCGCAGTTTTATTTTTAAATTGCGGATTGAAATGATAAATATCCGTATCACTTGACCATAGGATAGAAAACTATATACAGGCACCGCGGTCTATATATAACTATTTTTATTGTGATTTCTATGGTTTGGATGGAATACGGTTTATAATAATCTTAAATTTTATAATGTATAATATTTTTCTTCCATATTTATATACATATGAAGTTGAAATTTTTGAAATTAAAAGGTGTATAAATTCCCTTAGTAAAACGGAAGAAAATTTAGAAAATGGAGTTTGATAAATTTATATCCTATGTTTAAATGTTAAGTTGGAAATTTTAAGATTTGATATTTATAATTGGATTTTTCCCAAAATAAATTGAAATGAATATTCTAGTAAAATTTGAATTTGGAAATATATATATATATTACTAGAAATTGAAGTCTTATTAATTATGGATTCTATGTGAATATTCAAGGCTAATTAATAGAACATTTGGTTTGAAAGAATAAAATCCAACTTTAGTTGAAATATTTATACTCAAAATGGATATACGTATATATATGAATTTATTGAAATGGTTTTGGAACTTGAAGCGATATTAAATTTTGGTTTTAACTTTAAATAAAGAAATGTATTGTAAAGCCACGAGAAATATTTCTTTTCAAAGTAACATTTAAGTTAAACCACTTATTTTATATACTGTTGAATATCCAAACCATTTAGTTTGAAAGTAATGGTTTTAAAAACTATGGATTTCGAAGTATTATGTTGAAAGTTAATATTCAAATATTTGGTTACAAGGAATTATAAATTTTAAAAGTGGCATAATTTTTTTGAAAAGATTTATATTTGGGAAATGATATCATTGATTTGGGTTTTATAAAAATAATATCAAAATGAATCTTTTTGTGGTTTTAAAGAAGAAATGATATCGTAATATTATGGTTTTGAAATGGATTATATTCTGGTTTTAAAGTATAAACTATTTTTAAATGACCGCGGTGTTATAATAACGATGGGTTGGCAAAGAGACCGGGATCGGATATGGACATACTCTCTGTCGATACCGAAAACCACTTTGACTAACCGTGTACGCGGTGGAGATTCCAGAATGAAGTAGGTGGTGGCGACGTTTCCTGTAAGGTAAATACGTGGACCCAACTCCCGTGAGTTGGCATAAGGTGGCTAAAACAGGAGCGATTCTCAGGCCAATGAGGTCATTCCTCTGATCGGACGCTCCTCTTCGATATTATACTTTGACTTGGATTGATTCAGTGGCCACTTCTATATTTTGATTTTGGGGAGTTAGTCCGAGGTGGGCGGTAACTGCGGCTACGCGTTTCCACCAGCCTGGATAGCAATTGGTATATCTACCCTGGCATTGCCTAGTTGTGCCGTGTCACCTACCATATCGAGCCTTTACTACGAGTTTCTATTTGTGTCGTACCTATGGAGTATCCTCTGGTAGCTTCCCGATCAGGAGGTATTACGGTACTGTATAGACTATTGGCATTTTACGTGTTAAGGTGGAAAATGTAAAGCCTTAACGCTATTTAAAAGTAAGTTTATTTTACAATTAGACACTATTATAATAGCGCAATATACTACATAGTAAATAGTTTAACGGATCCTTAGGAGATGTAAATCCCGAGCATCTCTTGAGTTACTGTACTCATATTTATTTCTGTTTATTTAACTCACATAAGATTTTCTAGTCTGACTCGAGTGTTTTTGTCTTTTCAAATTCGCTCGGGTCAGTCCGAGCGTTTCAGGATAGCAGATTTTAGCTTTGGAGGACGAAGACGAAGAATCAGTATTATTTTATATATAGTATTGCACCACACTCTTTCTATTCCGCTGCATTGCTTGTATTGGTATGTGTAACTCTGATATTTATTGTAAAAGAAGAGTCAAGCTTTTGTAAATTGTTTATGAATTGTATATTTGTTATTATATTTTATCCTTCCGCTGTGAGATTCTATTTTCGTTTTATTTCTTCTCTATTTTTCTTATTTACCCCATAACAATCCGCCCTTGCGTATGCTTTGAATTGGCACGAGTGTCGGTTTAAAGTGTGCGAAAAGGCGGGACGTTACAGATATTGGAGTGGTTTCTTCACCACCGCTCAAGAGATATTGGAGTGGTTTCTTCACCACCACTCAAGAGATAACGGAGTGGTTTCTTCACCACCGCTCATGATGTTTCATTCATATGTATATTTCCTAGGTATTGCTTTTCTATATTGGTTCTTTGAAGCCACACGAAATATAGTGTTTACCTTGCGGAACTCGTATTTATCGGTATTTGTTGTTTGCCTTTATGGCTTGCTTTGGGATATTCTTATCCTTTGTTTCTATATGTTGCCGATGATATGAGGCTTGATCTGTATGGTTCATCTTTCGTTAGATGATTGTGTTATCTCTTTCAGAGATATCTATTATGCTTTGTAACCTTGCAGGTTTATGATTGTTCAGTTTATTTAACTGATTTGTTATCTAGACTGACCCGTGTATTTTATACTCGGGTCAGACCGAGATGTTTCAGGTTAGGTGCTTTGGACTTAGCCTATTTTGCTTCCGCATGGACTATCCGCTGACTCCTTTTTGTCTTAAGCTTTTTGTGTAGTCCTTTCTGTTATAACTCTGATATGTATTCTATTGACTCGTCTGTATATTGTGGTTTGCTATACCACTTGACATGAATTATTTTGTATACTCTCTTATGTATCTATATATGTGTATATGATGGTTTACTGTTCTGTGATGTAGATTGCATTTGAGTTGTTATATTCTGTTCTGATAGATCCTATAGCCATTGTAGTCTTGCTTTAAATATTTATTGAATACGTCGAACTGTTTGTAAATCTACTTTTCGACGTGTTTAGTGAATAGTTAAGGTAAGATTACACATGGTCGCTCCTATCCAGCCTTATTCTCCGTGTTAGCAGACGGTATTATCTATACAATACTCTTTGCTAACGTGGGTATAGAGGTGGGGCGTCACAACATATATCATCCGTGAGCAATATCAATCTAATCGCTTATTCGATCACACAATTTCGCTTCCAAACAAGTATCGTTCACACGACTCTCTAGTACGGACTCAGATTTGGTTCCTTGATTGGAAACAGTTACTTTCCTTGCATATCCATATACTATGATAGAGAATTCCAGAATCAAATTAAAAATCCATATCTAGGGTTCGCCGTCGAAAATCGAGTGAAAAATCCTAACTTGGATCGATATAAATCATCTCGAAATTTTGTGCTCGAATTTGGATCAAATCGTTATGCGAATAAAATAATATACGTACAATCTCACGTATTACCTTCCAATGGATTTTCTATCCAATTTATCTATACTAAATTATTTTATTGACTTCTACTTTTTTTCACTTAATACTCACAATCCATTATTCAGTTAGTATATTCATTTCTTTACCTAGCATATTCTTTAACATTATTTTTCTCAAACATCATATCGAAGAATTTGCTTACTCAAGTTCATTTTAAACATTCTATATAATTTAATTAAACTCAATTTCCTTTCCCAATTGATTCTTAGCTATACCTAATTCTTTGGTTTACATTTACTCCATATTCATAGTTTCAGTTAATACAAATTTATTTGTGGAACATTTTATTAGTCATCACTTTAGTTTATAGTCATTCCATAAAAGTCTAACTTCTCATATATGACTTTTCTTAGTTTACAGTTATCTTAAAGGTTACAAATTCAATTATTTTTTTCTATGCAATTTATATTTATTTTCTATAACCAATTTACAAAAGATATTATACAATTCATTTGTCTTCTTTCTTAAGTTCACTTACTTGTTCCTTTTATCCATTCATCATTTCATGTTATTATTTATGTATATAACCATTTTATCACAACCAAATTTTCATTTATATACATTTTAATTCCTTTTTGTGTTTTCCGTACTTGTATACTTCAATTATTTTCAGGTTCTGTTTATTTGTACAATATCTCATTACATATCCAAAACATTATTTCAACTTCTTAATATTTGGTAAGTCATATTATATGTTATTAGAATAAAAATTCGGTATTATACAAATTTATAGAATTTCATTTTTCTTGATTAGAATGTACACAATTTAATTTGTTTAAATCCTCTTTACCTTTCAACTTTAAAGTTTTCCCAAAACAATAAGCTTAGATATTTTAGTCCTCTTATTTTATAAATTCTGATTATTCACATTTCATTCAAATAATTTGAAAATTACTAATTAACATAACTTAGAAATTTAAATGCCTGGTTCTTTTCAAATCGTTTGAAATAAACATATACACTTATATCCTTTTAATATATCAAATCATACCTTTGGAATTTAAACCAAAACCCATTTACCCAAAATAATTTCGAAGAAAAGCAAAGCTTCCTAGAAGTCTACCCCACTTTGAGACCCGAAAATGAACGTCGATGATGCTGCGCAGTCATCGCCGAAATTATTTTCCAGCGACATAAGAGAGGAGTACTGAATTCATTCTTTCCTTTAAAAATCCTTTCAAAATATTTGCATAAACAATTTTCAACAAATATTACTATATATTTCTTCAAAACTATGAGGACCATTTTTCAAAACCTCCGGGTCTTTAAATTCAATATTTTCCAATTTAAATCTATTTTAAATTTATAAGTCACCTTTATAAAATATCTTATAGGATTTTTTCTTAAAACATTCCACAAGTTGTTTTATTACTGTTCATTTTGTAATTCATCTTATTTATTAAATTACAATATCCAGTTTATGATAATAACTAATATTTTAATTCCTAACAACCAGGTAAGCTAGATAAGTCACAATAAATTTCTGAAAATTTTTCTTTATATACAAAATATAATTAGAGTAAAATTATTTCATTTACCCAATTTCAAAACAATACTATGTCGAATTGTTCTGTTTAAGTGTTTAGAGATCCCTATCAATGACGTTAATTACTCGTATTGACCAGAATCCATAAGCCACTCAACAAATCAACCGACACAATATAAAACATTTTATATCACTAACAAATACACTCTCTCATATATATATATATATATATATATATATGTATATTCACTCAGCGACTCATCATAGGCTATTACTACCCTACTTATAAAGAGTCATACCCCACAAAGCTAAAGTTATCGCTAAACCAAAGCTCTGATACCAACTGTAACGATCCGCCTTTTTGGGCAGTTTAAACCGACGATCAAATACACATGCCGATTCCAAACCATTCAAAAGGGCATATGGTTATTGGGGTAAATAAAAAAAGAAAAGAAAGAGAAATAAAGGAAATGAAACAACACAGAATCTCGCAGCGGAACAATAAAATATATTAGTCAAATAAACAGTTCATGAAGCTGTTTACTATACTTTGACAATTATTTATACAACATCTATCAGAGTTATCCATATACAATAGAACAATTAAAATAATATAGCATATAGCATGATGCAAGGGTAATAATAGTAATAGTATACCAAATCTTCGTCTTCATCCTCCAGAATAGATCTTCAAAAATCTGAAAACTCAGGACTGACCCGAGCGTAATGAAAATACAAAACACTCGAGTCAGGACTAAAATATCCTTATGAAAGTTAAATCAATCGTAAATAAATATGAGTGTAACGGCGTCAGAGATGTTTACGGGGTTTTACATCTCATATCCAGTGTCAACGTGCGTGCAATAACTTAAGAGATGTTACGGGATTTTCCATCTCTCAAGGATCCGTTAAACTATCTACTATGTAGTACAATACGCTAAGTAGATAATGCCTATCAGTAATATAAAGTATCAAAATAGCGTTAAGGCGTTACCATAATCCCCCTTAACACATTTTTATAATGCCATAGTCTATACAGCACCGTAAGCCCCACCGTAAACTGGTGGCTATCAGAGGGTACCCCATAGGTATAACACAAAACATAACGTAGTGGTCGCGAATAGGATAATCAGCATGACAAGGTACACGAGGCGATACCAAATAGGATACTAGTAGTTGCGTGATCCGGACTGATGTTGGTCATAGCCAGCAGCTACCCCAACACCGCGAAACAACACTCCCAAATCAAGGGGTGCACCCAAATCGCATCACAAATGTAATAGATATGGTATCGAAGAAGTGTGTCCGCTAGAGGTGGCGAACCTCAATGGCCCGGCACTGCTCCTGTTTTAGTCATGTCAGGGGTCATCCAATAATCGTTCTCTTTCTTCAGTCAACGCATTCACCAAACCATCCACTTCATTCTGGATCAACACTACGCGTATAATAGTTATTAAAGTGGTTTTCGGTATCAACAGAGAGTATGTCCATATCCGATCCTAGTCTCTTTAATAATTACGTATTATTACACCGTTGGCTCTTTTACATTTCAAATCGATTCATATTTGATATCAAAATATCATATTCGCTTCAAAAATCAAATCCATTCCAAATATCATCATATCTATTAAAATGTCAGATTCTGTTTCAAAAATCAATTTTCGTCTCAATATCTTATTTCGATTTCAAAATCAATTCGGATTTCAATTTAGGTTGCAACTTCATTTAACCCAATTCGTATTTATATTCAACATTTAAATATAAACATTTCACCTTATTGACCAGCTTAGAATTTTAGAAGATAGTTTTAAGGAGTTTAAAAGTAGTTTTAAATAATTAAAATAGTTAAAAATACTTAAAATCTTTAAATGGATTTGAAATAGATAAATTAGTTTAAAATAATTTAAATCGGGTTAAGTAGATTTAAAATAGATTAAAATAGTTTAAGTATTCAAAATGGTTTATATAACTGAGTAATTTGAAAAACAAAATAAAACAGCTTCACACCAAACCATTTCAATTATAACTTCCCAATTCAAAACAATTTCAAATTTCCGTTCTACCGATTCAATTTCGATTTCGATTCAATCAACGTCAACTTTGACTTCAAATTTATTAAATTTTATATTCACTTCAATTTATTCAATTTCAATTTATATCGATTTTTAGCTTGATTTTTCAAAATATCAATTTATAACACTTAACAAATTTATCCTTCAATATTCAAATTTAAATCCCAATTACAAATATGATTCAATTTCAAGCTCAATTTCAAAATATCATTTTATATCGCTTTTACTTAGTAATATTCAAAGCTCGAATTAAGGTTAAATCTTTAAACAAATCAATTTTCGAAATTTAATCATATCCTGATTTTAAATTCCAAAGTCTCCACTTTAATTATTTAACAATTTCCTTTAACCAAAATTTATTTCAACATTCCAAACTCAATTTTTTCGATAAATTCGATTTCTATAAACTGATTTCTATTTATAACTTTTAAATCAAAACATTAAATAAATTTCAAATCGACGATTTTTAAAATTATTAATTTAGCCAATTCGGTGTCCGTATATAATTTTCTATCCTATAGCCAAGTAATTATTTATTTCAATTAAATTCAGGGATGAGTATATATTACTTAAACCAATCACAGTGCCATATGTATGCATAACAGTATATATAGGCAAATAAACATCCAAACATTTAAATATCAACCAATAACATCCATCAAAATACATCATCCAATAGACAATACAATTCATGGCAGTTTCATAGTTATCAATGTCAGGTAATTTAATCGCAATTCAATTTTAATTTCAATTTAACTGTCAATTTAAATTTTTCAACGGTGAATTCAAATGACAATTAAATTTTATCAAACAACGACAAAAAAATTCATAAGACTTCATAATGTCAAATTTAACAAGCATAAAGATATTCAGTACGTTGTGAGCGTTATAAAACACTCACCTTGATTTCAATGCAGTCCCAGCGTTTTATTTCGAATAAAATTAAACGAGCGTTTTATTTTACCCGAAATTTTCACTAGCCCCAAACGATTCCAATCCAGCTCCATTGCGTAGTGCTCGTCCATATGATTCCATTGCAACTGGTTTAGTGCATTTTCGACCTCGTATGAACAAATTATAGCTTTACAAAGTTTGAACGATTTAAATATAACTAATATATAATATCCTTTATTATTTTTACCCTAAACAATCAGGGCCGCACGTCCCTTATGACCCAGATCCAAGCCGTGCATTTCCTTCTTCCTCCAAGTCGCGTTCTTGCTCCAGATAATAAAACACGCAACCTTAAACCCAATTCACGGACTAGGGTTCAAGGCCGCACTCTCATCGTTGACCTTGAAGACGATCAACAAGCGCCATATTGAAGTCCATCACCCCCTCTACCTTCGGCATGAGCACCATGAAGCTCGGCCTCCCCCAAAGGCCTTGAAAAGCGTGCGAACGGCAGGAAGTCGCGGCCCCCTACTCCCCCATGTTGCTCGAAACTCGATCATCTCCGTATGATTTGCTAGATCTCCTTGCCCTCTTCGAGTTTGCAGTTGACAACTTTCGTTAATACTGAGTGGATCGAGAGAAAAATGAGGGGGAAGATGACAACATTTCAGCCATTGATTGCTATAGGAGGCGGCCGACTATAGAAGAAGCCCTAATTTTTTTTATTTGAGAATAAAGGGGCTATTTATAGGAAACGACGAATACTATCCATCCGGCTTTTCAAACTCCGAATTTCGCACGATAACTGACGTTCCTAGGGTTTATCCCGCGTTCCGGACACAATGGAACATGTTTCGGAAGCTAATTCCATCGTATGCGCGAGTTATGGAAATAAACGATCGATTTTAAATTAAACCGATTAAACGAATTTCTATGCCTTTTGGCTCGCCCCGGACAAACGGTAAATCTGATTGACACGAAATTTGAAATCTTACAATAATATCACATTACGGATCCGATGAAACTAGTTTCGCCGAAATCCGAGAACGTTTGAAAAATGACTATTTTAATGTAACAACCCTGTATTTTGTAATTATTTTATTGTATATTTTAATTATTTTAATATAAAATTTTGATTTTTAAAAAAAAATTATTTTCCTTATTTGGAATGATTAAATTTTTTATTTAAATATAAATCTTGATTTTATATGATGTTATAATTCCAAACTTGTGTAAGTTGAATATTTGCCTGAAATGCTGATTTTGGTCAAAATAGTCAAACTGTTACTTTTGACTTAAAATTTTAAAAGTTTAAAAATTTAAATTTTTTCTTTTATTATGAAAGTACATGAAATTCTAAGAACACCACTTTTCATTTCGTGGAAATCGGATGTAAATTGTGAAAGTTATACCCTTTACAATATTGTGCGTATATAGGGTTATTTAACAATGACTATTTTAAATTGTATAAATTACTTCTTCTTGGTTATATTTTATTTTAATATGTGATAATATGTTTTATTATTTATATTTTGGCTTTTAAGTATTTTTAAAATGATAATATAAATTTTCTAAAGTTTATTTGAATTTATTTCAATTTATAAAGCCTAGTTAGTATTTACTGCATTTTTCTTTATTTAAAATTCTGTTTAATTAAAATTCAATTATTATTTTACCTTGAAAATATTTTTGGAATCATTTTAATTCAAATTTTATTTTAGAATAATTTTATAATGAAATGTATAATTCTCCAATACTAACAGTGATTTATTCACAATTTTAGAACACTGTTTGGTATTTTAAGCCATTTTCTTAATTTAAATCCTATTTAATTAAAATTTAATTATTTATTTTAGATATTTATTCTTATTTCTGATTTTTTATCTTTATTTCTCAGTTTATATGTATTTATAAAATTACAAAGCATATATATGGGATTTGAAAGGTTTAAAGGCTAGAAACGGAATGTCGTTTCACGTTTCTTTTGTCATCAATGCATCAGTTATTTTAGCCACTCCTTACTCTATCTCCAGCCGACTTCTCTTTCTCATTTTTCATGAAATTTCCTCTGTCTCAAACCCTAAAAAAAAAAAAAAAGGGGATCATGGCCTCCATCTTGCAAAATTTGGTAAGTTCTTCTTCTTCTCCTTCTTGTTTTCCTATTTCCTAAATGATTTTTCACCTTGTTCTCAACTTGTTTGATCAGCTCCTCCCCAACCAGATCTGGTCCGACCTCCACCACACCCTTTCTCTGATCATTACCCACCCTACTACACCACCAAGTCAGGCCGAACTCATCTATGGCAAGGAGCACCACAAAAACCCACCAAAACCACCAACTTGTTGGAAAACCGAGCCGACATTGCCACAACCAACTTCCACCACCCATAGCCGCCACCTACATGACCACCACCACCTCCAGAACCTCCAGCACCCTCTGCCACGTCATCACCTTGGACCCCACTCCTCTGGACCTGACCATATAGCCCATGGCCGAACCCTTTTGTAGCAAAGAGATGATGAAACATTGCCTTGTATTGATAGTTGTTGCACCTATATCTTCACTCCATCAAACACAAGCTAGGCCGACCCTATAGGGACCCAAACCAGACCCTAAGGCATGCCATGGCCGAGCTAAACCAACCCCTAGCTGAAGCATGTGAAGTTGAGAACAAGTGCAAACCATTTGATGTTGTTTTGGACACTAATTCCTATGTTGTTTTGTGATAATTCATGTTGTAACTCCTCCATCTTCATCCACTTGTTGCCATGTGTTTTGATGCTAAATCCAAGTCATGTTGACACCTAGGCTAAGCCTAGTGTGATGAGAACAAGCCCATTTGATCATGTGACAAGCCATGTTGTCGTGGTCAGGAACTTTCATGTTAAAGCTGGGTAATGTTCTTTGTTGAGTTAAAAATTTCCATTTCGTTTCAATTCGTATTTTGTATTGAATGCATATGTTTCTATGGTCTTGTTTATTTGTTGAATACAAGATATCAAGGCACCCCATTCATTCAATTCAAATCGTGTTGTCATGCTTCTGAAATCGCTCTTGTGTTTGTTGTTTTGGTCTCTAGCTTTGAAAAGGTGAGTCTTTCTCACTCTGACATTTATACTTATGAAAAGTGAATTGATGACAAGCGTTTAGTAATGTAAAATATTTATGCAAGTTAATGATGATCATATGATATGCTATGCCATGTTATTACCATGTTATTACCATGTTAAAACTGTTAATTTTCACCTGACATCTGATATATGACTGTATATTGTGATATTGACCTTGTTTATATTATTCTGTATATGATCACACTGCAAGTTCCCTGTTAGAATAAAATCGTTATGGGCTGAAATAATAGGCCTAAATGGTTTTAAATTATTCATTTTTACTTGAGATTGCGGGTTTGAAATGATAGAACCCGGATTTGTTACTTTTAACCGCGGATTGAAATGATACATGTCCATATCACTTTACCTAGCGTAGAAAACTATATACAGACCCGTGGTTATTCTATAAAGTGTTTTGAATATTTTTAAGTATTTTAAAAATATAAATATATGAAATTTGATTTAAATAGATTTTGAAAGGTTTTAAAATAAATAAAATATGATTTTTCTATGTGTTTAAAATGTAATTTATGAATTGTTTAACTGGATTTCTGAAATATAACTTATGTTTGAAATTTGGAATTTTGACTAAAAATGATATTTAAGTTATATGAATAAAATGGACTTTAATTATATTTGAAAAATGGTAAATATGATAAATTGATTTATATTTGAATTTAAGTGATTTATTAAAGAATTTTTGATTTTTCTATAAATTTAAGTGGTTGAATAAATGACTGTTGAAAAATGAAATTTTAAAAGATAACTTGACTTGAAAATGTGAAATTTGAGTTTTAACTAAAGATGTTAAATTAATTAAATAAATTGGAAGTCTAGTTAAATTTGTGAAATGGTAATATAAATCTGAAATGTTAAGTTTATTTGTTGAAAAGTGAAGAAACGTATAAGTTTTAATTTATGAAAGAAACGTATAAGTTTTAATTTATGAAAGAAACGTATAAGTTTTAATTTATGAAAGAAACGTATAAGTTTTAGTTTATGAAAGGAACGTATAAGTTTTAGTTTATGAAAGAAACGTATAAGTTTTAGTTTATGAAAGAAACGTATAAGTTTTAGTTTATGAAAGAAACGTATAAGTTTTAGTTTGTGAAAGAAACGTATAATTTTTAATTTATGAAAGAAACGTATAGGTTTTAATTTATGAAAGACACGTATGGTGTTCTAATTAATGATAGGAACATGTAAATTCCTAAGTAATGAACGAAAGGTATAAGTTTTAATTAATGAAAGAACGTATGGTGTTCTAATTAATGATAGGAACATGTAAATTCCTAATTAATGAAAGAAAGGTATAAGTTTTAATTAATGAAAGAACGTATGGTGTTCTAATTAATGATAGGAACATGTAAATTCCTAATTAATGAAAGAAAGATATATTAATTAATGAAAGAAACGTGTAAAGTCCTAATTAATGAGAGAACATGAAAGTTTTAATTAATGCAAGAACATGTAAAGTTTTAATTAAGAAAGAAACATGTAAAGTTTTAAGTAGTGTGGTATTGATTTAAATTAATAAAAGTTTATTATTGTAATAGGAATATAAAATTTAAAACGTACATTTGACACGTTGATTTTAATCAATGTAATGGTGTATTTTAAATTGATTAAAATGATAAATGTTACATACTATAATAATAAAATGTAAGTTGATAACGTACATTTGATAAGCAAGTTTTAATTTATGTGAATGGCATACTTTAAATGATTAAAATAATAAAGTTTCTTTATTGTAATAATAATGTAAGTTAATAAGGTGCTTTTAACTTAACATAAGAATTTCGGTTTAAATTGTATATTACAGTAAGAAAGTTTATTTAACTATATGGCTATGATAAATTGACATGTTAAAATTTTAAGCTTATCAATACTTTGATTATATACCATGTAAAGTGGAAAGTAGTACATTCCAAAAATGCTATAATTCCTTAAGGTAACATTTTCAAAATGCTATGATAATTTAAAGGAATATTTCAAGTTTAATAAATTTAAAGAAATATATAATGATTTGAAAATTAGGGTTTTATTTGAATGATATAATATTGATTTTTTTTTTTGAAATGGAAATGATACAATTGTGATATTGTTTTGAAATGAGTATGATATTTTGGTCTTGAAAGTATAAATTATTTGAAATAAATATCCATGGGTTATAATAACGATTGGTTGTTAAAGAGACCGGGATCGGATATTGTCTTATAGCCGGCCAATACCGAAAACCAGTTTAACAACTGTGTACGCGGTGGAGATTCCAGAATGAAGTAGGATGGTGGCGACGTTCTCGAGGTATATTACGTGGACCCAACTCCCGTGAGTTGGCATATATGACTAAAACAGGAGCTATACCGGGCTACACAAAGGGTCGCACCCTTTCATCGAGCATGCTCCATCGGAAACTATTCTATTTACTGTTGTGATTCGATTCGGTGGCGCCACTTTGATTCGGGGGTAATGTTCGAGGTGGGCAGAAGCTGCTGGCTTGCCGTCACCACCGGTCCGGGAGTGCAAACGGTGTATCCACCCTGGCATTTCCTTACGTGCCGTGTCATATCCTTATATCGATCCCACTACGATTTTTGGTTTTAAAGATCCGACCGCGTTAAGGTTCACCATCCCCTTAACGCTATTTTCTATATGATTATACTTTACTGATTAGACACTACTGTATATAGCGTATATTACTACATAGTAAATAGTTTAACGGATCCTTAGAGGATGGGCGGTCCCAAGCATCCTTTAAGTTACTGATGCATTTTGTTACTGTTCACTTGAGTTGATTTACAGTTTATAAGTATTTATGTCCTGACTCGAGGGTTTTGTGTTTTGCTTTACGCTCGAGTCAGATTGATTGAGTTAGCATTCAAGATTCACCTTCGGAGTTGGAGCTTCCTTGAAGATCCAGCCATCTATTTTGATTCAGTATCCAGTGTTTCAGTGATGTATCTTGTTACTCTTCTGTTGTATCTCATTTAACTCTGATGTGTCTTATTTTTTTATATAGTAGCTTCATGAACTACTATCTCTTTTTACTTCCGCTGCATTATTATATACTCTGTGTCTGTGATCTGTGATTATTATTTACTGTATATTCTGAGATTTGCCAAAAAAAATATTTACAACGCGGTATTTTGAGAAATTCAATTCCGGCATGAGTGTCTACCTATACACTTGTAATGGATGCAAATGGTTGAAAATACTGGGCCGTTACAGTTGGTATCAGAGCTTTGGTAGCTCTAGGCAAAACTCAGCATATGGAGTGAATGTATTTACAGAATCACTTTCATTCGAGTTTGAATCTCTCCCTTTTGACTCGATTCCTTTGAATTTTGGAACATTCACTACGGTTCCAAAATCCATTTGTATCCCTCACTATTCATCTTCTTTTGACTCTGGAGCATTCCATAACTCCACTTCGAATGATCTTTCTAGTGAGTCGGCGGTCACGCCAATTTCAAAATTTAATTGAAAAAGGGGGAAAACTCCTTTGCAGTTAGCATCGATTCACCAGAGATTCTTATCTATTCTTGGTTTAGATGCCAATATCTTTTGTTATTTCAAACTCTAACTCTTTAGATCGAATGTAGATTTACCCTAGAAAAATCAACATTGATCTTATTCTTTAAGTCACGGTTGACCCGGTTAAGGTTGCCCGTGATTTATATAAGCTTATCCATCTTCCTATTCTGTTATTTAATCATGTCATCCTTGTTTCCAACTTATTTTTAAACCATAATCTCCTTTGATTTGTGTTAATCAAAAATTTGAATCTCTATCCTTCTTTGAAAATCTATTCATGTATAGTGTATTTGTAAACTAGTATTTAAAATTAAAATGTTTTATATATTGTGTTGTTTGAGTTGTTGATGTTGAGTTGGGTTTCTGATCGATACGTCTGATCAGCGCTATCGATAAGATTTCCAAAACACTTTGACAGAACATATGGACACAATATATTTTAAAAAAAAAAATTGGTTAATGAAATAAATTTTGATATATAAGTAAATTTATGGAACTTAATGAAATGATTTAAATTGATAATTTGAAATGATAATACTTGATTTATCATTTATTGTTCTACAAATAGATCTATAAATATTTGTTTATAAATTTATTTGGGAACTGAAATGAATTTAAAACAAGAATTTGAGGATTTAAATTTCGATTATTTCGAACTTTGGTTTAAAGTTTTAAAGGGTTATATTATTCAAAGTATTTTGAATAGAATTTGTTTTCAAAGAATTTTAAAGGTTTAAAATTAGTGCTTTTCTCTTTGTCGCTGGAAAATAACTTCGGTGATGATCGCGACATCATCGACGTTCATTTTCGAGTTTCGAAGTTAGGAGACTGTTCTGTAGTCTTGCTGCAGCTTTGTTTTAGGATATTAAATTGATTTGAATTTATAAAATATGACTTGATTTATAATATATATATATATATATATATATATATATGATTGAAATTTGATTTGACATATTATATATGTATATATATTATTTCTTATCTCTAAATGGTTTGAAGAAACCGGAAATTTAATTCTTAAATTCTATTTTTAAAGAATAATTTCAATTATAAAAAGAAAATAATTTTTTTTTGAATAAATGATTTAAGCTTGAGATAATTTAATTGGAAAGTTTTATTTGTATAAAACAATTGCATTCAAATATAACTTACTTTAATTTTAGAAGTTAACAATGTAATTGGATAATATACAATATAAAAGATTTTATGAATAAAATTTGAGTGGTTATAATAAATGTTATACACTTAATTTTTAATTATAAAATGATTAACAGAGGTAAATATAATAAAGGGAAATTGAATAACTTACAATAAAATAATGTTAAAAGAACTAAGAATAAAATAAAGCAGTTATAATAAGTGTAAGTATATTTAACATAAGTGATAAATATATTAAGTGGAATAAATTTAATTTTAATTAGGACTAAAGAAGAATTAAATTTATTAAGTACATTGTGAGTGTAATAAATGATTATTTTTCAAACCCATGGTTTTAAAAATTGCTAATTTAAGATGATTGGATAATAAGATAATGAAATTTGAGATAGTTCAGATTTATTTAACTTATGTAAAGATTTATTCTCTATTTAAGTTGAAATTTCCATGCTTTCAAATCTAATTCCTTATTTTGCTTTCCAAACTATCTTTTGGTTGTCCTTATCATCATTATCTTGCTATAGATTGGTATAGGCATCTTTCTATAATCTTTCTGTTAGAAATCTTTCTATAATCTTTAATAGATCTTTGGTAATCATTTTGAATCCACCTTTTCGTGCTTGTGTTCTTGATTTGATCACCTCCACCTTGTTAAACTTACCTATAACAATAGTTACTAGGTATAATCTCAATCTTCTTGTTACCTTGTCCAAATCTTGTCTCATTCTATTTTTTCTGTGCTTTCCCGTACCTCGTTCCTTTTCGGAGACGAAAAGTTTTGAGTGGGGGAGAGTGTAACAACCCTGTATTTTGTAATTATTTTATTGTATATTTTAATTATTTTAATATAAAATTTTGATTTCAAAAAAAACTTATTTTACTTATTTGGAATGATTAAATTTTTTTATTTAAATATAAATCTTGATTTTATATGATGTTATAATTCCAAACTTGTGTAAGTTGAATATTTGCCTGAAATGCTGATTTTGGTCAAAATAGTCAAACTGTGACCTTTAACCTAAAATTTTAAAAGTTTAAAAATTTAAAATTTTCTTTTATTACGAAAGTACATGAAATTCTAAGAACTCCACTTTTTGTTTCGTGGAAATCGGATGTAAATTGTGAAAGTTATACCCTTTACAATATTGTGCGTATATAGGGTTATTTAACAATGACTATTTTAAATTGTATAAATTACTTCTTCTTGGTTATATTTTATTTTAATATGTGATAATATGTTTTATTATGTATATTTTGGCTTTTAAGTATTTTTAAAATGATAATATAAATTTTCTAAGGTTTATTTGAATTTATTTCAATTTATAAAGCCTAGTTGGTATTTACTGTATTTTTCTTTATTTAAAATTCTATTTAATTAAAATTCAATTATTATTTTACCTTGAAAATGTTTTTGGAATCATTTTAATTCAAATTTTATTTTAGAATAATTTTATAATGAAATGTATAATTTTCCAATACTAACAGTGATTTATTCACAATTTTAGAACACTGTTTGGTATTTTAAGCCATTTTCTTAATTTAAATTCTATTTAATTAAAATTTAATTATTTATTTTAGATATTTATTCTTATTTCTGATTTTTTATCTTTATTTCTTAGTTTATATGTATTTATAAAATTACAAAGCATATATATGGGATTTGAAAGGTTTAAAGGCTAGAAACGTAATGTCGTTTCACGTTTCTTTTGTTATCAATGCATCAGTTATTTTAGCCACTCCTTACTCTATCTCCAGCCGACTTCTCTTTCTCATTTTTCACGAAATTTCCTCTGTCTCAAACCCTAAAAAAAATAAAAGGGGATCATGGCCTCCATCTTGCAAAATTTGGTAAGTTCTTCTTCTTCTCCTTCTTGTTTTCCTATTTCCTAAATGATTTTGCACCTTGTTCTCAACTTGTTTGATCAGCTCCTCCCCAACCAGATCTGGTCCGACCTCCACTACCCCCTTTATCTGATCATTACCCACCTTACTACACCACCAAGTCAGGCCGAACTCATCTATGGCAAGGAGCACCACAAAAACCCACCAAAACCACCACCTTGTTGGAAAACCGAGCCTAGATTGCCACAACCACCTTCCACCACCCATAGCCGCCACCTACATGACCACCACCACCTCCAGAACCTCCAGCACCCTCTGCCATGTCATCACCTTGGACCCCACTCCTCTGGACCTAACCATATAGCCCATGGCCGAACCCTTTTGTAGCAAAGAGATTATGAAACATTGCCTTGTATTGATAGTTGTTGCACCTATATCTTCACTCCACCAAACACAAGCTAGGCCGACCCTATAGGGACCCAAACCAGACCCTAAGACATGCCATGGCCGAGCTAAACCAACCCCTAGCTGAAGCATGTGAAGTTGAGAACAAGTGCAAACCATTTGATGTTGTTTTGGACACTAATTCCTATGTTGTTTTGTGATAATTCATGTTGTAACTCCTCCATCTTCATCCACTTGTTGCCATGTGTTTTGATGCTAAATCCAAGTCATGTTGACACCTAGGCTAAGCCTAGTGTGATGAGAACAAGCCCATTTGATCATGTGACAAGCCATGTTGTCGTGGTCAGGAACTTTCGTGTTAAAGCTGGGTAATGTTCTTTGTTGAGTTAAAAATTTCCATTTCGTTTCAATTCATATTTTGTATTGAATGCAAATGTTTCTATGGTCTTGTTTATTTGTTGAATACAAGATCATTATTAAGGCTCCCCATTCATTCAATTCAAATCGTGTTGTCGTGCTTCTGAAATCGCTCTTGTGTTTGTTGTTTTGGTCTCTAGCTTTGAAAATGTGAGTCTTTCTCACTCTGACATTTATACTTATGAAAAGTGAATTGATGACAAGTGTTTAGTAATGTAAAATGTTTATGCAAGTTAATGATGATCATATGATATGCTATGCCATGTTATTACCATGTTAAAACTGTTAATTTTCACCTGACATCTGATATATGACTGTATATTGTGATATTGACCTTGTTTATATTATTCTGTATATGATCACACTGCAAGTTCCCTGTTAGAATAAAATCGTTATGGGCTGAAATAATAGGCCTAAATGGTTTTAAATTATTTATTTTTACTTGGGATTGCGGGTTTGAAATGATAGAACCCGGATTTGTTACTTTTAACTGCGGATTGAAATGATACATGTCCGTATCACTTTACCTAGCGTAGAAAACTATATACAGACCCGTGGTTATTCTATAAAGTGTTTTGAATATTTTTAAGTATTTTAAAAATATAAATATATGAAATTTGATTTAAATAGATTTTGAAAGGTTTTAAAATAAATAAAATATGATTTTTCTATGTGTTTAAAATGTAGTTTATGAATTGTTTAAATGGATTTCTGAAATATAACTTATGTTTGAAATTTGGAATTTTGACTAAAAATGATATTTAAGTTATATGTATAAAATGGACTTTAATTATATTTGAAAAATGGTAAATATGATAAATTCATTTATATTTGAATTTAAGTGATTTATTAAAGAATTTTTGATTTTTCTATAAATTTAAGTGGTTGAATAAATGACTGTTGAAAAATGAAATTTAAAAAGATAACTTGACTTGAAAATGTGAAATTTGAGTTTTAACTAAAGATGTTAAATTAATTAAATAAATTGGAAGTCTAGTTAAATTTGTGAAATGGTAATATAAATCTGAAATGTTAAGTTTATTTGTTGAAAAGTGAAGAAACGTATAAGTTTTAATTTATGAAAGAAACGTATAAGTTTTAATTTATGAAAGAAACGTATTAGTTTTAATTTATGAAAGAAACGTATTAGTTTTAGTTTATGAAAGAAACGTATAAGTTTTAGTTTATGAAAGAAACGTATAAGTTTTACTTTGTGAAAGAAACGTATAAGTTTTAATTTATGAAAGAAACGTATAAGTTTTAATTTATGAAAGAAACGTATAGGTTTTAATTAATGAAAGAACGTATGGTGTTCTAATTAATGATAGGAACATGTAAATTCCTAATTAATGAAAGAAAGGTATAAGTTTTAATTAATGAAAGAACGTATGGTGTTCTAATTAATGATAGGAACATGTAAATTCCTAATTAATGAAAGAAAGGTATAAGTTTTAATTAATGAAAGAAACGTATAAGTTTTTAATTAGTGAAAGAAACGTGTAAAGTCCTAATTAATGAGAGAACATGAAAGTTTTAATTAATGCAAGAACATGTAAAGTTTTAATTAAGCAAGAAACATGTAAAGTTTTAAGTAGTGTGGTATTGATTTAAATTAATAAATGTTCATTATTGTAATAGGAATATAAAATTTAAAACGTACATTTAACACGTAGATTTTAATCGATGTAATGGTGTATTTTAAATTGATTAAAATGATAAATGTTACTTACTGTAATAATAAAATGTAAGTTGATAACGTACATTTGATAAGCAAGTTTTAATTTATGTGAATGGCATACTTTAAATGATTAAAATAATAAAGTTTCTTTATTGTAATAATAATGTAAGTTAATAAGGTGCTTTTAACTTAACATAAGAATTTCGGTTTAAATTGTATATTACAGTAAGAAAGTTTATTTAACTATAAGGCTATGATAAATTGACATGTTAAAATTTTAAGCTTATCAATACTTTGATTATATACAATGTAAAGTGGAAAGTAGTACGTTCCAAAAATGCTATAATTCCTTAAGGTAACATTTCCTAAATGCTATGATAATTTAAAGGAATATTTCAAGTTTAATAAATTTAAAGAAATATTCAATGATTTGAAAATTTGGGTTTTATTTGAATGATATAATATTGAATTTTTTTTTTTGAAATGGAAATGATACAATTGTGATATTGTTTTGAAATGAGTATGATATTTTGGTCTTGAAAGTATAAATTATTTGAAATAAATATCCATGGGTTATAATAACGATTGGTTGTTAAAGAGACCGGGATCGGATATTGTTTTATAGCCGGCCAATACCGAAAACCACTTTAACAACTGTGTACGCGGTGGAGATTCCAGAATGAAGTAGGATGGTGGCGACGTTCTCGAGGTATATTACGTGGACCCAACTCCCGTGAGTTGGCATATATGACTAAAACAGGAGCTATACCGGGCTACACAAAGGGTCGCACCCTTTCATCGAGCATGCTCCATCGGAAACTATTCTATTTACTGTTGTGATTCGATTCGGTGGCGCCACTTTGATTCGGGGGTATTGTTCGAGGTGGGCGGAAGCTGCTGGCTTGCCGTCACCACCGGTCCGGGAGTGCAAACGGTGTATCCACCCTGACATTTCCTTGCGTGCCGTGTCATATCCTTATATCGATCCCACTACGATTTTTGGTTTTAAAGATCCGACCGCGTTAAGGTTCACCATCCACTTAACGCTATTTTCTATATGATTATACTTTACTTATTAGACACTACTGTATATAGCGTATATTACTACATAGTAAATAGTTTAACGGATCCTTAGAGGATGGGCGGTCCCAAGCATCCTTTAAGTTATTGATGCATTTTGTTACTGTTCATTTGAGTTGATTTACAGTTTATAAGTATTTATGTCCTGACTCGAGGGTTTTGTGTTTTGCTTTACGCTCGAGTCAGATTGATTGAGTTAGCATTCAAGATTCAACTTCGGAGTTGGAGCTTCCTTGAAGATTCAGCCATCTATTTTGTTTCAGTATCCAGTGTTTCAGTGATGTATCTTGTTACTCTTCTGTTGTATCTCATTTAACTCTGATGTATCTTATTTTTTTATACAGTAGCTTCATGAACTACTATCTCTTTTTACTTCCGCTGCATTATTATATACTCTGTGTCTGTGATCTGTGATTATTATTTACTATATATTTTGAGATTTGCCAAAAAAATTATTTACAATGCGGTATTTTAAGCAATTCAATTCCGGCATGAGTGTCTACCTATACACTTGTAATGGATGCGAATGGTTGAAAATACTGGGTCGTTACACTTAACTCGCCAAATTAATATTAAAACAATTTCAACGCGTTTCGAGCTGCCACGGTCAAACGACAACTCCGATTGCTACGAAAATTGAAATCCGATAATACCTTACTATTACGGATCCAATGGAACTAGTTTCGTCCAATTCTGAGACTGTTCAAAATTTGGCTATTTTTCGTCGATAATTAAATATTAAAATATTAAATTTTCACAATAAATTTTAAAATCAGCTTTAAAAGTTCTATAACATCACTATAACTCCAATATGATAAAATTAAATTTCACAAATCATTTTTAATCATATTAAACCCATTATTCAATTATCCAATAAAATCCAATTTTTAAAATCTTATTAACTCCATTGTAATCCCGATATAACTTACGTTCACTTTGGAAACCAATTTGAATCATATTAAATCAAATTTCAATTATTCACTCTATTTTCATATATTAAATTTCAATATCAAATTAATCATATCACATCCGAAATTTAATTATTCAAACATTTGTAATATTAAATTTTAAACGAATTTGATTATTCTTAAATCACTACCTTTTGAAATATTCAACAAACTTATAAATTTAACCTTTGAAATGAATTAAAATTTATAGAACAACCATTTCCATTATACGGTTATTCAATTCCCATTATTAAATTATTCAATAAATTCCAAATATTAAATTAAAACAATTTACCTGTTCAATATTCAATATTTGATTTTTAAATAAATTTTACTTATCAATCAATTACTCTATTATATCCAATGAATTCAACATTTATTATCCTATTCAACTTTTGATTGCAAAGGCATTCACTAAGCAGCTTTTATTTTTCATTACTTGGATAATTATTGTTGCAATTCATTCCAGTTATTATTATTCCAAATGAATTACAAATTTTTTCTAACATTAAATCACGAAATCTTTTAAATTAGCTATTTTAATTATCGAAAATTTATGGGTCGTTACAATGATGGTTCGAAGTTTCTGTATTCACTCTTGAGTATCGAGATGTTGATGATATATCTCAAATTCCAGTCACGGTGACTTTGTTGAGTTTCTTTGAGTCTGTTTGGATTTGACATCCAATCGGGCAATCGAGTGTTGAGGTAACCTTATTCCTGGCTCTTACCTCTTCGGTATCCTTCCACGAGGATATCCACTAAGGAATGGGTGAGCTTTTGGATTGTTCGAGTTTGATTGAGTTTATCATTCAGTTTCATTGAGTTATCCTTTTCGGATACTCAAACGGTGTTATTTTTTTGTAGCATTACTTTGTTTGAGGTAACGATTTGTTGTTTGTGTGCTTCTTCTCCTTTGAGAAGAATATCTTGCTTATCCTGTATCTTGATGATTTTTGGGAGTGGCTCATGACATCGTAAGATTGATGAACACTCTATCTCCTTCTGATGGTTTTGAGAATTGAGTATTCTGGGAATATCTCGATGCATTCTCTTAATGCTCTTTGGTTTGAGTTTTGAAGCTATATAAATATGAGTTTTAAAGACAAAATTTGAGCTTTGAGATATTTAAAAAAAATCAAAGAATATTTTGAGAATATATTTACACGAGTAGTATTTCTTTTATAGAAATAATTTGAGAGTGTTGGGTTGTCCATCGAGTAGTTAAGAGTTTTGGTCGATACGCCTGATCAACGTTATGGATAGGAATCTCCTAAATGCTATGATGAGGCAATCAGACACGATGGTTTGTGTTTTAAAAACTGAGATTTTGAAAGTAATATTTTAAGATTAAATAATAAATTTATTTTTGAATAGTAATTGCAGCCATTGATTTTAAGGACGAGTAATAGAGTGGCGAGGCAGTTTTGATCATTCGGTCAACTCTGCAGCCAACGGATAAATTTATTTATTAGAGACTCAATGGCGAGGCAATGACATTTGTTTATTTTTAAATTATAAAGATGAGAATATAAATGAGATTATTCTTAAGTTGTGCTTCATTGGAAGTATAATTTGAGATTTTAGAATCTATATTATACACATTGGATGTTTTCAGAGAAGAGTTATAAGAGGGTTTGAAGATTGTTTTAAACTATTTAAGCGGTTAATTTAAACCCTTAATTTATTTTGAGGAATATTATTATGGATTTACAAATTTCTTTGAAAATTAATTTTGAATTAAGAGAATAAATTTGCACTTTTAATTTGAGTTTTAAATAACTTATTAAGTAATATAGTAGAAAGTTTGAAAATTTTCAAATGTTGAAAATTGAGATTTAACATTTAAAAGATGTTGAGATTTAAAATACTAAATAACTTAGACTAAGAGATAATTCAAGCTTATATCCTTATTCTTGAGTATATTCTATCTTTGAGCTATTATTAACGACGTGCACTTTTCGCGATCGTTCGAGTAGGTGGCCTTGTGAGAAGCCACCTTGTGAATTATTAATCTTGTCTATTGTGTCTACCATGTTGTGAGGATGTTCTTTCCGTATATTTGTGCGGAAAATCTTATTGATGATCTTCTTTATTGCTTAGAGTTTGGGTTTAAGTGAGTTTAATCCCGACTCTATTTGTAGAGTTTTGTGAAATCAATCATTTTCGATTGATTAATTATTGAGCATCTTATTGAGTTTTGATTCGAGACGGGAGATCTTTGAAATTCTTTCGAGTTGCTTGGATAATTCAATGGTTTGCTAATCACTATATTATGATAGGCAATTGAATTAACCAAGTGAGTTTTTTCTTGTTTCTTTCTACCATTCTATATTGAGAGTATGAATGGTTTGGAATTCGAGCTTGTCCTTATCCTTCGATGATTGTATCTTTAGTGTTGTTTACGGCCTTTTCCTCTAGAAATTGCGAGGATGCAATTTTGCTAAGGAGGAGAGTCTGTAACAACCCATATTTCGGAGATTACCGTTAATATTAAATTATAATGCAAATAATAATTTAATATTGTGATTATAAATGAATTGGAGGAATGAAATATGAGTTAATATTGTTTATTTTATATAAACAATGTTTTGATGAATAAAACTTGGGTTTTTAATTTATGTGAGTTAACTTATCTCATAAGATGTTATTTCAACATATTGATGGTTGGAATAAATATAAATGATTGAAAGTAAGCATAGAATGTTTTATTTGTGAAACTGGGTTGAAAATAAATGATGTTGGTTATTTATTGAGTCAAAATGGGAAGTGTTGGGATTTTATTCCAATAATAGCCTTTTATAGTGAATAAAAAGGGCAAATGAGAAGAAAATAATTTTTTTGAAGGGTCAATGATTGAAACTAGTGTTGTAATATTTTTAAAAAGTGTTAAAACATTTAATACACTTATTTGAGTTAAGAAATAACTTTATTTGACTCGGGTTGTAAAAATAGTGGCTTTTTGTCTAAAATAACAATATTGTCAATTATCGTGTAAATTAAAGTTTATTGTGAAAATAATATTTTAAGTGTAAAAAAAGTATCATGTTAATGATGTTGACCTTGTTAAAATATGAAGAGTGCATTTGGTCTCATGTAAAAAGAAGTTAAGATGTGAAAGTTATGTTAAAAATGGTTTAAAACTTATGTATATTAGCCTAAATAATTTTCTAAGTATGAGAATGGGCTAATTGGATATAGTAAACATCCAATAAACTAAATTCTAGAGTTTTCTGAGTAAAGTACGATCCTTTTCTCCCAAAACTCATTATAGTAAAACCAAAAATCAAAAGAAAAGGCTTCGAAATACAAAACAATGGCTACCCTCTTCAAAAACATAATTTATCAAGCTCAATCTTTGCAAATTTAAAGCCTAATTCAAGTTAGAATCATAAAAGAAGGTAATCTCCAACCTAATCTATCTTAGAATCCATCTAAATCCTAGAATTGTTTACTATAAATTTTGTTTTGATCAATTCCTTCTTTGCATGTACTATACTTTTCTATTTTCAGGTGTTTAGGGCTCCAATCCTGTACGAAAGACTCAGTCTTGCTTGCAAATCCTCGCTTATTCATTGCAAATCAATAGGTAAGTGTAAAAGCTTAAAAATTCTAGCCAAAATCAAAGTTTTGAGTTGAATTTTCGTATTAACAAGGTTATGTTTCGTTTTGTTATTTTCTGTTATCTATCGCCACATTGTTTTGGCCATAACTTTTCATTTCTTAACCAAATTGCATAATCTTGAATATTCTGGAAAGCTTAGACAAAGAGCTACAAGTTTCATGTTTTTAGTTTTTGGTTTTTGAGTTAAAGGTTGAATGATATAAGTTGGTTTTGAAAAGATAACTACAAATGGATTTGAAAACTTAGTAAAGTTTTTGTAAGAAGTTTAACTAATGGATTTTGGAAAAAGTTAAATTGTTTAAATAGATTTGATACAACAAATTGTTTTGAAAATTTAATGGATTTTGGTAGCTTTTTCTTACTTGGTAATTTCGAGGACGAAATTCTTTTAAGTAGAGGGAATGTAACGACCCAAGATTTTTCTCATTTGAAATTCGTATATTTAATTGATTTTAAATATGCACAAGTTAATTTAATAAGCTGAATAAATAATATTTCGAATATACTAATTAAATTGGATAATTAAATTGTTAATTGAATATTTGAAATTGTGTAAATAATAGAAAATTGGATTTGATATGAATGAAAATGATTTATAAAGTGAATTAAATCCTAGTTGAATTAGAATGATGTTAGAGAACTTTTAAAATTGAATTAAAAGTTAAATTATAAAAATTGGATATTTTAACATTTAATTGACGAGTGGAAATGGTCATTTTTCAAACAGTCATATATTTCGATGAAACTAGTTTCATTGGATCCGTAATGTTAAATTATTGTAAGATTTCAAATTTCGTGTCAATCGGATTTACGGTTCGTCCGGGGCAAGCTAAAACGCGTAGAAATCGGTTTAAGTGAATTTTAAGTTTAAATAATTCGATTTGAAAACCTATCTTTCAAATAAGATCGAATTAGCTCCCGATATATATTCCATTGCGTTTGGAATAGGGGTAAAACCATATAAATGCCTGGCGGCACGTTCCGTTTCGAGATCGAAAAAATTTCGGGTGAATGGTGCGCGCGAATTTTCTATAAAAGGACGTATAATCTTCACTTTTGTAAAATCTAATTAAACTAAGGTTTCTAGCCGCTACCATCATTTCAATGGCCATAAATCCGTCCTCCTCTCCTCCAATTATCTCTCGATCCGTAAGCCGTTAGCAAAAACTTCCAACTAGAAAAATATTAAGCGCGTCGAGATCTTCGATTTGGACGGCTGTGATCGAAAAACACGCAAGGGATCGACGATAATTTGTGTTCAAAGCCCCCGCGTTCGCGCACGAATTCCAAAGCAAGGAGACGACCGAGCTTCTTGATAATTTGGTCGATGGTGGCTCGCATGATGGTCTTCGACGTGGTGTGCTCTGATCAACATCTAGGCGCTCGATTGGATCGCGAAAATTTGATGAAAACGGCGGCTATGGGTAGTTTCGATCGCGTATTAACCTAGAGTGGAAGAAAGGCGCGCACGGTCATGATCCTTTTTTCGAAATCATGCGGCTCCGATGAATCTAGGGTTTGAAAATAAAATTTATTTGTAAATTAAATAATATATAAATTCGTACCATCTTTAAAATAGCGTAACTTTGTCATATGAGGTCGGAATTTGACGAAACGGCCTGCGTTGGAATCGTATTTTCGAATACTACGCAATGGAGCTGGTTTGGAGCTGATTGGAGCTAGTGTGAATTTTGGATAAAGTTAAACACGCGTTTAATTTTATTCGGAAAAAAGCACTGCAACTGCTATTGGAAGCAATGTGAGTACAACTCACTCTTTCTGACTCACTGATATTTTTATAAAGTGAGAGATAATTTATTATATGATGATTGATGATTGTTTGGATGATATGTGATATATTGATTGATATTTGGACATATACCTGCCTAGTGGAGCAGATGACCCTATACGTTCCCGTGTACGAGCGGATGACCCTTTGTACGCGCGTCTGCCTTGAAGCTCACATTGTACACATATTCTAATATGTATATTTGTTGCAGGTGATAGGTTGGAGGGATCCAACTGGATTCCTCAACAATATTGATTTATTTACAGATATTGTGATATATGCTGTTATCATATTATATATGATGTTTGGATGCCGTGATTGTTGTATTTAGTGCTGTTGCAGCATTGTCCTATTTTTGGAGTTTTAAAAATGTTTAAGTGGTGATTTAGAAATTTTAAAAGGATTTTTAAAGTGATTTTGGAAATCGATGTTTTGTTAATTTTAAAGTGTTAAAGGAAATGATTTATTTTAAATAAATAAACGTTATAATTTTAATGTTATAAAAATTATGGTTTTTGTGAAATAAAACCAGAATATGGTTTTTGGAATATGAAGTTAACTATTTTGTAAAATGGTTTAAATTGAGATTTTTTATTTATTATAAACGGTTTATATAAAAGATTTATAAAATTGATATTTTATAAATTAAAATATTGGAATTATAAAACGAGTTTTTATAATTGTTAAAATGATGTTATAAATGGACTTTATAAGTAAATAAGATTTATAGATTTATGATTTGTGAAGTTATAAAATAAATGAATTTGTAAATAGATGATCTATATGTAATTAACTTATAAATTATATTTTTGCATATAAAAGGAATTGGTTAATAAAGGAATTTTATAACTTGAAGTTTTTATAAAATATATATGAACTTATAAACATTGTTTTATAAATCCGAAATCAATTGAATTTGATAAGTAAATATGAAAGCATATTAAAGGAGATATATCGAAGATTTTGGACAGTGGATAATCCTTTAATTAAATATGTAGAAGTGTTAAATTTGGTTAGAGATTTATATCCATGATTTTGGACAGTGGATAATTCTGAATTAAATGTGTAGAAGCTTTAATTTGGTAAACGAATTATATTCACGATTTTGGACAGTGAATAATATATCAAATAAATGTTTTGGGAAGTGATATTTTAAATAGAATTAAAACGATTTAAAGATGTTTTAAAATGTGTTAAGTATCGAAACCATAGATTACAACATTCGTTGTTGAAATAGAGGTTTTCGAAAAGTATAAGGAAATGATGGACTATAACACTGTTGTAATAGTAAATGATTTTCGAAAGAAAATATTTTGTACAATATTAGGACTTATATATCTATCTTATTTTCGAATCCCTATACTAGTGATTTTGGGTTGTCGTAACGATGTTTTACGTAACATTCGTTTTGACCCAATAAATGTATTTAAAGAGAGTGCTTTCCTTAAAGAATAAAATATATACTTAATCGAGATTTAAGTATAGGTAATATTTCTAAGTGTTGAAAATAAATTGATTTTTGAATTACTTATTGTTAAATAAGTATATGGAAATGTTTTCCAATATAGAAGTTGAAATGGTTTGGAAATATATCTTTTTAAAGATAATTTGAAGTGAAAAATTAGAAAATGATTTAATTAATAAAAAATTAATTAAAAGGGCCTTGTGATTGCTATAGTGCTGAATATTTGTTTGTTTTCTTTGATAGTTAAATAACCGACTATCAAATTGCCCAAAAATTTTAGTTCCTCGACTTGATGTGGGAACTATTTAGTCATACACTTAGTATGTAGCCTTCTGTGTAGGCTTGATTATCATTTGTGTTGAGGATGTTGATTCGTAGTGCGGAGTATTACTCCAATCTATCGAGCTTCCTTCTTGGCCCAAAGAATACCAAGTTGAAAGTTGGAGACGTGATAAGTTTATGAGACTTAGTTTCTGTGTGAGGTTGAGAAACGCTTTTGCGTTGTTGGTGCAAAGAGACCGGGATCAAATTTATCTGAAAACCACTTCGGACCAACATATATGCGGCGATTATGCAAGTTGCTTGTGATGATATTGATATTTCGGAGTTTCATAGTGGGGGACTGCTTGTTAATCGTTTGGGGTTAAAATCCCAATATACATCCAGTACCAGTGGTCTCTTCATTATGAAATATCCAATGCGAGGACTATTCACTACTACTTCTAAGGATTTTCTGACAGGATGTGGTAGGAAAGTACCTTCGATTTGTCCTGTTCCTGGACAACTTGTATGGATGTTTGTCTGACATTGCATTTCTATAGATTACGTACATCGGTTTTTCTTGATTATGTTCTGCCTGATAGAGGGTTCTCGCTTCTTGTTAGGTGGCGAACGGATGACTCTTACCCCGACATGTCCCTAGAGTGAAAGGGTTGGTTGTAGTTGAGAGGCTTGCCGTAAAAGCAAAGCGTGAGGTACCAGTGTAAGCTATGGCAGAAACCGGCCGTTGTCGATGGTTGAAAAGCCTAGATCGCGACATTTGGTATCAAAGCTTAGATTTTATATATTCCTAAGCTTTGGTGTGTACTCAATATAGATAGGGACAGTAGCACCCTAGATTGAATTTGTGTATTATATATATGAGCGCGTATTTGTTAGTGAATATAAAAATGTTTTATATTGTGTTTGCCTGTTTGTGAATTCTGGTCGGTATGCGGGACGCTATGTTATCGATAGGGATTTCCAAACACTTAAATGAGGCAAGTCGACATAGTATCATTTTAAATTGGGTAAATGAAATAATTTTACCTCGATTATATTTTATATATAAAGAAACAATTTTCCAGAATTATTATAGTGTATCTAACTGATTGTTTGGTTGTTGAAAATGTAAATATATATAAGTTAATAAAAGTTGTTTGAATAATCTAAATAAAACAACAATTGTAAAAGAATAAATTGAATAAGCAAATGAATTATAAAGTATGGAATTATAGTTAATATGATTTACAATTGTGAAATAACCTTATATATAAGAAGTGAAACCATATGAATATATATATAAATATGAGTTATAAATAAAAAAAATCGATTAAACTAAGAATTGGCAAAATTTGAATCCTGTTTATTTTGAAAGTTATTTTTCAAAAGTAAAAGAGGTTATATTATTATAAATCTAAATAAGATAAAAGAAGTTGGAATGAATCTTATATAAGAAAAGTGAAATAGTGAAATTATATAAGTAAGAAAATTTATAAATTTGATTTATGAATTAAAAGAAATTTTTGAAAGAATATAAAGCATTGAATTCACTACTGTTGCTGGGAAATAATAAGGGTGATGACTACAACATCATCAATATTATTTTCGAGTTTCTGTGTGATGGATTTGCTACCAATAGTAAATTGAAATTGAAGTTTTGTTTTGATAAACAAATTTGATTTAAAATCCAAGTTGTTATTGATAAATATAAATAAAATAAGTTTTGGACTTATAATATGAAGTAATAATTTACTTTAGTAAAGTTGAAAGGAATTTGAGTTAGTAAGTGAATTATATGATTTGAAATTTAACTAAGGAATGTTAAATAATTTGAACCAGATTAGATAGGTTATTGAAATGAAATTAAACTTAAGTGGTAAGTGTTTATAATATGAATTTGAAAGTTTAAATAAACCTAAGTTTTAAAGTGATTGTATAATCATGAATTGAAATTATTAAATGAGTTTTGAAAAAGGAAGTGAACTTAGGTAAATGTTTATGAAAGGTTAAATAATAAGTTGTATAACTTTTAAAGTGACAAAAGGTAGGTGAAACCTAACATTAAAAATGATTAAACAATTTTGTTAGGCAAAACAAAATTTGAATTTCAATAAGTGATATGAATTTGACTTAATTAAAGTTAAATGAAATTGAAGTTAAATAAATTAGAGATGAACTTAAGTTGTATAGTGAAAGTGAATGTAAATTAAGTTGAAATGAAATGTAACTTAAGTAATGTCGAATGAAGTTGATTTTGATATCGAAGTAATTAATAAAGTGATGAATGTGAACTTGAGTTATATAAAAATTCAACTTTAGTGGTAAAATGATTTAGCAATTGAATTAATAAATGGATTGAATGTTAATTATTGAATGTAAATGAATTGATATGGAATAGTGGATGTAGGTGTTAATTCATTAAATGCTAATGAAGTTGTGAATCAAATAATTGAATGAAAGTCAATGGAATATTAATCCAATTTGAAATTAAAAGTGTTGAACCAAATTGAATGTAAAGGAAGTAAAGTGAATTAATTTGGTAATTTTGGTTATACATTGGTTGTTATTTTGTTCTTAGTTGATTGTATAAGAAATTCATATAGAATTGAATTAATAAAATTAAAAGCTAAATAATTGAATTTGAATATGAATGAATGCTAGTAAATCCAATGCTAATGAATCAAAATGTGATTAAATTGAAAATCAATTCAATGAATGTTAATGAGAAGTGAATGAATATTTATTTGTTTAAGGATTGATTGGATAGTTGTTTGATGGTTGGATTTGTTGTTTTGTTGCATTTTCTATATTGGAATATATAGTTGTTGTAGTGGTATATGTTGTATATTGATATTATTTTCATATATGCATGTTTCTCATTATTGTTGAGTGTTTAGTAGGTGCAAATTGTGCTTGCTTCACATTTGGAGCTTGCTTTCGCGCTATATTAGCCGTATATGCTCGCTAATAATATATAAGGTACCTATCTCGGATTACATAACGTACTTTTACACTTTTTTCCCTTCGGGATGCCTCATCCTCGATGATGAGATGTATATTTGTGATACATACATTGTTATTTTTTTCGGATCGAACCGCGCGAAGGAGACTATGGCTAAAGGCGTTAGAAAATTTTGGGAAAATTGGAAAAATTTGTGAAAACTAAGTTTTGGTATTTGAGTTAAAGGTTGAATGATATAAGTTGGTTTTGAAAAGATAACTATAAATGGATTTGAAAAATTAGTAAAGTTTTTGTAAGAAGTTTAACCAATGGATTTTGGGAAAAGTTAAATTGTTTAAATAGATTTGATATAATAAATTGTTTTGAAAAGTTAATGGATTTTGGTAGCTTTTTCTTACTTGGTAATTTCAAGGACGAAATTCTTTTAAGTAGGGGAGAATGTAGCGACCTAAGATTTCTGTCATTTGAAATTCGTATATTTAATTGATTTTAAATATGCACAAGTAAATTTAATAAGCTGAATAAATAATATTTCGAATATAGTAATTGAATTGGATAATTAAATTGTTAATTGAATATTTGAAATTGTTTAAATAATAGAAAATTGGATTTAATATGAATGAAAATGATTTATAAAGTGACTTAAATCCTAGTTGAATTAGAATGATGTTAGAGAACTTTTAAAATTGAATTAAAAGTTAAATTGTAAAAATTGAATATTTTAATATTTAATTGACGAGTGGAAATGGTCATTTTTCAAACAGTCTCGGATGTAACGTTCGTGATTTTTCGATGCTCGAAAACTGACATCAATACGTCCACTGTATCAACTGCCGAGCAAGCGAATGCCGGAAAACCGAAATGTTATGGTTAAAAAAAGAAGAAAAAGTTAGAAGAAGAGAGAAAAAGATAGAACGGAACAGAAAGAAACAACAGAACAATATCAGAATCTCACAATCGCAGCGGAATAACATATAATAGATAAATGAATAATCTTTAAACAAAGAACTATATCAGTTATTACATTACATCACATTATCAGAGTTTACAACAACAAACAACGGAAAATAAGTACTATATACTAGTTTGATACGCCATGCTGTCAATCTTGCCTCCAATCTCTACAGCAACTCCCGAATTCCAAAATGACCTGATAACCTGACTCTAGACTGCCCGTGTGGAAATTGGTGGGCACCCAGAATTTAGAAAGAGAACAATAAACTCCAGGTCAGTCATGAGACTGGTGTGAGAACTTAAAACAGTTTATCTTTAAAAGACAAAAGAGGAATATTTTAAAATAGATTCGCAATGCTTTTTGGAAAATGAGACTATCATAAGGCCTCCCGCACACGCACACAATGCAAATGCAGAATCAGAGGAGATTTCTCCTAATGATAGTTAAAGATGATTAATACGCATTAAAAAGAAACATTTGATATTATTACTAGTGCATAGTGCAGAAAACATTTCGAAAGTAAAGATATAAATCTTAGCCAACATAGGCATTCCGCACTTATGCCTACTATAGCTTCCACCTAAACAATGGTGACCACCATAAGTAAATGGTAGGTTCTACAACTAAAACCGTACAAGATCGTATTGTTTCTTTGGATTTCCAACAAATGGTCAGGCCAAGGAACTTCCCATTGCCACATGGGTATGCCTCTGGAAATACGACCTGAGAACCTAACCTAACATTACGGTTAGATCTCTGCCAACACAAGGCCGGGTTACCCCTAACTGGGTAACTGCTGACACGAATATGTCATCCCCCGGTCGTAACCGATCTTCATTCGAGGATCCTCGATTCCAACAACCACAAAGTAATAAATTTGCAGCAACAACATAGGTTAAGTATCTGGGCTCTATACCATGATACCACCTCTATCCAGAAGGAATGACATACACTAAAATGGCGCTACCCCTAATAACCTTGCTGCATCCTTCCTGTTTTGACCATTTTTCGGGGTGTGAGGTCCGACGAAGTTTCGTCCACAAAGCCACGCTTTATACAAAAGCTGTGCTTTGATCATCACATGCTTAGCAGCACTTCGCATGCCACATTACCAATTTTGGGAATGTATCACTAGTAACCATCAACTACATAACCTCTAAGGGTGTTAAGCATAGAGAATAAATTCTCCGCCACCAACGGGAACATATTTGATAGAAACCAGCTTTACATCTCAAATTGTAACGTTAGACACACATCCATACAAGTCCGTTCCGGGATCGAACGGAACCGAAGACACATCCAAAGAAGTCATTGAAATTCGGTTATTCACTAATCACGACCGGACTTCCCATCACAAAGGGCAATAAAATCTCTATATCGGAGATCAGCCGATGCAGAGACATTCGAAGATAATCCTTCCGTTTTCATTAATATCCGGTCTTCAACACCGGTCATCAATGTTATCCATTACGACATATCACTATTCGGAATGGGTTATATGACTCAGAGGTCCTTTCCCGGCTAACCCAAATAATGAACTCTTATTTTAAAAATAAGTGTAGCATTCAAATTCAAGCAAATCACAACAAATACCTATTTAAAGGTAAATATTGATAGTCGGTTATTTAACTATCAATAGATATGCACAACATCACTAAGTTCCAAATAATTTCCCAAATTATTTATTTTCCAAAAATATCTTTACAAGATATCTATTTTCCACACTACAACATTTGAAAACAAATTTTCAATTATTTTCCTTATGCGGAAATACTTTCATTTAAACCAACTAAATAAATCCTTACCGATTTACTTTAAATTTACGTTCCAAATCCGTAAAATTCATTTCCCTTTCATTTATAAATTCCATAGTGAATTTACATTTCCAAAATATCTATGAATATTCGATTTTCAAATCGATTTCTAATATTCATTTTCAATTTATCTTTAAAAGATGTAATCTCAAACATTTCACTTCATATTGGAAAACATTTCCATACTTATTTAATAATAAGTAATTCACAAATCTATTTATTTTCAACATTTAGAAAATATTCAGTATACTTAAATCACATTTAAGTATATATTTTATTCTTTAAGGAAAACATTCTCTTAAACACATTTATTTGAGTCAAAACGAATGTTGCCTAAAACATCGTTACGACACCCAAAATCACTAGCATAGGGATTCGAAATCAAGATAGATATACAAATCCCAATACTATATAAAAATTTCCTTTCGGAAATCATTTACTATAACAATAGTGTTATAGTCTACCATTTCCTTCTATTCCTCGAAAACGTCTATTTCAACAATGAATGTTGAAATCTATATTTTCAATACTTAATACATTTTAAAACATCTTTAAATCGTTTTAATTCTTTTTAAAATATCGCTTCCCCAAAACGCTTCATTAATATATTATTCACTGTCCAAAATCGTGAATATAACTCCCAACCAACTCTTTATTATTACACATATTATATAAAGGATAATTCGCTATCCAAAATCGCGAATATATCTCCTTTTCTAAACTTCTATATTTAATTTATCAAATTCAATTAATTTCGGATTTATAAAACAATGTTTATAAATTCCATTTCTATTTATAAAAACTTCGATTTACAAATCTCCTTTATTTACCAATTCAATTTATAACTCAATTTTACCCAAAATCTAATTTATAAGTTAATTACTTATATCTTTTATTTACAAAATCGTTCTTTTAAACTTCACAAATTATAAATCTTATGACATATAAGATTCATTTGTAACTCCCTTTTTACATTTATAAAACTCCATTAAAATTCCATTATTCTGATTTAATAAAAATCCAATTTTATAAATCTTGTATATATAACTTTTTATAATAAATTCAAAAGTCTCTATTTAAACTATTTTTTTATAAAATCATAACTCCATATTTCAAAAATCAAATTTTCAACTATATTTCTTAAAAATCATATTTTTATATAACATTAAAATTATAACGTTTATTTATTTAAAATGAATTAATTCCAAAATTTTAATAAAACGTCTTTCCAAAAGTCACTTTAAAATCCTTTTAAATTATATATCGTTCCTTTAACATTTTAAAACTCCAAAATAGGCCCAATGACGCAACAACACCAAATAATCAATCACGGCATCCAAACATCATATATCATCGTATGATGATCAATAAATATCATAATATCTGTAATCAAATAAATATTGGTGAGGATCCAGTTGGATCCCTCCAACCTGTTTCCCTGCATCCACAGACATTAGCACAATACCAATTCCGTTCCAATACGGAATATCGCGGTATATGGGATTTATAAAATATTATCCGCTATTATGCTGCGCAATAGGGTCTCATCCGCTATATAATGCGGGAAATCAACTCCAAGTACATAGATAATACCAATTCCACTTCAAGGTGGAATATCGCGGTGTATGTGTTTAATAAATAACCTCCGCTTAATATACGGCGTATAGGGTCTATTACCATACAACAAATAATAATTTATCATTCAAACACACAATCAAGCAATTTTAAATCCAACTATTTAAAATTTAAATCAAAATAATTCGATTGAGTGAGAAGTTCTCACCTTGAGTTTCCGATAACAGTTGTAGCGTTTTATTTCGAATAAAATTAAACGCGCGTTTAATTTTACTCAAAATTCAAACTAGCTCCAAACGACTCCAATCCAGTTCCATATCGCGGTGTAGTGCTCGTCAAAACGAACCCAACGCAATTCGTTTCGTGCGTTTTCGACCTCGGATGAAAAAGATACAATGTTTTAAAGTTTACACGATTTAAATTATAATTTTTTTTACAATTTCTTTTTATTTTTAACCTCTAATTTGATCTGGGCCGTTCGATCTATGTTGATGAAATCAGGCTGCATCTTTTCTTCTCCCCCATAGCCGTTCCCAGGTGATGAACGCACGTATGAACCCATATGCTGCATTCTAGGGTTTGAAACCACCACCTCCTCGAACGCCTAGGCAACGATCAGCCACCACCAAAACGCTCGCCTACTCGAGCTTCACGCACGGCTACAACAACGTGAAACTTGGCCCCCCTTTACAATGAAAATCACGCTCGACCGGTAGGAGGACGTGGCCCCATAACTTCGCCATCGCCACGCCATACTTCATCATCTCCATATGAATCGAAAGATCGTGTCAAGCTCGACGTTATTCGTTTAGATGTCGAAGCCTAATTGTGAACAGATCATGAGATATTGAGGAAGAAAGGTCAGAAGATTCTATCCATTGAAATGCTGACGGCGGCTAGGTTTTCTTTTCTAGGGTTTCTGAAAATATGAAGAGAATGGGTCCTTTTATAGAAAATTTGCAAACACTATTCACCCGAAATTTTTCCAAACTCCAAAAGAAGCGTGCTGGCTGGCGTTTCTAGGGTTTACCCCGCGTTTCAGACACAATGGTATGTGTTTCGAAAGCTAATTCCATCATATGTGCGAGTTACAGAAACAAACGATCAGATTTAAATTAAATTGATTTAAACCAATTTCTATGCGTTTTGGCTTGCCCCGGACAAACGATAAATCCGATTGACACGAAATTTGAAACCTTACAATAATATCACATTACGGATCCGATCAAACTAGTTTCGTCGAAATCCAAGACTGTTTGAAAAATGGCTATTTTAACTCGTCAATTAAATATTAAAATATTCAATTTTTACAAATTAACTTTTAAATTCAATTTTAAAAGTTCTACAACATCATTCTAACTTCAACATGATTAAATAAAATTTTATGAATCATTTTCCTTCACATTAAACCCAATTTTCAATTATTTCTGTGATTTCAATATTAAATTTATCGATTCAAATATCCAATTAAATCCAGATATTCGAAAAATAAATTATTCGACTTATAAATTTCACTTATTAATATTTAAAATTAATTAAATATAAGAATTTTAATTGACAGAAATTCTGGGTCGTTACAAACTTCCCCCTTAAAAGAATTTCGTCCTCGAAATTACCAAGTAAGAAAATGTCTTGAAATCCATTAACTCTCCAAAACAAACCGTTCAATTTAGATTTTTCAAATCTCTTAAGTGTTTAACTTTTCCAAAATTCATAGTTAAACTTCTTTCAACAACTTTACTAAGTTTACAAATCCAACTTAGTTTTCAAAATTTTCAATTCTCTCAAAAATATTCTAACGCCTTAAATTTTCAGAAAAATTCGCCATAGCCTCCTTTGCGCGGCTCGATCCGAAAAAAAATGACAATATATATATATATATATATATATATATATATATATATATATATATATATCACAAATATACATCTCATCAAGTAATGAGGCATCCCGCAGGGAAAAAAGTGAAAAAGTACGATATGTAATCCGAGATATGAACCTTATATGTTATTAGCGAGCATATACGGCTAATATAGCACGAAAGCGAGCTCCAAATGCGAAGCAAGCGCAATCCGCACCTAAAAAACACTCAACAAACCATGAGAAACATGCATATATGAAAGTAATATCAATATACAACATATATCTGTGATGACCCGGAATTTTGAAGCAATATCAATTTAATAATCTGAAATAAAAATTAAATTGATTTGATAATCTTCGTAATAAGATTTGAATTAATTTAATAATTCAATAAAGTAGATAGTAATTGATAGATTTTATCTTTTTAAATCCAATAATTGTTTTCTATTTATAATACATATAGAATATTATATATATTGTACATAAGTCTTGTTTTAATTTAATTAATAAATAAATCTTGTTTCCTAAAAATATGTATATATTTAGTAAATTGGAAATTATGTATCCTTTTAAAAGTTAAACTTTTAAAAGGATACTTCATAAATAAATATGGTTTTAAATACATAAGAGAAATATTGAAAATAATTTAAAATATGTTTAACTCAAGTTTAAAATTTAAATAAATAACAATAAGGTTTATTTTATTTTAATATAATGTGATAAAATAAATAATTTATTAATAAGAAGAAAATTTCTTTTAATAGTTATTTATGGTTATTAAATATTGTTATTTTTAAAAATATAATAATACATTGTTTCAACAAATAATTTTTTTAATAAAAATAATTGTTTTTCAAAAATTTAAATTGTGTAGTTATATTTGTAAATAAACTTGATTTTTAAAATTTAATTTGAACTTGAATTCAAAGTCTCTAAAATTTAAAGTATAAATGTTTTTAATTTGTTTTAATTTTGAAATATTTATATAAGTTTAATTTTATAAATATAGTTTGATTTATTCATTTTAAAATTTATATACATATGAATAAATACATGATTAACTAATTTATTTAAACATGGGTTTACATTTATCTTGTATTAACATTTAATAAAATACAAATTAACCTAATTATAACTAATTAACTTTAAAAAGAGACATGTGTAAATCAATAAACATTACATCTTGAAAAATGTTAGAATTAAAGACAATTGTCATTTATTTATTTTTCTTTTATTTTTATTTTAGTTTTTACATATAAACAAATTCTCTTTCATTTTTATTCCTTTTCTAAATCTAAATGCAAAGGAAAAAACACAACACTTCCTTTGAAAAACTATAATTTGAAATCATCTTCAACAAAACACTGTAAATCACTTTACAATTCAAATCTGCAAATCCACTCCACAAACCTGAAACAAAGCCTGCATGCAAATCATTTTTGTTCAAATCAAAATCTGTTCAAAACAAAACTCTGTAAGATTCCCTTCAAAACCCAAAACCATCTTCAATTTGAAAATGTAAGTAAACCTGAAATTTATTTTGCAAATCAAATTTTTTCAATCTGGGATGCAAACCACTTGTTTCAAAACAAATTTTGTTTGAGCCTGCATATTTCAAAAATCTGGAGTCTTTAAGGAGCAACCCTGCATTTCTGGGATTCAAACAATTCTGCATATTTCTCAAATATAAAAGCACTGCAGTTTAAAATTAAAGAAATAAAGCATGCATACAAGAGTTCTGTAACAAGCACTCAAGTTTTAATCAAATTGAGGAAGCAATTCTGGGTTTTGAAATAAAGTTTCCAGTTTTGTAAAGCAAAGTTTTTTTTTCAAAATCCACTGCTCTTCCCACCCAATTAAGGTGAGTAACTTTATTTTTTGAAATAAAAATTTAATATAAAATTTCTGGTTGCATGTTTATGATGATTAGATGAATGTGTTGTGTGAACCTGCTATGTATATATATGTGAGACATATGTTTCTGTTCAACAGAATTTTACTCTGTTCAATATTTACTGATCCATGTTTTTGAATTGAGTTCAATTCTTCCTGTAAACAATTTTTATTAGGATCTATTTTACAAACTAGATGTTGAATTATCATAGAATAAGGTTTAAAATTTAATTTAATTAAATTAAAAAAAAATTAGTATCTCTGTATATTTTTGAATACCAGTGCATGTTTTAAAAACACAAATTTTCAAACTATGAATTTAAAGATTCAGTATTAAGGAATGGATCTATAAACCAAATCATGATTTTTAGCATTAAAATCCAGACTTTTAGGAATAAGGGTTAGGTGGAGTTCTATAATGAACAGATAAGGAAAAATAAGAGATTTCTGGTAATCTCTAAAATTTTGGATGTTGTAATCTTCAGCATTGATTTGGAATTGAGCATGGCTTCGGGGAAAAATTATTAATGTTGATGAAAATCATCAGGAAAGCAGCGGTAGTGATTTAGTTTCTGTAGCCCTAGTTTTAATTGGGCATATTGATTGGGTCGGTATGGATTATAGGGATGATCGAGTTCAACAAGAATTTGGGAAACGATGGCATGGTGGATGATGAGGCTGTGGACGGAGTTTCTGAGATACTGGTGATCAGACGGCCGTGGATGAGCCGATGACAGGTTTGGGGATTGGGCGTTCTGTTGTTTCCAGGTTGGAGTTAAAAACTCAAATTCGTTTTTGAATCGTGGAAGGGTGATCTGATGGTTGTGGTTGGATTTGGGGTTGGTCGCCGACGTAGGGAAGCCACCGGAGGTGGCTGGTGATGATCGTAGGAACGGTGCATGTGCATCGTGCAAATTTTAATTCCTGTTGATATCTGGGTGGAAGCAGAGTGGGAACTCGAGGATTACTCGAGTATGTGATGTGTACTGCTCGAAGTAGAGGGTTGGTTGACTCGAAGTCGATTTTGAGTTGGCTCGAGTAGATGAAGTTGTTTCAGGTTTTTTGAAAACTGTCTTTAGTCTTGTTTTTAAATCAAAATTTAAAATGAATAGACTGTATTGATAGGATTTAAACAAATTCAAATCTGAAGGATGAATTTTAGTTTCAAAGTGTTTGAATCTTATAAGTTTTAAAATTTGAAAGTGCTTTCAGTTTTTTTTAAATAAAATAAATGAAGATGGAAACCTGGTTGTTTCTGGAAATTTAAAATTTCATTTTGAACCTGAAACAAAATTTTAAATAGCAAATTTGAATTTTAAATGTAAGTTCAGTTTTCTTAAGGGTTTGAATCTTCAGTTTCTTTTAAAATTGGAATTTGAGTTTGTGAATAAAAAGTTTTAGAATCATGGGGTAAATCAAAAGTTGATGCAAGTTTAATTCAAACAATTTATATAAGCAGTGGTTCAAATGTTTTGAATTTAAAACTCTGGATTTTGAATAAGTTTTAAAATTTGAATGTTTTCAAACAGGTTTAAATTTAAATTGTTATTAGAAGTAAAATTTTTTTCAAACAAATATTTTAAACTTGATTTCCCTTTTGAATAAAGTCATTTATAAAAGATTTATAATAGAAAGTTAAATTATTATCAACTTGAATTTGAAATTTAAATAGTAATGTATTTAAAACTTAGTTTTTAATTAAATTAAGTAAATTAAGACTTATCATATATAAGTTTAAAAAAAATTAATAAATGTTATTTACATTTATTTTGGAAAGAACATAAATGGAATTTAAATTAGATAATGCTTTGATAAATATCAATTTGAATTTGAATTTGCATGTTCTAGTACACTTTAATATTTATAAAGATTATTAATAAGGAATGGGTTATCTTAGTAATGATCAAGATATTAAAATTATTAAATAAGTAAGATAATTAAGGGAAGTCTTATTTAATTATTTTATAATTAATAATTTGGATTATTTTAAATAAGAGATTAATTAAGAAGTGATCGAAGAATTAATAATTGTTAATGATGGTCATTAACTAAAGTTTATTTAGTAATTAATTAATATGATTAATTTTAATAATTAATTAGATTGATTAATTAATGATAATAAATTGTGAAATTTATTTAAGTTTAATTACTTAAATAAAAGTAATTAAGACATTAATTACTTAATATAATTAATGAAGTTTATTAAGGTTGGTTTAAATTAATTAATTAAGTTTAATTAATTCTAAACATTTGATTTGATAATAATTACTTAATGAAATTAATGGAATTACTCAGTAAAGTAATTAGAGATAATTACAGGATGTAATTAGTGGATAGTGTTGGAATTGTGAATGTAATTTGGATTAAATTATCTTGTATAATTAACAAGGGATTAATTGAAGAAATTTATTCAGGGGCAATTAATTTGATAAGTAATTAAGGATAGATAATTACAGAATGAGATTAATCAAAGGTGATTAACAATTATGAGATAAGTAAGATTAATTACTGGAAGTAATTAATTTAATAGAGTAATTAATTAAATATAATTAAGGATCATTAATTAATAATTAAAGATGTAATTATGATTGATTAATTAAGATTAATTAATCATTAATGAAGTGATTAAGGTAATTAATTAATTGTAATTAATTAAGGTTAAATATAATTAATTATAGTTAATTAATTTATGAAGTAATTAAAGGTTAATTACTGTATTTGGTTCAGAGCAATTAATTTTATGAAATTAATTAAAGTATAATTAATCAGGTTTGATTAATTAAGATGATAAATTAGAGGTTAATCGATTAATTAATTTGTAATTAATTAATGATGATGTAAGCAAATTTATATTGTGTAAGTAATTAATTTAATTCATTTTAAATTAATTAAAGATGATGTAATTAATTTAATTCATTTTAAATTGATTATAGATGGTATGATTATAAGTCATTGCTTATAGATGGTTGATATTGGTTACCTTGAATGGTTTGAATCTCAGAGATGAGATTAGTTATGTTGATTGATATGGATGCATTGGTTGCATTGTGATATTGATATGGATTATCTTTTGGTAGTGATAAATGTGGATTATCTGTGGTTTGATAATGATAATTATCTATTGTGAATCTATGAATTATCTATCTGTGTGTGTATAGATAATGTTATTAAATTGTTTTAAATTCTAAAACAACTTGGACCTAAAAGACACGCTTTGGATTTCGATGAGACCGAGATCGGGTTTGCTACATTACAGCGTGATAGGGGGTTCTCGCTTTACGTTAGGTGGTGAACGGGAGACTCTTACCCTACATGTCCCTTTTGGGTAGTATAAGGCCCTGGGTTGGTTGCGAGTCGAGAGGCTGGCCGTAAAAGCAAACCCGAGGTACCACCGGGAGCCACGGCGGGGCTGGGATGGTTGAAAAGCCTACCAGTCGAGTGAGCCACTGTTGATGGTTGCAAAGCCTAGACTATCACAAGTGGTATCAGAGCATTAGGTTGAGTGAATACCTAGGCTTTGGAGTGATGTCTATCTTGAGAGAGCGTATTTGTAATTTTATATATATATTTATATATACTTATCTATTTCTATCTATCTGTTGGATTACCTGTTCGGGTTTTCCAATATAGGTTATAAAGGTAGACGAGGTAGTAGTGTTTGTAACACGATTACTACCATTGGTTGGATTCTGATGTTTGAGGTTGGAAGTGTATGGGTCGAGACTGTAGACCTAATACCGTCTCGAATAAGTTTTGTTGTGTTGAAGTATTTCATCGATCTCTGAAGGTAACTGGTAAAGGTTCGGAGACTTCTTTGAAGAGCAGAGTTTGGTGAGTAGAGTTTGGCTATGTCAGTTGAGCTGGAGCAAGTGATAGTATTTTGATACCTCAGGAAGTTGTAACTGTGTGATGAGATGCAGTGACTATGGTTGTTTCCGAAGATATTTCTTTGGAACAAGTTTTAGGAGGTGTGTCTACTTCGATGTTGTGGCTGGAGTCAGCAGGATGTTGTGGTTAGCTTTGAAGTCCGAGTTTCTCGAAGAGTTTGGATTGGGAAGTTTGGCATCGATGTCAGCAATGCAGCTCGGAGTGTTCTGTGTGCCGACAGTGAGGTCTTAGCTGAGTAGTTTCTCTAAAGATGGAATTCAGAAGCTGCAGAGTGAATCCGTTTCTTCAATGGATTGACTAGACCAAGTGTAAGCTGTTCTGTTTGGTAAAGAGAGAACAGTTTTTCTTTGGAAATTTATCTGGGTTGATCACAAAAGTGATTTGCGATTGTTTGAGTGTTCTCTTGAATTATTGGGGATTTTCTGGATGTCTTCTGGGAAGACAGAAGTTCGTCAGCATCTGGAGATTGAGTTTTCTTATCGACTAGGAATCCAGGAGTGGAACCGGTGGTTCTGTTTAGTTGAAGAATGATTCCTAGAGATATAATTTGATGAAGCAACTCAGTTTTAAAGAATTTCTGAGTTTCTTTATGGATCTATAGAACCGTATTTCTAGAAGGTGATGTCTAGTGTGTGCTTTTGTTCATCATCAGCATTTTATTATCTACTTCGGAACAGAGTGGTGCAGCAGAAGCTGTTTAGAGGTGTTTCTGATTATTATTTTTTGGATTAGAAGAAGTTTATAGTTTTCTGCTGTTTATGGAGTAGAATTATGTTTTGGTTTGGATTGATCTTGAGGTGATCATTGTGTTGAGTTGTTTTTGGTTCTGATTGTTCTAGAGGAATCAGCAAGGGTTAAGCTGATCAGTTTGAATGGTGGCAGCCCAGGATTTTGTCTGAGACTTTTAAGAATAAGGGACGGAGAAATTTGGAATTCGAAGTTGGAGACTTCGTTATTGTTGGAGTTTTCTCTGATTCAGGAGCTATAAGTTTTGAGTAAGTCTGGAAAGCTAGCTCAGTAATGTTTGGATCTTTTATCTGTGTTTTATTTGGATCAGTGTTTGATTTTCAGGATTGAATTGTCGGTTTGGATAACTGGAATTCGATGAGTTTCACGTATCTCTAAGGGAGTATGTGTATGGTCTATCTCTGGTTTTAGAACCAGCAGTTATAGAGGTTGGTTGTTGAGTCAGACTCGTCTGTAGTCTGATATGTTGTCTAGTTCTGTAGATATAGATGAATAGGAGCTCTATAGCTTAATGGTATTGATTATTTAGAATCTATAGAGCGAGTATCCCGATATTTTTACCGGGGAAACTCGTGAAAGTTTTATCCAGAATTTTTCGGGATAATTAGAATTGTTTGATTTGGGTAAATTGATCGCTATGGTTGTTAGCATATCATTGGTATATGCTTGTGTTTTAAAATCTAATCCTTTAAATAGATTATTAAATTACCTTTGTTTTAAATTTCGGGGACGAAATTCTTTTAAGGGGAGAGGAATGTGATGACCTGGAATTTCGAAGCAATATCAATTTAATAATCTGAAATAAAAATCAAATTGATTTGATAATCTTCATAATAAGATTTGAATTAATTTAATAATTCAATAAAATAAATAGTAATTGATAGATTTTATCTTTTTAAATCAATAAATTGTTTTCTATTTATAATATATATAGAATATTATATATATTGTACATAGGTCTTGTTTTAATTTAATTAATAAATAAATCTTGTTTCCTAAAAATATGTATATATTTAGTAAAATTGGAAATTATGATTTGATTTAAAATTTAAACTTTTAAAAGGATATTTCATAAATAAATATGGTTTTAAATACAAAAGAGAAATATTGAAAATAATTTAAAATATGTTTAACTCAAGTTTAAAATTTAAATAAATAACAATAAGGTTTATTTTCTTTTAATATAATGTGATAAAATAAATAATTTATTAATAAGAAAAAAATTATTTTAATAGTTATTTATGGTTATTAAATATTGTTATTTTAAAAAATATAATAATACATTGTTTCAACAAATAATTTTTTTAATAAAAATAATTGTTTTTCAAAAATTTAAATTGTGTAGTTATATTTGTAAATAAACTTGATTTTTAAAACTTAATTTGAACTTGAATTCAAAGTCTTTAAATTTTAAAGTATAAATGTTTTTAATTTTTTTTAATTTTGAAATATTTGTATAAGTTTAATTTTATAAATATAGTTTGATTATTCATTTTAAAATCTACATATGAATAAATACATGATTAACTAATTTATTTAAAAATGGGTTTACATTTATCTTGTATTAAAATTTAATAAAATACAAATTAACCTAATTATAACTAATTAACTTTAAAAAGAGACATGTGTAAATCAATAAACATTACATCTTGACAAATGTTAGAATTAAAGACAAGTGTCATTTATTTTGTTTTCTTTTATTTTTATTTTAGTTTTTACATATAAACAAATTCTCTTTCATTTTTATTCCTTTTCTAAATCTAAATGCAAAGGAAAAAACACAACACTTCCTTTGAAAAACTATAATTTGAAATCATCTTCAATAAAACCCTGTAAATCACTTTACAATTCAAATCTACAAATCCACTCCACAAACCTGAAACAAAGCCTGCATGCAAATCATTTTTGTTCACATCAAAATCTGTTCAAAACAAAAATCTATAAGATTCCCTTCAAAAACCCAAAACCATCTTCAATTTGAAAATGCAAGTAAACCTGAAATTTATTTTGCAAATCAAATTTCTTCAATCTGGGATGCAAACCACTTGTTTCAAAATAAATTTTGTTTGAGCCTGCATATTTCAAAAATCTGGAGTCTTTAAGGAGCAACCCTGCATTTCTGGGATTCAAACAATTCTGCATATTTCTCAAATATAAAAGCCACTGCAGTTTCATATTAAAGAAATAAAGCATGCATGCAAGAGTTCTGTAACAAGCACTCAAGTTTTAGTCAAATTGAGGAAGCAATTCAGGGTTTTGAAATAAAGTTTCCAGTTTTATAAAGCAATGTTTTTTTCCAAAATCCACTGCTCTGCCCATCCAATTAAGGTGAGTAACTTTATATTTTGAAATAAAAATCGAGTATAAAATTTCTGGTTGCATGTTTGTGATGATTAGATGAATGTGTTGTGTGAACCTGCTATGTATATATATGTGAGACATATGTTTCTGTTCAACAGAATTTTACTCTGTTCATTATTTACTGATCCATGTTTTTGAATTGAGTTCAATTCTTCCTGTAAACAATTTTTATTAGGATCTATTTTACAAACTAGATGTTGAATTATAATAGAATAAGGTTTAAAATTTAATTTAATTAAATTAAAAAAATTAGTATCTTTGTATATTTTTAAATACCGGTGCATATTTTAAAAACACAAATTTTCAAACTATGAATTTAAAGATTCAGTATTAAGGAATGGATCTATAAACCAAATCATGATTTTTAGCATTAAAATCCATACTTTTAGGAATAAGGGTTAGGTGGAGTTCTGTAATGAACAGATAAGGAAAAATAAGAGATTTCTGGTAATCTCTAAAATTTTGGATGTTGTAATTTTCAGCATTGATTTGGAATTGAGCATGGATTCAGGGAAAAATTATTAATGTTGATGAAAATCATCAGGGAAGCAGCGATAGTGATCTAGTTTCTGTAGCCCTAGTTTTAACTGGGCATATTGATTGGGTCGGTATGGATTATAGGGATGATCGAGTTCAACAAGAATTTGAGAAACGATGGCATGGTGGATAATGAGACTGTGGACGGAGTTTTTGAGATACTGGTGATCAGATGGCTGTGGATGAGCCAATGACAGGTTTGGGGATTGGGCGTTCTGTTGTTTCCAGGTTGGAGTTTAACACTCAAATTCGTTTTTGAATCGTGGAAGGGTGATCTGATGGTTGTGGTTGGATTTGGGGTTGGTCGCCGACGTAGGGAAGCCACCGGAGGTGGCTGGTGATGATCGTAGGCACGGTGCATGTGCGCCGTGCAAATTTTAATTCCTGTTGGTATCTGGGTGGAAGCAGAGTGGGAACTCGAGAATTACTCGAGTATGTGCTGTGTACTGCTCGAAGTAGAGGGTTGGTTGACTCGAAGTAGATTCTGAGTTGGCTCGAGTAGATGAAGTTGTTTCAGGTTTTTTGAAAACTGACTGTAGTCTTGTTTTTAAATCAAAATTTAAAATGAATAGACTGTATTGATAGGATTTAAACAAATTCAAATCTGAAGGATGAATTTTAGTTTCAAAGTGTTTGAATCTTATAAGTTTTAAAATTTGAAAGTGCTTTCAGTTTTTTTTTAAAAAAATAAAATAAAAGAAGATGGAAACCTGGTTGTTTCTGGAAATTTAAAATTTCATTTTGAACCTAAAACAAAATTTTAAATAGCAAATTTGAATTTCAAATGTAAGTTCAGTTTTCTTATGGGTTTGAATCTTCAGTTTCTTTTAAAATTGGAATTTGAGTTTTTGAATAAAAAGTTTTAGAATCATGGGGTAAATCAAAAGTTGATGCAAGTTTAATTCAAACAATTTAAATAAGCAATGGTTCAAATGTTTTGAATTTAAAAATCTGGATTTTGAATAAGTTTGAAATTTGAATGTTTTCAAACAGGTTTAAATTTAAATTGTTATTAGAAGTGAATTTGTTTTCAATCAAATATTTTAAACTTGATTTCCCTTTTGAATAAAGTCATTTATAAAAGATTTATAATAGAAAGTTAAATGATCATCAACTTGAATTTGAAATTTAAATAGTATTGTATTTAAAACTTAGTTTTTAATTAAATTAAGTAAATTAAAACTTATCCTATATAAGTTTTTAAAAAAATTAATAAATGTTATTTACATTTATTTTGGAAAGAACATAAATGGAATTTAAATTAGATAATGCTTTGATAAATATCAATTTGAATTTGAATTTACATGTTCTAGTACACTTTAATATTTATAAAAATTATTAATAAGGAATGGGTTATCTTAGTAATGATCAAGATATTAAAATTATTAAATAAGTAAGATAATTAAGGGAAGCCTTATTTAATTATTTTATAATTAATAATTTGGATTATTTTAAATAAGAGATTAATTAAAAAGTGATCAAAGAATTAATAATAGTTAATGATGGTCATTAACTAAAGTTTATTTAGTAATTAATTAATATGATTACTTTTAATAATTAATTAGATTGATCAATTAATGATAATAAATTGTTAAATTTATTTAAGTTTAATTACTTAAATAAAAGTAATTAAGACATTAATTACTTAATGTAATTAATGAAGTTTATTAAGGTTGGTTTAAATTAATTAATTAAGTTTAATTAATTCTAAAAATTTGATTTGATAATAATTACTTAATGAAATTAATGGAATTACTCAGTAAAGTAATTAGAGATAATTACAGGATGTAATTAGTGGATAGTGTTGGAATTGTGAATGTAATTTGGATTAAATTATCTTGTATAATTAATCAAGGGATTAATTAAAGAAATTTATTCAGGGGTAACTAATTTGATAAGTAATTAAGGATAGATAATTACAGAATGAGATTAATCAAAGGTGGTTAACAATTATGGGATAAGTAAGATTAATTACTGGAAGTAATTAATTTAATAGGGTAATTAATTAAATATAATTAAGGATCATTAATTAATAATTAATGATGTAATTAAGATTGATTAATTAAGATTAATTAATCCTTAATAAAGTGATTAAGGTAATTAATTAATTGTAATTAATTAAGGTTAAATATAATTAATTATAGTTAATTAATTTATGAAGTAATTAATGGTTAATTACTGTATTTAGTTCAGAGCAATTAATTTTATGAAATTAATTAAAGTATAATTAATCAGGTTTGATTAATTAAGATGATAAATTAGAGGTTAATCGCTTAACTAATTTGTAATTAATTAATGATGATGTAAGCAAGATTTATATTGTGTAAGTAATTAATTTAATTCATTTTAAATTAATTAAAGATGATGTAATTTATTTAATTCATTTTAAATTAATTATAGATGGTATAATTATAAGTCATTGCTTATAGATGGTTGATATTGGTTACCCTGAATGGTTTGAATCTCAGAGATGAGATTAGTTATGTCGATTGATATGGATGCATTGGTTGCATTGTGATATTGATATGGATTATCTTTTGATAGTGATAAATGTGGATTATCTGTGGTTTGATAATGATAATTACCTATTGTGAATCTATGAATTATCTATCTGTGTGTATATAGATAATGTTATTAAATTGTTTTAAATTCTAAAACAACTTGGACCTAAAAGACACGCTTTGGATTTCGATGAGGCCGGGATCAGGTTTCCATATTTGGATATCCGAAACCACATCGATCCAAATTAACGATAGGTCATGAATCTTATGTGAAGAGTAAAGACTCGAGGTGTAAGGGATATACGTCAGTATAACTCTGTGGGCGATTCCGTAATGAGATTGACGGAATAGTACTTATAGATTCGAGATAGAGATTTAGAATGCAAGGGTTATCGTCGTTAACTCTGAGGGTGATTCCTAAACGAGTGTAACGAGATAATGCCTTCGGTTTCGTTCGAACCCGGAACGAACTTGTATGGATTGAATGCTTTCAGAACATCGTCAGGTGGACGATGAGCATTCTAAGAGATGTGTTCTCTAAAGGTAATCGTAGCCTCAAGCCTCATCAACCGGGAATGGCTAAAACAGGGGAGGTGCAGCAAGGCTTCGTGGGTAGCACCCACTGGAGAGCAAGATTGATCCCTGTCTAGAGGTCCCTTTTTATTCGGCTTAGTGGGCAGTTGGAATTGCGCACCAACTACGGGGTTGTCTTGTTCGAAACTGTTCAGTGAGGAATGGGTCCGGCCTTGTGTTGCAGGGGAGCGAGCGTACTCCTCGGTACGTTGATCTAGGCCACGTACTGTGACGGGCGGCACCCCAGTAGCCCTGCCATTGTATGGAATCCAAAATCCAATAAGTGCCAACGGTTTTGATTGTATTACCCACTTTTGTGGCTGTAGCTGGAATTTAGTCATGTAACAATTTCGGCTATTTCACATTTACTTGAAAACCCTAGACCTATTATAATATCATTGGATTTCCTATCAAATGTTTTGGTTAGCGTAAGGTAAAAACTTTTCCTTGTTTATGTGTGGGAAGTCTTACGTGATACCTTTCTTTTCAAAAGGTTTTTGAAAGTTAAGCAACTTTAACCTGTTACTCACACCAGACCCATGTCTGACCCGGAGTTTATCTTTCGTTTTCATAAACTCTTGGGTACTCAAATTTTTACGAGTAGCCAGGGGTTTCAGGTTAGCTTTGACGAATATTTGAGGAGCAATGAAGCAGGAGGCTTCAGCGTTAGATATGTAGTATTCCGCTGTGTGTTCTGTGTTGTCTCTGGATTGTATTATGTTGTAAATACTAGACATGTGTTTATAACTGTCTAGTATGTGTTGTACTCTGATAGTGGTTGTAAACTACGTAATACTTTATGTTATTAATATAATTTATTCGTTCCGCTGTTTAGATTCTGATGTGTTGTTTTCTTCTTCTTCTCTTTCTTTCTCTTTTCTATCCCTTTCTTTCTTATTAGCGATGTGACTCCGTGGAGTTTGGAAGTTGGGTCGTCACAATATCACTACAACAACTACATATGCCAATATAGCAAATGCAACAAAAGCAATAAATGCAACCACCAAACAACTATCATCCAACAAATCCATATCAAATCAATATACATTCACTTCTCATTATTATTCAATGAATTGGTTCTTCCAATTTAATCACATTTGATTCATTAACATTGGATGTTTTTACTAACATTCATCTATTCATATTCAATTAGTTTACATTCACTAATTCATATTCAAGTCAAACAAAGCGCTATTGCTTGCACTAATGACGTCAATGTCCAGCATAATGCATTCGTCCACTTAGCCGAAAAAGTCTCAGAAGTCTCCGTTGAGCGTCAACATGAAATTGACTGCCTTAAGCTCGAGGCTATCCATGATAAAGACATTATCAAAGCTCAGGACAAAGAGTTCTCAACGTACAAGGCTCAACTTGAAGCCGCTCAACAGAGTACTAAAGATACTACGGCGGCCATCAATCGTCTAGAGTCAACTCATAAGAAAGAAATCGACGAGGTGCTCCAACGCTGTGGGGCCCTGGCTTTAGGAAGGACTCAGTGCAGTAGGAAAGGGATGCATTTGCCCTCCGAGTCAAAGAGCTGTAAGATCAACTCTGCAAAGAAAGAGAGGAGAAAACTGCTGCCTAGGAAAAGTCGCAAAGATATTGCGACGAGATCGTTGCTACGCGACTTCTGAAGGCAAAGCTCGACGACGAGCTTTCTAAGGTTGGGATACTGAAGGATGAAGCTCGTAAAGAGGGCAAGAAAATAGCATCCACGGAAATTGACTCTCACCTTGAGGCGGCTAAAGAGGCTGGCAGGGAAGAGATTAAGTGCATGTTTGACCCACCGATAGCAAAATTCAACGGCCGTGTCCTCATGCATCGGGATTTAACTTTTCTTGGCGAAGGCTACCTTGAATCTCTAACTGAGGCATGGGAGACTTTAATAAAGATCAGAAAGGTCGAGCCGGGCACCGAAGAGGTTGATGAGGAGGCCTTGGTGAAAGAATTTCTTAGGGGGAACGAGCCTTCGGACTTGTCTGTAGTGAAGGCGCTCCACTGCAAAGGTTCGCCCTCATCCAAAAGAAAAGTCGTCATTGTCGGTCTGTTTGGAACCGAGTCTTTAGTCCTTCCTCCTACTCAATCGTCTGATCGGCTAAGTCTCGATCCATTCGAGCAACATGCTTTTTATGACCTAGAAGACCTTGGTCTCGTTATCCACATTCTATCTCCCATTTTGGAGGGTGAGACTCCCCGGACTGTTGAGAGTCAGCAAGAAGCCGTTACATAACTCTTCTTTTTAAAGTTCAAAGAGCCATCGTTTTCGGTGTAAGATTATTGTATTCTAATGTTTGTTTCTTGTGATTTTGCACAGGCCATTCTGATCCCGAGCCCACTCTAAGGAGCGATGACGCCAAGGAGGAGAAGGGAAAAACAAGCGAGGCCACTCACAATGGAGAGACTCACGGTCCAGATGCTCAAGTGGTTGAAGCGCTTGATGAGGATAAGTCTGAGACATCATCCCCTATCGAAGGTAGTTAAGAAGTCGAGATCACAAGCACCTCTGAGCACACTTCTAAAATGAGCATGAAGGAGCAGCTTGCGGAGGAAAAGAAAAGGATGGCTGAAATCAAAGTCAATCCCCAAGTCATGGACCTAGACGATCCTTTGAACGAGCCTTTGAAGGTCATCCTCCCTGGTGGGTCCAGGCCATTGTAGATCCCTCGTACTTCCTTGGTTGCTACCTCCGCATCAAGGAAAATTTCTATCGGAAAACGCTTGGGAGAGGAGTCGTCTGAGAAGATGAAGGAGGGAAAGAAACCGAGGAAGTCAATGAAGTAATTCTTACTCTCGTTCAATGAGGGTTAGTTTATATTATGTAATTATTTTTATTTATTTTCGTAGTCAATGTAAATAGACTTTTGAATCCGAGTTTTGGAGGAGTTATAGTAGAACCTTATTTTGGATAAATTAAACTTAATTCTTTTGTCTTTAAAAAGACTTTCATCGTTCAGCTTTTTGTATAATTGTGGTCGAAACATAGGCTATTCTGAGTTACATAACTTCCAATTCATTTTCATATAAGTCGGAAATTCTTTGGAATTGTACATCCTTTATTCCACGCTTCGGGTACTTAGAACATTTTTCAGTCTGCATGCCAGGGATTGGTTGACTTCAAGTCATTTGTATCCTAGTCCGCACTCCGGGGACTTAGAGAATTTTAAGCCATTTATGCTCCAATCCGCACTCTGCGGACTCAGAGTACTCTGGTCCACACTTAGGGGACTTGGAGATTTTAATAATTTATACTCTAGAACGCACTCCGGGGACTCAAAGTACTCCGGCCACGCTCAGCGACTTGGAGATTTTTAAGCCATTTATACTCCAATCCGCGCTTTGGGGACTCAGAGTACTCCAGTCCACACTTAGGGGACTTGGAGATTTAAATAATTTATACTCTAGTCCGCACTCTGGGGACTCAGAGTACTCTAGCCCGTGCTCAGTGGACTTGGAGATTTTAGTTGTTTATACTCTAGTCCGCACTCTAGAGACTCAAAGTACCCCAGTCCGCACTCAGGGGACTCAGAGATTTTAGTCGTTTATACTTTAGTCCACACTTTGAGGAATCAGAGTACTCCATTGCGCACTTAGTGTACTTGGAGATTTTTGTCGTTTATACTCTAGTTCGCACTCTATGGACTCAGAGTAATCCAGTTCGCACTTAGGGGACTTGGAGATTTTAGTTGTTTATACTCTGGTCCGCACTCAAGGGACTCAGAGTACTCCAGTCCGCACTCAGGGGACTTAGAGATTTTGGTCGTTTATACTTTGGTCCGCACTCGGGGGACTCAGAGTACTCCAGTCCGCACTCAAGGGACTTGGAGATTTTTAAGTCGTTTATACTCTAGCCCGCACTCTAGGGACTCAAAGTACTCCAATCTGCACTCATGGGACTTGGAGATTTTGGGATGTTCGAGCGCGTTCGTACGTTAGACAAAATAATGTGATCTAGTGGTTTGCCATAGGATTATCATTCATAGAAACACTAATAATCATGGAAAAGATGGCTTCAAGCCTTTATTAATGAAAATAAGCTAAATTGTCTTATTACATGCGAAACTAAGAATAAAAATATGCTGGAAATAATTGCAACTAAAATATGAAAGAAATAAACTAAGTATAATAATGCCGCAAATACTCGCTATTCCATGCTTAGGGAAGTGACGCACCATCAACGGTCGCTAGCTTGAAAGTTCCCTCTCCAAGCTTCCGTTCAATGACGTATGGACCTTCCCATGCAGGATTCATATGCGATGGGACCGAGAGAAAACTCCTTTCAAAATGAGGTCTCCCAAATCAAAGATTCTCGGCCGGACCTTTTTATTATAATGTCGAGCGACTCGGTGTCTGTATTCAACCGCTTTCAAATCAGCTTCTTCACGTTTTTCATCAATGAAGTCTAGTGACTCCAGCATAAGATCCCGATTCGACTCAGGGTCGTAATAAGTTACTCGATGTGATGGAACTTCAAGTTCTACGGGTATAACAGCTTCCATGCCATATGCTAATGCGAATGGAGCGTGGCCAGTCGCGAACTTGTGGGTGGTTCTATAAGCCCAAAGCGCTGTCGGAAGTTCATCCACCGACTTGCCTTTAGCCTTTTCCAAACGCTTTTTTAATATGGATTTGATTATTTTGTTCACGGCTTTCACTCGTCTGTTGGCTTTTGGATGAGCGACTGCTGCAAACTTTTTCTCAATGCCATATCTTTGGCAAAACTCTTTAAATTATGTGCTTTCGAATTGAGTTCCTTTGTCTTTAATGATAGTCCGTGGAAGGCCAAAACGGCATATAATGTTTCGTACAACGAAGTTAATGACCTTTTTGGTGGTGATCGTGGCCAAAGGCTATACTTCTGCCCACTTGGTAAAGTAATCGACCGCAACTATCGTGTATTTCACACCACCTTTGGATATGGGTAATGAACCTATTATGTCGATTCCCCATATGCAAACGGCCAAGGACTAACCATTTGCGTGAGTTCCATCAACGGAGATCTCGAGATTTTTGCATATTTTTAGCATTTGTCGCATCTTCATACATAGTCTGCAGCATCCCGATTTACAGTTGCCCAAAAGTATCCATAGTGGAGGATTTTCTTTGCTAGTGTTTGTCTCCCATTATGGTCATCGCGTTCTCCTTCATGAACTTCCTTCAGAACTCATTTGACCTCATCGTGGGCAATGCACCGGAGTAAGGGGGTCGAGAATCCCCTCTGATACATTATTCCATCCTACACTGCATATCGTGAAGCCTTATGAATGACTTGTCATCTTTCATTCCTTCTTTCGGGCAAGACCCCGTGTAGCAAGTATTGCTTGAATGAGGTCATCCATGATTCCTTCTCGATTTCCGTTTCTAATATGGAATCTACCTCCATCATACTTATACTCGGAGCATGTAGGGTTTCAACGGGAACCAATACCATTTGTTGTGCATCACCAATGCTCGCAAATTTTGCCAACGAATCTGCTTCTCTATTTTATTGCGAAATATCATAATATTCTAGATTTGCTAGCAACTCTTGAACCCGTGAAAGGTATGGGGAAAGCCACTGTCCCTTTGCTTGATAATCTCCTTGCACCTGGTACACCACCAGTTGTGAGTCATAAAATATTTCAATCGATTTTACCCCCAATTCTCTGATAAGTCTCAAGCCAGCAATCAATGCTTTATACTCGGCTTCGTTATTTGCCGTTGGGAATACGAGCTTCAAAGTGTAACAAACTGATCGGTTTTTAGGAGTTATAATAACTATGCCAGCCCTCGAGCAACGGTCGTTAGATGCCCCATCGGTATACATCTTCCACCGAACGGGAGGGATGACATTGTTACCGTCTGATTCCTTTGATATGGTGAATTCAGCAATGAAGTCTGCTAGTGCTTGCCCTTGTGTGGCCCTTCGTGGCATGTAGATAATATCGAACTGACTCAATTCGATATTCCATTTTAACATCCTTCTAGAAGTTTCTGGTCGTTGGAGTACCTACCGCAAGGGTTGATAGGTATAAACAATGATTGAGTGTGCCTGAAAGTATGGCCGGAGCTTGCGTGATGCAATCACCAGGCAATAGGCTAGTTTCTCAATCTTAAGATAATTTCTTTCTGCCCCCGTTAAACGTTTACTGACATAATACACCGGCTAATGAACTCGGTCCTCCTCGTGAACCATAGCCATACTAATAGCATGCTGGGATACAGCCAAGTACACGTACAACATCTCATGGTCCACCAATTTCAACAATATCGGGGGACTTTCCAAATTCCTTACCAAAGCTCGGAATGCTTCCTCACAGTCGGATGTTCACTCGAAATTTCCTTTTCCTTTCTTTATTACATCGAAGAAAGGAATACTCTTATCTGTGGCTCTGGATACGAATCGACTCAGTGCGGCTACCTTCTCATTCAAGCTTTGCATTTGTTTTATAGTTTTAGGCACTATGTCTTGAATAGCTTGAATCTTCTCCGGGTTAGCTTTGATTCCCCATGCATTCACAATAAAACCCAAAAACTTATATGATGCAATGACAAAGGAACATTTCAAAGGATTGATCTTCATTCCATAATGTCTAAGTATATCAAACATCTCTGCTAAGTCTCGAATGTGGTCATTTGACTGTCGTAACTTCACAAGCATGTCATCCACATAGACTTCCATCGTTCTACCAATCTGGTCTTTAAACATTCAATTCACCAGGCGCTGATAAGTTGCACCTGCATTTTTTAATCCGAAAGGCATTACTACATAACAATATAGCCCAATGACTGTGACAAAACTGGTGTGTTCTTGGTCTAGAATGTGCATCGGGATCTGATTGTATCCTGAGTACGCATTCATAAATGACAATAACTCGTGTCTAGCCGTAGAGTCGACGAGCTGGTCGATTCTGGGTAGGAAAACTATCCTTCGGGCATGCTTTGTTCAAGTCAAAGTAATCAACGTAAGTTCTCCACTTCCCATTCGCTTTCCTTACTAGCACAGGGTTGGACACCCATTCAGGGTAGAGGGCGTCGCTGATGAACCCATTGGCTTTGAGTTTGTCCACCTCCTCTCTGAGGGCAGCGGACCTCTTCAGGTCCATGCCTCTCCTTTTCTAGTTTTACAGGAACATACTTTGGGTCTATGTTCAACATATGACTCGCAATAGCGGAAGAAATCCCACACATATCAGAATGTGTCCAAGCGAAAAATCCAGGTTCACTTGGAGGAAATCAGTGAGGTCTTGGCCATTGACGGGCTGAGTTGCGATCCAATCTTAAGAACTCGTGACGGGTCATCCCGGCTGATTGGAATATCAATTGTCAGTTCAGCCGATGCTTCTTTTGCTTCCCTGGGTTCCCCATCATCATCTCTCGGATCTATGTCTCGATACTTCCGAGAGTGTTGCCCGAGCCAGGGCTCGGGCACTACTTTTCAATCACTAGTATTCCGGATGCGAACGGAGCTGTCTGCAACCTTTCTTTCTCTCGCCGCTGGGCCTCTCTCAGCTCAGCCACATAACATGCGTGTCCGATCTCCTGATCGCCATGCACCACATTGACTTCTTTATCTGTTGGAAAATTTAACGTCAAACACCACGGGGCCAAAGCTGCCCTAAACTGTACGAGGGCCGACCAACCCAGAAACACATTATATGGAGAATCAACATCCAATACTATAAATGGTAGGATTCACACCCTCCTATGCTCACCTTCTCCCGGTTCAACTGGCAACTCAACATACCCCATCGCAACAGTCGCTGCACCATTAATGCCATGGATACGGGCTTTAGATGGCTTTAAATCTTTTGTCTCTATCTTCATTTGGCCATATGCCTTTTTGAAGATGATGTTATCGGAGCTTTCACAATCAATTAAGATTCTTTTGACATATGCTGGCTCGATCGTCGCAAATATGACCATCAGGTCAATGGTAGGAGCATCCACCTTGTCTGCATCTCGGCTCCTAAACACAATATCGTTTGTCATCATGCGTTGCTGCTTTGCAGGGGTCCCATCCTCCACATTCGAACAACACTCATAATCTGCATGCTTTGAAGAGTTAGCATATCACTCCATCTCTTGCTAATTCTTGTCTATAGGGTAAGGTCCATCGACTATCGTGTTTATGACCAATCTACCCATGGTTCGGGCAGGTTCCTCTGGTTGGAATGGAGCCGGCTCGTGTCCGGGGTCTGATGTTCCTTGCCTACCCTCTTGTAGGTTTTTGACAAATTCCTGCAGCTTTTTCTGTCTGATCAACTTTTCTATGGCGTCGTGGAGGTGTCTACGCTCCTCTGTACTGTCCCCGTAAGTCTCATGGAAACGACAGTACTTCCCTGTCCGCTTTTGTTCGTTTATTGCCTCCTTTGGGCGTGGCTGTCTGTATCGAAAAGTGTTATAAGTTGATAGATAATTATTCTCAAGAGATGCATTCAGTGGGGTGTATTCATTGTAGGTTGGAATCCTTGGCTTCCATTTCCCTATTTCTCTTTTCTTTTCGAGATTTCCTCCTCCGGACCCTTTAAATTACCCAGGCGTTTTTTGGACGTTGACATGAACCTTTCCTGAGTTGTCGTCAGATTGTTTTACGGCAATGTTGCTTTTTACAGTCTCTTGAACAGGCTCGGGTGCCTTATCTCACCTCATCCACCTGGCTTCTTCTCTTCTACTGAATTGATGAGCCTTTGAATAGAAACGCTACAGCATGGTTAGAGACTTTCCTGCCAACCAGTCTCCAAACTCGGAATCCTGATCTACTCCTCGCATTACCGCCATAAGAATTGCATGGTCATTGGGGTTGCTGACTTTAGTAGCTGCAACATGAAATCTCTGCAAGTACTCTTTCAACGACTCTGCTGGAGCCTGGATTACACTTGATAGGGACATCACGTCCTTGGGACGAGTGGCGTGTATCCTGAACTGTTCTACAAATTTCGTCGCTAATTCGTCGAAGCTGGATATAGACTGTGGGGGAAGTCGGGTGAACCACATGGTGGCGATTTCGAATAAATTAATTGGAAAGCACCTACACTTGGTCGCCCCATTTTCTCTAGCCAATACATCATCCATTCGTGCCTCGTCACATGATGCCTGGGATCGGCCTTTCCTTCGTAGGCCGGGATAGTTGGCATGCTAAACTTCCTGGGATACTCAGCCTATAGGATGGTACTAGTGAATGAGTATGACTCTTGGATATCCCCTAATCTTCGTTGGTTAATCCTTGATCTTCTTTCATAAACTGTCTGACCATAGCTGATAAGTCCGAAGTTTGTATGGAGGATGGAAGGTTGGTCTCCGTTCTACAGGACCACTCAGGTTGGTGTCTCCTCTGTTGGCGGTCTGCCAAACGTGTATCTTGAGGACCGGCTTCATTGGCGTCTCAGTGAGCTGGGCGTCTAGTATCCATATGTGCTCTAGCTCCTAAGTTTCCCATTCCGGTTTGAGTGTGGTCTCCAAGATGTAAGTGATCTCTAGTTGATCAGTCAGTAGCACTTGCTTGTGCAGTTTTCGTTTTGCGACGTTTATGCCTGGGAGGTTCATCGGATGAGGTCGAACTATCAGATGAAGAATAAGGAACGGGGCTACCTCCAACATTCTGATGTTGCTGGTGTGTAAGCTTTGTTATGAGGTTAGCGTTAGCTTGAATTTGTTCAGCAAACTGCCTTCTACTTTCAATGAGTTATCTCATTAGGTCATTGAACTCCGTTCTAGTGACAACTTCTGTTTGGTTATAAGCTCTGGTCGTCCCTGTGCCGGGATAAACTTGTTGATTGCTAGGTCCTATCTGTTGTATGCTAGCAGTCTCGTTGATGTCCGCGTTATGAGACGATGATCGGGTACGTGGTCTTCCTATAGTAGAGTTGTTGATTGAAACTCTGAGTAGATTCAACGGACGTCCTGTCAATAAGTCGGATCTCCTTTGGGGGATTTATTCAATCCAGTAGCTACAAAGCAGATCTTAGCAGCCTGAGAATTCGATTCTCAGTGAAAGCACCAAAATCTTAGCACCAGAATTGGTCACTAACACCCTTAAGAAAGATGGTGTAGAGAGGTTAATGAAGAAAGTAAATTAAAACTGAGAATTAAAGGCTAAATTCAATGCAAAGACAAGAACACCAGATTTATAGTGGCTCGGCGTAATTGCCTATGTCCACTGTGAAGTTAATCATTATTGCTTTACTCGATGATGGATTACATATACAATCTGTACACCAACTACTTGAATACAATTACTAAGTAAAAGGAATGAGTCTTGAATGTAGCAGAGTCTCCCCGGTGTTCTCGAAAAAAGGTCCATTTCACTGTGCCCCTGCCCTTCTATTTATAGACGAAGATGGGTTGGACTTCCCTAATGGGCCTAGGAGCAAGATACTTCGGCCCATGGTGAGTGGCTTCTATGTGCCGAGCCACAAATGCCGAACAGAAAATGCCGAGCCACGTACCCAAGCCGAGCGGTACCTCTGTGTCGACCGAGGCAGTGTGTTGAGTGAAGTATGTAGGCCGATCGTGACATCGACGCCGGACAATGGGAGATGCCGAATGACATACTTATGCCGAGCGATGCTGGAATGTCGAACGAGGCCAAAATGCCGACAGGGGCTGCAGTGCCGAGCTAGGTTGGAAAGCCTAGCGAGGCTGGAATGCCAAGCGGGGCTAGAATACCGAACGAGGCAGGAATGCCGAACGAGGCAGGAATGCTGAGCGAGGCTAGAATGTCGAACGAGACTGGAATGCCGGACGAGGCTGGAATGCCGAATGACCTTGCTATGCCGAACGTCCCTTCCATTTCGAACAAGGCTCTATGCCGATCGAGATTTCTGCCAAACAAGGATCACGCCGAACGATCCTGCTGTGCCGAACGAGGATTCATACCAAACGGTACTTATGCCAAGCCTCTAGTTACTTGATCAAACATCCAGGTAACATAATTATATAAAACATTTGAGTCCCATACCTTATATATAACCTAATAATTTATTTTCTTCACTAGAAAATTAATATAAAATCCACATTAATTAAAAAAATTAAAAAAAATTGAAATCCATCTCAAAATATCATTTCTGATCAGTATCTAAAAAAACAAGGCATTTGGATTTCATTAAATAGGGTTTTCATATTAAAACATATCATAAGATCCATATGATCAAGCATATCTATAAACTATTAATCATTCAAAACATGACATAATCATGCAAACAAGTTTGGATTTTCCTTAAAACCGAAAACCATAAGAAAATGAGATGTAGTAATTATTCATCTTAGCTTGAGATTAAGGATTCGAGATTTAAATAGCTTTTGATTTGAGTAATCTTCTTCCTTAGCTTTTTCTTCCTCTAGCTCTCTAAATTGGTGACCGGCCTCTATGTTTTTAATTTTCTAATGAGAATGAATAATAAAATACACGACTAAGGGGTTTAAGGTTTAGGGTATAATGATTTTCCTTGTTCACATTTAGCCCCTGCCTACTTCCTAACCCTTTATCTATTTTGTTTCATGTTATCTTATTTTGATTTACTCATTAACATAGCACATATACCCCTATTAATCACAATTCTCAATCCATTAATCATCTCACATTATTTTATTTTATTTTACTAATTAAATATCTTAAATAATGTTATTAAAAATATGGGGTGTTACAAGTAATATTTATTTTTGATTCTCAAAATTCCAAGTCGACAACATCGGTTCACCAACGAGAGCCAAGCAATCCTGAAATTAATGACAGGTGGAGGTTTCATTTGAATTTGCTATAACCCAATCGGCTGACATGATTGATAACCGTGAATGGTAAGATATTATTTCTCATTTGAAAACAAATGGGAAAATGTTGAAACGTATGGGGAGCAAACTTCCTAACAATTCCAAATGAATTTGATAGTTTTGAATTTAAGGATTCTTAATTCCCCTTCTAAGTAATTAGATTCATTGGATATTATAAAATAAATAAAAGCTTCTTTACTAGATCTATTAGAGAATAAACCGATAGAGAGGAAAATTAATGATGTGGTTATATGCTTTTATAAAGGATGGGATTTCACTTTTAATAAGGATCGACAAAATAAAAGCAGAATTATGGTACTTTGTATGGTCATATATGGTAATTGATAAAAGTAAGCAATTTATTACGCGTTTGGTACATAATAAAGTGGGTTTGACAGTTATTGCACAAATGTTTATGCATATAATTAACCGAAAAAGAGATCTGAGCTATAGAATTATGTTAAATTACATGTTAGTACTTTTAACCTACCTTAGACAATAGCATGTGATTTTAATGCTATCCTATATAGGAAAGAGAGAATTAACAATGGTACATACCATATGAATTTAGATGTAGAGTTTGTTAAATGTATTGGGACTTCAAACTTGTTTGAACCACCAAGTATAGGTAACTACTATACTTAGAGAGGATGAGATAATATGTTAGTGCATTGTATGATACTCATATATTTTTCATTAATAGGGAACATTTCAATAAATTCTCTAATTTCTCAGTATTCATTGCAAACAATTCAATGAGTGACTACACACCAATTATTTTAACTTTACGACTCTAGTGTTGAATAAACGGGGAATTCCTTTCAAATACAAGAACTTATGGCATTATAGGTCAGACTATGTTGACATTATTTAACCAGCGTAGGGAGAATTTTGTATTGCAAAGCCTCATTTTCCTCTTATCTCTAAGTTGAAAAAACAAATGAATGCCTTCGACTTTTGAATAAAGATAATAATAGTAAGAAAATGACCATTGAACTAATGAGACGAGAACTAGATATGGCTTATGCAAATCTAATTAATTATCCATATAATTCGTTGGTGCTAGAAATCTGTAAGTAGAAAATGGAACAACTTTCAGATCAGTTACATAGAGATGCCACAAAGAACATTCAACGATTAAAGGTAAAATGGTTAACTCAAGGAGAAAGAACTTATGATGACCCACCTTTATGGATGGTTTAAATCGACAATAAAGCACACTTGTCTAACTCAAACATTTAGAAGGGAGGATTGTCAATGGGGTAAATAAGAAAAATAAGAGAAAAGAAGGAAAAAACATAGAATCTCGTAGCGGAATGACAAAATATAATAATCAAAGAACTATTTCATGCAGCTATTTTATAATATACATTTGATTACACAAATTTTTACGACAACCAGAGTACAAACAATGACATACAAATAATGATACAGTGGAAAATTACTAATAATATAATATATATACCAAAATTTGTCTTCGTCTTCAGAAATAAAGTCTTCAATACTGAAATGCTAAGGCTAACCCGAGCGTAATGGAAAGACAAAACACTTGAGTCATAACTAAAAGATCTTATGTAAGTTAAATCAATAATAAGTAAATATGAGTGTAATGGCTTCAGAGATGTTTACGGGATTTTACATCTCTTATCCAGTGTATAACGTGCATGAAATAACTTAATAGATGTTTCGGGATTTTCTATCTCCTAAGGATCCGTTAAACTATCTATGTGTAGTAAAATATGTTATATATATGTAGTGTCTATCGCAAAGTAAGGTATTTAAATAGTGTCAAGGCGTTACCCATATCCCCCTTAACGCATTTTATAGGCATCGTAATCTATACAGTACTTATAAACTTCACCGTAAACTGGTGGGCCATCAAGGAGCATTCCATAAGTACGACACAAACCAAAATCATAGTGGGCTCAATACGGCATATACGAAGGCATGCAAGGCAATGCCCAAGGTAGGATTCTACCGTTTTGCATGCTCGAACTAGTGGTAAAGCATAGAAACTACTACTGCCCACCTCGATACATACTCCCATAATCAAATAAAGGGTGGCCACCAATCAATCACAAAGTAATAGATATGGTATCAAAGAAGCATGTCTGATAGATGGAGCGATCTCACTTGGCCTGGGATAGTTCCTGCTTTAGTCATATCAAGCTGACAGGAAGGACATGGCTACGTTCTTACATCATACCGGTGACATTCTCTAAACCATCCTACTTCGTTCTAGATTCTCCACTATATGCACAATTGTGAAAATGGTTTCGAAATGGGCAGAGAGTACGACAATATCCGACCCTGGTCTCTTTAACAACCAACTGCTTATTTCACACCATGGTCATTGAAAAATATCCAAAAATAGTTTATACCTTCATATCAAAATATCCATATACTTATTCCAAAAGTATAAGTATATTCATAAATATCGAGGAAGATTTTCTTTCAATCAATTTCGAAAATAATTTATGAATCTTTATGAAGGAACTGGGCCAGCCCACAACGGAAGAAATGGGTGAACTTCAATTTTTTTTATCATTTTGGATCTTTGATGGTGCTGTGAACACTAAATATACTTAGAACTTTTCTAAGTTTCTTTTAAATAAAATAAATATTTTATTTAACTTCATAAGTAAAGTTTCACTTTAATTTAATGTGTATGTAAGTTTGAGTATATAAAATATACTCTTTTGTACAAATTTGCATGTAACATTTACTTTTCAAATTTATCCAGAGAAGGAAATATATCATTTCCTTTCTCTTAGTTATTCAATTAATGAGGGAGCATTAATTTATTTAGAGAATGAAACTTTTCATTTAATTCTACTTAAATTATTCAATTAATGAGGGATCATAAATTTAGTTAGAGAAGGAAACTTTTCATTTTTTATCTTAATTAAATTAAATAATTGATTAATAAAATAACATTAATAACTAATTTAAATATGAAATGAATTGTAAATATATTCATAGTAAATATTGAGCAAGTGCAACATATATGGAGCGTGCATAGTTAGTGGTAGTTGATATGTATACATAAAATAAACAAGAACAATTTGAATGGTTATTGCATAGGAATTGAAAGGGAAATAAGTAAGAGATGACAAGAGTGTTTGATATAGTTTCCCATTTAGTAAACTTAATTAATGCAACATACTAATGACGATCAATAAGTATCATAATGTAAGAATAAAGAAGGCAAACAATGAATTGTACGTAGACATTATTGTTTTAATTAAAAAGAGAAATGATTTCATACTATCACAACATGTGTAAAAAAATTTAATATGGAAACATATAAGTAGATCCAAATATGTATATATGGAATTCAGTCAAATTTTTCTAATAATATAAATTAGATAGTTATTAATGTCAATTTCAAAAGTTTGATTTGTTTTTAAAATTCCTTTTATTCATGTGTATGTATCTAATGCAATAAAAAGTGCAATTAATACATGCGTACATACATATATACATTAAAATTCAAAACTAATTATAGTTTATTACAAAAGATTAGAAGATAGATCTACAATTGAAATATTGTATTAATTCCATATAAATTTCATTTTTAACCTTAATTCAATCAATCAACATGAAGATGTAAATTTCCAAATTTAAATAATGAAATTTAAATAAAATGTTAAAACATGGAACTAAAATGAAACGTTGTATTTTAACATATATAGATTTAGCTTCAATTTAATAAAGCAAAGAAAAGCAGCTATTCAATTTGAACATGTAAACATTTGGATCTGAAGAATTGCACTATAATTAAAAAAAATTAATAACAAAGATCCACACTCAAATATTGTTTTAGAACATAAAAAAATTTAATTTTGATCTAGCAAATAAAACTCGTTCATGTCATTCAACAAATAATTCAATCTTCATAAATAATTTTTTTAGTTAAGCAAGACAATAATACATCATACAAATTATGAAAGTCAAATTAAATTTCCATCAAACATTGCAAAATCACTATCTATATATAGAAAATGTCATACCTTGCTACCCAATCTTTAAAATGCATGTTGTTGATCTTGCCTTTGAATTCCACCTTAAATGAAGAATGTTTCTAGACCCGATTGACTCACCTGAGGATGTTGCCTAGAAATCACACCTTGAATGATGATGTCTCCTTAGATCTTCAAGATTCTTATCCTATCCTTGCAAGAGATGGATGAACCACTATCGATTTATTTTATTTTATGTTTTCATATGGAGTTGAATTTTTTTTGGGAATATTTGTTTCGTTTTCTCCCATAAGAAGTTAGGAGGAGAGAAAGAAACAGACTGAATGAGAAAGAATGAAATTGTACATACAAAATGAATTAGAGTATATGTTTTATTTGAAATAAGGAAGCCTTTGTAACATCCCACCTTTTTGTACGCTTTAAATCGACGATAAACCACACATGTCAGGCTCAAACCATACAAAAGGGCAAATTGTTATTAGGGTGAATAAGAAAAGCAGAGAAAGAAATAAAAATAAACAGAATCTCACAGCGGAATGACAAAGCACAATAATCATATAACAGTTCATGAAGCTGTTTACAAAACATTTGATTATACTAATACAATATAGAATCAGATTTATGCATACCAGAGAATAGTAATTACAATGCAGCGGAATAGTATGAATGTAGTGGAATAATATAATAAATAATAGTAATACAATCTTCGTCTTCGTCCTTCAGAAATAAGGTCTTCGAATCCTGAAATGCTAAGACTAACCCGAGTGAATTGAAAAGACAAAACACTCGAGTCAGAACTAAAAAATCTTATGTAAGATAAATCAATGGTAAACAATATGAGTGGGATGGCGTCAGAGATGTTTACGGAATTTGACATCACGTGAGTGCAGTAACTTAAGAGATGCTCGGCATTCACATCTCCTAAGGATCCGTTAAACCATTTACTATGCAGTAGAATTTCGTTATTATAATAATGTCTAATAGTAAAATAAACTTACTTTTAAATATCGTTAAGAGGCTACCCATATAGCCCTTAACCCGTAATAGTGCCAATAGTCTATACAGTACCGTAATACCTCCTGATCGAGAGGCTACCAGAGGATACTCCATAGGTACGAAACAAATCAAACTCATACAAGGCACGCTAGGGTAGGTGACACGGCACAACCAGGCAATGCTAGGGTAGATATACCAATTACGCTTCCGGGCCGGTGGTAACGCATAGCCGCAGCTACCGCCCACCTCGAGCCACACCTCCAAATCAAACAAAAAAATCAAAAGTTGCCACTAAATCAATCCAAAAGTCGAAGTATAATATCGAAGGGATGTGTCCGATCAAAGGTGCTACCTCATTAGCCCGTCAATCGTTCCTGTTTTAGCCACCTTATGCCAACTCATGGGAGTCGGGTCCACGTATATTCCATAAAGGAATGCCGCCACCATACTACTTCATTCTGGAATCTCCACCGCATACACGATTGTTAAAGTGGTTTTCGGAGTTGGCAGAGAGTATGACAACTTCCGATCCCGGTCTCTTTAACAACCAAACGTTATTAGAACACCGTGGTCAATTCAAAATCAGTTATACTTCAAAACCAGAATATAATATTCATTTCAAAACCATATAAATACAATTTTATTACCATTTTAAACCAAAATCAATATAATATCATTTTTATTTCAAATATATCCTTCCCAAAATCATAGCACTTTGAATGTTATAACACTTCGAAGTCAGACCACTTGAAATATAACACTTCCCAATTATAATTTTTCGAAACTCCAAACTTTGAAACATAAGTACACCATTTAAATGGCTTAAATATTAAATTTCTTTATAAAATAAAATAGCTTCTTTAGTTTCCTAAATCAATTCCAATTACAAATTTAAACCCCCAAATAAACCATTTCAATTTCCATATATTTCAAAGCTTTAAATATTCCATCAGTTCAAAACTAATTCTTTGATAATTCCATATATATCAAATTCAACTACTATTATTTAGATTTGAAATGTTTGCTCAATAAATCCAATATCATTTAAGTAAAACCTCTCAACTTCAAATTACTGGATATTCCTCAATTTATTTAACTCGATATATTCATTTAATTTAACTTGATATTAATTTAAATCACTCTAAACCAAAATCAAGTTATAAAAATTATACCCTTTAAAGCCTCGATTTTTTTAAAAAATTTCAAATCAAATTTATTCAGTATAATTCTTAAATAATTTAATTCAAACCAATTTCATAGTTATCTTCCAACCTTAGTTTTATTTAAGTCATTATAACTATATATACAATATAATTTAAACAGATATTTAACCATATTATATAAAAACGATCGAACTTTATTATTTACTTATTTTATATTTCAACACAAATTTATACTTAGCTAAAAATCAATAATAAAGTAACATATATATAACATCTGAAATCAATATTTATATAACCCCTATATTTCTTTACAAAACCATAGAAATCATTTCAATTTTTTTTTTACATATAGACCGCGGTGTCTGTACAAAATTTTCTATTCTATGATCAAGTGATATGGATATCTATCATTTCAATCCGTAATTTAAAATATAAATATGGTTATATATCATTTCAAACCGCAATCCCGAATGAAATAAAGTCTATAAGAACTTGCAATTTATAACAATATAAAATACAACATCCATTCATCCAATATCAATCATCAAATGTTTATCACAATCATCATCCAATTCAAATAATAACATCAATACAGAACAGATAATAAATAACAGGGATTTACTGGCGGTTTATATTCAATAATAAATTAAATAACTATTTTATTCCGATAAATTCAAATAAACTAAGATGATGATTCAAACATGTCAAACATTCATAAATAAATTTCTAATCACATCATAAATTAATTTAACACACATAAGAAATTTTAAAAGTTGTGAGAGGGTTAAAACACTCACCTTTTGAATTTAAATTGAATTTAAATCCAATTTAAAGCCAAAATTTGAACAGTCTCAGAATTTGTCCAAACCAGCATCAAAATGTCCAGAATTCTGATATGATGTCAACGCAAAAACCCGTGCGTAATTTCATCCTCGTATGCGAAAGTTATAATGATTAGAAGATATAGTTTCAAATTTAAATTAAATAAAATAATATAAACTTTTACCGCGTTACACATTCCCAGCAAAACCCTAACATTCAGAGTCTCGAACAACTGAAGCCGTCGCATGCATCAACAATAACCGTCACCTCTCGATGAAATCCACGCTGATCAAAGGCGCCGCTAGCCATCCCCGCCTCGGCCGACCCCCCTCCCTCCTCCCCCACGCACACGATGCTGAAGCCTCCTCTGCCGCTGTTCCAAATGCATCCAAGCTCTGGCGATTCTGATGCCCATCTCGAAGAACTGATCGTACCGATGCGCTCTACTCATCGACCCCTACGACACTGCGCTTCCCGATCGAACCATCGACGAGAATCCACCGTTGAACGAGAGCCATCAAATGAACGGCCAAGAATTTATCCAGCCAATTCCGGCCACACAGCAACCCATATCGAGAAAAGAATCACATAATCGACTTGCGCTCTTTGAGAGCTTCAAATTGATATATAATTCAATATAGTTTGTGTAGTTTGAAATTGTGATTTGATTTTGAATTGCAATTGGATCTAGAATTTGATTGTCTGCCATTGAGGAGGAGAGACAGCTGAATTGTACATACAGAACAATGAACATAAGGAATAGGCTAGGGTTTATAACAGGATATATATATATATATATATATATATATATATATATATATATATGCAAGGCTGAAATTAGAATGGATGGGCACAATTGATATACGCGTTGAACGTTAAAATGGCCTGAAAAGCCCGTTCTGACTCCGAAACGAAATTGGGTCAATCTATATATCAAAATAAAATTTTTAAAATATTTTAAAATCAATGGAATAGGTTTCAAGTCCAAATTCCATCGTATGAAGAATTTTTCCAAAAATCAAGTTATTTCAAATTGATTTCAACTGATTTCAATTTAATTGGGGCGTTTCGAGTCCGTACGATCAAACGACAAGTCCGATCGTTATGAAACTTGAAATCCAATAAAAATTCATCGTTACGGATCCGATGAAACTGGTTTCATCGAAATCTGAGTCAGTGGCCAAAATGGATATTTTCTAGTTAATTAAATAAATTAATAATTGGCTAATTAAATCAAGTATTCAATTTCAACACTATAATTAACAAATCACTTTTAAATTTCTTAATCATTTACACTAATTTAACCAAATTTAAATGTCAATTTAGAATTGATTAATTTATCAATTTTAGTGTTAGCCTCAATTCCATTAACTTTAGAAATTATAAATTTAATTTCAAATAATTCCATTTAATTTACTTTCATTTATTCAATTAATTGTTGTCAAATGGATGCATTTAACATTGGATTCATGATCTATTACCTTAATATTCTCAGATTTCATCTTAATCTCCATTAACGTAATAATTAAATATTTAATTTCATTTATTTGCAATTAAATCCAATTATTATAGTTCAAATCCTATTAAATTGATAAGTCTTCATTCCCATTCTTTTAAATTCAACAAATTTTCCTACTATGGATAATATTAACATTATTTTCTAATATTACCTTAATTAACGTTAATGTAATAATTTATTTAGATTTATTGAAATTGATTCCAATTCAATTTAATGGATTAAAATATATTGGTAGCTTATAGTAATTGTTTACAGACTAATGTTACAACTACTTACATAACAATGGTTTTACTCACTTACCATTCATTAAATTTTATTTCGTTAAATAAGTCCCACATTCACATTTGTTTCCATATATTAAATTTTATAACTAAGTATACATTACATCCAAATGGTTAATATTAGCTTTAATTTTCATTGTTACCATTCATTTTAGTTACTACTTCATTATCAAATTACCAATTTAATTATAGAAATTTATGGGTCGTTACACTCTCCCCCGCTTAAAACTTTTCATCCCCAAAAAGAAAAAAGAAGGGAAAAGAAAGAATTGAGTAAACAATATATCTTATTCAAAAATATTAACCTTATAAACAATTAAATTTTCAAAATTAATTAACTTAAATAAAATATACCAATTTATAACCATTAATCTTTTTGTACTCAAATTAACAAAGTTTGGAAACATTTTTCAAAAAATTTCTATCTCCAAAATTTGCGGAAAATTTCGACAGAGTCTCCTTTATACGGAGAGGCTCGGAAGAAAATTTAATATCAAATATAACAATATACAACATATATCTTCCAAAATAATATATTCCAACACGGGAAAACAATAATATAATAACGCTATAAAACCGTAATCTGAGAACGTACCTCTTTGTCGGGCAATTTACGCTTATATTATGAAACCAAATGCAGTAGCAATTGCTTCCATAACCTGTATTTCACTAATATAATCCAAAAGGGGTTAAAAATTATATAAAGTGAAATATTAAATTTTTTTTCAATCCCTAACAAACAAATCAATATAGCAACAATCAATTGCAACCAACAGCAAACACATCAAATACAAATCGACCATCCAAGCAAGACAAACAATTGGTTTGTTCGGGTTAAGACACTTTAAATTACATAGAATGCCAAATAACTGTGAAGTATTCCACTTACTCAACAGCCTTATATAAACTCAATAGGTTATGCATACATCCAAGAAAATTTAAAATATCCTTGTCAAAACAACCATAAACCAGACAAACAACAATTCCAAACAATAGATCAAGTTAATTTTTCAATTTCATTTCATAACCTTTGTTGTTTGATTTCCTTTTCATTCATATAGTGGTTTATCTTTTTATTTTACATTATTTCTTGCAAATTTTCATTTATTACTTACAACTATTCGTTTTCATTTATTTACAGTATTCATATTCAATTCAGTTATTTGGCATATCAATTTCATTTGCTTAAGTTTTTAATTACTTTCTTATAATGCTTACTTTCTATCACAATTTATTATAGTAATATTTCAATTATGACATAGGTTTAAAACAACTACAACACCAAATTCTTATTTGTTAAGGAATTTCATTGAATACTTCTCATTACTTCAAATTTTACTTGTAAAATTTCCCATTACATTTTCTTTTAACCTTTTTATAGTCGGTAAGTTATATATATGTTAAAGAATGTAATTGAAAACTATACAAGTTTATCTCATTTCTTTTAAATTAATTAAATGTGAAATAATCATATCATTTGTTTTATAGATTACAAATTCCAATTTCTTGTATAATTCAATTATAATTTAACATTTAATTTCTTATTTTCATTTAGAAGTTCCAAATATTAATTAGTTACAATCCATTTCGCTACAATAATTGAAATTACTGATTAGCGGAAATTTAAGAACTAAAATGCAGGGTTAAATTTTTAAATCATTTTAAATTAATAGATAAATATATACTTGCAACTTATATATTCAATTATATTTAAAAAAATTAAAAATTATATTTGTTTATCAAAACAAATCTGAGTAAAAGTACTACAGTGGTCTTCCCACTTAGAAACTCAAAAATGAATGTCGATGATGCATGCACTCATCACCGAAATTAATTTCCAATGACAAAGAGGGGAGTGCAGAACTTATTTCTTTTCAAAATTTCTTTGAAGTAATTCTTTCAAATTATATTGAAATATTTATAACAAAACATACTTCTAATAATATCATTATTAAATTCCAAAATCAATCGAAAGAATTTTCAAAACCCCGGAACTTAAGTTCTAAATTTCCAGTTTTCATTTATTTTATTTACACATCTATATTTTAACCAATATTTTTAATTTCCAGTACCTAACAAACAAATATATAACCAAATATAACCTTTATAAAATTTAATACTTTATATATAGAAAATATAATAGGCAAATTATTTCATTCACCTATATTCAAAACAAATATTGTGTTGGTCTATCCTATTAAGCCAGAATTTATAAACACAAAACGGAACAAATTAACACGATATCAAAACATTTTATGACACTAACAAATACGCTCATATATATATATATATATATATATATATAGACACACACACGCGCTCAGCGACTCGTCATAGGTATTATTACCTATTAATAAAGAGTTAGACACCCACAAAGCTAAGGTTTATCGCTAAACCAAAGCTCTGATACCAGATGTAACATCCCCCCTTTTTCCACGCTTTAAATCGACGATAAATCACACACATCAGACTCAAACCATACAAAAGGGCGAATTGTTATTGGGGTGAATAAGAAAAGCGGAGAAAGAAATAAAAACAAACAGAATCACACAGTGGAATGACAAAGTATAATAATCAAATAACGGTTCATGAAGCTGTTTACAAAACATTTGATTATACTAATACAATATAGAATCAGAGTTACAGATACCAGAGAATAGTAATTACAATGCAGTGGAATAGAATTAACGTAGTGGAATAATATAATAAATAATAGTAATACAATCTTCGTCTTCGTCCTCCAGAAATAAGGTCTTCGGATCTTGAAACTCTTAGACTGACCCGAGCGAATTGAAAAGACAAAACACTTGAGTGAGAACTAAAAGATCTTATGTAAGATAAATCAATGGTAAACAATGTGAATGGAACTATTTGCCAGAGTTGTTTATGGAATTTGACATCACGTGAGTGCAGTAACTTAGGAGATGCTTGGGATTCACATCTCCTAAGGATCCGTTGAACCATTTACTATGTAGTAATATTTCTCTATTATAATAATGTCTAATAGTAAAATAAACTTACTTTTAAATAGCGTTAAGGGATTACCCATATGGCCCTTAACACGTAATAGTGCCAATAGTCTATACAGTACCGTAATACCTCCTGATCGGGAGGCTACCAGAGGATACTCCATAGGTACGACACAAATCAAACTCGTACAAGGCGCGCTAGGGTAGGTGACACGGCACAACTAGGCAATGTTAGGGTAGATATACCAATTACGCTTCCGGGCCGGTGGTAACGCATAGCCGCAGCAACCGCCCACCTCGAGCCACACCCCCAAATCAAAAAAAAAAAATCAAAAGTGGCCACCGAATTAATCCAACAGTCAAAGTATAATATCAAAGGGATGTGTCCGATCAAAGGTGCTACCTCATTAGCCCATCAATCGCTTCTGCTTTAGCCACCTTATGCCAACCCATGGGAGTCGAGGCCACGTATATACCTCAAAGGAACGCCGCCACCATCCTACTTCATTCTGGAATCTCCACCCCGTACACGGTTGTTAAAGTGGTTTTCAGAGTTGGCAGAGAGTATGACAACTTTCGATCCCGGTCTCTTTAACAACCAAACGTTATTATAACACCGCGGTTATTTCAAAATCATTTATACTTCAAAACCAGAATATAATATTCATTTCAAAACCATATAAATACGATTTCATTTCCATTTTAAACCCAAATCAATATAATATCATTTTTATTTCAAATATATCCTTCCCAAAATCATAGCACTTTGAATGTTATAACACTTCGAAGTCCACCCACTTGAAATACAACACTTCCCAATTATAATATTCTGAAACTCCAAACTTTGAAACATAACTACACCACTGAAATGGCTTAAATATTAAATTTCTTTATATAATAAAATAGCTTCTTCAGTTTCCCAAATCAATTCCAATTACAGATTTAAACCCCCAAATAAACCATTTCAATTTCCATACATTTCAAAGCTTTAAATATTCCATCATTTCAAAAATAATTCTTTGATGATTCCATATATATAAATTCAATTGCTATTATTTAGATTTGAAATGTTTACTCAATAAATCCAATATCATTTAAGTAAAACCTTTGAACTTCAAATAACTAGATATTCTTTAATTTATTTAACTTGATATATTTATTTAAATGAACTTGATATTCATTTAAATCACTCTAAACCAAAGTCAAGTTATAAAAATCATACCCTTTAAAGCCTCAATTTTTTTTTAAAATTTCAAATCAAATTTATTCGAGTATTATTCTTAAATAATTTAATTCAAATCAATTTCATAATTATCTTCCAACTTTAATTTTATTTAAGTCGTTATAACTCTATATACAATATAATTTAAACAGATATTTAATCATATTATATAAAAACATCCGAACTTTATTATTTACTTATATTTTATTACAACACAAATTTATACATAGCTAAAAATCAATAGTAAAGTAACATATATATAACATCTGAAATCAATATTTATATAACCTCTATATTTCATTTCAAAACCATAGAAATCATTTCAAAATATTTTTATATATAGACCGCGTTGTCTGTATAAAATTTTCTATCCTATGGTCAAGTGATACAGATATCTATCATTTCAATCCGTAATTTAAAATATAAATACGGTTATATATCATTTTAAACCGCAATCCCGAATGAAATAAAGTCCATAACAACTTGCATTTTATAACAATATAAAGTACAACATCCACTCATCCAATATCAACCATCAAACATTTATCGCAATCATCATCCAATTCAAATAATAACATCAATATAGAACATATAATAAATAACAGGGATTTACTGGCGGTTTATATCCAATACTAAATTAAATAACTATTTTATCCCAGTAAATTCAAATAAACTTAGATGATGATTCAAACATGTCAAACAGTCATAAATAAATCTCTAATCATAAATTAATTTAACACACATAAGAAATTTTAGAACTTGTGAGTTGGTTAAAACACTCACCTTTTGAATTTAAATTGAATTTAAATCCAGTTTAAACCCAAAATTTGAATAGTCTTAGAATTCGTCCAAACCAGCATCAAAATGTTCGAAATTCTAATATGATCCTAACGCAAAAAACCGTGCATAATTTCGACCTCGTATGCGAAAGTTATAATGATTAGAAGATATAGGTTTCAAATTTAAATTAAATAAAATAATATAAACTTTTACCACGTCACTCACGCATTCTTCCCGGTGAAACCCTAACATTCAGACTCTCGAACAACTGAAGCTGCCGCCGGCATCAATAACAACTGTCACCTCTCGATGAAATCCACCTTGATCAAAGGCGCCACTAGCCATCCCCGCCTAGACGGACGAGAGCCGCCCTCCCCCCCACCCACCCTCCCCCCTACCGGCATGATTTTCGAGGCCGAAGCCTCCTCCACCGCCGTTCCAAACGCAGCTAAGCTCTGGCGATCTGATGCCCATCTCGACAACTGACCGTACCAATGTGCGCTACTCATCGACCCATACGACACTGCACTTCCCGATTGAACCATCGACGAGAATCCACTGCTGAACGGGAACCATCAAATGAACGGTTGGGAATTTATCCAGCAAATTCCGACCACATAGCAACCCAGATCAAGAAAAGAATCACAAAATTGACTTGCGCTCTTCGAGAGCTTCAAATTGATATATAATTCGATATAGTTTGTGGAGTTTGAAATTTTGATTTGATTTTGAATTGCAATTGGATCTAGAATTTGATTGTCTACCATTGAGAAGGAGAGACAGCTGAATTGTAAGTAAAGAACAACTAACATAAGGAATAGGCTAGGGTTTGTAACAGGATATATATATATGTGTGTGTGTATATGTGTGTGTATATATGTATATATATGTGTGTATATATATGTATATATATGTGTATATATATATATGTATATATATGTGTATATATATGTATATATGTGTGTATATATATGTGTGTATATATATATATATATGTGTATATATTGTAGGATCGATTTCACCCTAGAGGGGGGGTGAATAGGGCGATAGTGTAAATTATAAAAATTAATCGCGGAAGCTTATAAAATATTCAATTCAGATCACAGAATAGCAGCACAAATATCGCAGAATATAAATAACAGAAAAAACAGAACAGCACAGAATTTACCCAGCTTCGGCAAAACCCTGCCTACGTGCTGCCCCCAAGGTTTCTACTAGAAATTAGATAGTCCCTCGCTTACACACGTAAACTCGCTATACCCGCTATTGACTAATCTAACTCTACGCTCAAAACCTTGCCACAACTCAACCACCGAGTTGCGAATTCTCAAGCTACGCCACGTAGCTTGTCCCCTAGTCACACGACTAGAAATTTAAAAACGGTTTAAAAAGAAAATACAATTAAAAACAATTTAAAATACAAAACCCTAATTTAAAATACTATAATCCTTAAAAATAAAAAGGCCGGCCCTCTTTGTAATTTATCTTGACCATCTCCTTTTATTTCGTCGGCCTAATTTTTTGTGAGATAATGGTGGCTCCGTGTTCGATCGTTCGTATCTCTTTGCAAAATTAGGGCTTTCCTCATGTCGATTCAAACTAGGGTTTGTTTCTGAAGTTGCCGACCTTTGATTGCTCAATCGAAAATGATTTTCAGTTTGTTGCTTTCGTCAATTGCTTGGCTCTTTGAATTGTCTTCGGCTTCTTCAATTTGGTCGAGTTTATTCGTCAAAAAGGTATGCGATTGTTCCTTTTTCGATGTAGATTTTTGCTCGACCTTTTGATTCGAGTTATTGATATTTTTCTGTTGTTACTTGAACTCGAATCTTATCATTGTTGATGATGTGAATTTGATTATATAGGGTTTGTAACCCTAGATTTGCGTCGTATATTCTCTATTTGAATTTGTCAACTGATATTGCTTTGATCGTTGATTTTCGTATGGATGTTTATGATTTCACTGACTTATTCATATGCGTATATATTTTTTGTTGCTTGAATCCCACGACATTGATTTCAACTCCTTGGTCGCCACGGCTTCAGCTCCGATCATTTTACTATTGACTTTATTCTCTGACTTCATTTTGACTTTGGCATTTACTAACTTGATTACGTGAATTTTTGGCTTGATCACCCTTGATGTTGAAGTCGGTCTTCACTGATCATGTTTACTCCAGCCATTTGATTTGAACTTGTAAATTTTGACTTTGTTTTAAAAAACTGTTACATGACTTCGCTGTGTAGTCTGCACATATTGATTCCATTCATGTTGTTGGACTGGACATTACTGGTTGCTTTAGGATTTAACTTGAGTTTTGTACATCCACTCTTGATACTGCACTGTTCCTTTGCATTTCATACATATGTATACATTCTTGGATTTGTACTTGGATTTGAACTGCTTCATATGTATGTTTGTTGCGGCCTTGTGTTCATTTGAGTCATTCTGGCCTTGAACCTGTTGCATACATGACTGCTGTATGATTGCATATTTGTAAGTTGTTCAGTTTGCATCATTTCTGGTTGGTTTGGTCTGGAATTCACTTGACAATTGCTCCATGTATACTTGGTGCTTGATTTGGGTTCATACTTGTTCATGTGTACATCTGTGTGTCTTTTGCTCTGTTCTCACTAACCATGTGGTCTGGAATGATTTCGACATTGATTTTTGTGTTGTTTGAAGTTACCTGACCCTTCCATATGCTCTCTGATAAATGTTTGGACTGGTGCATACTGTTGCGGCCTGTACTTGTTGTTATTTGTTAGTTTAGTCGTGCACTTGGTCTCTTCACTGTGTTCTCTTCATGCCTGACTTGATGCTGCATACATGTTTGTTGCATTGACATGTTGTAGCTGGTCTTTGTATTGCTTGGTGGCATTGTGCATCTCAACTTGTTCTTGTATTTTGCTTATAATGCCGCATATCACTGCATAGACTTGTTTATTGTTTTTGTTCATCCATGTGTATTGACTACAGCTCCATGATATTTTTGGTTCATCGTATCTGTTTCACTTAGTCCCTGATCTTCGTTGCCTCTGAGTTTGAGCATTTGTACATTTGTAGTCTTGGTCTTTCACTGTGACATGTTCACTTGTGACTGTTGCTACACACTGTTGTATTTGGACTTGTACCTGTAATTGTATTCATGTATACTGCATTGTCGTCTTGTGGCAGTTGCTTTGTCTCCATGTATTTCATGTAGTATGGGCATTTGAATATGCATTTGTGAACATTGTCGAGTCTAGTTGATGTAGTTGCACTTGTGTACTTCATATATGCACTGTGTCTTTTGTTTGCACCTGTTAGCCTGTCCCTTGTTTGGTTTTTGGTGACATCTGTTGGCTGTGCATTGAGCATTGTTCGAACTTGTATCACTTGAGTTGAATCCAGTTTCACAACTCGGGTTTGACCTTGTGCCGAAGTCGAGATTTTATTTATGTTGCACCTGAGTTGAACCCGTCTTTTTATATGGGTTTGACCTTGTGCTCACCTGTCCCTGTAGCATTATTAAGTGTATATCGGTGTGCATGGCCTTGTGGCATGTACAGCGATACACTGTGCATGTCACATTGTTCGTGTGTGATGAATTCAAATATAAATGATGACGAACAACCCAAATAACTGAGGCAAATATCATTTTCAAAATTCACATTTTATTTTATATTGCAAAAATATTTCTTTTTCAATTTTACTACGTTGGTGAATATTTTTGCAGATTGCTCAGATGCTGGATTCAAACTGGAATGCAGTTGAAGGCAAAATACGAGTGTGAGTATTATGTAGTGAGGTTATTAATGTAAACTAAATTTGTGATGTAATTGTGAAATTGTATCAAAGTTGTATAGTGTATAGCGAGAGCTTGAATTTGTACTATTCAAAATTGTAATAAATATTTGTTTGAATAAAATATTCGTTTGAATTCAAATTCCGCGTTATTTATTTTATTCAGCAAATATTTATTTAATCTGTGAAAAATAAAATAGTATATTATCAAATACATTTAAACGAATGTATATATGTTTATTATCATCAAACAAAAATCATATAAGCGCATATTCAACAATCTCCCCCTTTTGATGATAACAAACATATATTTAAGATTTTGAATATGTTAAATGTATTTGATCGTTCAATTTGCTCCCCCTATTTGAATGCTCCCTCTCTACACAATACTCCCCCTACATATATGCATACAAATAAAAATATGCAAATGAACCTAGATGCAAATAGAAAATTATTTGACCTTTGCTTGATTTTATTAGACAAAATCATAACTTTTCTCTCCTCCATTTGTTATTAGCAAAAGAATAATAGTATTAGAGAAAATAGAGATAAAGTAATCGGTATCAATCCCACATTAAAACTCAATTGAATATAAATATTAAATTTTAATAAAAAATCAAACAAAAATCATAAATATTTTGTTAGGCGCATATTCCACTTTTAGAATGATGGAAATGATGTCATCATATAAAACAATATAGTTATGTCTATTTGTGGCATATTTATATCAGGAATTTGAATATCTACTAACCATGCATAACCGTTAGGACTTTTAAATGAGATTAGTAGTATTCCAGTTTTATTTTAAAAAAAAATGAATTCAAGTATCTTCTAACCATGCATAACCGTGAGGACTTTTAAATGGGATTAGAATCAACTTGTTTATTTTTAAAAAAATTCAACTTTTGATATGCGTTCCATACATGCATAACCGTGAGGACTTTTAAATGAGCATGGAAGCACATAACAAATTCCAAGTAATTCACCCATGCATAACCGTGAGGACTTTTAAATGAGAGTGAATACTTTGGTATTTATTATTATTATTATTACCCCTTTTTTTTAAAAAAAAATGTGAAAATGAAAAACGAACGATTCCTGTTTAACGTACCACATATCGACAAACTATATGGAATTTTGATGAGTGATGGTTGTTAGAAATATGATAGATATAGAGATGGTCATGGAATTTTTTACGAACAAAAAGTTTTATATCTCTTGTTTAAATTTCTAAAGAAATTTATTAATTATACCGTCTCAAGTCATAATATTTGATCAATATTAACACTCATCACTTTTTCAATCACTATTTTTCTTTTCGATAATCATTTGGGAGTCAGATTAGTCAAAATAGTCATTTAAAATCAAATTCAAAAATAATTATGAAATTAATTTTTCAAAATGACTAATCTGAAAATATGGTCAAAAATGATTTTCTCTAGGGGGTTTTAAAAGAAAATTTTCTGCTATTTGAAAATTATTTGAAATGAAGAATATGCAGATATTTTCTTTGAAAAACGATGCAGTTACTAAATGTCTCAACAAAAATCACGTTTCACTGGTAATTTTTCTATCAACTAGATTACCAGTGTAATCTGCATCTGAATTTCTCTTTCACTCAAAAATTATCATCAATCATTTTATAGACCAAAACATGAAGTGTGCACCAAAAATTTCAAATTCAATTTTTACAACAATTTAAATGACATTCTTTTGAATCTGAATTGAAGCCGTGTAAATAATCGAAAACCGTGAATAAAGAGTTAGCCAAATGTATTATCAACAATCAATGAATTTCCTAATACCAAAACACCATCATTTTTCCAATTTATTCTGTATGAAGTATTTCAAGAATTTGTAGTGTTTTTGGCATATAAAATATAATTGGCCAACTATGTTGAATAAGTCAGAAGCAAAATCATCATCTTTTCAACAATCTCAATATTGGCTGATTTTAATTCAGGATATGGTGCAGATTATCACATTTAATATATCGTTTAAAACATACCATTACCTGTTTTACCTTTATGATATTTTTCGATGTTGTCTATTGTGATTCTGTCACCTTTGAACAAGGCTAAGGAACTTTGCTTTGTCGCCCGTTGTGTTTATGGAACAGCCAAAAAACCAGAGAACACTATTGTTGTTCCTTAGCCTGTCACCACAGCTACACGATGAAAGATTTATGTGACCTATTTGTTTTTATAGGTCCATGGTTGTTAGTGGCAGAAAATTTTGGAAAACAATTTTGTAAAGACCCAAAACTATTAATAATTGTTCCCTTCGGCACCCAAATTTGTTTAACTTTGAGAGATTTTATATTTGTGCCTTTTGGAACCCAAATCGGTATAGTTTTCACATGTTTGGGTCTATACCAACAATTATTGTGATTGTGTCCATCTTTTCTACAAATTGTGCACATAGAATTAACTTGATTAATATTGCTTGCAACAATTTTTGAATTATTATATCCAAGTCCTTGTCTAACCGTATTAACAGTTTGCTTTCCTAATAGCATATTCAACGATTTTTCACTTTTTGAAAATTTATCTAAAGTCGTTGACAATTGTTGGACTTGTGTTTTGAGAGATTCATTTTCGTTTAACAACTGTGTGCACTTTTTAATAGAATTCTCTCTCCTAGTATTTTCATTCTCTTTTAAAATTAGAATTTCATTTTCAAGTGATTTTATATTGATTTTCGATTTTTTAATTTCTTCTTCGAATGTTGGACACTTATCACACTTAGGGATCCTACGTTGATAGTTCTTAACTAATTGATCAAGTTGTTCATTGCATTCTATCAAAGTATCCTTTTGAGATTCAAGTTTAGCATATTTTTTCCTAAGTTGTTCAAAACAGCCGTTTACTTCATGAAAATATATAAGCAACTCAGAATGGGTAAGGTTTTATACCTCACTTGGCTCGTCATCGTCACTGTCAGTTGTATCACCTCGAAGACACAATTCTACCTTTTGGCTTTCACTGCCAGTGCTTTGATCATTCTCGTCTATTTCATCCCAAGTGGCTGCAAAACTTTTCTTTTTCTGTTTCTTTCCATGGCTGGATTTAATTTGTGGACAATCGGGCTTGATATGGCCGGGTTTGTTGCAATTATAACAAATAATCTTTTGTTCTTCTGAGTAGTCTAGTGCTTTGGCTATTCTGCTTTTCGCCTTTTGAATTCGAGCTGAATTTCCATATTTGTAATTCCACTTTTTGAATTTCTTTATTAATAGCTCCAATTCTGTTGCTGCATCATCATCATCATCGTCATCACTTTCAGTTGTTCCTTTGAGAGCTATTGATTTCTTTCGAGTATCTCCTCCTTCACGCTCTTCCTTGAATTTCATTTCTAGCTCATAAGTGGTGAGATTTCCGATGAGTTCTTCAACTTTGAGTTGTTTTAAATCTTTCGATTCTTGAATGGCAGTTACTTTTGCTTCAAAGCTTCGTGGAAGGACTCTGAGGATTTTCCGGACTATTTCCAATTCGGTGTATGTTTTTCCGAGAGCTTTTGATTTGTATACGATATTGAAAAGTCATCCGTACATCTCTTTGACATTTTCTTCCTTCGTCATTGTAAAGTTCTCGTATTCGCTGCTTAGCATGGCAAGGCAAGATTCTTTGACTTGAGATGTTCCTTCCTGAGTCACTTCTAGTATGTGCCATATTTCCTGTGCAGTTAGACAATGTGAGACACGATTAAATTCAAATTGATCTAATGAATAGATAATAGAATTCATAGCTTTGGCATTAGTATTCTGTAATTTATTTTCTAGTTCTGTCCATTGTTCCTTTGGTTTCTCTATTTCCTGATTATCTACAGTTATAATTGGAGTTTTATAACCTGTCTCAACAATATCCCATGCGTCAATGGTTTTCAAAAAAAAAATCCATCCTATTTTTCCAAAAAGCATATTCACCATTGAACATTGGTGGTCTAACTATTGACTGACCCTCTGCAAAAGCATTATTAAAAGAAGCCATTTTAAAAAATTCAAATTTTTAAAACAAAAACTGATTTTTTCAAAAAAAATCGAATTTTTAAAACAAAGTTGACTTCTAAACCTTGCTCTGATACCACTTGTAGGATCGATTTCACTCTAGAGGGGGGGTGAATAGGGCGATAGTGTAAATTATAAAAATTAATCGCGGAATCTTATAAAATATTCAATTCAGATCACAGAATAGCAGCACAGATATCACAGAATATAAATAACAGAAAAAACAGAACAACACAGAATTTACCCAGCTTCGGCAAAACCCTGCCTACGTGCTGCCCCCAAGGTTTCTACTAGAAATTAGATAGTTCCTCGCTTACACACGTAAACTCGCTATACCCGCTATTGACTAATCTAACTCTACGCTCAAAACCTTGCCACAACTCAACCACCGAGTTGCGAATTCTCAAGCTACGCCATGTAGCTTGTCCCCTAGTCACACGACTAGAAATTTAAAAATGGTTTAAAAAGAAAATACAATTAAAAACAATTTAAAATACAAAACCCTAATTTAAAATACTATAATCCTTAAAAATAAAAAGGCCGGCCCTCTTTGTAATTTATCTTGACCGTCTCCTTTTATTTCTTCGGCCTAATTTTTTGTGAGATAATGGTGGCTCCGTGTTCGATCGTTCGTATCTCTTTGCAAAATTAGGGCTTTCCTCCTGTCGATTCAAACTAGGGTTTGTTTCTAAAGTTGCCGACCTTTGATTGCTCAATCGAAAATGATTTTCAGTTTGTTGCTTTCGTCGATTGCTTGGCTCTTTGAATTGTCTTCGGCTTCTTCAATTTGGTCGAGTTTATTCGTCAAAAACGGTATGCGATTGTTCCTTTTTCGATGTTGATTTTTGCTCGACCTTTTGATTCGAGTTATTTATATTTCTCTGTTGTTACTTGAACTCGAATCTTGTCATTGCCGATGATGTGAATTTTATTATATAGGGTTTGTAACCCTAGATTTGCGTCGTATATTCTCTATTTGAATTTGTCAACTGATATTGCTTTGATCGTTGATTTTCATATGGATGTTTATGATTTCACTGACTTATTCATATGCGTATATATTTTTTGTTGCTTGAATCCCACGGCATTGATTTCAACTCCTTGGTCGCCACGGCTTCAGCTCCGATCATTTTACTGTTGACTTTATTCTCTGACTTCACTTTGACTTTGGCATTTACTAACTTGATTACGTGAATTTTTGGATTGATCACCCTTGATGTTGAAGTCGGTCTTCACTGATCATGTTTACTCCAGCCATTTGATTTGAACTTGTAAATTTTGACTTTGTTTTAAAAAACTGTTACATGACTTCGCTGTGTAGTCTGCACATATTGATTCCATTCATGTTGTTGGACTGGACATTACTGGTTTCTTTAGGATTTAACTTGAGTTTTGTACATCCACTCTTGATACTGCACTGTTCCTTTGCATTTCATACATATGTATACATTCTTGGATTTGTACTTGGATTTGAACTGCTTCATATGTATGTTTGTTGCGGCCTTGTGTTCATTTGAGTCATTCTGGCCTTGAACCTGTTGCATACATGACTGTTGTATGATTGCATATTTGTAAGTTGTTCAGTTTGCATCATTTCTGGTTGGTTTGGCCTGGACTTCACTTGACAATTGCTCCATGTATACTTGGTGCTTGATTTGGGTTCATACTTGTTCATGTGTACATCTGTGTGTCTTTTGCTCTGTTCTCACTAACCATGTGGTCTGGAATGATTTCGACATTGATTTTTGTGTTGTTTGAAGTTACCTGACCCTTCCATATGCTCTTTGATAAATGTTTGGACGGGTGCATACTGTTGCGGCATGTACTTGTTGCTATTTGTTAGTTTAGTCGTGCACTTGGCCTCTTCATTGTGTTCTCTTCATGCCTGACTTGATGCTGCATACATGTTTGTTGCATTGACATGTTGTAGCTGGTCTTTGTATTGCTTGGTGGCATTGTGCATCTCAACTTGTTCTTGTATTTTGCTTATACTGCCGCATTTCACTGCATAGACTTGTTTATTGTTTTTGTTCATCCATGTGTATTGATTGCAGCTCCATGATATTTTTGGTTCATCGTATCTGTTTCACTTAGTCCCTGATCTTCGTTGCCTCTGAGTTTGAGCATTTGCACATTTGTAGTCTTGGTCTTTCACTGTGACATGTTCACTTGTGACTGTTGCTACACACTGTTGTATTTGGACTTGTACCTGTAATTGTATTCATGTATACTGCATTGTCGTCTTGTGGCAGTTGCTTTGTCTCCATGTATTTCATGTAGTATGGGCATTTGAATATGCATTTGTGAACATTGTCGAGTCTAGTTGATGTAGTTGCACTTGTGTACTTCATATATGCACTGTGTCTTTTGTTTGCACCTGTTAGCCTGTCCCTTGTTTGGTTTTTGGTGACATCTGTTGGTTGTGCATTGAGCATTGTTCGAACTTGTATCACTTGAGTTGAATCCAGTTTCACAACTCGGGTTTGACCTTGTGCCGAAGTCGAGATTTTATTTATGTTGCACCTGAGTTGAACCCGTCTTTTTATATGGGTTTGACCTTGTGCTTGTTGAATATGCGCTTATATGTTTTTGTTTGATGATAATAAACATATATATTCATTTAAATGTATTTGGTAATGTACTATTTTGTTTTTCATAGATTAAATGAATATTTGTTGAATAAAATAAATTACACAGAATTTGAATTTGAATTCAAACAGAACAAGTTACACAGATTTTGAATTCAAACAGAAATTTTATTCAAACAAATATTTATTACAATCTTGAATAGTACAAATTCATGCTCTCACTATACATATACATTTTTGATTACATCTCGATTACATCACAAATATTTTTACATTGTTAACCTCACTACATATCACTCACACTCGTATTTTGTCTTCAACTGCATTCCAGTTTGAATCCAGCATCTGAGAAATCTGCAAAAATATTCACTAACGCGGTAAAATAGAAAAAGAAATATTTTTGCAATATAAAATAAAATACGATTTTTGAAAATATGGTTTGCCTCAGTTATTTGGGTTGTTCGTCATCATTCACACTTGTTTTCATCACAAAGTCGTGCATATAGATATTACAGGGACATGTAACCATAAGTGGCTGCAATACACACGTGTACATTCATACACGTGTGCGCTGCCTCGCCAACTCGTGTGCGCAGCCAAAAATAGCAAGCGTGCAAGCACAACTTCAACAAACAAGGCAATGCACTATGCAATGTACAACAAGTCCAACAGCCCAAATGAACAACAAAGTTCAAAAGTGCATCAAAGGCAGTTCAATGTGGATAGCAACAGCAAAAAGGGACTGCAACAAACATGTATGCAGCATCAAGTCAGGCATGAAGAGAACAGAGTGAAGATGACATGTTCAACAAAGACCAAGTCAAAATGGAAGCAGTAATACAAAGTAAAGTGGCAACAAACATGAAAGGAATCGAGTCAGTAAGGCAATGCACAAAGTAAGTAACAGTAAGCAACAGAGATCAGAGACCAAGCAAAGCATAGTAACTGCATAGCAACAGCAACATGATCAAGTAGCAGTCTTTGAGCATGAGATATGCAGTGTACATGAATGCATCAATAAACCAAAGTTACAAGCATACAAAATCATCAATGCAATGCAACACAAATGGGTTCACATATACCAAGCCACGACCAACAGATACAAATGCAACAGTGAAGCTACTGAAGGCAACATGAAGAAATGTACATGCACCAGTGATGAAAGCTACAAGATACACAAGTTTAGTTCAAATACCAGTGATACAAGTGCAACACAGTTGCAAACAACATGACAGCACTGCATCAATACAAAATGGAATGAATGCAACATGGACTGTGCAAATTCAAGACAGCATCAAACAGCAACAGTGAAGACTGCATAAGTGATACAAGTCAGAGCAACAAAATCATCACAATGAAGACCACTATGCAGTGTATGACAGTGACATGCACATCATCCAAACAACAAATGAATGACCAGAACAATGACCAAGCAATGACCAAACTACAAAGAACATCAACAATGCTTGAAGACTGCAGCATAAATTAAAAGACCAATATATATGCACAGAAGCAACTACAATTATGCAATAGTGAAAAACACAAGTCAGTGGTGAAGTAAACAACAATGTCGAGCTCACTGCAACTCAAGGAGATAGTCAACCAACAGTGCAACAGATCAAATGGCACAGTGCATCACTGATTTGAAGAACATATGAATAAAGAACACAAGTACAAGCAAATAAGTGCAATTCGATCTAACATGAAGTACACATAAGTGACACAGTGAACCAAACAACAAGTTCATGTTTGAACTAACTCGAGTGCAACAAAGAAGCTATGGTACTATGCAAATACATGACAGTACCAAGTGATAGTGAAGATGGCCAGAGATGAAGACAGGGGCAAACACAAGATGGCCGAAGCAGTGTCAAGTCAGAATTTTCGAAAATAGGATGCTAAAGTTCAACAGTACAGAGAATTCGAATTCATGACAGTATCAAATTCGTATCTTTGAAATAGTCAGCAAAATTAAAAAGGGAAAGTTTCTGTTTTTTATACAAGAAGAATCGAACGTGTAAAAGTTAAAGCCGTGTGTATCAAGGTGTCACAAAAATTAGGAAAGTCGTGTGCATCACGAAAGTGAATTTCAGGAAAGTATTGAGTTATTTAGTGTAATCGAATTCATATAAATTCAACCCGAAGGTATCATCATCAAACAAGTGCTTCAATTCACAATCGAACTATCAATCGCAATCCCAATTTACATCATCGGCTATTAAGTTAAAATCGAGTCCAATCGAAGCAAGCAATCAAACCTAAAAGCAAAAGATACAAATAACATACCAAGGCGAATTCAATTATCTCGAAGAAACCGAAGCCGAACCCTAATTTCACAAATCAAGAGAAGCAGCCGAGCGCGACTCCAAGCAAGTGATCGACAAGGCAACCAACCAGCAATCAAGAGCGGCGGCTTAAATTGAAGAGCCCTAATTGCCACAAGGGAATGAAGCCCTAATTCATCGAACAAAGAAACAAGAGCAAGGCCGACATTTTTACAAGCAAAAGAAGGAACGGGTCAAAGCCAAAGTGGATCGGGTTAATGAAAAACAAGGGGCCGGCCTTGTTAATTATAAAAGGGCTAAAGTTATTTTTAGGGTTTAATTATAAAGGGATTTTTAGTTTTTTTATTTTGAGCAAAAATCACGCATTCAAGTTGTATTTTAATTTTTGCTCCGGTTTTAATTTTGAAGTTTGTTTTTCTTTTCGAGTCGAAGAATTTGTAAATCACCACCTAGGGATTAGGTAGTGTCAGATTGTCTATTTAGAATTAGTTCAGTGAGCAGGGTGTGCGAGTTTGCAAAGCTCTATAGGCGGGAGTAGTGTTTGCGAGTGAGCGAAACTCTATAGGCGGGAGCAGGGTGTGCGAGTCTAGTAGAGTGTTTGTGAGCGGGAGCAAAAGGGTCTGCGAGTCTGGTAGAGTGTTTGTAAGCGTGATACTGTTTAATTCTAATAGAAATCTAGGAATGCAGCAGTAGGCAGGGGTTGCCGAAGCTGGGTAAATTTTGTGTGTGATTTACTTTTCAGCATATTTATTTCTGCAATTATATTTCTGTGTTTAATTTGAGAAAATTTGCTATAACCCTATTCACCCCCCCCCTCTAGGGTTAATCTAGATCCTACAAGTGGTATCAGAGCCCGGTATATTTTTTATTTAACTCTAGAGTCATGAGTCTACAAAATAATGCTTTTTCTGAGGGGCAATCTATCGTTAGGCCACCCATGTTTAACGGGAACGATTATGCTTATTGGAAAGTTAGGATGAGTATTTATCTTAGTTCCGTTGATTATGATATTTGGGATATTATTGAAACTGGCTATAAACCTCCCACTATAATCGTTGGTGGTACTGAGATTCCTAAACCTAAGGATAGGTGGGATGCTCACGATAAGAGATTGAAAACGACAAATGCTAAAGCCATGAATGCTTTGATATGTGCTCTTGATAAAAATGAATTTAATAGAATTTCTCATTGTACAACAGCACAGGAAATTTGGCACACTTTGGAGGTGACACACGAAGGAACTTCTCAAGTCAAGGAGTCTCGTCTAGCCCTATTCAGCAATGAATACGAGAACTTTGTGATGGACAAAGGCGAGAGCATAAAGGACATGTTTGGACGCTTTTCAACTTTGGTGTACAACGCTAGAGCACTTGGGAAGGTATTCACTGAGATAGAGCTTGTGCGGAAGATACTACGAGTCTTACCAATGAACTTTGAGGCAAAAGTCACGGCAATCCAAGAATCGAAAGATCAGAGTAAGCTAAGCATGGAGGAGTTGATTGGAAACTTGATGACATATGAGCTTGAGCTAAAAGCAAAGGAAGAACGCAACAACTCCGAACCAAAGAAAAAGACGATTGCCTTAAAGAGCAAAGAAGAAAGCGATGAAGAAGGAGAAGATCCAATTGAAGAGCTTGCAATGGCTGTCAATAATCTTAGAAAATGGTCGAGATTCAAGCCACGCAAGAAGAAAACAAATCGTTATAGGCCAAAAGATTCTGACAATTCCGATAATGAACCGACGTGCTTTAACTGCAAGAAGCCCGGACACTTCATACAAAAATGCCCACTTCTCAAAAACAACAAAGGAAAGAAAAAGGCGAAGAAGGTATTTGCAGCGACTTGGGATGATGAAGAAGGAGAAGAAGCTTCGGATAGCAGCTCAGAGGAGGCTAACTTGTGTCTTATGGAGAAATCAAATTCAAATTCAAGTTCAGAGGAATCTAGTGAGGAAGGTGAGTATTCCTATAGAGATCTTGTTTTTATGTGTTCTGATCTTACTAAAGTAGTTGATGCTCTTGAATCTAAAATTGAAAAACTGAAAACTGATAGGAGAGAACTTGCTCGTAAAAATTTTAGGTTAGAAACTGAACTTGAAAATATTCAAAACCTAGAATGTAAAAGATGTAAAGTTTTAGATTCAGAATTGACAAGACTTAAGAATAACTCTGAGAATCTTGAAAAAGAAAACTTGAATCTTAAGGAAACCATCGACACTAGGAAAAAGGATTTTATAAATCGATGCACCTCACTTGTCACTGAAAATACAACACTAAAAACCAAAGTCCAAAATCTTGAGAAATCTTTGAATAACTTTTCAAGAGGCAAAAAATCTTTCAACATGCTATTGGGAAATCAAATTTTTGCTAACAACAGAAAAGGACTAGGTTTTGGGAAAACACAAGCTGAGGATAATGAAAAAGGGAAAAGTGTCTTTGATAAATGTGAAATAATTGGACATCATGTTGAAAATTGTAGTCATAGGAACAAGAACACAAAATTTATACAAGTTTGGGTTCCTAAGAATTCTACAAACAAATTTCATGTCTATTGGAACAAGAATAAAAGGACTAAACAAGTTTGGGTTCCAAAGGGTTTGTTTATTCATAATGTTTCTGCCACTAACAATCATGGACCTAGAAATAGGTCACAAAAATCTTTCATCGTGTAGGTGTGGTGGCAGACTAAGGAACAACAACGGTGTTCTCTGGATTTTGGCTGTTCCAGAAACACAACGGGCAACAAAGTAAAGTTCCTTAGCCTAGTATAAAGGTGACAGAATCACAATGGGCAATCACGAGAAATTATCGTAAAGGTAAAACAGGTGAAGGTATATTAAATGTGATAATCTGCACCATATTCTGAATTAAATCAGCCAAAATTGCAATAATGATGTGATGTCTTTAATTCTGACTTATTGATATGATTTTTCCTTTGACTTGTTCTTACTTTGATTTGTGCTTAAAAGTAGACCAACCATCCTTTCATCTTTGAACTTAATATGTTTGGTCAAATGATGGTATTTTATTGATCCTTGATTACTCATGCTACACTTAGATATATTTTGACATTTTGGTCACTGCTTGTAAATTTGCACGATTTCAAACTCATGTGAAAAAGGATTTTAAGAAATTGTTGAAACTTCAAGAAATTGTTTTTGAAATAATTATGATGTTGATTGACTGTTGATTACTCATGAACATAATTGTTTATCCTATGGTTTCTGACATTAAAACCATGATATTTGTTTGAGTGTGAACATGGCTTCAATTCAAAATCCAAAGAATGTCATTTAAATTGTTGCTAAAATTGGGTTTGAAATTTTTGATGCACACTTCATGTCTGGTTTACCAAATCCAGTTAGTGATATTTTGGATTGAAAAAGAAATTCAGATGCAATTCATACTAGTAATCTAGTTGATAGAAAACTTACGAGTTGAACGTGATTTATTGTGAAACATTCATTTGCTGCATCATTTTTCAAAGAAAATTTCTGCATATTGTTCACTTTAAATAATTTTCAAATAGCAGAAATTATTTTCTTATATAATCCCTTCGAGAAAATAATTGTTTGACCATATTTTCAGATTAGTTATTTTTATTTGATTTTAAATGACAAATTTTGACTGATCCGACTCCCTACTAATTATCAAAGAGATAAATAGTGATTGAAAAAGTGATGAGTGTTGATATTTAACATACATTACTCAAGAGAGTATATTTGGAAAATTTCTTTAGGAATTAAAACAAGAATTATAAAATTTTTTGTTGGGTAAAGATTCCATGACCATTTCTATATCTATCATTATTTCTATCGACCATGGTTTATCAAATATTCAATATAGTTTGTCGATATGTGGTACTATAATCAGGAATCATTTGTTTTTCATGTCATTTTTTAAAAAATAAATAAATATCCAAAGTATTCACTCTCATTTAAAAGTCCTCACGGTTATGCATAGGTGAATTACTTGGATTTTTGATTATGTGCTTCCATGCTTCCATGCTCATTTAAAAGTCCTTACGGTTATGTATGTATGGAATGCTTATCAAAATTAATTGCTTAAATAGACAAGTTGATTCTAATCCCATTTAAAAGTCCTCACGGTTATGCGTGGTTAGAAGATACTTGATTTCATTTTTTAAAATTAAATTTGAATACTACTAATCTCATTTAAAAGTCCTAACGGTTATGCATGATTAGTAGATATTCAAATTCCTGATAGAAATGTACCACAAGAAGATTCAACTGTATGATTTTATATGAACATCATATCCATCATTTCTAGAAGTGGAATATGCGCCTAACAAGGGTAATTATGGTTTTTGTTTGATTCTTATTGAAGTTTAATATTTATATTCAATTTGAGATTAATGTTGGATTAATATCGATCACTTTATCTCTATTTTTCTCTCACACTATTATTCTTTTGCTGATAACAAAAGGGGGAGAGAAAAGTTGAGATTTTGTCAAATAGAATCAAGCAAAGGTCAAATAATTTTTCCACATGCATCTAGGCTCATTTGAATATATTTCTATTTGTATGCATATATGTAGGGGAAGCATCATGTAGAGAGGAAGCATTTAAATAGGGGGAGCAATTAAAGTATATCATTGATCAAATACATTTAACGCATGTACAAAATCTTAAATATATGTTTGTTATCATCAAAAGGGGGAGATTGTTAAATATGCGCTTATATGTTTTTGTTTGATGATAATAAACATATATATTCATTTAAATGTATTTGGTAATGTACTATTTTGTTTTTCATAGATTAAATAAATATTTGTTGAATAAAATAAATTACACAGAATTTGAATTTGAATTCAAACAGAACAAGTTACACAGATTTTGAATTCAAACACAAATTTTATTCAAACAAATATTTATTACAATCTTGAATAGTACAAATTCATGCTCTCACTATACATATACATTTTTGATTACATCTCGATTACATCACAAATATTTTTACATTGTTAACCTCACTACATATCACTCACACTCGTATTTTGTCTTCAACTGCATTCCAGTTTGAATCCAGCATCTGAGAAATCTGCAAAAATATTCACTAACGCAGTAAAATAGAAAAAGAAATATTTTTGCAATATAAAATAAAATACGATTTTTGAAAATATGGTTTGCCTCAGTTATTTGGGTTGTTCGTCATCATTCACACTTGTTTTCATCACAAAGTCGTGCATATAGATATTACAGGGACATGTAACCATAAGTGGCTGCAATACACACGTGTACATTCATACACGTGTGCACTGCCTCGCCAACTCGTGTGCGCAGCCAAAAATAGCAAGCGTGCAAGCACAACTTCAACAAACAAGGCAATGCACTATGCAATGTACAACAAGTCCAACAGCCCAAATGAACAACAAAGTTCAAAAGTGCATCAAAGGCAGTTCAATGTGGATAGCAACAGCAAAAAGGGACTGCAACAAACATGTATGCAGCATCAAGTCAGGCATGAAGAGAACAGAGTGAAGATGACATGTTCAACAAAGACCAAGTCAAAATGGAAGCAGTAATACAAAGTAAAGTGGCAACAAACATGAAAGGAATCGAGTCAGTAAGGCAATGCACAAAGTAAGTAACAGTAAGCAACAGAGATCAGAGACCAAGCAAAGCATAGTAACTGCATAGCAACAGCAACATGATCAAGTAGCAGTCTTTGAGCATGAGATATGCAGTGTACATGAATGCATCAATAAACCAAAGTTACAAGCATACAAAATCATCAATGCAATGCAACACAAATGGGTTCACATATACCAAGCCACGACCAACAGATACAAATGCAACAGTGAAGCTACTGAAGGCAACATGAAGAAATGTACATGCACCAGTGATGAAAGCTACAAGATACACAAGTTTAGTTCAAATACCAGTGATACAAGTGCAACACAGTTGCAAACAACATGACAGCACTGCATCAATACAAAATGGAATGAATGCAACATGGACTGTGCAAATTCAAGACAGCATCAAACAGCAACAGTGAAGACTGCATAAGTGATACAAGTCAGAGCAACAAAATCATCACAATGAAGACCACTATGCAGTGTATGACAGTGACATGCACATCATCCAAACAACAAATGAATGACCAGAACAATGACCAAGCAATGACCAAACTACAAAGAACATCAACAATGCTTGAAGACTGCAGCATAAATTAAAAGACCAATATATATGCACAGAAGCAACTACAATTATGCAATAGTGAAAAACACAAGTCAGTGGTGAAGTAAACAACAATGTCGAGCTCACTGCAACTCAAGGAGATAGTCAACCAACAGTGCAACAGATCAAATGGCACAGTGCATCACTGATTTGAAGAACATATGAATAAAGAACACAAGTACAAGTAAATAAGTGCAATTCGATCTAACATGAAGTATACATAAGTGACACAGTGAACCAAACAACAAGTTCATGTTTGAACTAACTCGAGTGCAACAAAGAAGATATGGTACTATGCAAATACATGATAGTACCTAGTGATAGTGAAGATGGCCAGAGATGAAGACAGGGGCAAACACAAGATGGCCGAAGCAGTGTCAAGTCAGAATTTTCGAAAATAGGATGCTAAAGTTCAACAGTACAGAGAATTCGAATTCATGACAGTATCAAATTTGTATCTTTGAAATAGTCAGCAAAATTAAAAAGGGAAAGTTTCTGTTTTTTATACAAGAAGAATCGAACGTGTAAAAGTTAAAGCCGTGTGTATCAAGGTGTCACAAAAATTAGGAAAGTCGTGTGCATCACGAAAGTGAATTTCAGGAAAGTATTGAGTTATTTAGTGTAATCGAATTCATATAAATTCAACCCGAAGGTATCATCATCAAACAAGTGCTTCAATTCACAATCGAACTATCAATCGCAATCCCAATTTACATCATCGGCTATTAAGTTAAAATCGAGTCCAATCGAAGCAAGCAATCAAACCTAAAAGCAAAAGATACAAATAACATACCAAGGCGAATTCAATTATCTCGAAGAAACCGAAGCCGAACCCTAATTTCACAAATCAAGAGAAGCAGCCGAGCGCGACTCCAAGCAAGTGATCGACAAGGAAACCAACCAGCAATCAAGAGCGGCGGCTTAAATTGAAGAGCCCTAATTGCCATAAGGGAACGAAGCCCTAATTCATCGAACAAAGAAACAAGAGCAAGGCCGACATTTTTACAAGCAAAAGAAGGAACGGGTCAAAGCCAAAGTAGATCGGGTTAATGAAAAACAAGGGGCCGGCCTTGTTAATTATAAAAGGGCTAAAGTTATTTTTAGGGTTTAATTATAAAGGGATTTTTAGTTTTTTTATTTTGAGCAAAAATCACGCATTCAAGTTGTATTTTAATTTTTGCTCCGGTTTTAATTTTGAAGTTTGTTTTTCTTTTCTAGTCGAAGAATTTGTGAATCACCACCTAGGGATTAGGTAGTGTCAGATTGTCTATTTAGAATTAGTTCAGTGAGCAGAGTGTGCGAGTTTGCAAAGCTCTATAGGCGGGAGCAGTGTTTGCGAGTGAGCGAAACTCTATAGGCGGGAGCAGGGTGTGCGAGTCTAGTAGAGTGTTTCTGAGCGGGAGCAAAAGGGTCTGCGAGTCTGGTAGAGTGTTTGTAAGCGTGATACTGTTTAATTCTAATAGAAATCTGGGAATGCAGCAGTAGGCAGGGGTTGCCGAAGCTGGTTAAATTTTGTGTGCGATTTACTTTTCAGCATATTTATTTCTGCAATTATATTTCTGTGTTTAATTTGAGAAAATTTGCTATAACCCTATTCACCCCCCCCCCCTCTAGGGTTAATCTAGATCCTATAGTGCTCACCTACCCCTATAGCATTATCAAGTGTATATCGGTGTGCACAGCCTTGTGGCATGTACAGTGATACACTGTGCATGTCACATTGTTCGTGTGTGATGAATTCAAATATAAATGATGACGAACAACCCAAATAACTGAGGCAAATATCATTTTCAAAATTCACATTTTATTTTATATTGCAAAAATATTTCTTTTTCAATTTTACCGCGTTAGTGAATATTTTTGCAGATTGCTCAGATGCTGGATTCAAACTGGAATGCAGTTGAAGACAAAATACGAGTGTGAGTGTTATGTAGTGAGGTTATTAATGTAAACTGAATTTGTGATGTAATTGTGAAATTGTATCAAAGTTGTATAGTGTATAGCGAGAGCTTGAATTTGTACTATTCAAAATTGTAATAAATATTTGTTTGAATAAAATATTCGTTTGAATTCAAATTCCGTGTTATTTATTTTATTCAGCAAATATTTATTTAATCTGTGAAAAATAAAATAGTATATTATCAAATACATTTAAACGAATGTATCTATGTTTATTACCATCAAACAAAAATCATATAAGCGCATATTCAACATATATATGTATATATGTGTGTGTGTGTGTGTGTATATGTATGTATGTATGTGTATATATATGTATGTATGTATGTATATGCAAGGCTGAAATTAGAATGGATGGGCACGATTGATATACGCGTTGAACGATAATGTCCCGAAAAGCCCGTTCTGACTCCGGAACGAAGTGGGTCAACCCATATATCAAAATAGATGTTTTAAAATATTTTAAAATCAGTGGAACAGGTTTCAGGTCCAAATTCAATCGTACGAAGAAGTTATATAAAAATTTAGTTATTTCAAATTGATTTCAGTTGACTTCAATTTAATTGATTTCTGGCCGTTTCGAGTCCGTACGATCAAACGACAAGTCCAATCGTTACGAAACTTGAAATCCTACAAAAATTCACCGTTACGGATCCGATGAAACTGGTTTCTTATAATTCCAAGTCAGCGGCCAAAATGGTTATTTTCTAGTTAATTAAATAAATTAATAATTGTTTAATTAAATCATGTTTTCAATTTCAACTCTATAATTAACAAATTTCATCACTTTTAAATTTCTTAATCATTTACACTAATTTAACAAAATTTATATGTCAATTTAGAGTTGATTAATTTATCAATTTCAGTGGTAGCCTTAATTCCATTAACTTTAGAAATTATAAATTTAATTTCCAATAATTCCATTTAATTTACTTTCATTCTATTATTTAATTCATTGTTGTCAAATGGATGCATTTAACATTGGATTCATGATCCATTACCTTAATATTCACAGATTTCATCTTAATCTCCATTAACGTAATAATTAAATATTTAATTTCATTTATTTGCAATTAAATCCAATTATTATAGTTCAAATCCTATTAAATTGATAAGTCTTCATTCCCATTATTTTAAATTCAACAAATTGTCCTATTATGGATAATATTAACATTATTTTCAAATATTATCTTAATTAACATTAATGTAATAATTTATTTAGATTTATTGCAATTGATTCCCATTCAATTTAATGGATTAAAATATAATGGTAACTATAATAATTGTTTACAGACCAATGTTACAGGTACTTACATAACAATGGTTTTACTCACTTATCATTCATTAAATTTTATTTCATTAAATAAGTCCCACATTCACATTTGTTTCCATATATTAAATTTTATAACTAAATATACATTACATCCAAATGGTTAATGTTAGCTTTAATTTTCATTGTTACAATTCATTTTAGTTACTACTTCATTATCAAATTACCAATTTAATTATAGAAATTTACGAGTCGTTACAGCCTTTCTCATTCTTTAATAAAAACTTCTCTAATTATTCTCTTGATTAACTTTCTCTTTTCACTCCTATTACTTTACATGGTATGGCTGAAAATTACACGCCATCAAATGAAATAACATTCCATAAATTAACACATGTAATTATCTTTTGTTTAATTAAAATGATATCATATATCAATGTGCATAGATATAACTTTCATAAATGCATTTAAATAATTACAAATAACTATCAAACATCAGATAATATAAATATTAATTAATACTTCTCAAATACTAATTAATTTAATTAATTTACAACCTTTTATAAATTAATCAAATTATGTTGTTTTTCAGAGAATTCATCATTACGGTTGTGCGACCCAAAGGTGTAAATTCAGTCAGCAATTAATATTGAACAATTCAAATAATAACATTCACACGTCACTTAGCAAGTGGTGTGACATTTTGGCTGAATTCATCGCTTACACATCATTTTGTAAAATCCAATTTTAAGTATTATAAGCGGTACCTAATAGCGACAATTATTTACACCAATTACACCTAATAATGACCAACATCGAAGGGCGATACCTAGGGAATATACATATGAATGAAACATCAGAAAATTGCTCTAGCTCAGTACTGTACAAACAAGGATCCATGACCCCGAAGACTCCAAACCCAATATCACCCATGCGGCTCATAACGACCAACATCGGAAGCGATACTAAAGGGAAACCCAATATCACCCATGCGGCTCATAACGACCAACATCGGAAGCGATACTAAAGGGCAACAAACCCGAAGGTACAAACCCGAAGGCACATACCCGAAGGCAACAAACCGTAGTGGTGAAGGTCAGAGATCCAGTCCTGGACACCACTAACTGGCGGAATGTGTCACAACTCTCGAAAAGGAATCCGAAAAGTATTAACGTATGTCCCATAACCACTCGTTCGCACTAAACGATTTACTATTCGTCAGCCACTTTCACACTCAAAGCAGTACAAAGTTTACCTCATGTCATCGATAAACCAAACCCGAAGGTCAAAACAATCAATTGAATAGGTCGGGGATTAATCGGAAGGATAAACGCACAGATTCAGGGTCCGTGTTTTGCCCAACCATTTAACCATCCTTCCACTTCGCTCGAAGTGCGAAAGTGTGTGTTTTAAATAGAATTTTATAAATTGGAGAAACGAGCTTTTAAATGTGATTCGAGAGATTATTTTATAAAAACCCATGGATGAAGTCAAGAATAAGTTATCAAAGTCAAAAATACAATAACAACTACTAAAAAGCAATTTGAATCGATAAAATTTGGATAACCAATCAAAATATGCAAAAATAGGCAAAACATGAGCAGGTCCGTCGACCGGTTGCAGGGCTCGGTCGGCTGGCCAGATGCAGGAAATAAGACAAGGCTCGGGGTAGCAGGTCGGTCGACCGGCTACAGGGCTCGGTCGGCCGAACCTGATGTATTTGCAATTCCTGCCCTATTTCAATGAAATGCAAATTCTTCCAAACCGCGATCGTTCGAGCAATGGACCTAAGGAGCCTTAGCTAATAGATACCCCAGCTCCATTAGCTCTCCGATTCGCTACCAAAAACATGTTCCAATATCAAAGTTAGGATCTTTAAAGAATTGAACCCAAACACTAAAATTTTGGATATTCACCAATTCAATCCAAACCAAAAGCAAGTGCGTATGAACAAGGTGTTAGGGATTCATACCCAACATCAATGAAATCAAGAGAAGTAGATGTGAGTTCAAAACTCACCTTTTACCCAAAAACAAAGAAGAAAGAGCTCAATAACAAGGAGAAGACCAATCAAACACTACTTCAACTCAACAAGCTTCAATCTAAGATCAAAACAAGTATTTCCTAAGTTAGGTTTAGAAAATTTCTGAAATTGAAGAGGAGAAGAGTTGGAGAAGATGAAGAAGAGGCTTACTTATGCTTCTCTTTGAATTTCAAGCAAGAATTTGGAGTTTGAAAATGGAATTAGGGCTTGCAATTTCTATTTCCTTTTCCTTTCCACTATTTTCAGTTTTTGCTTAAGAAAAGAAATGAAATGGAGATGAATGAAGAGAAGGGGTTGAGTTAGAGTGTTAAGTGGAGATTGGGGCTGAACCCAAACCCAAAACCCAATAGAAAAAGGGTCGAAATTTCACAAACTCCAAACATATCAAAGATTATACTCAAAAAGATCGCAAACGCCATTTTGGAACCAATGGAGGTGGTTTCGAGTTCCAATTCGGCCATTTGTAGAAAGTAACATTTCGGACCTAAATCCGACTAACGACGCTATATTTAAATAAAATATTTGAATATAAAATCGTTAAATATGCGGGTTGTTACAGATCTCCCCTCGTTACAAAATTGCGTCCCCGCAATTCCTGGAGACGATATTTGTAACAACTACATACATGCAATATTCAAAAGAAAAAGGAAATAAGCTTGAGATGAAAAAACATACTCACCGTTCACAAGCTATGATAGAAAACCCCGGATAAGATCGCTCAATAAACTCTATGGTTTCCCAACTACAGTCATTGGGATTAGCGGACCATTGAACTTTAACGAGCGGCACGTCCTTGTTCCGTAGGTGTCGCACCTCCGTGTCAAGTACGCGAATAGGTTGCTGTACAATAGATAAGTCCGGCGAGATCTCAAGCTCTTGCAAATCAGGAGAAGTAATAACAGAATCCGACTCCCGAAGACACTTCCGAAGTTGCGAGACGTGGAACACATCATGAATGCCAGATAAATGAGCTGGAAGTGAAACTCTATAAGCCACTAGGCCAATACGTTCAGTAATAGAAAATGGTCCTATATAACGAGGAGCCAATTTCCCAGTCGTACTGAAACGCATAACCCCCTTCAAAGGAGAAACACGAATAAAAACAAGATCGCCGATCAAGAACTCGAGAGGCTTCCTATGGTTGTCCGTGTAGGATTTCTGGCGACTCTGTGCCTCTTTCATTCTCAACCGAATAAGATCAATCTTCTCGGAAGAATCACGAACAAAATCTGGACCAAGAATAAGCTTCTCCCCAGATTCCAACCAACATGAAGGTGATCGACATGGCCTTCCGTATAAGGCTTCGAAAGGAGCCATACCGATACTAGATTGAAAACTATTGCTGTAGGAGAATTCTACAAGACGTAGATGATCCTCCCAACTATCACCAAAATCAAAAATACAAATACGGAGAAGATCTTCCAAGATACGATTCACCCGTTCAGTCTGTCCATCAGACTGCAGATGATAAGCTGTAGAAAAATTAAGCTTTGTTCCCAAAGCTTGCTGAAGACTCTTCCAAAAATGACTCGTGAATAAAGGATCACGATCACTCACAATAGAACTAGGAACACCGTGAAGTCTCACGATTTCCTTGACATATAACTTAGCCAAATGTGAAGCAGTTCTATTAGACTTAATAAGGACAAAATGAGCAGACTTGGTAAGGCGATCAACAATAACCCAAATGCTAGAATGGCCTGATCTCGAACGAGGTAGACCATCAATGAAATCCATAGAAATCTGATCCCATTTCCACAATGGAATCTCAAGAGGTTTAAGAAGACCAGAAGGACGTTGATGCTCGGCCTTAAAACGCTGACAAGTTATGCAATTACTCACATAACTCGCCACATCGCGCTTCATGCCTTCCCAATAATAAAGACGATGCATATCGACATACATCTTACTACTACCAGGATGAATGGTATACAGAACGGTGACAGTCATTAAGAATGTCATGCCTAAGTGCAAAATCAGAAGGCACAAAAAGACGGTTCTTCTTACGAAGACACCTATGAGAATCAATGCTAAAATCCCGCAACGCCTAATCACAGGATCCAGACTCACAAAGCTGAATAAGATACAACAAATCAGGATCACGCCACTGAGCATCGGCAATACGATCCAACAAAATAGGTCAAGCTCCCAAACTAAATAATAGGATAGAAGAATCAGAAGATGAACCTTGATCCCGAATTTCACAAAAAGATAGAGTCTCAAGAATATCCCATTCGGCAAGCATCATGGAAACAATAGCCGAATGTTTGCGACTAAGCGCGTCAGCAACACGATTACCCTTACCAGGGGTATATTGGATATCAAAGTCATAGGAGGCAAGAAACTCGAGCCAACATTTTTGTCTCATATTGAGTTCCTTCTGAGTGAACAAATACTTCAAAGATTTATGATTGGTATAGAGAATGAAGCGCTCACCCAATAAATAGTGTCGCCAAATCTTCAAGGCGAAGACAATGGCGGCAAGCTCAAGATCATGAGTGGCATAGCGAACTTCATTCGGACGCAGTTGCCAAGAAGCATAAGCAACTACCCGATCCTTATGCATAAGAACAGCACCGAGACCACTACCACAAGCATCGGTGTAGACAATAAGATCATGATTCCCCCCGGGAACCACTAAAATAGGAGCATTAGTGAGAAGTTCCTTCAATGTCAGAAAGGAAGCTTCACACTTGTCGGACCAATCAAAACGAATGCCTTTCCGAGTAAGGCAAGTGAGAGGAAGCACAAAATGGGAAAATCCTTAATGAACCGACGGTAATAACCCGCCAATCCAAGAAAACTACGAATCTCATGCACATTCTCAGGCCTCTTCCAATTCTGGATGGCTTCGATCTTTGAGGGATCGACAGAAATGCCATCGAAAGATATAACATGGCCTAAGAACTTAACCCTATTCTTCCAAAAGTGGCACTTGGAGAATTTGGCTCTAAGCTGGTGATGACGGAGGGTACTCAAGACAATTCTCAAGTGATTAGCATGCTCGGCTTCATACTTAGAATAAATAAGGATATCATCAATGAAGACAAGGACGAACTTATCGAGATATTCCCGGAATACTCGATTCATTAGATCTACAAAGAAAGCAGGAGCGTTCGTCAAAACGAACGGCATAACGAGCCACTCAAAAGAACCATACCGAGTGCGGAAAGCGGTAAGAGGTATGCTATCCTCCGCGACTCGTAACTGATGAAAACCTGTGGCAAGGTCAAGCTGAGAAAAGACCTTAGCCCCACTCAATAGATCGAACATATCATCGATCCTAGGCAATGGATACCTATTCCTAACGGTTAACTCGTTAAGCTTGCGATAGTCAACGCAAAGCCTAAGAGTTCCATCGGACTTCTTCACAAAGACGACCGCGGATCCCCACGGAGAAAAACTAGACTGAATCAACTGCTTGGACTCAAGCTCTAAAAGTTGCTTCTTAAGTTCCTCATTTTCCTTTGTAGACATCCTCGTGGGAGGACGACTAACTGGCTGCGCGCCTGGAATGTGATCAATGCGGAACTCAATTGCCCTCTTGGGTGGCAAACCCGATACAGGCTCAAAAACATCAGAAAAGTCACAAGCAATAGGAATACGAGATATATCATCATCATCTCGCGAATCAAGAGAATATACAGCCATTTCGGAATTATCCACATCCCAAAGAATAAGAGATAACTGAGTAGGCGAATCCGGATGTCGAAGATACAAAATTCTCTCCGAACAAATAATCCTGGCATCATATCTCACTAGCCAGTCCATACCCAAAATCATATCAAATCCCAGACAAGAAATAACGTGCAGATTCGCACGAAAAGAAAAGCCACACAAACAATCTCAACATCATCACAAAGTAAACTAAGGGTCGCGGATCCCCCAATAAGATTCGCAATCCTTAAAGAAGTAATCATACAAGAAACATCCAAAGATAAATCATCAACGAGCTTTTTCGATACGAAAGAATGTGAAGCACCCGTAACGAAAAGAACTCGGATACTATGATCACGAAATAAAATAGAACCTTCCAAAATAGATGGAGATATACCTTTGGGCTAGAGGGACCTTCAGAAGCCTTAGCAGCATAAAGCCTGCTAGACTTGGCACCAGCCGGAACAGTAGGGCAAGCTGAAACATGATGACCTTCCTTCTTGCAATAACGGCAGAAGAGAGGCTTAGGACAAGCTCGAATAATATGATCCGGAGAACCACAATTGAAACATTTTCGAACGAAAAGTGTTCCGCAAGACTGAGGCTGAGAGCTAGGACCACCAGTCTTCTTCTTCTTAAAAGGAAAAGGCCTGGACTTATGAATTGGAAACGGCCTCTTGTTGGGGTTCTTGGAAACCTCAACATCAACATCACTATCACACTCCTTCTCGACGGTCTCGAGGTGAAGTGCCGAATCAACCAACTCCTCAAAAGAAAGTTTAAGTTGGAGCAACAAAGATTTCTTAAGATATTTCTTAAGACCAGAAACAAACTTCAAATTCTTCTTATAATAAGTGCTGATGAATTCAAGACCGTACTTAGATAAAGCCTAGAATGATGCAACATACTCAGAAACAGAAGACTTCCCTTGCTTCAACTCAAGGAAGCGACGGGTCAATAAAACTTTTTCAGATTCAGGAACGAATTTGAGCTCAAATCGCTCCCGAAACTGAGTCCAAGAAAGAGTAGACTCATCAATTTCGGCTATAAGAAGCTCATACCAATCAAGGGCACGCTCTTGTAATAAGCTAGAAGTTACAAGAACTCTATCATGGTCAGAAAGATCCATGCGAGAGAAGATACGCTCGCACGTGCGAAACCAAGCTTGGACTTCAAGAACAGACTCGGAGCCCTTAAACGGCTTTCCTCCGAGATGAGCAAAATCACTGCACCGACATGCAAAGGCAGACTTGCGAGGTGGAGACACTCGAGGAGGAACTGGAGGCTGAGTGCTCCTAAACAACTCCAAAAACTGATCAGCAGACATATAAACGCCATCTGGATGTGTGCCACTGGATTGCCCAGCATCCGAATGTCGTCCCCTACCTCTTCCAGCCATACGCTGAAAGTAAGATAAGAACAAGATTATTCACAAGGTAGATATTGCAATATGGAATACTACGGAATAGAAATGCATTCCTAGACGTATTCCCAAACTCTATCTAACCTTGATGGAATAAAGAGACACGATGATTCAAAGATTTGTATCACTTGTACACTTTGATGTACCGTAATATGTGCATATATTCTGTGTTTATCATATTTTGTCCTGAACCTCGCTCTGATACCACGCTGTGACGCCCCACCTCTATACGCACGCTAGTCAAGGACACTACAGGGTAATGCCGTCAACTAACACGGAGAATAAGGCTGGTTAGGAGCGACCATCTATAGCCTTGCTCTAACTATCTATTGAATACATCGGCAATAAACATACCAAGCAGGTCGACATACCCAATGAATACTTAAAACAAAACCATAGGTGGTTGAAGGATCTATCAGAACAGAATATAACAACTCAAATGTAATATACATCACAGAACAGTAGATCATCATATACACATATACTGATACATAGCAGAGTATACCAAATAATACATATCAAGTGGTATAGCAAACTACAATATACAAACGATTCCAGATGAATACATATCAGAGTTACTACAAATATGGGACTACACAAAAAGCTATGACAAAAAGAAGCTAGCAGAGTAGTCCATGCGGAAGCAAAATAGGCTAAGTCCAAAAGCACCTAACCCGAAACATCTCGGTCTGACCCGAGTATAAAATACACGAGTCAGTCTAGCTAAACAAATCAGTTAGATAAACTGAACAATAATAAACCTGCAAGGTTACAAAGTATAACAAATATCTCTAAAGGAGATAACGCAATCATCTAACAAAAGATGAATCATATGATAACACGCCTCATATCATCGGCAACATATAGAAACAAAGGATACAATTATCCCAAATCAAGCCAAAAGGTAATAACAAATACCAATAACGTATACAAGTTCCGCAAGGTAAACGCTACGCATCATGCGGCTCATAATGACCAACATCGAAGGGCGATACCTAGGGAATATACATATGAATGAAACATCAAAAAATTGCTCGAGCTCAGTACAGTACAAACAAGGATCCATGAGCCCGAAGACTCCAAACCCAATATCACCCATGCGGCTCATAACGACCAACATCGGAAGCGATACTAAAGGGCAACCCAATATCGCCCATGCGGCTCATAACGACCAACATCGGAAGCGATACTAAAGGGCAACAAACCCGAAGGCACAAACCCAAAGGCACAAACCCGAAGGCACAAACCCGAAGGCACATACCCGAAGGCAACAAACCGTAGTGGTGAAGTTCAGAGACCCAGTACTGGACACCACTAACTGGCGGAATGTGTCACAACTCTCGAAAAGGAATCCGAAAAGTGTTAACGTATGTCCCATAACCACTCGTTCGCACTAAAAGATTTACTATTCGTCAGCAACTTTCACACTCAAAGCAGTACAAAGTTTACCTCATGTCATCGATAAACCAAACCCGAAGGTCAAAACAATCAATTGAATAGGTCGGGGATTAATCGGAAGGATAAAGGCATAGATTCATGGTTCGTGTTTTGCCTAACCATTTAACCACCCTTCCACTTCGCTCGAAGTGCGAAAGTGTGTGTTTTAAATAGAATTTTATAAATTGGAGAAACGAGCTTTTAAATGTGATTCGAGAGATTATTTTATAAAAACCCGTCGATGAAGTCAAGAATAAGTTATCAAAGTCAAAAATGCAATAACAACTACTAAAAAGCAACTTGAATCGATAAAATTTGGATAACCAATCAAAATATGCAAAAATAGGCAAAACGGGCAAAACATGAGCAGGTCGGTCAACTGGTTGTAGGGCTCGGTCGGCTGGCCAGATGCAGGAAATAAGACATGGCTCGGGGTAGCAGGTCAGTCGACCGGCTACAGGGTTCGATCGGCCGAACCTGATGAATTTGCAATTCCTGCCCTATTTCAATGAAATGCAAATTCTTCCAAACCGCGATCGTTCGAGCAATGGACCTAAGGAGCCTTAGCTAATAGATACCCCAGCTCAATTAGCTCTCCGATTCGCTACCAAAAACATGTTCCAATATCAAAGTTAGGATCTTTAAAGAATTGAACCCAAACACTAAAATTTTGGATATTCACCAATTCAATCCAAACCAAAAGCAAGTTCATATGAACAAGGTGTTAGGAATACATACCCAACACCAATGAAATCAAGAGAAGTAGATGTGAGTTCAAAACTCACCTTTTACCCAAAAATAAAGAAGAAAGAGCTAAATAACAAGGAGAAGACCAACCAAACACTACTTCAACTTAACAAGCTCAATCTAAGATCAAAACAAGTATTTCCTAAGTTAGGTTTAGAAAACTTTCTGAAATTGAAGAGGAGAAGAGTTGGAGAAGATGAAGAAGAGGCTTACCTATGCTTCTCTTTGAATTTCAAGCAAGAATTTGGAGTTTGCAAATGGAATTATGGCTCGCAATTTCTATTTCCTCTTCCCTTCCACCATTTTCAGTTTTTGCTTAAGAAAAGAAATGAAATGGAGATGAATGAAGAGAAGGGGTTGAGTTAGAGGGTTAAGTGGAGATTGGGACTGAACCCAAACCCAAAACCCAATAGAAAAAGGGTCGAAATTTCACAAACTCCAAACATATCAAAGATTATACTCAAAAAGATCGCAAACGCCATTTTGGAACCAATGGAGGTGGTTTCGAGTTCCAATTCGGCCATTTGTAGAAAGTAACATTTCGGACCTAAATCCGACTAACGATGCTATATTTAAATAAAATATTTAAATATAAAATGGTTAAATATGCGGGTTGTTACACCATAGTTATCCAATCACTATTAGTACGTAACCAATTGGTACCCACAACTGTCATGAGTAATACACTGCCCAACATTTGGAGAGTGTTACGTACTCTAGTCTCAATGGGTGTGTCGATATCCAGTCTCTAAGCATCTTGACTATGAACATTTAAAATGGTATATTTGTTCTGTTGTGATAAATTACTCACGGTTACAACATTTAGTAACTACTATCACAAAACATATCATTTATGGATTTTTTATTAAATATACTTTTACTTAAATTGATTAATTAATATAACCACATTATATCAAATATATAATAGAAAGAAAACGCCTTTTTTGAACAAGATTGGTCAATGAGTTTGTAACAGCCCATAATTTTGTAAGTATTTTTAATTTAATTTTGTTTGAAAACTCTGATTTTTAAATCATTTAAAAACTGTAATTTTAGAATTTTCCAATGTAGGTTTGGAATATGTTTTTAATTTATTTTCCAAATACAATAAAATAAACATTTTCTGAAAATTTTATATTTTGGCCAACTTTGATCAAACTTTGACTTTCAGTTGAAATTTTTAAATTTGAAATTTTAATTTCAAATCTTTTTCTTTGAAGCAGAATATGATTCTGATATTTGTTCTGCTTTTCGTTTCGTCAAATTCTGTTTTATACTTTGTAAAATTGATAAAATTCAGCGCTTTACACGCAATTTTTTTGAATTTTATTTCTATTTTCCTTTGTTCATTTCTCTATTTTATTTATTTTTATTTTGATAAATGGATTATAAATTTGAAAAGTCTTAAGTTACTTGTTTTATTTCAATGCCTTTTCATTTGCCTTGCATTCACAACTCTTAGCCGTTCATTCCTCCACATTCTTGCTGTGTATTCATTCCATAAATCACGTACATTACATCTCATTCTCATCTCCACTTTCTCATTTGATTTCTAGAAAAAAATATTTCAAGTTTCTATGGCTTTTCTTCCTTCTTTTTTCATTCTCTTTTTATCTTTTGTTTTTCAATGTATTGCTCGACCTACACCTCCTAGCCGACCTTACCATCTCCACCACACCAACATGATCGGCCATCACCCCTACACCATCATTCCCATGCTTGGCCGTGACCCATAGATGTAAATACATCACCATCCCTTGCCAAAAAGCCAAGCCACATATTTCACCACTTCCTTTTCCTATTTCCTCGGCCACCACCCACACCATCACTTCCATCTTCTGCCGTGACTAAAACAGCCTCTAGCCATGCCTAATTGGCCCACACCTAGTCCAGGCTGAGCCACACAAACCATGGTCAAACACATGTGTGCTTGTGACCTTCCAAGGCCTTGACTCTTTGCCTTCCATAACTTGTAACTTGCATCTCTTCAAATTCCTAACCTAGCCATGCATACTTGCCTTGAATCCAATCATGGCCAAGCCTTATGTGGTGATGGTCGAGCCCAATTGTGATGTGGCCGAGCCTACTTGTATAGGTGAAGCCATTTTATCTTGCTTTGATTCATATTTTCCATTATCTTAATTTATTATCTTTTGTATTGAATCGTATACTTATGTTTGTGATATTTTGTTGTTTACAAGGTTGGATCTTGACTCTTCATCCACTCAAAAATCTAGTCGTGCCTTGTCGTACTTTTCGAGGTTTGTTGTGTATCTCTAGTTTGTCAATTCGAGCTTTAAAATGTGAGTTTATCACTCTCGACATCCGTACTTATATAATTGTGAAACGATGACATGTGAATTGCAAATGATGATAATAGTAATTTATATATGCATGTGATATGATATTTTATGATATTATAACTTGATGTTATACCTGTTACATCACCTGATATGATATGCCATATTATATTATTTATTGCATTTACTGTTTCTGACACTACAAGTTTCCTATGGGATAGAATCACTATGGGTTGAAATGATACATACCCGGACGGACATTAGAATAAGGAAAAACCATTATGAGCTGAAATGATAGGCTTATGCGATTTTTATTTTATTTTATTTGACTTGGGATTGTGGGTTTGAAATGATGAACCCGGATTTTTCTTTTTAAATTACGGATTGAAATGATACATATCTGTATCACTTGACCTAGGTTAGAAAATATTATACAGGCCCATGGTTAATATTTTAACGTAATATTTTCCTAAAAATTTATTAAGTATTTTGAATTTTTAGAATATATGAAATATTAACTTAAATTTTATTTAAAGATTTGAAATATAAAGAGATATTGGTTTTCTATAAGTTAAAATTTTATAAGTTGATTTTGGTTTTAAATTTGTAATTTACGGATTTTATGGATATAATAAACAAATTAATAATGATATTTGATTTAATGTGGAATCCTAAATCTAGCCTAATGGTTGTAATGAATTTTATTGCATGAAATGGATATGTTTTGCATAAATAAGTTTATAGTGATTTTCTATAAGTTAAATTGTATAAAATGTAATTTAAATATGACTTAACTTGATAATTGGAAATTGGTTTCCAAATGGAGATTTTTAAGTAAAGTAAATAATGTATTTTGAATTGATAAAAATAAAATACAGTTTTAATTGGACATTTTGTAATAAATTTAACTTGAAATCATAGTTAATTGGTGTCTAAATGAATAGATTTATAAAGAAAGTTGATTTTTGTATTAACTATGACAACTTGTTTTATTTCTTAAATGTGTATTTTAAAACGAAGTATTAAGTCATTGGTTAAACATAAAAATTAAGTAATAATGTGCTTTTGACTTAATAAATGAATTACTGTTTAATTTGGATATTTATTGATAAAATTTTATTTTATTAAATCATAAGTTAAGTGAAATCCAAATGAATATTTTCTGAAGCGTGAAATATGATTTTTATAAGTTAAAATGGCTAAAAATTAAAATTTTAATGTGGATGAAAAGTTATTATAAATCTGGAATTAGTATTGGTAGCACTTCAGAAATGTTGTGGTTTAAGATAGCATTTGCTAAGTGCTATCAATTCTGAGACTAAACTATATTCTGAAATAATAATAAAGCTACTACAGCACTTTGTAAATGCTGTTGTTGCTAAATGTAAACTGTTTTACAATACTAGTATGCTACTGCAGCACTTTATAAGTGCTGTTTTTGCTGAAAGGAAACTGTTTTGAAATAATAACTAAGTACCTACTGTAGCACTTTGTAAGTGCTGTTGTTTCTGAATTTGACAATCTTTTTGAAGTACTAATATATCTACTGTAACACTTTATAAATGCTGTTGTAGCTGAAATTTACAATGTATTGGAAATTTTACAATTAAATGAATGAACTTAGAAATGCTACAACTTTGAAATGAATTTTATTTGACATTGAATTTATGCGATTTAAATGAATATTGTTTTGAAAGATATTAATATTGAATTTAAATGATTTAAATGAATATTGTTTTGAAAGATATTAGCATTTAATTTAAATGGTTTAAATGAATCTTGTTTTGAAGATATTAACATTGAATTTAATAGTTTAAATAAATATGTTTCAAAATGTTATGATTTTCTAAATATTATGATTTAGAAATGACAATATTTACAAGTGTTATGATTTCAAAGTATTATGGTTTCAAAGTGTTTGGTCTCAGAAGTTTTATAACTTTTGAAGTACGATGGTTTTGGAAATGAATTTATTTGAAATTGAATTTATTTAAGAATTGTCTTAAAATATAGTGATTTGAAACTCATTGGAATTGATGATTCAAGAATTTACTTTATGACCTAGTTTTGATTTCAAATGATTTTAAAAGGAATATTTCAAGTTTAAATAAATTGAAAGAAATATTCGATAATTTGAAATTTGGTTGTATTCAAATGATATATTATTGAATTGGGTTTTGAAATGGAAATGATACTATTGTGATATGGTTTTGAAATGGGTATGATATTTTGGTTTTGAAAGTATATACTATTTCGAAATAAATGATATGATTTTTAAATGGATATGCTATTTTGGTTTTGAAAGTATATACTATTTTGAAATAAATATCCATGGGTTATAATAACGGTTGGTTGTTTAAAAGACCGAGATCGAATATGGGCATACTCTTTGTTGATACCAAAACCACTTTAACAACCATGTACGCATGAAGTAGGATGATGGCAATGTTCTATTAAGGTATGTACATGGACCCGACTCTCGTGAGTTGGTATAAGGTGGCTAAAACAGGAGCGATTCCAGGCCAGTGAGGTAGCACCTCTTATTGGACATACTTCTTCGTATGCCATTCTATTACTTTGTGTTTGATTGGTGCGCACCTTTGATTTTGGGAGTGTGGCTCAAGGTGGGTGATAGTGGCTGCTACGCGTCACCACTAGTCCAGATGCATAATTGGTATATCTACACTGGTATTGCCTCGATATGCCATGTCATCTACCCTAGTGCGACTTGTGCGATTTTGGTTTTGTGTCATGCCTATGGAGTATCCTCTGGTAGCCTCCCGAACAGGAGGTATTACGGTACTGTATAGACTATTGGCACTATAAAATGTGTTAAGTGGATATGGGTAATGCCTTAACGCTATTTTTAAATAAATATATTATACTTTACTTCTAGACATTATTATAATAGCGTATATTACTACATAGTAAATAGTTTAACGGACCCTTAGAGGATGGGCGGTCCTAAGCATCCTTTAAGTTACTTGTACATTTATCTTACAGTTCACTTGAGTTGGTTTACATTGTATAAGTATGTATGTCCTGACTCGAGTGTTTTGTGTTTTGCTTTACGATCGGGTCAGACTGAGTGATATAGCATTAAAGACTCACCTACGGAGTTGAGCTTTGTTTGAAGATCCAGCTATCTACCTTGCTTTCAGTTATCCGGTTGATTCCAATGATGTATTCTGATTTATACTTGATTATCATACTGAGACTTCTGTTGTATCTTGTCACTTCTGTTGTAACTTGTTTAACTCTGATGTACATATATAGTAGCTTCATGAACTACTATCTCTTTTCTTCCGTTGGATTTTATTACTCAGTGTCTGTGATCTGTGATTTATTTATTTACTGTATGTTCTGAGTTTTGCCAAATTTTAATTACAATTCGGTATTTTGAACAATTCAAGTCTGACATGTGTGGATGCGAATGGTTAAAAATATCGGGTCATTATAGTTAGTATCAAAGCTTTGGCTCTAGGAAAAACTTAGCATATATGGTAAATTTATTTATAGAATCACTTTCATTCGAGCTTGAATCTCTTCCTCTTTGACTTGGTTTCCTTTGAATTTGGAACGTTCCCTACGGTTCCAAAATTCATTCTTGTCCCCTACTATGCATCTTCTTTTGATTTTGGAGTATCCCATAACTCCACTTTGAATGACCTTTATAATGAGTAGGCGGTCTATCCAATCTCCAAATGACTTGTAAAGGGAGAAACTCCTTTTCAATTGGCATTGATTCACCAGAGATTTCTATATATCCTTGGTTAGATACTAGTATCTCTTGTTGTCCCAAATTCTACCTCTTGAGATCAAATGTAGATTTGCCTTAGTTTCCACATCGATCTAATTCTTGAAGTCACGGTTGACCTGGTTAAGGTTGGCCGCGATTTGTATAAGCTTATCCATTTCCTTATTCGGTTAGTTAATCATCTTATTTTTGTTCCGACTTATCCTCAAATCAAAATTTCCTTTGACTTGAGTTAATTAAATTTGAATCTCTATAATTGCTTTAAAAATCTTTTCATGTATAGTGTATTTGTAAACCTATATTTAAATTTTTTTATATATTGTGTGGTTTGAGCTGTTGATATTGATCTGGGTTTTCAATCAATTCATCTGATCAACGCTATCGACAGGATCTCTAAAACACTCCAATAAGGCAAACCGACACACATATAGTTTTCAAATTTAGTAAATGAAATAAATTTTGTATAATTGTATTGTATATGTCTATAAGTATAATTTTCTGAATTTTGATAATTAATTGAATTGGATGTTAAGAAAAAAAATTATTTGATTTTATATATCATGTAACCATAGGCTTTTGTTTTACATAAATAATTGAACTATAAAACATGATTATAAATTTCTTTGGAAATTTAAATGAATTTAAATCCAGAATTTGAGAATTTAATTTCCGATGATTTCGAACTTTGGGTTTTAAAGTTTTAAAAGGGTACAATTTAAAGTATTTTCCAAATGAAAATTGTTTCAAAGAATCTTAATGTTTAAACCAGTGCTCTTCTCTTTTTCGCTGGAAAATAATTTTGGTGATGACTATAGCATTATCGACAATCATTTTCGAGTTTCAAAGCGGAGAGACCATTCTATAGCTTGCTATAGTTTTTCTTTGAAGAATTAAATTGATTTAAATTTCTAAAATAGGACTATATTTATAGTGTATATATTGATGTATGATTTAAATTTGATTGGATATATATTGAATATATATATTTATTTATCCCTAAATTGTTCGAAGTTAAACGGAAATTCAATTCTTAAATTTTATCTTACAAGATGATTTCAATTATAAAATGAAGCCAGAATTTTGAATAAATATTTAAGCTTGAAATAATTGAATTAGAAAATTTTAACTTATATAATACTCAATCGCATTCCAATATAACTTACTTAAATCATTCAGAAGTTAAATATGTAATTGGATAATATACAATATAAAAGGATTTTTATAAATAAAATTTGAGTGGTTATAATAAATGTTATACACTTCAATTTTAGTTATAAAAGATTAATAGAGGTAAACAGAATGAAAAGTTAATTGAATAAAATACAATATAAATGGTGTTAAAGAAATTTATAAATAAATTGGAATAGTTATAATAAATGTTATTATAATTAATATATGTGATTAGATATATATTAAGTGGAATAAAATTAATAATAATTCAGAATAAAGAATAATTAAATTTATTGAATAAATTATGAGTATAATAAATGATTTTCAAATTCTTGATTTAAGAAATTGTTAATTTAATATAGTTGCATGATAAGATAATAAAATTAGAAATAGTTAAGATTTATTTAACTTGCGTGAAATCAAATGGATGAAATCAAGTATTAATTTAAGTTGAAATTTTCATGGTTTTAAATTTATTATCTTATCTTGTTTTCCAATCTCTTTCCTTTCGGTATGTTCTTATTCTCCTGCATCCTAAAGCGAGAAATGGAATTCCGAATTGATCTTATACCTAAAGTTCGTCATGTAGTTCTTCCTCCCAAAAGAACTTATCTTCACTTGTCAGTTTTGGAAACTTTTCAAAGAATCTTTGGTACTCAATTGAATCTGAGCACTGGTTACCATCCACAGACCGACGGTCAAACGGAAAGAGTGAACCAAATTCTAGAGGATCTTCTTCATGCTTGTGTTCTTGATTATGGAGGATCATATCATCTCCATCTGGTTGGATTCACCTATAACGACAGTTATCGGGTATAATTTCAATCCCCTTTTCATTGTGTCTTAATCATATTTCATTATATCATATTTTCCTTATTTTCCCTATCTCGTTTCTTTTCGGGGACGAAATGTTTTGAGTGGGGGATAATGTAACAACCCATAATTTTGTCAGTATTTTTAATTTTATTTTATTTGAAAACTCTGATTTTGAAATCATTTAAAAATTGAAATTTTAGAATTTTCCAATGTAAGTTTGGAATATGTTTGTAATTTATTTTCCAAATAAAATAAAATAAACATTTTCTAAAAATTTTATATTTTGGTCAACTGTGGTCAAACTTTGACTTTCAGCTGAAAATTTTAAATTTGAAATTTTAATTTCAAATCTTTTTTGAAGCAGAATATGATTCTTTATTTGTTCTGCTTTTCGTTTCGTCAAATTCTGCTTTATACTTTGTAAAATTGATAAAATTCAGCGTTTTACACCCAATTATTTTTTGTATTTTATTTTCTACTTTCCTTTATTCATTTCTTTATTTTATTTTATTTTTATTTTTTTTAGACTTTTATTTTATTTATTGGATTTTTATTTTGATAAATGGCTTAGAAATTTGAAAAGTCTTAAGATACTTGTTTTATTTTAATGCCTTTTCATTTGCCTTGCATTCACAACTCTTAGCCATTCATTCCTCCACATTCTAGCCATGTATTCATTCCCCAAATCATGTACATTACATCTCATTCTCATCTCCACTTTCTCATTTCATTTCTAGAAAAAAAATCAAGTTTCCATGGCTCCTCTTCCTTCTTTTTTCATTCTCTTTTTTTATCTTTTGTTTTTTAATGTATTGCTCAGCCTCTACCTCCTAGCCGACCTCACCATCTCCACCACACCAACATGATCGGCCATCACCTCTACACCATCATCCCCATGCTTGGCCGTGAACCATAGATGCAAATACATCACTATCCCTTGCCAAAAAGCCTAGCCAAACCACATATTTCACCACTTCCTCTTCCTATTGCCTCGACCACCACCTATACCATCACTTCCATCACCTTCCATGACCAAAACAACCTCTAGCTATGCCTAGTTGACACACACCTAGTCCAGGCCGAGCCACACAAACCATGGCGGAACCCATGTATGCTTGTGACCTTCCAAGGCCTTGCCTCTTTTCCTTCCATAACTTGTAACTCGCGTCTCTTCAAATTCCTAACCTTGCCGTGCATACTGCCTTGAATCCAATCATGATCGAGCCTTATGTGGTGATGGTCGAGCCATATTGTGATGTGGCCGAGCCTACTTGCATAGGTGAAGCCATTTTATCTCGCTTTGATTCATATTTTCCAAAGTCTTAATTTATTATCTTTTGTATTGAATCATATACTTATGTTTGTGATATTGTGTTGTTTACAAGGTTGCATCTCGACTCTTCATCCACTCAAAATTCTAGTCGTGCCTTGTTGTGACGACCCGCCCTTCTACTACTAGAAAGACGTATCATCATTAAGCAATAAAGGGATAGAAAAAGAAAGGAAGAGAAAAAAAGCCTAACAACATCTGAATCTCACAGCGGAACGGAACAAATATAATATATCACATAAATATTTCATAGTTTTTACATATATCAGAGTTATACAATATCAATACATATGACAGTTATACATACAACTATCACTACATACATCAGAGGAACAGTATACATCAACTAACATAGCGGACTACATATATATAGCTATATACGTCTGGAATCTCCTGCTCCAAGCTCCTCCAGAAATCAAGGCCCATAACCTATCACTTGGCTACTTATAAAAATTTGAGTACCCAAGAGTTTATGAAAAACAAAATATAAACTCCGGGTCAGACATGGGTCTGGTATGAGTAAGCGGTTTAAAGTTGTTTAACTTTGAAAAAAACATTTGAAAATAAAGGTATCACGTAAGACTCCCCACAAATAAATACGGTAAGTTTTTACCTTACGCTAACCAAAACATTTCATAGGAAATCCAGTGATACTATAATAGTGTCTAGGGTTTTCAAGTAAATAGAAAATAGCCAAAATTGTTACATTCATTAAATTTCAGCTACTAGCCACGAAAGTGGGTAATACAAATCAAAACCGTAGGGTCTAATAGGGAAAATGGGTTTCCAACAATGGCAGGGCTACTGGGAACCGCCCGTCACAGTACGGGGCCTAGATCACCGTACCGAGGATCACTCCCGACCCCCTGCAACACAAGGCCGGAACCATTCCTTACTGAACAGTTCCGAACAAGATAAACCCCGCAGTTGGCGCGACCAACCGCTCACTAAGCCGAAATATAAAAGGGGCATCTAGACAGGAGAAATATCTTATCCTGCTTGGGCATGACCCACCTAACCTTGCTACATCTCCCCTGTTTTAGCCATTCCCGGTTGATGAGGCTTGAGGTTGCGATTACCTTTAAAGAACATATCACTTAGAATGCTCATCGTCCGCCTGACGATGTGCTGAAAGCATTCAATCCATACAAGTTCGTTCCGGGTTCGAACGAAACCGAAGGCATTATCTCGTCACACTCATTTTGGAATCACCCTCAGAGTCAACGACGATAACCCTTGCATTCTGAATACACCATCTCGATCTTCAGTTCAGGGTACGAACTAACGTTTAAATTGGATCGATGTGGTTTTCGGAGAATCAAATTTGATTCTTCCGATCCCGGTCTCATCGAATCCAACCGCCATTTTAAGGGCCAAGTTGTCTATTTAACTTAAACAGTTTTAAATAATTTAAATTCATCAACTGAATTAACATAGCATTTATCACAGATAAAACACATACAAGCATCATAGATATAACATAACATATCACATAGCATCACAGAATATCATCACAGAAATATCACAACTGGATAGTTAACATAACAATCCATAAGCAGTCATCTTGAAGTCTTATCTGTAATTAATTCAACTTAGAATTAATTACTTGAGAGTTAATCTCTAAATTTTATTTAATTAATCATTAATTAACAATTAATTACCTATTTCATTTCAAATTGTCTACTTAATGATTTCTTAATCAACTATTAAATCCTAATTTCATTTTATTTCACACTATTAATTAATTACTTCCTTATTCAAGTGATTTAACTTAACTAAATAAATTACTTAAGAACATTTTAATTTATTCTGCTTAATTTATTTAATTAACTTATTAATGATCAATTAATTATTTAGTTAGTCATTAATTATCAATTTATTAATCATCTAATCTTAGATTAATCATTTAATTAGCTACCTTTTATTTATTAATTGTTACTTAATTACTCAGCTAATTAATCGATTCTTAATGGTTAATTAATAACTTACTTATTAATTAATAAAGTTTAATTACTTATTTAATTGTCACAAATTATTTTAATTTATCATTTATTTTTTATCTATTAATCATTTATTTTTTTATTAACCTCCCGAATTAATTAACTTTTATTAATTAACCTCAAAAAAAACTAACTAATGTTCTTAAGATGTAAATTGATTTTATCACAAGATTAATCTCAAATTACAATTTAATTTAAAGTTATTAATTTAATTACAAGTATTTACCTTCTTAATTACCTTATGCTTTACCATTAACCATCTTCTTTACAATCCTTTCTTTAAATAAATTTTAATCAAATATTAGCTTAAAACAACTAATGTTGTTTTCTTAATTAAATGTAAATCTCTGCTAATCCCATACTCAAGGTAGTTAGGCAAAACATCAGGGAGTGGACCCGAGGCTACCCAGGAATTTGCACGAGTAAAACCAAGTCCTTCTTCTCTGTTCCCTCTCGCATACATTCTGTTTCCACTCTTACTTCTTCTTCTTTTTCTTTTTTTTAAGACAACACTAAGCATTAATACAAAAATCCCCACGCAGAAATCCTAGGAACTCTGAAGCAAAACTCCCTCCTATTCGAGTAATACGCGAGTCAAAGCAACCAACGACCTCACTGACACGTTCATGCCACCGTGCACGTGCACGGTGGCTCACCGACCCTCCGGCGACCCCAGATGATCCCTGCAAACCACGATTCGGCCATACACTCGAAATCAAAGGCCAACTCTAAGTGAAAATCTCGAAGTCGAAAAACACCCATTTGGACGAACTGTATCTCGAACCTCTCAAGAGAAAAACGCCTCTTCCTTCACACGCCGGCCACCAGTAGGGTTGCGATTTCTCTCACACATTGCCGACATCTTCCCCTACCATCCCTTCAAAAAACATACCCTGATCGATCGCGTGAAGTGGTCAAAACCCACTGTGTTACAGACACAAAAAAGAACTGTACGCAAACCCTATTATGCATTCCCTCGATTTATTCATGAATTAGAAAATTTATTCAACGTTTTTCCCAATATCCCGGGTATGCAAACTTGCTGCACGTCAAATTTCACTGATTTTTATTGATTCGATTTTCAGAAATTGAGAAATATGCAAATTTCATTCACCTGAAAACTGCTCTCTACATATTGATCTAAAATTCCTTATTTTTGTTTTAAAAATCTTCAATATCATTAAGGATTCAATATACAATCTTGAATTAGCTTCTTGTACCACTTGGAATTATCAATAAATTTACTTGGTTTCCTGTAAACTATATCACAGTATCATTCTCTTACAAACATGTTTATGACAGTTTACAAATCTGGATTTTAGCTTCAATACCTTATTTGATTGGAAAATTTACAGCTTAACATGATTTAGAAGCAAATAACCTTAAGTTTGATTTAGATATTCACTCTGGTATTCACTTGACAAAGAGGTATTATCAAATCACAGAATCATATGCAAAGGTAATACATATACCACTAAATCACACAATCATCATAAATGTTTGATTTAACTTAAAGTTTTAAGGATTTAGTTTACTCACAGTAAATCACCCTTGAACAGAAAGAAGCACTGATGGTTTGAAATCTGGTTGTTACTTTGAGACTGAAGTTTGAAAAAGTCTTTAGCTCTTCTCTGTTTTGAACTTACAATTAAACTGTTTTTAGCATGAATATAATTGTTGTTTGCCTCTTTGTTTTTTTTTCTTTAGTTTTCTCAAGCTTTGTTATGTGTTTGTTGAATGAACTAGAATTAACAAGCAACTATATATATATATATATATATATATATATATAAGATAACAGTAGTATGAAAGGTATTATCTGGACAAGCCTTATTTGTTTTTGACCAAATATGGCTTTGAATTAACTTACTGCAATATGAACAAAATACTGAGATTTCGGCTGGAACATTATTTGTTACCTGAAATGACAAATTGTGTACTTAGCTTTAATAAATATGTCTTCAATTATGTTAACATACTTATTATGTTCATCTGTACATAAATATTGTATGTAGGTCATAAATTTTCAGGCAACTACTTGGCTTGCAAATGAAGCCTTATTTTGTATGTAAGCACTTCTGTCAGGTATTGATTATGTTATGTTTTATAAATATATATTTTTTCCTTTGACTTTGGTCTTTAGATAGAGGCAAGTTTATTAGTTTATATTTTCACTTGACAAAGATGTCTTATATATGTATAAAGATATGAACTTTTTAGGTAAGCTTGTGAATGAAGGCATGTTCATACATATATTCAACTTGTAATTGCCAGTTTAAACTATGGTCAGATAGATGCAGATATTTTGTATGAAAACGTTTTGTTCTTTTCTTCTAGTAGAAATAGTGTATATGCATATGTTTGTGTTTGGGTCTTACAGTACGTTTGGTTTTTATTTTACGGATGTACATTATTCTTGCTTTATTTTTATACTTGTGTTTTTACTTTATTTTATTTTTAGCTTTATACACTTAACAGATTGACAATAGTTTTGTATATAAAGATATTTGTTCTAGCTTAAAAAGTTCATGTGGTTAGTTACTTATATTGGTTTATATTCGTATTTTAGCTATCAATATTTAAATAGTATTCATCAACTTGGTTTCGTATTTATATTTGTATTCTATGTTTTGATTATCAATGCTTACAATATATTCTTAAGTTTTACTTATATTTAATATTTATATTTTATATTGACAACTTTAATTTTATTTAAACATTATCATTCACATCAATATATTTATTAATCAAATGTTAATAAGACAAAGTATTGTAATTCAATCATATGAGATAAATTTTTATTTTAAATTGAATTATATAAGAATGATTTTATTGTAAACATTATTGGGATTTATTTTAAATTTCCAAATCAATCTCCTATTTAAAGTGCAATTTATATAGGTAAATGGCAATATTTCCAAAATCATTTTAATTTTAACATGATCAGTCTACATTTCATTTAATCAGATTAAATATTTATTTTAAATGAACGGGACCAAAATCCAGGGTCGTTACATTCCTCCCCCCTTAAAAGAATTTCGTCCCCGAAATTTAAAACAAAGATAATTTGAAAAGCTGTTATACCAACCATTCAACATAGATACCATACATACATCAGTCTATCCTAACTAACAACACTAGTTATCCGAACACAAATCCGGATAAATTTCCCTAAAATTATCAAGAGTTTGTCCCTCGATGATCAACAATCCGAACCGGATTCCTGTCCATAGTTAAATTCGGTTCAATTTCCAAATTCTTGAATTACTGGTTAAACAACTAATGATGAATCATAAACAAATTCCTCTAATGGAATATATGGAATGTACACAATAAATTCCAGGCACCCTTTCTAGCAATTCAATACTGAAATCTACAATATCAATTCTTTCCAAATTTTATTGACTTCTTTACAGAATCTCAATATTTATTCAACCAAGCCCGTACGATGTACATATACTATTCATACGCAATATCAAATCCGATCGCTCGCTTGATCACACAATTTCACTTCCGAACTAGTATCGTCCACCCATCTTCCTAGTACGGACTCAGAACTGGTTCCTTGATCAGAAACTGTCTTGCATAGTCACAACTATGATAGAGAATTCCCAGAATCAATCAAAATCCAAATCCATGGTTCGTCGTCGAAATTCGAGTGAAAAAAAAATCCCAACTCGGATCGATATAACTATCTCGAAATTATGTGCTCGAATCTGAATCAAATTGTTATGCGAATAAAATAATATACGTACATCCTACGTATTTATATCCATTGATTATCAACCATATCAATTTTCTTTTATGCACATTATTCTGATTCTATCCACTTGGAATAAGTTTCTCAATATCCAATTTACATAAGAATTCCACCATTCATTTCTCCAGTTTAATATAAGCATTATATTTCCCTTATATTATTACTCTACCACCATAGCCTTTACATCCTCTTATATCTACTTATTTCCAATTTGAATTTCTAATTCCATGTGAATTTAAATTTCCTTTCACTCTGAATATTTAATTTTATTGACTACCTTTCATTTAAACTGATTTCTATCTTTATTTTAAATTAATTTCATCCACTCATGTATTTTCAATTTCCACTTTAAAATTGTTTTGTTGCTAAATTTTTTTTTTGTTTTCAAATTCTGAAAAGTTTTGACAGAGTCTCCATTACATATTTTCATAAGCACGTATGTAAGGTTTCAACACTTATTACAAGTATTTCCAAATCATTCCCTTCAGTTTAAGTGGTTTACAACTTACTTGCTTATATAATCCATTTAAACAAAACAAACTCATGTTCAAAATCATCTTCCTTCGCTTCTAATAATTCATAAAATTTATCTAATTTCATTTACTTCAAACAACCCATTTTCTTATGCAATTCAACAATATTATTGTGAATAAACAATCACTTAAGCTTTATAGCAAATCTTAAATTGATTCCAACTCAATTTACACTCGACTCCACCACAATTAATTTATTCACAATCCTTTCATTGCATTTTCTTTTATTCATAAAAAGTTTGATTCCAAACCATTTTATTAAACTCGACAACCAATATTTTAAACAATCGTCTCACAATTTACTTAGGTCATTTATTTTCTTCAAACTGTTCCACCCAATAACTTAAGTTTACTCTATTTCACCAATTTTTCATTTATATCTTTGATTTGATTTCCCTTTAATTAAATCCCAATTATTTACTGATTAGTTTATTCTTTTATCTACTCTTAAATTTACATGAACAATTTATTATTGAGTTTATCATAAAGTCATTTAATTGATGCTTGAATTAGATTTGTTTACAACTCACACCAATTCTATTTTATCCAAATCCAAGGCTTACTTGATTTATATTTACTCATTTACATAAGAATTTTTATTCCATTCAATTTTATAACTCGATTGAATTTATTGAAATTCAATTTTATTCCAACTCAACTCCAATTAAATTTAGCTACTTGCCATTCTTTTAAATTTATTTCTCAAAATATGAGCTCAAAACTTATTTGTTTTCTTTAAAGTTTATATTATTCATTTGGGTCATTTCATCTTATAATCACAATTCCATATTATATTACATATATAGCACTTACTGTCGTAAGGTATAAATTTTCACCTCACAATTCAATCATTTTACCTTCCAGTTTTATATCCAAATAAGTTCATTTTGAACTTCTATTCCATTTAACTTATCTCAAGTTAATCTCCAATATGTTTCTTATTTTCATCTACTTAAGTTAAATTTTAATTCCGGGATTACAATTCCCGATTTCTTCTTATTAATATCAACTTTACTTTATAAATCCAATAGTTGATTTATCCAAACCTTTCACATTATTAATTAGAATTCTTAGAATTCAAATGCCCGGTTTTCATTTCCAAAACTATTTTGAAATGATAACTACACGTACCCACTTGGTATATCAAATCAAATTTCCAAATTTCAAGCACTTATTTTCACCAAAACCAATTTTCCCCTTTTGAATATTTCTAAAACAACCTGTATACCCAACAAGCCCAACAATCATGACCAACTATCCTGGTAGCAATCCATCACTTTAGAAACTCGAAAATGAATACTGATGATGTGGCCATCACCATCAGGATTATTTTCCAGCGACTGAAGTGAGTTCAGTGCTTCCTTACTTCCACAATTTCCTATCAAACAATTTCCATTCAACAATATTTTCCAAAACAAAATTCCATTATTTCCTTCAACTCTTTGGAAAAAACATTTCAAACATACCAAGATTTTGAATTTAAATTCATTTAAACACTTTTCGAATTCCCGGGACTTAAATTATAATTTAATCAGATTTCAGTTATATTCCTTTTTATTTAAAATCATTCTTAAATAATTTTATTTGGTTATAAACCACTCACATTTAAAATTTTATTTGATTGTACTATTAACAATCAAATATCCAAGTATATATAGTTATTTCAAAAAAATATTTCTTTTATATCAAAATATAATTTTGGGTAAAATTATTTCATTTACCCTACCTTTAAAAAACAATACTGTGTCGGTCTATCTTGTTTAAGAGTTTAGGAATCCCTATCGATGAAATGGCGTCCCACACATCGACCAGAATCCATAAACACTCAACAAATAAATCAACACAATATAAAAACAATTTTGTATTCATTAACAAGTACGCGCTCATATCTATTAATACACTCAAACTCATTCTAGAGTTCTACAAACTCTATTCTATGAGTAAATCCTACCAGAGCCAAGGTTATCACCAACCATGCTCTGATACCAACTGTGACGACCCGCCCTTCTACTACTAGAAAGACGTATCATCATTAAGCAAGAAAGGGATAGAAAAAGAAAGGAAGAGAAAGAAAGCCTAACAACATTTGAATCTCACAGCGGAACGGAACAAAATATAATATATCACATAAATATTTCATAGTTTTTACATATATCAGAGTTATACAATATCAATGCATATGACAGTTATACGTACAACTATCACTACATACATCAGAGGTACAATATACATCAACTAACATAGCGGACTACATATATATATAGCTATATACATCTGGAATCTCCTGCTCCAAGCTCCTCCAGAAATCAAGGCCCATAACCTATCACTTGGCTACTCATAAAAATTTGAGTACCTAAGAGTTTATGAAAAACAAAATATAAACTGCGGGTCGGACATTGGTCTGGTATGAGTAAACGGTTTAAAGTTGTTTAACTTTGAAAAAAACATTTGAAAATAAAGGTATCACGTAAGACTCCCCACAAATAAATACGGGTAAGTTTTTACCTTACGCTAACCAAAGCATTTCATAGGAAATCCAGTGATATTATAATAGTGTCTAGGGTTTTCAAGTAAATAGAAAATAGCCGAAATTGTTACATTCATTAAATTCCAGCTACTAGCCACGAAAGTGGGTAATACAAATCAAAACCGTAGGGTCTCGTAGGGAAAATGTGTTTCCAACAATGGCAGGGCTACTGGGGTACCGCCAGTCACGGTACGGGGCCTAGATCACCGTACCGAGGATCACTCCCGACCCCCTGCAACACAAGGCCGGAACCATTCCTTACTGAACAGTTCCGAACAAGATAAACCCCGCAGTTGGCATGACCAACCGCCCACTAAGCCGAAATATAAAAGGGGCATCTAAACAGGGGAAATATCTTGTCCTGCTTAGGCATGACCCACCTAACCTTGCTACATCTTCCCTGTTTTAGCCATTCCCGGTTGATGAGGCTTGAGGTTGAGATTACCTTTAAAGAACATATCACTTAGAATGCTCATCGTCCGCCTGAGGATGTGCTGAAAGCATTCAATCCATACAAGTTCGTTCCGGGTTCGAACGAAACCGAAGGCATTATCTCGTCGCACTCATTTTGGAATCACCCTTAGAGTCAACGACGATAACCCTTGCATTCTGAATACACCATCTCGATCTTTATTTCAGGGTACGACCTAACGTTTAAATTGGATCGATGTGGTTTTCGGAGAATCAAATTTGATTCTTCCGATCCCGGTCTCATCAAATCCAACCGCCATTTTAAGGGCCAAGTTGTCTATTTAACTTAAACAGTTTTAAATAGTTTAAATTCATCAACTGAATTAACATAGCATTTATCATAGATAAAACACATACAAGCATCATAGATATAACATAACATATCACATAGCATCACAGAATATCATCACAGAAATATCACAACTGGATAGTTAACATAACAATCCATAAGCAGTCATCTTGAAGTCTTATCTGTAATTAATTCAATTTAGAATTAATTACTTGAGAGTTAATCTCTAAACTTTATTTAATTAATCATTAATTAACAATTAATTACCTATTTCATTTCAAATTGTCTACTTAATGATTTCTTAATCAACTATTAAATCTTAATTTCATTTTATTTCACACTATTAATTAATTACTTCCTTATTCAAGTGATTTAACTTAACTAAATAAATTACTTAAGAACATTTTAATTTATTCTGCTTAATTTATTTAATTAACTTATTAATGATCAACTAATTATTTAGTTAGTCATTAATTATTAATTTATTAATCATCTAATCTTAGATTAATCATTTAATTAGCTATCTTTTATTTATTAATTGTTACTTAATTAATCAGCTAATTAATTGATTCTTAATGGTTAATTAATAACTTACTTATTAATTAATAAAGTTTAATTACTTATTTAATTATCATAAATTATTTTAATTTATCATTTATTTTCTATATATTAATCATTTATTTTTTTACTAACCACCCGAGTTAATTATCTTTTATTAATTAACCTCAAAAAAACTAACTAATGTTCTTAAGATGTAAATTGATTTTATCACAAGATTAATCTCTAATTACAATTTAATTTAAAGTCATTATTTTAATTACAAGTATTTACCTTCTTAATTACCTTATGCTTTACCATTAACCATCTTCTTTACAATCCTTTCTTTAAATAAATTTTAATCTAATATTAGCTTAAAACAACTAATGTTGTTTTCTTAATTAAATGTAAATCTCTGCTAATCCCATACTCAAGGTAATTAGGCAAAACATCAGGGAGTGGACCCGAGGCTACCCACGAATTTGCACGAGTAAAACCGAGTCCTTCTTCTCTGTTCCCTCTCGCATACATTCTGTTTCCACTCTTACTTCTTCTTCTTTTTTATTTTTATTTTTTAAGACAATACTAAGCATTAATACAAAAATCCCCGCGCAGAAATCCCAGGAGCTCCGAAGCAAAACTCACTCCTATTCGAGTAATACGCGAGTCGAAGCAACCAACGACCTCACTGACACGTTCATGCCACCGTGCGCGTGCACGGTGGCTCGCCGACCCTCCGACGACCCCAGATGATCCCTGCAAACCACAATTCGGCCATACACTCGAAATCAAAGGCCAACTCAAAGTGAAAATCTCGAAGTCGAAAAACACCCATTTGGACGAACTGTATCTCGAACCTCTCAATAGAAAAACGCCTCTTCCTCCTCACACTGGCCACCAGTAGGGTTGCGATTTCTCTCACACATTGCCGACATCTTCCCCTACCATCCCTTAAAAACATACCCAGATCGATCGCGTGAAGTGGTCAAAACCCACTGTGTTATAGACACGAAAAAGAACTGTACGCAAACCCTATTATGCATTCGCTCGATTTATTCATGAATTAGACATTTTATTCAACATTTTTCCCAATATCCCGGGTATGCAAACTTGCTCCACGTCAAATTTCATTGATTTTTATTTATTCGATTTTCATAAATTGAGAAATATGCAAATTTCATTCACCTGAAAACTGCTCTCTACATATTGATCTAAAAATCCTTATTTTTGTTTTAAAAATCTTCAATCTCATTAAGGATTCAAAATACAATCTTGAATTAACTGCTTGTACCACTTGGAATTATCAATAAATTTACTTGGTTTCCTGTAAACTATATCACAGTATCATTCTCTTACAAACATGTTTATGACAGTTTACAAATCTGGATTTTAGCTTCAATACCTTATTTGATTGGAAAATTTACAGCTTTACATGATTTAGAAGCAAATAACCTTAAGTTTGATTTGGATATTCACTCTGGTATTCACTTGACAGAGAGGTATTTTCAAATCACAGAATCATATGCAAAGGTAATACATATACCACTAAATCACACAATCATCATAAATGTTTGATTTAACTTAAAGTTTTAAGGATTTAGTTTACTCACAGTAAATCCCCCTTGAACAGAAAGAAGCACTGATGGTTTGAAATCTGGTTGTTACTTTGAGACTGAAGTTTGAAAAAGTCTTTAGCTCTTCTCTGTTTTGAACTTACAATTAAACTGTTTTTAGCATGCATATAATTGTTGTTTGCCTCTTTGTTATTTTCCTATAGTTTTCTCAAGCTTTGTTATGTGTTTGTTGAATGAACTAGAATTAACAAGCAACTGCATATATATATATATATATATATATATATATATATAAGATAACAGTAGTATGAAAGGTATTATCTGGACAAGCCTTATTTGTTTTTGACCAAATATGGCTTTGAATTAACTTACTGCAATATGAACAAAATACTGAGATTTCGGCTGGAACATTATTTGTTACCTGAAATGACAAATTGTGTACTTAGCTTTAATAAATATGTCTTCAATTATGTTAACATACTTATTATGTTCATCTGTACATAAATATGTAGGATCTAGATTAACCCTAGAGGGGGGGTGAATAGGGTTATAACAAATTTTCTCGATTTAAACACAGAAATAAATTGCAGAAATGAATATGCTGAAAAGTAAATCACACACAAAATTTACCCAGCTTCGGCAACCCCTGCCTACTGCTGCATTCACAGATTTCTATTAGAATTAAACAGTATCACGCTTACAAACACTCTACTAGACTTGCAGACATTTGCTCCCGCTCACAAACACTCTACTAGACTCGCACACCCTGCTCACAAACATTTGCTCCCGCTCACAAACACTCTACTAGACTCGCACACCCTGCTCCCGCCTATAGAGTTTCGTTTACTCGCAAACTTTGCTTCCCACCTATAGAGCTTCGTTTACTCGCAAACTCTGCTCCCGCCTACAATAGAACTTTGCAAACTCGCACACCCTGCTCACTGAACTAATTCTAACTAGACAATCTGACACTACCTAAACCCTAGGTGGTGATTTACCAGTTTTCGATTTGAAAAAGTTAAAAACAACAATTAAAAACAAATAGTACTTAAACAACCCTAAACCAAAATTAAAAACCCTTATTGAAATTAAACTAAAGCCTTTTATAATAAGGCCGGTCCACTCTTCATTAAACCCGATCACTTCTTTGTGAATAAAAATGGCGGCTGCTTCTTTCTTCGTTCCTTCGATCTGAGATATTATGAGAGGCGGCTTTGTTTCGATGCTCTTTAATCTTGGCTATTGCTCAATCTTCGTTGCCCTTGAATTCACGGCTTCGCTTTGTCGTGGTACTGTGATTTAGGGTTTATGGATTTGGGGATTCGATCCCTTGAGTGCTCTGCTTTGCGAATTAGGGTTGAGATGATTATCGGCTTGGCTTGGCTTCGCTTTGGTGAGTTTGATTTCGCTTCAGGTAAGATTTTTAGCTCTGTTCCTCTTCGATTTTCGTATTCGAACTCACTCCTTTATGCCAATGATGATCTGGGGCTTTTATAGGATTCGTTACCCTTGAATTCCGTTCGTCTGATTGTTTCAAAATTATTTCTTTGCCGTTCGATTATTGTTGGATGTTTGCGATGAATTCTGACTTTTTCAATTTCGTATTTTTCTGATGCTTGATCCCCACGGCTTTGAATTGCCGTGCTCATCACGGTGTTGATTTTTTGACTTTGTGATTTGTGTCTTGAACATCACAGCACTGTTTTGATTTCGTGAATCATATCTACTCCACGATTCTGGATTTCGTCGACCATCACTGTTTTCATCCTTGTGAGCTACGTCTCTGGCATTGACATTTACATTGTATCACTATTCCTTTACCATGTTGCATTATTCGCTGATGCACTTGCTCATGTTAAATTATTACAGTGATCTGTCTTGTTGAGTTCCTGTGTTTGGTCACTGATGCATTACTGTAGTGGTCTTTGTTGTTTGCATTGTCTTCTGTCCATGCTTGCCCAGTTTACACAGATGCTCCACTTGTTTATTTTGTTCAAGTGTACTACTGCAGTTTGCATTTGGTCTTGATCGTGTATATTCTCGAGTTGGTTGTGCACTGTTGATTAGTTGATCTGAATTATTTGGCTTGTACATGCTGTAGTGTCTAGTCTTTTCATTGTGTTGGTTACTGGACACATGTTTTATCACTTGAGCTTGCAGTAATGTATACTTGATGGCTTTTGTAGTCGAGTTGCATTGCTGTATCTTGTGGCACTTTGTGCATGCTGTATTACTCTGGTCTTGCATAGTTCCATGTCTTTTACTGTAGTCTTCATTGTTGTGTTTTGTACTTGATTTGCACTGCTACATTGTTGCATTATGGCCTTGTGGCAGTTGCAGTATTCATTATGTTGGTCGAGCTTGCATTCTTTGTTGGCACTTTTGAATGTTTGCAGCTTGGTCTTGAGTTGTTTAATGAAGAGGTTGAACTTTGGTATGCTTATGTTGGCACTTTTGAATGTTTGCATCTTGGTCTTGAGTTGTTTAATGAAGAGGTTGAACTTTGGTATGCTTATGTTGGCACTTTTGAATGTTTACAGTCTGTGTAGTTGCTGTTTTCCTTTTTTTATTTTGATGTTGCCACTGTCTTCTTTGTACTAGCACACTTGCTCTTGTTGACTGCTTCATGTAGTTGATCTTGTCTCCAGTTTTGATCAATGCTCGGTCATGTTGCATATTGGACATTTGTGTACTTGACTGTTGCTTGATTTTCCTGTTAAGACCTCTGCACTGTGCCTTGTAATTGTGGTCTGCCTTGAGTTGAATCCTGTATGTTATTTGGGTTTGACCTTGTGCTGAATTGTTAGCAGTGCTTTTGTTTGATTTGTGCACACGAGTTGGCGAGGCAGTGCACAAGTGTATGAATGTACATGTGTGTATTGCAGCCACTTATGGTTACCTGTCCCTGTAATATCTATAAGCACGACTTTGTGATGAATTCAAGTGTAAATTATGACGAACAACCCAAATAACTGAGGCAAATCATATTTTCAAAAAATTATTTATTTTGAATTTGCAAAAATATTTCTTTTTCAATTTTACTGCGTTAGTTTATATTTTTACAGATTTCTCAGATGCTGGATTCAAACCGGAATGCAGTTGAAGACAAAAACACGAGTGTGAGTGATATGTAGTGAGGTTATCAATGTAAAAATATTTGTGATGTAATCGTGATGTAATCAAAAATGTATATGTATAGTGAGAGCATGAATTTGTACTATTCAAGATTGTAATAAATATTTGTTTGAATAAAATTTCTGTTTGAATTCAAAATCTGTTTAACTTGTTCTGTTTGAATTCAAATTCAAATTCTGTGTAATTTATTTTATTCAACAAATATTTATTTAATCTAAAAAAACAAAATAGTACATTACCAAATACATTTAAATGAATATATATGTTTATTATCATCAAACAAAAACATATAAGCGCATATTCAACAATCTCCCCCTTTTGATGATAACAAACATATATTTAAGATTTTGACCGTGTTAAATGTATTTGACCAATTATATACTTTAATTGCTCCCCCTATTTAAATGCTTCCTCTCTACATGATGCTCCCCCTACATATATGCATACAAATAGAAATATATTCAAATGAGCCTAGATGCATAGGGGAAAATTATTTGACCTTTGCTTGATTTTATTTGACAAAATCTTAACTTTTCTCTCCCCCTTTTGTTATCAGCAAAAGAATAACAGTTTTGTAAAAATAGGGATGAAGTGATAGACATGAATCAAATATTTAACTCAATTGAATATAAATATTAAATTTCAATAAAACTCAAACAAAAATCATAATTACCCTTGTCAAGCGCATATTCCACTTTCAGAAGTGATGGGGATAAAATCATCAAAAATCATACAATTCTGTCTATTTGTGGTATATTTATTTCAGGAAATTTGAATACCTACTAACCATGCATAACCGTTAGGACTTTTAAATGAGATTAGTAGTATTCACAATTTTTATTTAAAAAATGAAATCAAGTATCTTCTAACCACGCATGACCGTGAGGACTTTTAAATGGGATTAGAATCAACTTGTCTATTTGAATCAATTAAATTTGATATGCGTTCCATACATGCATAACCGTGAGGACTTTTAAATGAGCATGGAAGCACATAATCAAAAATCCAAGTAATTCACCCATGCATAACCGTGAGGACTTTTAAATGAGAGTGAGTACTTTGGATATTTATTTTTATTCCTAAATATAATAAATTGAAGCACAGATAATTTCTTTCATAAATTTAAAGATATTGAAGAACGAATGATTTCCTTTGTAAACTACCACAAATTTACATACTGTGTATGATTTTGATGAGTGATGGTCGATAGAAAGATGATAGAAATAGAAATGGTCATGGAATTTTTACCCAACAAAAAGTTTTTATAACTCTTGTTATGAAATTCTAAAGAAATTTTCTAATTATACTTTCTCGAGCTTTAATATATGATAAATATCAACACTCATCACTTTTTCAATTACTTTTCATCTTTTCGATAATCAAAGGGAGTCAGATTAGTCAAAATTTGTCATTTAAAATCAAATAAGAATGTCTAATCTGAAAATATGGTCAATTCATGATTTTCTCGAGGGGTTTTATAAGAAAATTTTCTGCTATTTGAAAATTATTTCAAGTGAAAAATATGCAGATATTTTCTTCGAAAAACGATGCAGCAAATGAATGTTTTAAAAAATTAATCATGTTCCACTAGTAATTTTTCTATCAACTATATTACCAGTGTAATCTGCATTTGAATTTAAATTTCACTCAATATTCACTCGTTGGATTTCAAAGACCAGATTGTGAAATTTTAACAAGCTATCTCAGAATGAAATTTGAAATGAAGCCATGTTCACACTCAAACAAACATCATGGTGTTAATTTCAGAAGCTGTAGAATAAACAATTATATTCATGAGTAATCAATAGTCAATCAACATCATGATTATTTCAAAAACAATTTCTCAAGGTTTCAACAATTTTTTTTTAAATCCTTTTTAACAGCTTTCACATGAAATTTGAAATCGTGCAAATTTACAAGCAGTGACCGAAATGTCAAAACAAATATATATACGTTGACCGAACAAATTCAAAGTTGAAAATCTGATTGGTCATTATTTAAACACAAATCAAGGTCATAATTAAGAACAAATCAAAAAATCATATCAATTAAGTCCGAATCAGTCAACCATCATAATTACTCCAAGTAATTCTATTTAAAGGTGATTGGTCAATATTTTGAAAAAATCATAGCATCAAAATCATCATCTTTTATTTATCTCAATATTGGCTGATTTTAATTTAGAGTATGGTGCAGATACTCACATTTAATATATCGTTAAAAACAATTTTACCTGTTTTACCTTTACGATAATTTTTCGTTGTTGTCCATTGTGATTCTGTCACCTTTATACTAGGCTAAGAAACTTTGCTTTGTCGCGCGTTGTGTTTCTGGAACAGCCGAAATCTAGAGAACACTGTTGTTGTTCCTTAGCCTGCCACCACACCTACACGGGAAAAGATTTATGTGACCTATTTGTTTTTATAGGTCCATGGTTGTTAGTGGCAGAATATGAAAAATATGTTTTTGGAGACCCAAAACTATTTATATATGTTCCTTTTGGCACCCAAATTTGTTTGACTTTCAAATATTTTATATTTGTGCCTTTTGGAACCCAAATTGGTATAGTTTTCACATGTTTGGGTCTATACCAACAATTATTGTGATTGTGTCCATATTTTCTACAAATCGTGCACATTGAATTGTCTTGATTAATCTCATTTCTAACATATTCAGAGTGAGTATATCCAAGTCCTTGTCTATCAATATTGATAGTTTGTTTTCATATTAACATATTCAATGATTTTTCACTTTTTGAAAATTTATCTAAAGTCGTTGACAATTGTTGGACTTGTGTTTTGAGAGATTCATTTTCATTTATCAATTGTGTGCACTTTTCAATAGAATTCTCTCTCCTATTATTTTCATTCTCTTTTAAAATCAGAATTTCATTTTCAAGTGATTTTATATTGATTTCTGATTTTTCAATTTCCTTTTCGAATGTTGGACACTTATCACACTTAGGGATCTTACTTTGATAGGTTTTAACTAATTTGTCGAGTTGCTCATTTAGTTCTAACAAAGTATCATTTTGTGATTCAAGTTTGGCATACTTCTCCCTAAGTCGTTTAAAACAGCCATTTACCTTGTGGAAATAAATAAGTAATTCAGAGTGAGTAAGTTTTGATACCTCGCTTGGCTCGTCGTCGTCGCTATCGATTATATTCCCATGAAGGCACATATCTGCTTCCTCACTTTCACTGCTATCGCTTTTATTCCACTTGGCTGCAAATTTCCTTTTTGAATTCTCTGTTCGTAATGCCAGCTCAGGTGCTCCATCATCATCATCCTCATCACAACTGCTATTTACCAATCCTGTTAAGCATATTTTTTTAACTGAGTCGGTTGTGGAGGACTTCTCATTGCTGTTGACTTTTGCACCATATATTGCATCGAGAGTATTCCAGATTTTCTATGCATTTTCACTAAGAGAAACAAAATTAAAATTATCACGATTAATATGAGAATATAATATATGCATAGTAAGAGCATTAATTGAGATACTTTCCTTATCGGTTTTATCACACCCATTTTCAATAATATCCCAACATTTAATATTAACAGATTTTAAATAAAATTCCATTTTCAATTTCCAGTTCAAAAAATCTGTTCCATCGAAAATAGAAGGAATAATATTGAAATGACCCTCAAAAATATTATCTGGTGGATTCATGACTCTAGAGTTAAAGAAAAATACCGGGCTCTGATACCACTTGTAGGATCTAGATTAACCCTAGAGAGGGGGTGAATAGGGTTATAGCAAATTTTCTCGATTTAAACACAGAAATAAATTGCAGAAATGAATATGCTGAAAAGTAAATCACACACAAAATTTACCCAGCTTCGGCAACCCCTGCCTACTGCTGCATTCACAGATTTCTATTAGAATTAAACAGTATCACGCTTACAAACACTCTACTAGACTTGCAGACATTTGCTCCCGCTCACAAACACTCTACTAGACTCGCACACCCTGCTCGCAAACATTTGCTCCCGCTCACAAACACTCTACTAGACTCGCACACCCTGCTCCCGCCTATAGAGTTTCGTTTACTCGCAAACTTTGCTTCCCGCCTATAGAGCTTCGTTTACTCGCAAACTCTGCTCCCGCCTACAATAGAACTTTGCAAACTCGCACACCCTGCTCACTGAACTAATTCTAACTAGACAATCTGACACTACCTAAACCCTAGGTGGTGATTTACCAGTTTTCGATTTGAAAATGTTAAAAACAACAATTAAAAACAAATAGTACTTAAACAACCCTAAACCAAAATTAAAAACCCTTATTGAAATTAAACTTAAGCCTTTTATAATAAGGCCGGTCCACTCTTCATTAAACCCGATCACTTCTTTGTGAATAAAAATGGCGGCTTCTTCTTTCTTCGTTCCTTCGATCTGAGATATTATGAGAGGCGGCTTTGTTTCGATGCTCTTTAATCTTGGCTATTGCTCAATCTTCGTTGCCCTTGAATTCACGGCTTCGCTTTGTCGTGGTACTGTGATTTAGGGTTTATGGATTTGGGGATTCGATCCCTTGAGTGCTCTGCTTTGCGAATTAGGGTTGAGATGATTATCGGCTTGGCTTGGCTTCGCTTTGGTGAGTTTGATTTCGCTTCAGGTAAGATTTTTATCTCTGTTCCTCTTCGATTTTCGTATTCGAACTCACTCCTTTATGCCGATGATGATCTGGGGCTTTTATAGGATTCGTTACCCTTGAATTCCATTTGTCTGATTGTTTCAAAATTATTGCTTTGCCGTTCGATTATTGTTGGATGTTTGCGATGAATTCTGACTTTTTCAATTTCGTATTTTTCTGATGCTTGATCCCCACGGCTTTGAATTGCCGTGCTCATCACGGTGTTGATTTTTTGACTTTGTGATTTGTGTCTTGAACATCACAGCACTGTTTTGATTTCGTGAATCATATCTACTCCACGATTCTGGATTTCGTCGACCATCACTGTTTTCATCCTTGTGAGCTACGTCTCTGGCATTGACATTTACATTGTATCACTATTCCTTTACCATGTTGCATTATTCACTGATGCACTTGCTCATGTTAAATTATTACAGTGATCTGTCTTGTTGAGTTCCTGTGTTTGGTCACTGATGCATTACTGTAGTGGTCTTTGTTGTTTGCATTGTCTTCTGTCCATGCTTGCCCAGTTTACACAGATGCTCCACTTGTTTATTTTGTTCAAGTGTACTACTGCAGTTTGCATTTGGTCTTGATCGTGTATATTCTCGAGTTGGTTGTGCACTGTTGATTAGTTGATCTGAATTATTTGGCTTGTACATGCTGTAGTGTCTGGTCTTTTCATTGTGTTGGTTACTGGACACATGTTTTATCACTTGAGCTTGCAGTAATGTATACTTGATGGCTTTTGTAGTCGAGTTGCATTGCTGTATCTTGTGGCACTTTGTGCATGCTGTATTACTCTGGTCTTGCATAGTTCCATGTCTTTTACTGTAGTCTTCATTGTTGTGTTTTGTACTTGATTTGCACTGCTACATTGTTGCATTATGGTCTTGTGGCAGTTGCAGTATTCATTATGTTGGTCGAGCTTGCATTCTTTGTTGGCACTTTTGAATGTTTGCAGCTTGGTCTTGAGTTGTTTAATGAAGAGGTTGAACTTTGGTATGCTTATGTTGGCACTTTTGAATGTTTGCAGCCTTGTCTTGAGTTGTTTAATGAAGAGGTTGAACTTTGGTATGCTTATGTTGGAACTTTTGAATGTTTACAGTCTGTGTAGTTGCTGTTTTCCTTTTTTTTATTTTGATGTTGCCACTGTCTTCTTTGTACTAGCACACTTGCTCTTGTTGACTGCTTCATGTAGTTGATCTTGTCTCCAGTTTTGATCAATGCTCGGTCATGTTGCATATTGGACATTTGTGTACTTGACTGTTGCTTGATTTTCCTATTAAGACCTCTGCACTGTGCCTTGTAATTGTGGTCTGCCTTGAGTTGAATCCTGTGTGTTATTTGGGTTTGACCTTGTGCTGAATTGTTAGCAGTGCTTTTGTTTGATTTGTGCACACGAGTTGGCGAGGCAGTGCACACGTGTATGAATGTACACGTGTGTATTGCAGCCACTTATGGTTACCTATCCCTGTAATATCTATATGCACGACTTTGTGATGAATTCAAGTGTAAATTATGACGAACAACCCAAATAACTGAGGCAAATCATATTTTCAAAAAATTATTTATTTTGAATTTGCAAAAATATTTCTTTTTCAATTTTACTGCGTTAGTTTATATTTTTGCAGATTTCTCAGATGCTGGATTCAAACCGGAATGCAGTTGAAGACAAAAACACGAGTGTGAGTGATATGTAGTGAGGTTATCAATGTAAAAATATTTGTGATGTAATCGTGATGTAATCAAAAATGTATATGTATAGTGAGAGCATGAATTTGTACTATTCAAGATTGTAATAAATATTTGTTTGAATAAAATTTCTATTTGAATTCAAAATCTGTTTAACTTGTTCTGTTTGAATTCAAATTCAAATTCTGTGTAATTTATTTTATTCAACAAATATTTATTTAATCTAAAAAAACAAAATAGTACATTACCAAATACATGTAAATGAATATATATGTTTATTATCATCAAACAAAAACATATAAGCGCATATTCAACAAAATATTGTATGCAGGTCATAAATTTTCAGGCAACTACTTGGCTTGCAAATGAAGCCTTATTTTGTATGTAAGCACTTCTGTCAGGTATTGATTGTGTTATGTTTTACAAATATATATTTTTTTCCTTTGACTTTGGTCTTTAGATAGAGGCAAGTTTATTAGTTTATATTTTCACTGGACAAAGATGTCTTATATATGTATAAAGATATGAACTTTTTAGGTAAGCTTGTGAATGAAGGCATGTTCATACATATATTCAACTTGTAATTGCCAGTTTAAACTATGGTCAGATAGATGCAGATATTTTGTATGAAAACGTTTTGTTCTTTTCTTCTAGTAGAAATAGTGTATATGCATATGTTTGTGTTTGGGTCTTACAGTACGTTTGGTTTTTATTTTACGGATGTACATTATTCTTGCTTTATTTTTATACTTGTGTTTTTACTCTATTTTATTTTTAGCTTTATACACTTAACAGATTGACAATAGTTTGTATATAAAGATATTTGTTCAAGCTTAAAAAGTTCATGTGGTTAGTTACTTATATTGGTTTATATTCGTATTTTAGCTATCAATATTTAAATAGTATTCATCAGCTTGGTTTCGTATTTATATTTGTATTCTATGTTTTGATTATCAATGCTTACATTATATTCTTAAGTTTTACTTATATTTAATATTTATATTTTATATTGACAACTTTAATTTTATTTAAACATTATCATTCACATCAATATATTTATTAATCACATGTTAATAAGACAAAGTATTGTAATTCAATCATATGAGATAAATTTTTATTTTAAATTGAATTATATAAGAATGATTTTATTGTAAACATTATTGGGATTTATTTTAAATTTCCAAATCAATCTCCTATTTAAAGTGCAATTTATATAGGTAAATGGCAATATTTCCAAAATCATTTTAATTTTAACATGATCAGTCTACATTTCATTTAATCAGATTAAATATTTATTTTAAATGAACGGGACCAAAATCCAGGGTCGTTACACTTGTTTTGCTTTTTAGTGTTTGTTGTGCATCTCTAGTTTGTCAATTCTAGCTTTAAAGGTGAGTTTATCACTCTCGACATCCGTACTTATATAATTGTGAAATGATGACATGTGAACTGTAAATTATGATAATAGTAATTTATATATGCTGGTGACATGATATTTTATGATGTTATAACTTGATGCTATACCTGTTACATCACCTGATATGATATGCCATATTATACTGTTTATTGCATTTACTGTTTCTCACATTGCAAGTTCCATGTTGAATAGAATCACTATGGGTTGAAATGATACATACCCGAACGGACATTAGAATAAGGAAAAACCGTTATGAGCTGAAATGATATGCTCAAGTGATTTTTATTTTATTTTATTTGACTCGGGATTGCGGGTTTGAAATGATAGAACCTGGATTTTTCTTTTTAAATTTCAGATTGAAATGATACATATCCGTATCACTTGACCAAGATTGGAAAATATTATACAGGCCCATGGTTAATATTCTAAAGTAATATTTTCCTAAAAATTTATTAAGTATTTTGATTTTTGGAATATATGAAATTTTAACTTATACTTGATTTGAAGATTTGAAATATAAAGAGATATTGGTTTTCTATAAGCTAAAATTTTATAAGTTGATTTTGGTTTTAATTGTAATTTGAAAATCTTTAAAAAATTTAAATTTGTAATTTAAAGATTTTATGTATAATGAACAACTTAATAATGAAATTTGATTTAATGTGGAATCCTAAATCTAGCCTAGTGGTTGTAATGAATTTTATTTCATGAAATGGATATGTTTTGCATAAATAAGTTTATAGTGCTTTTTTATAAATTAAATTGTATAAAATGTAATTCAAATATGACTTAACTTGATAATTGGAAAGTGGTTTCCAAATAAAGATTTTAAGTCAAGTAAATAATGTATTTTGAATTGATAAAAATAAAATACAGTTTTAATTGGACATTTTGTAATAAATTTATTTAACTTGAAATCATAGTTAATTGATGTCTAAATGGATAGGTTTATAAAGAAAGTTGATTTTTTAATTAACTATGACAACTTATTTTATTTCTGAAACGGATATTTTAAAATAAAGTATTAAGTCATTGGTTAAACATAAAAGTTAAGTAATAATGTGCTTTTGACTTAATAAATGAATTATAGTTTAATTTGGATATTTATTGATAAAATTTTATTTTATTAAATCATAAGTTAAGTGAAATCCAAATGAATATTTTCTGAAGCGTGAAATATGATTTTTATAAGTTAAAATGGCTAAAAATTAAAATTTTAATGTGGCTGAAATATTATAATAAATCTGGAATCAGCATTGGCAGCACTTTAGAAATGCTGTGGTTTAAGATAGCATTTGCTCAGTGCTATCAATTCTGAGACCTAACTATTTTCTGAAATAATAATAAAGCTACTACAGCACTTTGTAGGTGTTGTTGTTGTTGAATGTAAAGTGTTTTACAATACTTGTAAGCTACTGCAGCACTTTGTAAGTGCTGTTGTTACTGAAAGTAAACTGTTTTGAAATAATAACTAAATTCCTACTGTAGCACTTTGTAAGTGCTGCTGTTTCTGAATTTGACAATGTTTTTGAAATACTAATATATCTACTATAATACATTATATATGATGTCGTAGCTGAAATTTACAATGTATTGGAAATTTTATAATTAAATAAACGAACTTAGAAATGCTACAACTATGAAATGAATAATATTTGACATTGAATTTAAGTGATTTAAATGAATATTGTTTTGAAAGATATTAACATTAAATTTAAATTAAATGAATATTGTTTTGAAAGATATTAAATTTGGTTTAAATGAATCTTGTTTTGAAGATATTAACATCGAATTTAACGGTTTAAATTAATATATTTCAAAATATTATGATTTTCTAAATATTATGATTTACAAATGATAATATTTCCAAGTGTTATGATTTCAAAGTATTATGGTTTCAAAGCGTTTGGTCTTAGAAGTGTTATAACTTTGAAAGTACTATGGTTTTGAAAATGAATTTATTTGAAATTGAATTTATTTAAGAATTGTCTTAAAATATAGTAGTTTGAAACTCATTGGAATTGATGATTAAAGAATATGATTTTATGACCTGGTTTTGGTTTAAGGTGATTTTAAAAGGAATATTTCAAGTGTAAATAAACTGAAAGAAATATTCAATGATTTCAAATTTGGTTGTATTTAAATGATATATTGTTGAATTGGGTTTTGAAATGGAATGATACTATTGTGATATGGTTTTGAAATGGGTATGATATTTTGGTTTTGAAAGTATATACTATTTCGAAATAAATGATATGATTTTTAAATGGATATGCTATTTTGGTTTTGAAAGTATATACTATTATGAAAAAAATATCCATGGGTTATAATAACGGTTGGTTGTTAAAGAGACCGGGATCGGATATGGGCATAGTCTTTGTCGATACCGAAAACCACTTTAACAACCGTATACGCGGTGGAGATTCCAGAATGAAGTAGATGGTGGCGACGTTCTATTGAGGTATGTACGTGGACCCAACTCCCGTGAGTTGGCATAAGATGGCTAAACAGGAGCGATTCTGGGCCAGTGAGGTAGCTCTTCTTATCGGACACACTTCTTCGTATGCCATTCTATTACTTTGTGATTGATTGGTGCGCACCTTTGATTTTGGGAGTGTGGCTCGAGGTGGGCGGTAGTGGCTGCTACGCGTCACCACTAGTCTGATGAGTAATCGTTATATCAGCCCCGGCATTGCCTCGTTGTTCCGTGTCACCTACCTTAGCCCGACTTGTACGATTTTGGTATTGTGTTGTACCTATGGAGTATCCTCTGGTAGCCTCCCGATCAGGAGGTATTACGAAACTGTATAGACTGTTGGCACTACAAAATGCGTTAAGGAGGATTTGCCTTTTCTATTGATTCCTATGGGTTGGATCAAAAAAATATTCTTGAATGAGGTATTCAACTCCAGAGATGAATCGAAAAAGTGGGTAACGCCTTAACGCTTTTTTTAAATATATTATACTTTACTTCTAGATTATTATAATAGTGTATATTACTACATAGTAAATATTTTAACGGACCCTTAGAGGATGGTCGGTTCCAAGCATCCTTTGAGTTACTTGTACATTTATCTTACAGTTCACTTAAGTTGGTTTACATTGTATAAGTATGTATGTCCTGACTCAAGCGTGTTGTGTTTTGTTTTATGCTCGGGTCAGACTGAGTGATACATCATTAGAGATTCACCTACGGAATTGAGCTTTGCTCGAAGATCCAGCTATCTACCTCGCTTTTATTTATCCGGTTGATTCCAGTGATGTATTCTGATTTATACTTGATTATCATACTGAGACTTCTGTTGTATCTTGTCACTTCTATTGTAACGTCCTTAACTCTCATGTATATATATAGTAGCTTCATGAACTACAATCTCTTTGCTTCCGCTGCATTTTATTACTCTATGTCTGTGATCTGTGATTTATTTGTTTACTGTATGTTCTGTGTTTTGCCAAATTTAAATTACAATTCGGTATTTTGAACAATTCAAGTCCGACATGTGTGGATGCGAATGGTTAAAAATATCGGGTCGTTACAGAGTTAGATATATGTAACAAATTATATAATTTCCCCTAGGGCATACCCCTAACTCTATTAATCCACACTTGCACTTGGGGTCAATTGTGGAATCATATTCCAACTTCTCCAATCGGCTTTCTCAAAACCAATTAGGTCGGTCCCTTTGTGAATTGGTATGCTATTACATTTTAATTATCTACTTTGTCGATCAACTCTCTCTGACGGTGATAAACAGCTTTATCATATGGAACAGTTCAGAGTATGTCTCTTGATATCTAGTGAACTATAAGTTCTGTTACAAACTATATTGTTACATTGTTATCATATAACAATGTTCTAAAACTCTCAACATTTGGAATCGGCTCAGCTATAAATTTATACACTTATATTTTTTTATATACATTGTCTTTATTGGAGCGCTATTCTAGGCGATGTACTTAGCCTGTTTCATTGAATTAGCCATATTCTTTCATTTGTAACATTTCCAACTTAAAGATTCTTAACTTGAATTTATTATCGACATATTATACTCAATATGAATTATGAAGTTTGAGTTCGAACACTCCTTCGTAAGCAGTTTTTGTTTCTGTAAATAATTCTGTAGTATTTCATAAATACACAAGAATACTTCAAACAACCATTTAGTGATATCAATTTGGATTTGATATTTTCTTCATGTATCAAATACAAAAGTGAATCGTGATATCATAGACAACATAACATGTACGATAATCCTTTTGCCAATGAAAAGGAATCAATCTTACATGTTCCATATTAAACATTTTAATAAGGTGTCCTTGCATATCAATTGGGACATTCCCAACATCTTTAATGCTTACTATAAAAGACATCATTTATTAATCCAATGTTGAGTATTAAAATAACTAAGGTTGATTTTAACACAAGTGCATTAAAATCAACAACATGTTGTTTACTTATAGTTTAGAAATATCAATGTACCATTAAACGTTCTTTCTTATGAACACACACTTCCTCTGCACTTTGATTGAAAATTAAACTATTTGATATTTCTATCAAAATACTTATTCAATTTTTATGCTTATAAAATGGTACTTTCGTATCATTTCTTGGATCATATCTAAATACGCACAAACTCAATATATCTCCTACCGACTTCGAGCAGTTTTGGTTATTATGTTTAAATAGTTTATTCTAAATGATTATTTAGAATTTTCTATTTCAATACATACATACCAAACATAAAGTCATAGCAAGTGGTAATTTTATGAGTAAATCTGAATTAACTTGAGCATGTTGAATACCGAATCCAATGTGCTGATTTCAACAATTGAAATTTGCAATATTATTCTCATCAACGTTGCTCATTTAATTCCAACTACATTAGTCTTGCTCATAAAAATACAATCACGGCCGATGGATCACATCCCTTAGGCTACGACTACCAAAATCATTTATTGATAGCATACTTGGAATTCTTTTAGATTTGTGCATCATACCATATGATAGAGTCAACACTCTTAGTCGTATAATTGAACAATCGAGAATTATATATTTTTGACATTGACAAGAAAATCATAGTTTCACTTCAATGAGCGAGAATACTTATTAGACATTATAATGCAATGTGTTCATTTAGGTTAGTCAATTTTATTTCATCTCATCTAATCAATTCTATCTTTGGATCGTATCTAAATACTATTTACTACTAATAATTTCTCAAGGGAATTCCTTCACAATGAAGTTAGTATTTCTTAAAATGTTTCTAAGCGCAATAGAATAGGCATTCAAAAATGTTTTATGTATTTCCTACAAAAATTATGTCTGAAACATAAATATGTCATCCAATGACAATCTTTTCAAAATCCTTTTGGGAAGATTCATACAAGATCACTTAAAACAGTTATTATGTTCAATCATTCGACTCGCACAACCTACCAACTCCTTAGCCAAGGATATGTTGGAGTTTCTTATAAACCCTTATCTTATAAAATTTTGTAAACTTCTTTTCATATGAAATAACATTAACCTATGTACTACCCTTAAGTACATTATCTTATAGAAAGAAACTAACTCAAGTTCACTCACAATTAATCATACATTGTCCAACAAAGTTTGATTACTCCATATCGATGCATCATTATGTATCAAATGGAAGAGTAATTTTAAGATTGAATCTTTATTCATTTTAGGTACGTTCGGAACATTTTCAAATATAACCCATTCGATCAAATCAAATCATTTCTATCGCATGTTATTTCATTCACTTCTATTTTATATCCTATAAGTTTACCATAGACATGCTATGTGCGTATCAAATACACATGTCATGTTGATGATAACTCATCGGTGAATATGACGAAGTACAGGGAACAGTTTTGGTATTTATAGAATTACGATTGCATACATCTATATGTATCAACTCAAAGAGTTCATCAACTCTTATTGTAACGAACCAGATTTTTCGACGTTTGATTTGAAATATTTAAATGGATTTAAATATTGAATTTGAATTTTAGATTGATTTTGAACGTGAAAACTTGGGTTTGTTTATAAAATAAATTTAGAATTTAAACATAGTGATTATTGGATAATTAAATTATTGAATTTAATAATTGAATATTGGTTAAATTATTGTGTCTTGAGTTTTAAGCTTGATAAAAATCATTTAAAGGCTTATATAATTTATATTAATAGCAATGAAGATAATAAAAGTTTTAAAATTGAATTTAAAAGTGATCTGTTTAATTTTAAAAATAGCTTGTTTAAATTGACATTTAAAAATAGCCTTCCGAGGCATAGTCTCGAAATTCGATGAAACCAATTCCATTGGATCCGTAATAGTGTATTATTATCCACTTTCAAATTTTGTAGCGTTTGGAGTTATCGTTTAGCCATACGAGATAGAAACGCTATGAAATTTATATTGAAGTTTAATATAATAATTGAGTCCCAAAAAGCTATCTTCTCCATACGATCGAATTAGTACTTGAAATCTTTTCCTTTGCATTCGAAATAGGGGTATAACATTACGAATGCCTAGCGGTACATCTTGATAGGGGTTCGAGATTTTAAGTAACGTAAAACGAGACGTTCTGAATTTAATTGATGTATTTATATATTATAGTCAAAACCTATCCTTTCTCTACAGCCTAGAACTCTGATCTCACCCATTAAAAATGCAAACATATTCAAACATGCTACCCCTTCCTGTTTTAAAACTCGAGCCTTTCCTTCCTTTATTTTCAACAGGGGAAAAAATAAACAAAAATAAAATTTCGTTCAAAAAAAAGAACGAAATCGCTACCTTGTTGCAAAAGTTGTTCTCGAGCATGTTGACTTCAAAGGCGACCTAATCAACGTAGGAAGGAAGCGTGCGCGTGTACAGAGGAAGGAGGGGAAGCAATGGTCGTGACTCAAAGAAGGTGGATGGTGATGTCAAAATCTGAGGGGGGGATTTCTAGTAACACGTGCGGCGGCATGGGTCGGCGAAGCAAGGGTTTTGCACTAAGGTTCGATTCAATTTGGAATGTGGTCGAGGATGTGGGCAGGCATGGTCGAGTTGGGAGAAGGTCGCGAGGTGGCGATGGTGGTGGATCGCTCGCGTGGAAGTTGGATGTCGCGAGGCTACCGTGTGGACTTGGGTGCACGACCAGAGGTGGTTCTCGGTGATGGTGGAGGCTCTGGTGGGGGGTTTTATCAACGTGTGGTGATGATTCTCGCGGTGACAGTAGGTGAGTTGAGGGCAGTTGGTCTTTAGGGGAAGGTATATTAATTTTTAAAAAGCATTCTTTTCAAATTTAAGAAATCATCGATTAATTTATTTTAAGTTCATTAATCCATATAAAATTTATACGAGGTCTAAATAAATAAAATGAGACGAGTTGGATTCGTGGATGAGAAATATACGAGCTGGAATTAATGTGGAATGATCAACAATTTCAAAAAAATCAAGGTGAGTAAATCTCACTCTTTTTGGATTGCTAGATATTAATTTTAAATAGTTAAAAATTAATTATTGGATGCCTCGTTGATTTAATAATTATTATCTGATGAATGATATATTATGTATGTAGTAGTATATATTAGTATTGGAGTGATATTTCGCACTTTATAATGGATGAGATCCTATGTGCCCCGCATAATTGCGGATAACCCTATATACCGCGATATCCCTCTCGAAGTGGGATTGGTATTTATTTTATGCTGTACTAATATCTATTGATGTAGGGATCTAACTGGATTCCTCAAATATATTATTTATTTTTCATATATAGTGATATATGATTTGTGTAGAGTAATCTATTATAGATTATTGTAGTGATTGGAATTATTGAATGCTATTGTAGCAATGGCCTAAAATTTGGTAAATTAAAATTAAAATTTAAGGAATTAAAATGAATTTGATATATATATATATATATATATTGAAATTGGGGTTATTTTAAAGAAATTGAATTAGAAATATAAATATATATATGTGTGTGTGTGTGTGTGTGTGTGTTTTTGGTTATACTTAACTATTGCAAATAAATAAATGGAGATTTTTAAAAATGAATTATGCAAGAGAATTTCTAAATGATTTCCTGGAAATATAAAAAGGAGCTAAAATCAATATTTAAAATAGATTGAAATTATAAATGAGAATTATAAACAAAGAATTTTTATAATGGAGTTTAATAAATAAGATTTGTTTATAAACTGATAAAAACCAAAAAGGTTATAAAATTTCTAAACAATTTTTATAAATAAAGGAATTCGATATCAGATGATAATTGGAAATATAAATTCAGAGCATGAGTTTATATTAGTATATAGGAAACAAGGTTGAGAAAAATAGTAGACTCTATTTTTGAAATGGAAATGGTTAGGGAATCGAAAATGAATCGATATGTTGTGAAGTCGAGAGGAAGTTATAAATTAAACTGGTTATTGAGATTTAAAATATATTTTATTTTTAAGAAGCTAAGTTTGTTTTTTTAGAAGGAAACCTTATTATTTGAACTATGAAATTTTAAACTAGTTAATATTGGAAAACTCCAAAAAATGGATTTTTGAATATTTAATATTATTTGAAACAAAAATTTTAACTTTTTATAATCAGTTTTGTAAAGTATTTGTTTTATTTAAATGAGTTATTGATGGTTTATTAAAATATTTGATATTTTAAATAATAACTTAAGATGTATTTTAAAATAAAAATAAAAACTATTCTTTAAAAATGCCATTACATATACGAGTTCTGGCACGTGCAATGCACATGCGTAGAAGAAATTAATGTTGTAAAACAATGTTTGTAAGATTTATTTAATCTTACAAAATGACTTGATGTGTATGAAATGTTGCACTTTCTATGTGCACATATGCATAATTAAATTATTTACCAAAATGAATTAGACTAAGTTATTTAAGGAAATAATTAATTAGGTAAAAGAGTAATCAACCTTACATCAATATGCATAAAAATGTAATAAATATTAAAATCAGCATTTTTAATAGTTTGGAACATAAAAACTTGTGTTGTCTCTATTTTAAAAAGTAACAAAGCAGCATGTTAATATATAAGGCATTTTTCTTTTCAACTATGAAGATCGTACATCCCATGATATCCACTCCCCGTGAACACTCAGTTTGTGTTGACATTTAAAACTACTGTACACTTGGTGTATAAATTTGAATTATCGATTACCGTAATATTGTTATTAAATTATGTAGGACTGAAATCGATGTAATTAATTTTTGCTTATCTTTTTATTGGTTGATGTTAACTGTAATAGTTTGATAGTAGTTTTCAAGTATTAAGTATAGTTGTCGTAATCATTTTCTCTCCTCCTTGTTCCAGGCTTGAAACTGGCATCAATAATAAGTTGATGGTGGGGGTAAAAATGTTTTATAAAGGATTTTTTAGGTTAACTACAACTGAATTCTAGTAATAAAGTTGGAGACCTTAATCAGGTAATAATGTATCACATTGCAAACATCATTTCTAACATCATAATTCTAGCTTAATGTTGACCAAATCACTTGGCAATCATATTACCTGCATTTGATAATAAGATTGTTATATTATAATTTTCCATTTTCATTAAGTTATGAATTTCGACTTATGTTTAGTTGGTGTTCTTGGATGTTGCGGTAGGAAAATTTTGTAGCATTATATTTGCAGCCACTTGGTGCATACTTCATACCATGGATGACATTCAGTAATAGAATTGAAAAAAAAAACAAATATAAAATGAAAATTTTGCGAACAACATGAAAATAGATTCACCTTAGTGAATGTTGACCGAACTCCACTTTGCCAACATAATACAGTATTCAACTTGTCCATTTTCATGAAGAAATGATAGAGCGATGGCTTGTGAATGAATTAAGATGCAAAAGTAATTGTAGTGAAGAGAATCTTTGTTATCAAGTAGCAAAAAAATGGACCAACTGTTCAATGTATATAATAATATAACAATGTTTGAATGTTTCAATTTGAACTAAATGCATTGAGGAGCACTATATTAATTGTTGTAGGCATTCTTTTTCCTTCATTTTTGTCAAAAAATTTCCTAACTACTTTCATTTTGTTTTACAAATGATTGTCCTAGAATCATGATTAATAGGACATTAAAACAAAGTAGAAACGTATTAGTTATGAGTATAGAATGCATAATGTCAGTTAAAGAGGAAAAATGTGTAACCCTTGCCATGATGAAAGAGAAAGTACAAAAGGATAGTAGGAACGGATAATTATAAAGGAGCTAGGCAAAATTGTATGTGTGATGAAGAAGAAGTAAAAAAAATTCTTCAAAATGAAATAAGCATATGAATAAAATCTGAATGCAATAGAGTTTTTATATGTAAAAGTTAGTGGGTAATGGTCAGTTTTTTTGTACAGTATGCGTATACAGTGGTGCATTGAGGTAACGCATGCATGATGCACAAAGGATAGTAATTTAAAATAGGTTTGTAAATAAGTCAAACATTACCTCTACCGGTCTAGCAATACAATAATTACAAATATTACTAACATAGTTATCAAAGTTACTAACATAGTGCGGATTTTCCAATATAATAAGTATAAACTTTAGTAATACAATTTTAGTAGTTACTAATATAACTACAAAAGTTAGTATAGATATTACTTCTGTTTGTATTTACAAATAACTTTCTTTATTTGAAACCAAATGGTCCATAACATGTCCAAGTTGTTCCTAAGCTGGTATTAGTTGTATAAATGCATAAAATTTGTAAAGCAATCGAAATGAAAGAACTCAAATAAATGTTAACCATTTTTATCTTTTCCCTAACTTCATATGCTACATCTAAGAACGGTTATATTAAGAAAGAACAGACAACTTCCCTTAATTCAACATTTATACCATTATATATAGGCATGCTCTACTTTCAAATTAGTTATTATATATATATATATATATATATATATATATATTCTTGTAGCTACCAATTATTCCATCGGTATGTCTTGGATATACAAATAAGAAATTATAAAGAACAAATAATGAAATTAAAGATCTAAATTATTATCAAAAAAATAAAAAGAGATCTAAAAGGTAAACGAAAACAAAGATACCTCGAATAATTAGTCGTCGTAGACCCCAACTGAAGTGGTGGAGGAACAATTTTGGAAATCGAAATAATTTAGCATTTCCATTAGCTTTCTCATTTGGAAAGCTAGTAATTCATATATTGGTGTACTAAGTTGGGTGACACTGTTCATCAAAGAGGACCTAGTAGCCTCCAACATAAAAATTGTAATCCTACTGGCAATAGTAAACATATACTCCCATATGGTATCCTTCATAGTAGGATGTACATCTATCTGGATCAGCCATTGCGACACCAACATCTTTTCATCAATGATCTTCTTCATAGGTGTCAAGACGACGAGACTATCGCCGAACTACGCCAAGCATAGAATTAATATCTAGAAATGAAGCGATTGGTTATAATTTATTGACCATAATTATTTTTGTATGACTAAGCTCAATCTCACTTTCAGGAGCTTTAATTAAACAAATAATTATGCACATTGCAGTGAGGTTTCAGAGTTATGACCTTGAAATCTTGCATAGTTTCCATTTTTGATGTCAGTTGTTGAATCAAATAAGCCTACAAAGTAACTACTAGGATGAAATCAATCTCAGAAAGTAATCAAGTTGATTAGGCAATATACTGAACATCATTTGTGCATCAATGGAAAATACTATGAGCCATTTGGAACATTAAGAAAAATTACCAAACATATTGCATGTAAGTGACAGTAGACATAAAATAACATGAATTTTTCACTTATAACAATCTAAAACCTAAGGCTTACTACCATATTAAAGAAAGCATCTAATGTTAAGATGAAAACCAAATATCATGAGTAATTCTAAAATATTAGAAGCGTATTAAAAAAACATGGGTGATAATAAAAGTGATTTAGATTCAGCATAAGTTAATCATATCCATGTATTTAATTTGCAAATTAGTCGCTATTTTCTATTCTGTTCAATATGTTACACAATGAGTAGCTTACAACGTGAAAACATAGTGGACAAAGTACATTTTCAAGATAATACATGTTTATTTTCACACAAAAATTAAGAAGTACAAATGCATCAACTGCAATAGCAACACATTCGAAACAAAGCAAACCCGGAAACAAGATCTATGTTGATTATCGTTCAACCTCCTCAAATGGAATTCCCGCAGGGCTGCACGCCTATGGTATACAAAGTTCTACGTGATTGGAAAATCTTTTTATTTAATTGAAATATTATGATGTCGGTTTCAGCTGAATATGGAGCAATGGTCGAGAGACTGAAAACTAAAAATAAGTGTGTCGGTTATTTCAAAAGAAGCTTATAGTGGAAATATGAGAAAATGTGGTGTATGGTTGTGGTTACTGAAACGTAGTGGGGGCGTCTTTACAGTTTTGTCTATATATGAACTTTGGCTATTGCATATTGCTACGGGCATTTTAGAAAACTTGAAAAAGGCTTCACTTTGACCCTTTGACCAAGGGTTTTGCTTTATAGTATAAGATATATATAGTTTGGAATGATTGAAAATTTATTTATAAAATTCTCTCGAGATGGATAAACAGGTTTTAATTTAAAGACAAGATTTTATAAAAGAAACCTTATAAATGGAATCCTAAAAATTTAAGAAATTTTAAATGATTAGATGCGATAACTACGAAAAGAATTTGAATTCATTTAAAGAAGTTATAAATGGTTGGTTGGGATTGTAAATAAGTATAATCGGTTTGGAAATCGTAGGAAGAATTTATTAAAATTCTTGAACTTATGAGATAAGTTATGAGATATTGTAAGTTTAATCTAAAAATGATTTTCGGAAAATTTGGAATAGAAAGGATCTCTAGGTGTTATAAAATGAAGTTGGAAATATTTCTAAGTATTGAAATAGTGGAATATCCTATGATGGATTCAAGTGTTGAAATTGTTTTCAAATATAGAATATTGAAAAGATTGAATACATATATATCTTGGTGAAGATGTTTTGGAAGATATGTTTTGGAGATTTATAAAATAGGACCTAGTGATTGCTTATGGATGTTTTATTGACAGTTGAATAACCGATTATCAATATTGGCCAATTTCGTTGATCGTTTCGCAGAGACCGAGATTAGATTTAATTATCCGAAAACCACTTTGATTCGGTTTGAATGTTACGAATAAATACCGTGAAGATGATGAAGACGGTGATTCGGCTTGTCTAGACCCAGGACAACTTGTATGGACGAATGCCATCATAACATTGTTATTGGAGGATGATGAGCATTCTAAGTAAATTCTGGAAAGATAACGCTTAGCCTCGAACCTCATCAACCGAGAATGACTAAAACTGGGGAGATGTAGCAAGGCTAAGTGCGTCACACCCAAGTTGGGTATGTTATCACCATTCTAGATGTCCTTGGAAACCTATTTATTATGGATCTGGTGTGCATAGAAGGAACGCTTGATGGTAAGGGTGGGAACACCCGGGGTGATAACATATTCGGTCTATCCAGGTTAGGGGTAGTCCGGTCTTTATAGCAGGGGATTCCAGTGTGTTCCTCGGTACATTGTTTTAGAGGCGTACTGTGGTAGGCGGTACCCCAGTAGCCCAGTCATTCGATGGAATCCATTCTCCAATAAGCACCGTACGGTTTTGATTGTGCCCAACTATGGCGAATGTGAGATGCAAGCATTTCAGCTATTTTCTATTTACTTTCTATAGACACTATTATAATATCAGATGATTTTGATAAAAATTGTTTTGGCTATCGTAAGGTAAAAACCCATTGTGTTTATTTATGATGTGGTCTTAAGAGATACCTTTGTTTTCAAAGGATTTTGAAAGATTGATAATTCAAATTGAGTGTGTTTTTCTCACGCCGGACTGACTCGGGTGTTATTTTATCATAATGTTCGGGTCAGACCGAGTATTGAAGATTCAGGTTAGGATGCTATGGAGCTCAAGATATGAGCTGGAGGATTTCTGACGTATATCACGTACTTGTTTTATTCCGCTATGTGAGGATAGTTTATTATAACTGTCCAGATTGATGTATTAATTGCTGTACTCTAATGATTGTAAGTATAAACTGTTACAGATTCTTTTGTATAATATCTGCTATTATATATATTATATTTTGTTTCCGCTGCGATTGTGAGATTCTGTGTTGTTGTTTCTATTTCTCTTTTTGTCTTTTCTTCTTTACCCTAAAGATTCACATTTCCGTCTAATTTGAGTTAAGCTGATGTGAAATATTGTCGACTCAAAGGGGTATTAATTTGCGAGCCTTTACATTTGGTATCAGAGCTGAAGGTTAAGCGAGAACCTTGGCACTGCTGGGGATTACTCATTAGAGATAGAGTCAGTAGTACTCTAGAATGATTTTGAGCGTATTAATAGATATAAGCGCGTAATTGTTAGTAAATATAAATTATTTATATTATGTCGACTTATTGGTTGAGTAGCTTATAAATTATGATCCAGTAGTGGGACGCCAGTAGCCCAATAGGAATTTCTAACTTGAACACGATAAACTGACATAGTACGGTTTTGAAGTGGGTAAATGAAATAATTTTACCCAAACCTATTTTATATAAATGAAATAATTTTTAGAAATTATTACGGTATAATTAGAGTGTTTGGATGATAATATTATAATCAAAACAAGATTATAAAATTGGCAATGGTTTATTAAAAACCAAATTTTAAAATGGTATAAGAATGAATTATACGAGTGAATAAAACTAAAAACGAATTCAGACTAGAATTTGAAAAATCGAATCCCAGAGATTTTTGGAGATGATTTCAGAAGTGTTATAGGGTGGTACTATTTTGGAAATATTTTTGGGAATGAAAAATAGTAATGTTATTGAAATATTTTTAAATGGAAAATGTTTTGAAAATTGATTTTTGTAAGGATGTAGCACTAAAATAACTTCGGTCGTTGGAAAATAATTTCGATAATGATCGCGACGTCATCGGTGCTCATTTTTGAGTTTTTAAGTGATGGATTGCCACCGTGGTCATTGTTTAGGATTGTTTTGAGGAAAAACAAGTTTGTTTTTGGAAATTCTGAAGCGAATTTGTTTGGATAAAACTAGTGTTGGTTTAAAATTTTAAAAAGTATGATTTGGAATATTGATATTTCAAAATGATTCGAAATAAATACCGGGTATTTGAATTTTTAAAATCCTTATTAAAATGTTTAGAAAATATCACAGGATAAGTGATGAACTTATAAAATTAATAATGCTTTTAAAGAATTATGGAAATTGAATTTTGAGATTAAAATTAAAAGTGAAAAGGAAAAAATGAAATTTAACTTGGATTAAGTTGAAGGAATTAAAAAAAAATAAAAATTAATTAATTAGTCGTGCTTTGAATAGAATTGATGAATAAATTAATGAAATTGGAATTTAACAAAAGCAAGTTAAAGCAAATCAATAAATGAAGTGATTATAATAAATGGGGTTTTTACTTTAGCGAGTTAAATTAAATTGACCTAACTGAAATTTTAACTTAAGCTAAGTCGAATAAAGTTTTACTGAATTTGGATTAAATTGAAATAAAATTGAATTGAGTATAAATGATTTTGAATGGAACAAATAAACTTCAATGGCTTATAAAAATTGAAATGAATTGAATAGAATTATAATTGGGCCATAAATAAATACAAAATCTCGAGTTAAAAATAAAATGTGAATATATTTGAGTATAAAATTGATGGAAATGGGAAATATAAGTTGTGTGACTTATAAAATTGAAAATTGGAATAGATAACCCAAAATAAAATGAGTTTGATATTTTAGCAATGGAATAAAAACCCTAACTTGAATTGTAAATAAAATTGAACTCAAGGGAGTTAAATAAAGTGAAATAAAAATCAATTGTTGGGTTATAGAATAGAAGTGAACTAATTAGATAATTAATTAGTTATTTGGATATAGAATGGATATTAATTTGGTTGAATAAAAATTGTATTGTGAGCTAAAAATGGATTTTAGAAATGAAACTTGAGTAATGAATAAAATTCGACTTAGATTGTAAGAGAATGAAATATAATTGAAGTGTTACTGAATGGAATGGAATTAGATTAAAATAGAAATGGTTTGAGTTGCAAATAAATCCAATATGAGTGTAAATAGATTGAAAATGGCCTTGATATTAATTAAATGAGTTAAATAATGAATTGGTATGGAAATTAAAATTTGAAGTGGGATAAATGGAGAAATTAATTAAATAGATTAGTAAATGGTATGAAGTTTGATTGAATAAAAATCAAATCAAAAGTTGAAAGGAAATTTGTTTGCAAATAGCAGTGAACTTAAGTTGTTAGTTAAAATGATTGAAATAAATGACCTAAGTTAATATTTAATTGAAGCTTGACTTCGAGTAAGTTGGTAAAATGGCCAATAAATAAGATAGCATGGGATGTTTTCAAGCTAAATAAAATGAATTTGAAAACAATGAAAGTGGATTTGAATGAATGAAAAATGAATTAATTTAGAATCAATTAGAAATGGAATGTGATTAAATAAAAATTGATTTGAAATCAATTTAAAGTAGCTATAAACTGAAATGGATATTTTATTAAATGATTGCCACAGAAATCTACATAGGAAAGTTTGTCGTTTGACGTAAACGGAAGTAAATAAAAATTCTATCGATTAATAGAAGTGAATAAATTGATTTTTAATCAATTTGGAATGGTATGAGTTTGTTTGGTTTAAAAATGAATTGAATGCATGTAAGTGGATTGTAAATCATTCGAATTGGGTGAAATGGTATATGAATGAGTTGAAAGCAATTAAAATTGTATCGGGACCTTATAATTGCTTATAAATATATATTAACATGCATTGCTTGTGAAACTTATGTGCTTGTACTAGTAAAATAAATGAAATTGTAACGACCCAATTTTCCGACGCTTGAAAAATCGATCCATTAGGGTTCAAGAAGAAGGAGGTAGAAGAAGAAATAGAAACAACGTTAGAATCTCACAAATGCAGCGAAATAAATTATGATATGTAACATCGACTTTAAATACAAAAATTTGTTTAATCGTATATACATACATTTCCATAGTACAACTCAATTCAACAACACAATCAATATCCAAATGCTGGATAGTTATATAAACTTGTCCTCAAAACTGAATACACAGCGGAATAATAATCAAGTATGGAAGTACGTCTCGCTATCCAGCTGGTCTACTGAGCTCTACAACATCATATCATGTATTCTATAGTACTCGATCTGACCGAGCATTATAGTTAAATAACACCCGAGTCATCCTGGAAACCAGCGTGAGAAAATACACTCAACTGGATTATTAAAGTTTTCAAAATCCTTTGAAATCAAAGGTATCTCATAAGACCACGCCACAAATAAACATGCCGGGTTTTTACCTTGCGATAACCAAAACATTTTTATCAAAATCCATCTGATATTATAATAGTGTTTATAGAAAGTAAAATAGAATCTAGCTGAAATGCTTGCATCTCACGTTTCATCAATAGTTGGCACAATCAAAACGGTACAGGCGCTTATTGGAGATTGGATTCCAGACAATGGCAGGTTTACTGGGGTACCGCCGTCACAGTACGTGGTCTAGATCATAGTACCGAGGATTCACCCTGATCTCCTGCATCACAAGACTGGAATTACCCTTTACTGGATAGTCCGAATAAGTTCATCCCATGGTCGAGATCAGCAACTGCCCACACAGCCGAATATAAAGGGACACCTAGACAGGGTTGACCTTACCCTAATTGGTTGCTAGACACTTAGCCTTGTGTGCACCTCCCCTGTTTTAGCCATTTCCGGTTGATGAGGCTCGAGGCTATGCGTTACCTTTTTAACATACAATCACTTAGAATGCCCATTTCCCTCCTGACGATGTTCTGAAAGTATTCATCCATACAAGTACGTTCTGGGTTCGAACGGAACTGAAGGTACTACTCCTACTACATCTATTTTGGAGTCACCCTCAGGATTAGTAGCGATTAGCCCTTGCAATTCACTACTCCATCTTCGACTCCCAGCTCTTGTCTTCCACACGAAAACGTTCAAACCGGATCGAAGTGGTTTTCAGAATATAAATTACGATCTCGGTCTCTTCGAAACGATCAGCGCATTGGCCAATATTGATAATCAGTTATTTAACTATCAGATAACATTCACAAACAACCATCAGACATCAATAATTTCCCAAATATTCATTAACCTCAAAATATCTTTGCAAGATATTTTCCTACATTTCAATCCTTTGAAAATAGTTTTCAAATCACTTTTTTTTCTCTCTCGTGAAAATAAATTTCCAACCAATTGATTTATTTCCACTGAAAACCGAGAAGTCCTAAATACTTAAGATTTTAAAAATAATTTAAATTATTTTATTCTGAACATACTATAAAGCATTTAAATTAAAATTACTTAAACCCTTAAAAAATATATACTTTAGAAATATTTAAAATAAAACTACTTTATAAAATATAAAAACTAATTTTTAACATAAAAGTTAAGCCAAATTAAATTTTAAACTAAGATTTATGGAAATTCTATAAAATTTTAGCCACACTATTTAGAATAAAACTATTTTATAAAATATAAATATTAATAATTTTCTTTTTAAATATAATACCAATTAACCTTTATATAATTACTACTAAAATAAATTTGAAAATATTTATTTAAAATTTAAAACATTTAAAAATAATAAACATTCTAAAACATTTCTTTAAACAATTTTTAAAGCCTTTAACTTATAAAAAGTCTCCTTTAAAATATACTTGGCTTTCCAGGGAAATACACTTTCCATCTCCATACCTTTAAAATAAACCATTATTTATTTTTAAAACAAATTGCCCATTCCGTCATAAATTCCTACCATGAATTTATACTCCCGAATATCCACCAATATCCATTTCACTTTATAGATCCAGTTTATAAATTTCATGGTCTCGTCTTCCTTTAAAATTCCAATTTCAAACACTTAAATCAATTTTAAAATTAATTTTCAAAATTTTACTCTATTTAAAATAAATTTATTTACTTATTCAATTTTATTACAAAACTTATTAATTTCAGATTCAACATCTTTTTTATGATTCAAAATTTTATTGAAGCTGAAAAACAAATTTCATACTTTTCCCAAATTTCTTCTTTATCTTTTCCAAATTTAAACCTTAAATTTGAAAATAATTTCTTTATTCCTTTAAATAATATCATTAAGTCTAAAAATTTATTTATTCCTTTTTATTCAAAATATACTTCCCATACTTGGAATTTATTTATTTAAAATTTAAAAATCAACTTTTATTCTTCCAAATCATTTAATTATCCAAATTCCTTATAATTATTTTATTTAAAATTACCTTTTTAATTACTTTAAAAATCCAAACTTCATACATACATATATATATATATATATATCAATTCTCAAAATTTCAATATATATATTTAACTAAGCTACAGTAATCAATAAATTCTAATTCCTAATATGATCAATATAATTCATCATAGATCATCACACAATCATATCGCTGAATATATAAAATAAATTCAAATGTTTTGAGGAATCCAGTTGGATCCCTCCAACCTGTTTTTCCTGCATCCACGGATGTTAGCACAATATAATAATACCAATTCCACTTCTAGGTGGAATATCACGGTATATGAGATCATATTATCTCATTCGCTATTATGTGACGCATAGGGTCTCATCCGCTATATAATGTGGGAAACCAATCACTCTAATATATATATATATATATATATATATATATATATATATATATATGTATACACTACTATATATAATATATCACATCCAATCAATTCAATCATTCAAACAGAATTTAAATTTAACTATTTAAATTTAAATAAAACCCAGATGAGTGAGATTAACTCACCTTTTTATTTTGCCGTTTACAATCCATTCCAAACGAGCTTGTTTCCATAATTTTAAACCTTGTATAAACATTATACAATTTAATAATATTTGAATTAATTTAATAATCAATTTCCATGTAATAATTTAATTGAATGATGATTTAATTAAACTATTAATTTCCTTCAAAACTACATATACACTAATAAAAATAAATTATAGATTTTCAAAAAACTATTTTTATAAATTCCTCAAACATTTAAAAATACTATATATTTTCAAGATCTTTTATATATATATATATAATTAACTAAGATAGGCAAGTGTGTGTATATATTTTTTCTTTACTGCAAATTTTATCTTCTGATATATATATTTTAATAACATAGAAATCTGATTTTATTCGAACTGCTCAGAAACACTATCTTTCCAAAATTTTATACTTAAATTAAACATTATTTCCCTTTCTAAACCTTATAGTAGAATATATCCTCTATCTGCATTTTTCTTCTGTGTGTATATATACACAAATAAAAAAATTTAAACTAAATTTAACTAAAACAAATACCTAAATGCCCTTGCTTGGTTAGTAGAAATCCAGGCTCAAACCCAACATGACAACCGCGGCCCTTGATAGTTGCTCGATGTCGTACTTCAACCCTCTGCCTTGGCCATCATCGTGCACGACGACGACCCAGATCATTCATGCGAGCAACTCCTCCACATCACCCAGACTGGCCTCATGCTCGCGACCAACACCGAGCTAATAGCGAATCCCCTCGCTGGCTGCTCATCGACGCGCGACTCGATCACCCCAAACCCTAATTAGTCGTCGCCTTCGCTTGTTGCTGCACTCCCCCTCGTCGCGACTCAAACCACCCAACGTCGAGTCCTACGATCCTGAGAAGAAATCAAATTTGATTCCCTTCACGCGAGCAAAACGTGCTGGAATAATTCGAGAATCAAATTAAGAAGAATGAACGTGATTCTTCTCAATGGCGACCATTTTAAGTGATATCGATCTGAACTGGGAAATAGGAAGGAGACACACGAGAATTTTTATAATTATTTCTATGCTTTGATTTGTCTCTCCATTAAATTTGCTCAGATAAGTTTTGATCTTGAAAGAAATTGGTCCTTGTTTCAAATGAAGTTGGATTATATTTTTCTCTTTTACAAAGTTTGGCTGATCTAATTTTTATATTAAAATCCAACGTGTGTCACAAGAAAGATGCCAAGTGTTTTGAAGAGAAGAATGTTTACAACTTGTCTTGAGAAAATAGTATAATATTAAATACTATATATGTTATTTTAAATTCAAAATTAAATTTAAATCGTTACAAATCACGCAACTCACAATCTCGACCTCCTATCAAAGCGTGCCGTTAGGCATTTATAATGTTAAACCCCTATTTCGAACACAGTGGAAAAGGTTTCGAGTCCTAACTCGGTCGTATAGAGAAGATATCTTTTTGGACCCAGTTATTGTATTGAATTTTTCGATTAAAATTTCGGCGCGTTTATCTATCATATGATCACTTGATAACTCCAAACACTATGAAAATTTAAACCCGATAATAATACAATATTACGGATCCAATGGAACTGGTTTCGTCGAATTCCGAGACTGTGCCTCGGAAGGCTTTTTTAAAATTCAATTTAAACCATATATTTTTAAAACTAAGCAAAACACTTCCAAATTTAAATTTACAATTCTTATTATCTTCGGTATTATAAATATAAAACTTCCAAGCCTTTGAAATATTTTTAACCAGCTCAAAAATCAAGATTCAGTATTTTACCCAATTTCCATCTATTAAATTCAATAACTTAATTGCCAAAATAAACAGTGATATTTGAAATTCAATTAAATTACCTTTCAAATATTTAAAACAAATTAAATATTCCAATATCAAATATCTAGAAATTTCGAGTCGTCACAGAAATGCTATTTTATTTCATATATTTGGTACTTACGTGTTTAAATTGAGTAAGTACAAGTACCAAGAGCTGATTTGCTAGACTTTGATTGCGTGAATTGCGAAAATAAATAAGTCGCTTGCTTAAAAATGCTAAAATAAGGTATGTTTTCGGATTAAATACAGTGTAATAATAAAATATTGTTATATATTTTGTTTTTCGACTATGTCGGTCGATGTACATATATTTATCTCTCTTTTCATATTGCAAAAGGCTCTCCGTACAAAGGAGACTACCAAAAAATTTTGGAAATTTAGGGTGTTGAAAAAAGTTCGAAAATTTTTGGAAAATTTTTGTTAACAGGAATGGATTTCAAATTTATAATTGAAATAAAGGGCCTTGAAATTAAAAATTAAAAACTAATTAATTTGGGCGAAACAAAAAGATTAGAAAAGTGAAATATCGAGTTTTCACTATGTGGGTTTTTGGATAAATTAATGGATTGGAGCATTCTTCTGCCTTAGCAATTTCGGGGACGAAATTCTTTCAAGAGGGAGGAATGTAACGGTCCGGATTTTACGACGTTTGATTTGGAATATTTAAACGATTTTAAATATTGAATTTTAATTTTTAATTTGATTCTTAATATGAATATTTAGGTTTGTTTATAAAATAAATACGAAATTTAAATATAGTGATTATTGGATAATTAAATTATTGAATTTAATAATTAAATATTGGTTAAATTATTGTGTCTTGAGTTTTAAGCTCGATAAAAATAATTTAAAGGCTTATAAAATTTATATCAATAGTAATGAAGATAATAAAAGTTTTAAAATTGAATCTAAAAGTGATATGTTTAATTTAGAAAATAGCTTGTTTAAATTGACATTTGAAAATAGCCCTCCAAGGCACAGTCTTGGAATTTGCTGAAACCAATTTCATTAGTTCCATAGTAGTGTATTATTGTCGGAATTCAAATTTTGTAGCATTTGGAGTTATCATTTGGTCGCACGGGATAGAAATGCATTGAAATTTATATCGAAATCTAATATAATAATTGAGTCCCAAAAAGCTATCTTCTCCATACGATCGAATTAGGACTCGAAATCTTTTCCTTTGCGTTCGAAATAGGGGTATAACATTATGAACGTCTAGTGGCATGTCTCGATAGGGGTTCGAGATTTTAAGTTACGTAAAACGAGACGTTTTGAATTTAATTAATATATTTATATATTCAATTCAAAACCCGTCCTCTCTCTGCAACCTAGGACTCTGACCTCACCCATTAAAACACGCAAAACATATTTAAACACGCTACCCTTACTCGGTTTAAACCCCGTGCCTTCCCTTCCTTTATCTTCAAAATTCGAACAGAGGAAAAAAATGAAAATCGAATTTCATTCAAAAAGAAGAAGAAAAAAGGGGAATCGCGACCTTGTGTTCTTGATCGTGGCGATTTCGAAGGCGTCCTAATCATCGTAGGAAGGAGGTGCTCGCACGCATGTTGAGAGGAAGGAGGGGCATCAATGGTTGCAACTCAAAGAAGGTGGATGGTGATGTCGAAATCTGAGGGGGAGAAAATTATGGTGATATGCGCGACGGCTGGGTCGGTGAAGCTAGGGTTTCACATTGAGGTTGGGTTCGATTTGGAGTGTGGTTGAGGCCATAGGCAGGCGTGGTAGAGTTGGGAGAAGGTCGCAAGGTGGCGATGGTGGTGGATGGCTCACGAGGAGGTTGGAGGTCGTGAGGTTGCTGCGTGGACTTAGGTGAGCGACCAAAGGTGGTTCTCGATGATGGAGGAGTGTCTGGTGAGGAATTTGTTAACTCGTGTTGATGAGTCTCGCGGCGACAGCAGGCGATTTAAGGGCAGTTGGTCGTTAAGGGAAGGTATATCAATTTAAAAAACATTCTTTTTAGATTTAAGTAATCATCGATTAATTTTTTTATGTTCGTTAATCGATATAAAATATATATACGAGGTCCATATAAATAAAATAAGATGATTTGGATTCCTGGATGAGAAATATACGGGCAGGAATTAATGTGGAACGATCAATAATTTTGAAAAAAAATCAAGGTGAGTAAATCTCACTCTTTTTGGATTAATAGATATTAATTTTAAATAGTTAAAACTAATTATTGGATGCCTGGTTGATTAAATAATTATTATCTGACGAATGATATATTATGTATGTAGTAATATATATTAGTATTGGAGTGATATTCCCGCCCTTTATAGCGGATGACCCTATATACCGCGATATCCCCCTCGAAGTGGGATTGGTATTTATTTTATGATGTATAAACATCTATGGATGTAGGGAAACAGGTTGGAGGGATCCAGCTGGATTCCTCAAATATATTGTTTATTTTTCATATATAGTGATATATGATTTGTGTAGAATAATCTATTTTAGATTATTGAAGTGATTAGAATTATTGGATGCTACTGTAGCACTAACCTAAAATTAGATAATTTAAAATTACTATTTAAGGAATTAAATGGAATTTAATGTAAAAATATATATATTGGAACTGGGGTTATTTTAAAGAAATTGAATTAGAAAAACATATATATGATTTTTAGTTATACTTAACTATTGCAAATAAATAAATGGAAATTTTTAAAAATGAATTATATAAGAGAATTTCTAAATGATATCATGGAAATATAAAAAGGAGTTAAAATCAATATTTAAAATAGATTGGAAGTATAAATGGGAATTATAAGAAAAGAATTTATATAATGGAGTTTAATAAATAAGATTTGTTTATAAACAGATAAAAACCAAAAAGGGTTATAAAATTTATAAACAATGTTTATAAATAAAGAAATTCGATATCAGATGATAATTGGAAATATAAATTCATAGGGTGAGTTTATATTAGAATATGGGAAACATGGTTGAGAAAAATAGTAAATTATATTTGTGAAATGGAAATGGTTAGGGAATCGAAAATGAATCGATATGTTGTGAAGTCGAGAGGAAGTTATAAATTAAATTGGTTATTGAGATTCAAAATATATTTTTAATTTTAGGAAGCTAAGTTTTTTTTTTTCTCAAAGGGAAACCTTATTGTTTATATAGCTTGATTTCAGTTTAATATTAATATTAACTCGTGAGTCATTTCAATTTAAGTTTCTTAACTTTTTAATTTACATTCATTTCTTCACATATAGTGTCATTTAATAATAAACTTGTTTGTGACTCATTTTTGCATTTCTTAGAGTTTATAATCATTTTCTTTGATAACATTCACTCTTTTTGTTATTCAATCTAATTATAAATCACTTCAAAACATAAACTTAAGTTTATAATATTCTAGTAACATCTTAATTCTTTTATTTATAAACATTTGTTCATTTTAAAGCATTTTTGTTATTAAGTTTTCACTTGTATAATATTTTATTACATATTATTAACATTTCATCTTTTTAAACATTTCTCGTAAGTTTTATATATGTTTTTAGAATGTAATTGAATGTTATACAAATTTATCTTATTCGTTTTAATTAACAAAAATGTTCTATAGTTGTAACGGCATGCACCTCACTTAACACCGATATTGTCTCCAATTTAGTCACCCTGCCTCATGGGCCAAGCTAAGTTATGTGGTTTTGTTCCTCAAAAGGCCTCGACGTTGTTATGAGGTGAATGCTTTGGTATATAAGCACCCACTTCATAGTATTTTTTGGCGATGTGGGACTATTATTCCCATTTGAAGGGTTTTATAATCTCCCCCCATAAAGCCCAATGCCCTTGTTGGCTCATGAACACAACACCACCAAGGCGTCGTGGCAGTAATACATACAGACCACAATTCTAGATGGGTATGGCTCTGATACCATTGTAACATCCCACACCTCATTTAATGCAGATATTGTCTCCAATTTAGTCACCTTCGCCTCATGGGCCAAGCCAAGGTATGGGTTTTGTTCCTCAAAAGGCCTCGACGTTATTATAAGGTGAAGGCTTTGGTATATAAGCACCCACTTCATAGTGGTTTTTGGCAATGTGGGACTATTGTTCCTATTTGAAGGGTGTTACAATAGTTTACATCTTCTTAATTTTCATTATCTTTTAATTTATTACCAATTAAATTACAAGTGCTTTTAATTTCTTATTTCTTATTTTAGAAGTTTTCAGCTATTAAAATTTCATTTTATTTCTACAACTGAAAATCATTAATTTAACAGGAACATAAGAACCAAATACCATGTTCATTTCAAATCATTTTGAAATAATGTATATATTCATATTACATATATATATATATATATATATATATATTATCATACTTAAAAAAATAAAAATAAAATTTGTTTATCAAAACAAATGTGTAGCAAAGCTACTACAGTAGTCTTTCCACTTTGAAACTTGAAGACGATGATGTTGCGATCATCACCAAAATTATTTTTTAGCAACAGAGGAGGGGAGTACATAGCTTATTTCTTTTTAAAAAAATTAAAACATTTCTTTCAAATCTCATTAAAAATATTCCTATTTGCAAATGCTTCCAAATAATACTAATATTATATATATTTTCAAAATCTTTAAAAGCCAATTTCAAAACACCAACATTTAAGCTCTCAATTTCCATTTAAATTTAATTATTTTTAAATCTTAATTAATACCATATTTATAAAATTACATTTTCTATAACATACAATAGTCAATAGTTTTAAGAACTTTGACTAACCAATAGTAAATGACAATAATTGAATATTATCATTTTCTAACAACCAACACAACAAAAATAACAAGATCAATTTATGAATATATATATATATATATATATTATATAAAAAATATAATAGTAGGTAAAATTAATTTATTTACCTATTTTTAAAACAGTATTGTGTTGGTTTACCCCGTTCAAGTGTTTAGAAGCCCCTATCGATACCATAACATCCTATGTACTGACCAGAATTTATAAATACTCAACAGAACAAATTAACACAATATAAAATAAATTTTATAATACTAACAAGTACACTCTCTCCTATATGTACATTCAGACTCATCTAGAGTATTATTAACTCTATCTCTAATGAGTAAAACCCCAAACAGGCTAAGGTATCTATAAACCAAAGCTCTGATACCAACCGTGATGACCCACCTTTCTGGACGGTTTAAATCGACAATAGACCACACATGTCCAACTCAAACCATCCAAAAGGGAGGATTGTCAATGCGGTAAATAAGAAAAATAAGCGAAATGAAGGAAAAAAATACAGAATCTCGTAGCAGAATGATAAAATATAATAATTAAATACCAGTTCATGAAGCTATTTTATAATATACATTTGATTACATAAATTTTTACAACAATTAGAGTACAGACAATGACGTACAAATAATGTTGCAGTGAAATATTACTAATAATATAATATATACCAAACTCAGTCTTCGTCCTCTAGAAATAAAGTCTTCAATACTGAAATGCTCAGATTGATCCGAGCGTAATGGAAAGATAAAACACTTGAGTCAAACTAAACGATCTCATGTAGGTTAAATCAACAACAAGTAAATATGAGTGTAATGGCTTTAGAAATGTTTACAGGATTTTACATTTCCTATCCACTGTATAACATGCGTGCAATAACTTAAGCGATGTTTTGGGATTTTACATCTCCTAAGGATCCATTAAACTATTTATATGTAGTAAAAATACGCTATATACATGTGGTGTCTATTAGTAAAATAAAGTATTAAAATAGCATTAAGGCGTCACCCATATCCCCCTTAACACATTTTATAGGCATCGTAGTATATACAGTACTGTAAACTCCACCGTAAACTGGTAGGCTACCAAGGAGCACTCCATATGTACGACATAAACCAAAATCGTAGTGGGCTCGATAAGGCATATGACAAGGCACGTGAGGCAATGCTAGGGTAGGATTCTACCGTTTTGCACGCCCGGACTGGTGGTAACGCATAACAGCTACTACCGTCCACTTTGAGACACACTCCCATAATCAAATCGAGGCTGGCCACCAATCAATCACAAAGTAATAGATATGGTATCGAAGAAGCGTGTCCGATAGGAAGAGCGACCTCACTTGGCCCGAGATAGCTCCTGTTTTAGTCATATCAAGCTGACCTGAAAGTCAGGGCTATGTTCTTACTTCATACCAACGGCGTTCACTAAACCATTCTACTTCGTTCTAAATTCTCCACCACGTATACAGTTGTTAAGTTATTTCAGAATTGGCAGAGAGTATGACAATATCCGACGTTGGTCTATTTAACAACCAACCGCTTATTTCACATCCGTCAAAAAATATCTAAAAACAGTTTAAACCTTCATATAAAGATATCCATATACTTATTCCAAAAGTATAAATATATTAATAAGTACCGAGGAAGATTTTCTTTCAATTAATTTCGAAAATAATTTATAACTCTTTCTTAAACCATTTATAAGCTATTTATATACTTTAAAACCATTTATAAAGCTATTTATAAATTCCAAAACAATTTACAACACTTCCCCTTTTCACAAACTTCTACGCAAATTCCTTTAAAACGCTTCCAAATCCCCTTATACAAGTTCTTTTATAAAACCTTTTATAAATCCTTTAAAACCTTTGTAACTCCTCTATAAAACCATTATAAAATCTCTTACAAAACTATTATAAATTCCTTACAAAACCTTTTACAAAATTCTAAAATCTTTTACAAAGATCTTTTATCTATTAAAGTTATTTTAAAAGTCTATATTTATTATATTAAATTTAATTAAAATATATATATTAAAACAATATTAAATATTTTATTAAATTAAATTTTAAACTAGTTAAAATATATATTTAAAACTAAATTAATTATAAGCTAAAATCTTAAATTTACATTTAAAACCATATATTAACTTATAATTTGAAGTTTAAAATATATAAAATAAATTAGTTTTCAAATATAAATTTTTAAATAAATCACTAAATTAAATTTTAAAAAAATCAAATTTATAAATAACATGCTTTATCATTTAGAAAATAATTTAAAACCGACAAACGGCATGTGTATATAATTTTCTACCCTATGGTTAAGTGATTAGGTATGTGTCATTTTAACCCAAAATAGTTAAATTTTTCGGGTATATATCGTTTTAACCTGTATCCCAAATCAATAATTTCCAAATCAATAAAATCGCTCGGGTATGTATCATTTCAACCCTTATCTATAAGATCATTCGATTATGTATCACGTCAACCCACAGTGATTTTCCTAACAACAAAATAAGGGAACTTGCAGTGCGATAATAATATAATATCCAATCATCCAAAATTTCAACAAATAAACATCCATCACAATCAACATCCAAAATAGTCAATAGAAAACAAAAATTAACTGGTTGTCAATATCAGGTATTTGACTATCAATTTAATTTCAATATTAATTTAAATAGCAATTTAATTCAAATTAAATTTAAATGACAATTTAAATAACCAAACAGAAATCGACAAAATTCTTATCAATCCATAAATTTAATTTAACTAATATAACAAGGCTTTACGTGAGTAGGTTAAATCACTCACCTTTGATTGTAGCCCATGAAAATCCAAATAGAAGCGCAAAATTTTAATAGTCTCCAAATTCAACCTAATGAATTCCATGTTGTTCGGAATTTGAATATGAATCAAACAGATGAAATCATTCGTGAATCGTAGTTTATATGCGAAAGATATTCATGATAAGAAATATTATTAAAATAATAATTGGTACACGTTTAATAAAAAAACAAAGTTTAATACTTACGTTTCTCAAGATGAGGCATTAGCCAAAGATGGAAGAACAAACTAAGATGAGGGCAGGACGTGTAGGAAAAATAAAAATAAAAAGAATCTCATGTCTCATAAAAGAAAGCTTTTTGAATTTGCAAAAAAATGAGAGTTTTTGAATTTGCAAGCTCATGTTAAAATGATTCGGAAAAAGGAAGAATTGAAATAGAGATCTGGACATAGGAAATGAGGTGGTGAAAAAAAATGAAGGGCAATTTTATGATAAGAATATACCATCGGCAAAGAACAATTTGAACTAAATGAATATGAGGTGTCAGGAAAAAAATGCAAACGAAGAAATAAAATTGCAGCTTATTTAATAATAAGAAAATGGAGGCTGAGAGACAAAAATGAATGTTACGTTTTGTTTTGAAAGCTTCAGGCAAGAAACGTACGCAGAAATAGGAAGGTTTGCAAACCAAAGAAAAATGAAATTTTGTACACATTTAATTATTTTATCAACGCATAATAAATAACATTATACTTACTTTAAAAATGAAAACATTCAACTTGGTTTTCCTAAAATGACCTTATATTTCCATTAAAATGCACTTTCTGTTTAATACAAAACATGTATTTCTTTTATTAATTATGTTAATTGCAATCAACTTTTTCTTTCCTTTTAATTGTAATATTTCAATTGCATTAATTGCAATTAATTACAAAGTTAAATTTCAAAATAGACAAACTAAAATGGAAGAAATATAAAACAAATGTTTCCTTTAGTCATTTAAACACGTTTATAAATTTGTTGTTTATATACCAGTATAATAAATAACTTACTTAAATAAACGATTCTCCTATTCTTGTAATCAATCTGTATGCTAAAACATAGTTCAAGTAGACATATATTTTTCCTTTAAATCAATCATTCTATTTTTTATTTTAATGAAATTAAACTTTCATTCACAAATCAAACAATCATCTTATTTATTAAAAATGTTCTTTTTATTATATCAAACTTACCTTATATTTTCACAAAACAGAAGCTACGTTTAATTACACCTATTAATTTATAATTTAGTGTCATCTTTCTTATTAATTGAAATTATTCAACTACATTAATTTCAGTTGATTACAAAGGTCAGTTTCAAATGCGCTAAATTAATGTAATGAGAAACAGAACAATTCTTTTCTATTTAATAGTAATTTAAACATATTCATAGTAATTGATTTAAAAGTCTTTTATATTAAATCATCAATTCCTTATGTAATCTATTAACATAAGTTTCCATTTTATTTCACTCAAACTCTATAGTTAACATCTTTCCTTGCATTAACCGAAACATTTAATTATATCTAATTTCATTGATTCCCAAATAAATTCCATCATGGATTTAAAAATAAGATGAGAAATGAACAATTGTTACATTTAAACAATTTTAACTCATTAATACATTTATTGTATACAAACAAGGAGTATAAATTTATTTACAAATGTTAAAACTAATTTCGATTAAATAATATATAATTTCACCATTAATACATTATCCATTTTATTCCTTGTTAAACTTACAGTTATTTCAATTGATTAAAATTACATTAGAACAGTTGTCATTTCATTCAATCAACATAATTAAATTATATTCTAATAAATTTTTATTCCATTTATAAATTTTAATTTCTAACAATATTAATTTCCAAAATCTCATTTAATTTAATACTTTAAACTATAAAAAATACGGGTCGCTACAGAACTTCTTAATTTTTTCACTCCAATTTTACCGCTACAAGATCAAAAGCAATAGTCAACCTAACGATGGATGAAATTAGTAATTTGATAAACTTAAACAAAAAATTAAATAGGGATTATAATATTTTACAGAATTTTTTAGTTATGCATAAATTCCAATTCCTCACATATCACTTGTAAAAAAAATTCTCTCGGATAATGTAAGAAATGCATTGGATAGGCCTTTCAAGGTAGGTGAAGTTAAAAGGCGGTATTTCAAATTGATGACAATAGTTCTCCAGGTCCAGATGGTTCAAATTAAAAATTCTACAAATTGCACTGAGACTTAAGCAAAAAAAAATGTATGGTAAGTAATTTTGGGCATTTAGCAGTCAAGTAAGATCATTAAAGAAATTAATAATACCTTTTTATGCTTGATCCCTAAAAATGTAGATCTACGGACTTTATTAGATTACGACCAATTTCTTTATGCAATGTAATCTACAAAATTTGGCTAATCTATTAAGTAATAGAATATCTTAGCAACATAATATCAATAAATTAAAACGTTTTCATTTCAAGGAGAATTATCACAGATAACTCTCTTCTAACATACGAAATAGCGATGGGTTTCAATAGGAAGACATTCAACAATATGTGCATGTATGTAGACTTGCATAAAGATATGATAAAATAAGTAGGGATTTCATATATCTATGTTACTATGTATGGGATTTTTCGAATTTTTTTTTACAATTGATATGTGAATGCATATGCACTTCCACTTTCTCAATCCTTTTGGATGGTAGTCTATAGGTTTCTTTAATAAAAATAGAGGCGTAAGACAATGAGATCTCCAATCACCTTTACTATTTGCTATCGCAATGGAATTTTTTACAATCTTATTAGACTTAGAACTCTATAAGGGAAACCTTGATTTGATTATTCCTACTAAACCAACACTCACTCATTTATTATATGTTGATAATATTTTAGTGTTTATAAAAGCCAATACTAAAAATGCAGAAAGCGTAGTCAAAATAATGAATACGATAACCATGGGACTAGAAATGAATGAACAGAAAACTACATTCTATTTTATAAAAAGAGCAAAATACAAAAGCCAAATCCTCAGCATATTGAATGTTCAACCCCGGATCTCCCAGTTACATATCTGGGAATTGTGTTTAATTTATTGAGTATAAATTGCCAGTTAAATACCTGTTATCGATTATCAGTTTTATATTGATATTTATTGATTGATTTGGATGATGATTGCGATGGATGGGATGAATGAATGTTGTATTTTATATCGTTATAAATTGCAAGTTTACTATGGGTTGAAATGATACATACCCGAATGATCTATAGATTAAGGAAAAATCGTTATGGGTTGAAATGATAGGCTCGAGTGATTTTATGGACTTTATTGAATTCGGGATTGCAATTTGAAATGATATATAACCGTAAAATTTTAAATTGCGGATTAAAATGATAAATATCTGTATCACTTGAACATAGGGTAGAAAATAATATACGGACACCAGATTGGTTAAATTTAATGATTTTGGACTTCTTAATTTTTGAATTAACTAAATGATATTTTGAAATAAAATTTGACGTATATAAATGGAGGTGTTATTGGAAAATCAAGTTTTGTATTGAAATGTGAATTTGTTTTAAAGGAATTTCTTTAAGAAATTAAATTGGAAGTTTAAAGTTAAACTTTTAAATATAAATAAAATTCTATCGAAATTAAGTTATTGAAGTTGTTTGAAAAATACCTTGAAATATTTTGAAATTAGAGTAATCCGAATTGAAATTTGAACATGGATTGAAACGATATGAAAATAAATAGTTTATTAAAATGTTAAATTGAAAGGTTTGGAATTTGCTTTGTTGACTTGGAAATTGAAAATGGTCCAAATGTGTTGAAATGAAATGAATAGTTTAATTTGATATTAATTCCAAATTCATGTTTTAATATGAACTGTTTTAAAAATATATTATTTCAAAAATTCTAATTATTAAGATTTTCAAAGCATTAAACTATTTTAACCTGTATTTAATTTTATTAAATCATTTTAAACTACTTTAAACCATTTAACTTATTTAAACTAATTGACCTGTTTTAACTTATTTTAATCTATTTAATCTATTTTAAAGCTATTTAATCTATTTTAATTATATTTAATCTATTTTAAATCTATATTAACTATTTATAACTATTTAAGACTATTTTCTTCTAAATTCCAAACTAAGTAAAATGGATGGGTTATATTCAAATTCTCGATTTTAAAATGAATATGGTTAATGATGTTATAACCTAAGTTGGGATTTAAATGTTAACTAATGGGATATGATGATTTTGAAGTAAGGATTGAACCTATTTGGAAATATGATTTTAAAAGAAATTATATTTTTTGGAAACGATATGATTTTGAAAGTGAATACGATTTGAAGGTGAATACAATTTCGAAAGTGACGGTTTTGAGAATATGATATTTTGATACAAATTGATAATTGACTTTTGAAATATAAAAGAACCATCCACTGTGTAATAAGCGATTGGTTATTAAAGAGATCGGGATCGGATATTGTCATACTCTCTGCTAATACCGAAAACCACTTTGACAACTGTGTACGTGGTGGAGATTCCAAAATGAAGTAGGATGGTGGCGACGATCCTATAAGAGGTATATACGTGAACCCGGCTCCCATGAGTTGGCTTAAGGTGGCTAAAAAAGGAGAAATCGACGGGCCAAGTGAGGTCATTCCTCCAATCGGGCACACTCCATCGATACTATATTCTGACTTTTGATTTATTTGGTGGCCACCTGTGATTTTTCTCGGGAGTGTGTTCCGAGGTGGGCAGTAGTAACTGCTATGCATTACCACCAATCTGAAAGTGTAATTGGTATATCTACCCTGACAATGCCTAGTTGTTCCGTGTCACCTACCCTAGCGCGCCTTCTACGAGTTTGTTTTGTACTATACCTATGGAGTGCCATCTGACGGCGTCTAGTACGGGCAGGATTATGGTACTGTATAGACTATGGGAATATATAAAATGTTTTAAGGGGGAAAATGTAACGCCTTAACGCTATTTTATAATTTACTTTAGACACTATTATAATAGCATATTGTACTATATAGTAAATATTTTGACGGAACATTAGGAGATGTGAATCCAAAACATCTCTTAAGCTACTGCACTCACGTTAGACACCGGATAGGAGATGTCAAACCCCGTAAACATCTCTGATGGCGTCACACACATATTTACCGTTGATTTAACTTACCTAAGATCTTTTAGTCTAACTCGATTGTTTTGTCTTTTCAATTCGCTCGGATCGGCCTGAGCATTTCAGGGTTGAAGACCTTATTTCCGGAGGACGAAGACGAAGATTTGTACTAGTATTTATTATATTTCGTTGCATCATGTTGTTCCACTGCATTATTTATTTATTCTTCTTGTCTGTAACTCTGATTCTGTATTGTATAAGTATAATCAAATCTATTTGTAAACAGCTTCATGAACGGTTATTTGATTACTATATTTTGTCATTCCGCTACGAGATTCTGTAGTTATTGTTTTTCTTTCTCTACTTTCTTATTCACCCCAATAACAATCCGCCCTTCTATATTGTTTGAATCTGACGTTTGTGGTTCATCGTTGATTTAAAACTGTCCAAAAAGGCCGATCGTTACATTCCATGTCTTACAGCAAACTAAAGTCAAGGGATTTTGTAATGCTATTGGATAAAATCCATAGGAAATTCAACAGTTGGAACAATATGATGTTGAATGTAGTTGGTAAAGTTGAACCAATCAAAACTATAATATATATCTGTTGATTATGTTTCGGATCCAATTCAAATAAAATAAATGCAATGTGTGCAAACTTTGTATGGAGAAACAAAATTCGTAACATGAGTTGGAAAGATTTATGTCATCCGAAATTTGAAGGAGGAGTGGGTCTAAGAAAATTGCAATACTTGATGAAAGCAACAACGCTAAAGCTTACATGGAGATTCATGTAAGGAGATTGTTTTTAGCTTAGGTGGATGAGAAATAGATACCATAAGAACAAAAATATCTAGAATATCAAAGTAGATAATAACGCGTCATACAAATGGAAACTATTGCTCAATACTAGAAAAAAGTCAAGGATAGAAGGTTATGATGCCCCACCTCTATACTCACACTAGCCAAGGATACTATGGAGTAATGCCGTCGACTAGACGAAGAATAAGGCTGTTGAGGAGCGTCCATCTGTGTAATTGATTTGTGCGAGTCCCGATATGCCAGATATAAGGTCATGCATTTCATTTCAAGAGGAAATCTGTCATATCAAATACAAACTCAAGCTACTACACAGTGGCTATGTTCCCTTCGGAAACAAATATAAAATATGCATAACAAAAAATCAGTCACGGATATTCATATCACTAAGGCGGAAACAGATATGAATGTAACACATAGAAGTGAACATCAAAGTAGTGGTCATACAAGATCCACTACATCACAAAAGAATAGGTACAAGTACTAGGAAAAATAATAGGTATACATCAATAAGTCTCTATCTCGAATATATAAAAACAAAAACACTTGAGCTAAAGTAGTTAGCCAACATCCCAATGCTAGTCCTTGCTAAGAAGTCAAGTGGAAGTACTTGAAACACCTTGGTCTGACCCGAGTATTATTTAGGAAAATAATAAATGGATCAATCTAGCTATAATTAACATGTAAGATGAGATAGGATAAAATATATAACAAATATATATGATAACAACAAAAATCATACAATATCTCAAATCTCCTCAAATATCCAAAAAGAATATCATATTCTTTAGCTTATTCACCAAACCTCAAATATTGACAAAACATATCAATGTAAATCATAAAAATTGGTAAAACTAAAATTCAAGAAATCTATAATTAGAAATCTAGAAAACACAAAGGGGGAGGCCCATCACAAACGGAAGCATGAAAACTCACCAACACGTGTATCACAAACGGAATGTTATTCCATGGTTGCTAACTCGTCAAATTTGAGTCGAAGCTCCACAAATGGCCTGAAGACCATGGGTCGCTAGCCCACCAATTTGAGACGAAGCTCCACTGAAACGAGGTTTAGTCCCCCACACAGACAAAGAGACATTGCCCATCGCTAGTCTAAATCACAAAATCATCATCATTGATCGATAGGTGTATTTACACTAAGCTAGTAAACAAATGAGTTTAGCTTCGTGTCCCATAACCACTAGCTTAACTTAAGTATTTACGAATACATTGTAGATTTCCACTCGAAAGTTGTCACGAGGGTTCAGTCAAACAAGTCCAAGAATTTACTGATGAAGTAAACACAAGCGTTTCACACCATTTATTTTGCTAAATCGTTTAATTGGATTTCTCATATGAATAAGGTAATGGATTGTATATACTAATATATTGGAAAATGATTTTAAATATGAGCTTTGTTTTAAAAGTAATGTTGAAATCATTTTTCTGAAAGAGTTTGAGTATTTACTACTAGTATAAAAACCATTGTATTTTTAAGTGAAAAATCATAGAAACGATTGTAAAAACAATCTATCACCAAAATCCACATTCGACGACGTGAATTAAAACCATGAAAATCGATATCAAATCCATCAAATAGAAACATCAAAAATTCATAAAAGAAATCATCAAAGTCGGTATTGATTGACAACAACTATTCAGATGGTCAAAGATCGATAAAACTTGGGAATCTACACAAAAACAGGCAAAACAGGCATTGAACAGAACTAGATTGGAAGCTATTATTATAAGAAAACTCGACAAGGGAAATATGATCTTCCTAACTTCCACCAAAATCAAGAACACATGCACGAAGAAGATCTTCAACGGTTTGATTCACACGCTCTATCTGTCCATCGGACTGAGGATGATAAGAGGTGCTAAAATTAAGCTTCATTCTCAAAGCTTTTTGAAGACCTTTCCAAAATCCACCAGTAAATAATGGAACATGATCCCTAACAATAGAAGTAGGAACTCCATGCAATTTACAAATTTCTTTAACATATAGTTTGGCCAAAAGAGGTACGTTTCGATTGGACCGAACGGGAATAAAATGGGCAGATTTTGTAAGTCTATCTACAATCACCCATAGACTGTCATGACCTGAACTAGAATGGGGAAGACCGTCAATAAAGTCCATGGAATTTTAATCCCACTTCCAAACTGGAATGTCCAATGGTTGCAATAACCCACTGGGCTTTAGATGCTCAGCCTTAACGAGTTGGCAAGTCATGCAAAGCTTAATGAAGTTAGCAATACTAGATTTCACTCCATCCCAATAATAAAGTCGCTTCATGTCCGCATACATTTTACAACTACCGAGATGAACGGAAAATTTGGAATGATGAGAATCTCCTAAAATATCTTGACGAAGATCACTAATATTTGGCACAATAAGTCCACTAAATTTTCAAACGCCTCTGCGTGCATCAATTTCAAAGTCTTTCAAATCATCAACACCATTCTTATCCCTACAACTTTGGCTAAGAAGAGCCAATTTGTGATCTTGCTTTTGAGCTTCAGGGATGTGGTCTAAAAGAGAAGGATGAGCCTCAAGGCTACATAAAACAAGAGATGAACATGAATCGGATTCATGATCTTGAATCTCACAAGTGGATAAAGTCTCGAGATCATTCCATTCAGATATCATCATGGAAACTACTTCTTGTTGCTTACGACTAAGGGCATTGGTAACACGATTTCCTTTTTCGGGAGTATATAGAATATCAAGATCGTAAGATGCAAGGAATTCGAGCCAACATTGTAGATGCAAATTAAATTCCTTTTGAGAGAACAAATACTTCAAAGATTTATGATCGTGCAGAGAACAAATTTCTGTCCCAAAAGATAATGATGCCAAATTCTAAGGGCAATGGCCGTGAGCTCTAAATCATGAGTGGTATATCTAGTCTCGATAGGCTTTAATTGTTTAGAAGCATAAGCGATAACACATTCCCTTTTGCATAAATGACTCCCAAACCAATACGACTTTGCATCGGTGTAAACAATCAAGTCTTGGTTCCCTTTGGGAATCACAAGAACAGGAGCATCGGAAAGGAGTTCTTTTAATTTCTGAAAAGCAGCTTTACATTTGTCCAACCAAATATACTTAACTTCCTTCTTTGTCAAACTAGTAAGAAGTACGAAAATTTTAGAAAAGTCTTTTATGAACCGGTGGTAATAGCCCGCCAATCCAAGAAAGCTACGAATTTCGGTCACACTCTTCGGTCTCTTATAATTTTGAATCACTTCAATCTTTGAAGGATCCACGGAAATTTCAGATTCAGAAATAATATGTCCTAAAAATTTCACACGAGATTGCCAAAAGTGACACTTATAAAATTCTACTTTCAATTGATTGCTCCTAAGGATTTCCAACATAATTCAAAGATGTTTTTCATGTTCTTCCCGGGTTCTAGAATAAACAAAAACATCATCAACAGAGATGAGAACAAACAGATCGAGGAAGTCTTTGAAAATTCGATTCATAAGTTTAACGAAATTAGTTGGAGCATTCGTTAAACCAAATGGCATAACAAGCCATTCATAAGATCCATAAGAGTACGGAATGATGTCAAAGGAATACTATCCTCTGCAATTCGAAGCTGATGAAAATCGGTTGCCAAGTCTAACTGTGAAAAGACTCTAGCACCGCAAAGTTGATGAATAGATCATCAATCCGAGGTAAGGGATATATTATTCTTGATGGTGAGATCATTAAGCTTGCGGTAGTTAATGCAAAGCCTTAGTGTACCATCGAATTTCTTCACAAAGATAGCTAAATCTTCCCAAGGAGAGGAACTAGATCGAATAAACTATTTCGTTTCCAATTCGGATAATTGTTTACGCGTCTCCTCATTTTCCTTATTGGACATACGATAAGGAGGACGAGCAATAGGTAGAGCTCTAGGAATTAGATTAATTCTGAACTCAATTGCTTTCTTAGGTGGTAATTCTAAAACGGACTCAAATATATCGGGAAATTCATGAACAATGTGAATGAGGTAAATGACATCTTCTTCATCATCATTATCGTTATCATGTGGATTTAGAGAATATAGGGATGCCACCGAATTAGAATCTGAATCTTTAAGAACAATAGAAATTGGCTTAACAGATTGGGGATGTCTAGGATGGATAGTCCTCTCGGGACATGGGGTGTGGGCTTCATAACGATTAAGCCAATCTATTTTTAAAATCATTTCGAAACCTAAGTAACTTATAACATGCAAATCGGCACGAAAAGCATAATCATAGAGAATAATTTCAACATCCTTACAAAATAAATTGAGTGTTGCAGATCCACTAATCGGATTCGCACCCATAACATTTAAAGACAAAGTATCAATAAGTTATTTTGATATAAGAGAGTGAGATGCACCCGTATCAAAAAGAACTCGAATAGGATGATCACGAAACACAATAATGTCATTAAGGATAGAATGAGAAATACCTTAACCAAGAGAAGTGTAACTAAGGGCTTGCATAACATTCAGCTTTCTCTATTTCTTGCTTTGAAGTTTGGGACATGAAGATTTAGGATGACCCGAACTTTTACAATAATGACAAGTAAGGGGCTTCAGACACTTATTTGCATAGTGGTCCTTAGACCCACAATTGTAGCACTCTCCACGACTAGAGGTAGGAGTCTTTGCTACTGAATTTTCTTGCTTCCCTTTCTTGTTGGGATTAGGGCCTTTGAACATATTATCAGGATGCTCTTCTTGTTGTTATTGAAGTTCTTTTTGGCACCCCCAACATCACCATAACTTTCTTTATCGGCCTCTTCAAGTCGAAGAGCGATATCTACTAGCTGATCGAAAGAAACTTCTAGTTTTAGAAGTAAATATTTTTTGAGATTCTTATTCAACCCATAGATAAACTTCTGATTTTTCTTCAATGAGGTACTAATATACTCGACCCCATATTTAGAGAGGGATTCAAATGATGCGACATAATCCATCATAGAAGAATCACCTCGAACAAGGTCAATAAATTGTCGATCTAAAGTTACTTTTTCAGCTTACGGCACAAACTTTAACTTGAACCTTTCTTGGAATTGCTCCGAAGTAAGATCTGCTTCAACAATTTTCGAAATCAAAAGTTCATACCAATCTAATGCTCTCTCGTGGAGCATGCTAGAAGCCACTTGGACTCAATATACATCCACAAGATTTATGCGAGAAAAGATGCGATCGCATGTTCTAAGCCAAGCTTGGACTTCTATAACGCTTTTGGAACCCTTGAATGGCCTTCCACCCAAATCGGTATAATCACTACACAAGCGTGTAAACTTGGATTTAGGATGAGTAGGCACAGGAATGGGTCCGGCAGCTTGGGCATTCTTTACAAGATCCAAAAGTTGTTGGGCAGACATGAATACGCCATTCTGAGGAGTAGCACTGGATTGACCAGCGCTAGGACGGCCAGGTCTAACGATTTCTCTTCTTTAAGAAAGAAAGAAAGAAGAGGAAAAATGTTATTCTCAGAATGAATTCAAATAAACCAGATTGATAAATAAGGCATCATAAAAGGAAATAGGATAGAACGGGTCCTAAGACTCGAATTAAATCCTAAGGCACGATTCCTAAGAGAGACTTAGGGCAATGATCCTGCTAGATTATTCTACATTGTTTCGAAGTTTGGCTTTGATACCAAGCTATGACGCTCCACTTCTATACTCACAGTAGCCAAAGACACTATGGAGTAATGCTGTCGACTAGCACGAAGAATAAGGCTATTGAGGAGCGATCATTTGTGTAATTGATGTATGCGAGTACCAATATGCCAGTTAGAAGGTCGTGCATTTCATTTCAAGAGGAAATCTTTCATATCAATACAAATTCAAAGCTACTACACAGTGGCTATGTGTCCTTCAGAAACAAATATAAAATAAGCATAATACAAAATCAGTCATAGATATTCATATCACTAAGGCGGAAATCGATATGAATATAACACATAGAAGTGAACATCAAAGTAGTGGTCATACAAGATCCACTACATCACAAAAGAATAGGTACAAGTACTAGACAAAAGAATAAGCATACATCAAGGAGTCTCTATCTCGAATGTATAAAAACAAAAACTACCAAGCTACAGTAGTTAGCCAAAAGTCAGAAGCTAGTCCCCGCTAAGAAATCAAGTGGAAGTACTTGAAACACCTTGGTCTGACCCAAGTATTATTTTGGAAGAAAAATAATAAATGGATCAATCTAGCTAAAATTATCATGTAAGATGAGATAGGATAAGAGATATGAAAAATATATATGATAACAACAAAAATCATACAATATCTCAAATCTCCTCAAATATCCAAAAAGAATATTATATTTTTTAGCTTATTCACCAAACCTCAAATATTGACATATCAATGAAAATCGCAAAAATTGGTGAAACACAAATTCTATAAATCAATAATTAGAAATCCAAAAAACATAAAGGGGGAGGCCCATCACAAACGGGAGCATGAAAACTCACCAACACGTGTATCACAAACGGAACGCTATTTCATGGTTGCTAACCCATAAAATTTAAGCTGAAGCTCCACAAACGGCCTGAAAACCATGGGTCGCTACCCCACCAATTTGAGCCGAAGCTCTACCTAAACGGGGTTAAGTCCCCCACATAGGCAAAGAGACAACGCCCATCGCTAGTCTAAATCACAAAATCATCATTATTGATCGGTAAGTGTAAATTACACTAAGCTAGTAAATAAATGAGTTTAGCTTTATGTCCCATAACCGCTAGCTTAACTTAAGTATTTACGAATAGGTTGTAGATTTCCACTTGAAAATTATCACGAGAGTTCAATCGAACAAGTCCAAGAATTTACCGATGAAGCAAACATAAGCGTTTCATACCACTTATTTTGCTAAATCGTTTAATTGGATTTCTCATACGAATGAGGTAAAGGTTTGTATATACTAATAGATTGGAAAATGGTTTTTAAAACGAGCTTTGTATTAAAAGTAATGTTGAAATCATTTTTGTGAAAGAGTTTGAGTATTTACTACTCGTATAAAAAACCTTGTATTTTAAAGTGACAAATCATAGAAACAATTGTAAAAACAATCTATCACCAAAATCCACATTCGGCGACGTGAATAAAAACCATGAAAATCGATATCGAATCCATCAAGTGGAAGCACCAAAAATCCAGAAAAGAAACCATCAAATTCGGTGTTGATTGACAATAACTATTTGGATGGTCAAAGATCGATAAATTTTGGAAATCCACATAAAAACAGGCAAAAAAGGAAAAATTGAACAGAACCAGACGTCTTGTAGGTTTAGCCAGACGTCTGAACCTGGGTTCTGAAAGTTCATGTTTTTTTCTCTTTTTCCTTTTTATTTTCTGAAGCCTCCCAAACGTCTGGTTGGGTTTAACCAGACGTCTGGTCCTAGGCTCTGGAAATTTATTTTTGCTATTATTATTTATTTATTTCTCAGAATTCCTTACCAGACGTTTGGAATTTTCAACCAGACGTCTGGTTGCCTGGGCCTGGGCAGAATTTGCCTAGGCCAATGACGGCCAAATCGATTCAAAGGCGATCATACGAGCGATGAAGGCTACAGATTTATGCCAAGCGACAACCTAGCCCTATAGGCTCTTCGATACACCCCAAATAACATGTCCAAACATCCAAGATATGATCTTTAAAGATTTTGACTACAAATCCAAAATTGGAAAATTCATCAAATCAATTCAAATAAAAAACAATTGAATGTGAAATAGATGTTAGGGATTCATACCTAACAATAATGAAAGCTATAGACATAGGTGTGAGTTTAAGAACTCACCTTTAAAATCAAAAACAAGAAATGAGAAGCTTTAAAACAAGCTTAGACTAATTCCTCTTCACTACACCTCTAGAATCTTCAATCTATTATCAAATGCAAAGTTTTTCTTAAGTTAGGTTATAGGAAAAATAAAGAATTGAAGAGGGATTGAGATGGAGAAGGTGAAAAGGATGCTTACCTAAGCTTCTCCTTGATTTTGGAACTAGAACTTGAATTCCTAGGAGAACCAGGGCTTATAAATTTAGTTTCCTCTTCCCACCATTTTTCCTAGGGCTTGAGTGTTAAGAAATTATGAGTGAAATGAATAAATGAAGAGGAGTGGAGTGGGAGCTATTAAGTAGAAGGTTTGAGTTATCTTGTTGGGTTATTGGACTAGAACACAACCCAAAACCCAAATTGAAAATACCAAAATCCTAATCAACTCCAAGCATATCGATGTTTATACTTAAACAAGTTGTAAATATCGTTTTAAACTCAATGGAAATGGTTTCGAGTCCCGATTTGACTGTTTATAAAAAGTCACATTTCGGACTTTAAATTCAACTAACCATGATATATTTGAATAAAACATTTAAATATATAATCGTAAAATATGCGGGTTGTTGTAAAATTGGTAAATGGAAAAACCACAAGTCTTTGGTTTGACCAATGGGCTAAATGTCAATCAATAGTAGACATGGTAGGAGTGAAATATGTGTCGATCATCGTGGTCACAATAGGAAGGTTTCTTTTCTCATCTTCAATAGACGACGGAGAGAAGATAACCCTTATTTACCTCCTCATATTACCTGTAACAACCCTGAGATTGCAATTACCGAATGATAAGTTAAAAATTATGATTTTAAGTTAAAAATGGGGCTAAACAAATTTTTGGGAATTTAAATTTGCAATTGGTTTGCAAATTAAAATATTTTGGGTTGAAATGGGGAATTTTTAAATAAAAAGTGATTATGGGTTAATGGGCCAAATGAGATAATTACATGGTTTTAATTAAAACTAGGATGCTTACTAGGATTTTTGTTCACATGATAACTTAGAAAATAAACTAAGTCCTAATGGGTTTCTAAACCCTCTTACCATAACCCATTAGCCTAACCCCCTCCTATATAATATCTTAAACTCATAACCCTAACCCTCCTCCTCTTTATAAATTCCTAAAACCTAGATCTAAACAAAATTAATGGCCTCCATTTAGAAGCTCCATCTCCTTCTCTTCATAAATTAGTTTAATCCTAGAAAAAAAAAGAGAAGAAGAAAGGTAATGCAATCTCTCCTATTCTCTAATCCTCCTTCTTAATCCCTATTTATCTCCTCCATCTTGTTGTAATTATTGTGTAATTTTTTGTTGATTTTGGGTCCTTGAAGTCTCTTGATCTTTACTTGGAGGTTGAGGGTTTGGCTTGCTTGATATTGTGCACACAACCCATTTGATCATTTGCTTCATTGAGGTAATTACTAATTGTTAGTAATTATTGCTAGTAAAATTTTAATGAAAATTTTGATGCCCAAAATTGAAAAAAACACCCCTAAATGCCAAAAAACAACAAAATTGGCTGGCTGGAATTGTGCATCAGCCTGAAACAGACTGGAATAGTGCACTGGGTGCACCAGAACAGGCCTGGGCTGCACCCAGGCACTGTAGGCTAGCCAGAGGCTGGCCAGCCCATGGTGGGCTGGCCGCGCCCCAACCCCCCCAGCCCGGGCGGGCTGGGGGTTGCACCCCCTCCCCAGCCCGTTTGGGCTGGGGAATAGGGGACGCGGGCCTTGGCCCGCGTCCCATACCCCCAGCCCAGGCGGGCTGGGGCAGTATAATGTCCCCAGCCCGCCTGGGCTGGGGCATACGGGCGCGGGCCTTGGCCCGCGTCCCATATCCCCAGCCCAGGCGGGCTGGGCCAGGCCGACGCGGGCCGGGCCCGCGTCCAAAAAAAAAGAAAGAAAGAAAAAAATAATAAGATAATAATAATAATAATAATAATAATAATCTTTACCTCAGTGCTTTACTCTGGTTCCAGCTTTTGACCTCCACTTAGCGATGCCGCCACGCTCGCATCGGTAGTCAGAATTCGACGTTTTTGGTCTCGTTGGAAAGGTGGAGTTCCGAACTCCATCTCTGGAAAATTTGGATAACATTGGAGTTCGTTTGGTACTTCGATTTTCGTGCCAAAGTTAGACTCTGGTCGCTGTTGGAAAACAGTATGAATCTTTCTCTGGGTTCAACTTTGAGACGTCGCTGCCACTTCGTCTCAACTCGGAATCCAGAAATTCTTTTTGCATCTTAAAGTAGGGATGTTGGACTATATGTCTACCAGTTTTCATGCCATTTGTACATAGTTTGCTGGTCCAAATAAATTGCCGAACTTGGGTTCGCAGCAGTTTTTGAATGGTTTCAAACACTTAGAATATTTTTGATGATTTTCTGGTTTTCGTTGATTTCTTTGAGATTTGTCTCTGGATTTCGTACACGGGCTTTATAAAAAGGATTTAAAAGGATTTTTCACTCCAAAATGGCTTTTGAAAATTATTATATAATATTATTTTTAATTATTAAATTAATTACTCCATAATAGGAGACTTTTCAAAAGACCGTTTTAAAAGTGATTTCGAAATCAATTACAAATCCGTTTTACACTATTATTTTCTATAATAAAAATCTCACACTCACTTTTAGCACGTCAAGCGAAGTGGAAAGGTTCTTAAACGGTTAGGAAATCTCTGGCCTATGGAAACCGTGTGTATTTTCTTTCCGGTTAATCCCAGACCTATTCGATTAATCGTTTTGACCTTTGGGTCTAGTTTACCGATGATATGAGGTGGACTTTTTATTGTTTGGAGTGTGAGCTTGCTTTTGGTTAGGAAATCGTTTAGTGCGAACGTGGGGTATGGGACTCATTGTTAACACTTTACGGGTTCCTCTCCAAGAAGTTAGTGACACATTAGCCTCTGGGCGGCTAGTACTGGACCTCTGGGTCACCACGCCTCTGGGAAACCATCTCTGGACACCTGCTCTATGGAGCATTTTTTACGGCATGTGCCTCTGGGCCTTTTATCCTTCTGGGAAGGATCTTGTCGTTTCGCGCGTTCCGCATCTGTGCGAGTGATCGATCACAACTCAACAGTACTTGGCAACAACGACTCTGGTCGGTGCACGTGTAATATTTGTATTATCTGATGATTTTTATATCCATTCGAGTACCGCCATTCGGTGTTGGTTCTATGGAACCATAAGATGTAAGTGCGATTACCCTATGGATTCACAGTGTCTCTGGACACTGCATTTCTGTATTCGATTTCATTGACTTTTCAGTATATCCCTATTGCTCTTTGGAGCATCGATCTTTGCTTGGGCATTGATTACAGACTCTGGTCACTTTTGGGATTATTGCCTATGGGCAACTTTTTATAGTTTTGGCTATGCCGATGGTATGAGGCGATTTTATTTATTCTACACTTTGGTGTTGATTTTCTCTTTGGAGATTTTTACTGTTGATTGATGATTAGGGATCGTCATTATATTCATGTAGTCCATATTACTCTTCTCTTTGGAGAAGTACTATTTTATTTATGTACTGCATTATTATATATCTCAGTTATTACTGATTATTTAGCTAGCCTGACCCGAGTGTTTTCGCTCGGGTCAGACCGAGTTGTTTCAGGTTAGGTCTCTGGACTTAGCTTTCTGTGCTTCCGCTTGAACATTATCAGCTATGCTGATAGATAGCTCTTTTATTTGTCCACTATTCAGCTACTCTGTTATTTCAGACTCTTATGTACATATTTTTGACTCACATGTGTGAGCAGTGGCTTTGTACCCACTTATAGTATTTGGATCTGTATTGATGATGTATTGTTCTGGGATGTTATATCTGTTATGTGATTCTGTTCTGTGATGTTTATCATTTATTACTATGCTTATTCTGATAGGTCTTTAGCCATTGTAATTTCGTTATAAATATTTATTGAATAGGTCGAACCACTTGAAAAAAAAATAGATACCATCTTTTCGACGTATTCAGTAGATAGTTATAGCTTGATTACAAATGGTCGCTTTCATTATACTCTATTCTCCGCTTTAACAGACGGTATTACTCCCGTAATACTCTTTGTTACAGTGGGTCTGAGAGTGGGGAGTTACAGCTTAGTATCAGAGCTAAGGTTCAGAATTAAGCATAACAAACACAGAACAGACACGTAGTACAATACGTTATAATACGATCCAAATTGAACATCACCACCTTTAGATAGATAAGTTAGGAATAGTTGTAGGAATCTGTTATATTTCGTAATCTTCCTTAATGAATTATCTATCTTTGAATCGTGCTTAACTAAATCTTCAGCTCGGCCTCGAGGTACGCATCCTTCCGTTCTCGAAGGTTTTATTTTATTTCATGGTAGATCTTGTAGAGTTCTCGTTGATACGGGTGCTTCTCACTCATTCGTATCAAAGGAACTTGTTGATATTATATCTTTGGATGTTACTTGTCTGGTTTCTTCACTAAGGATTATGAATCCCATCGACGGATCCACGACCCTTAGCTTGCTTTGTGAGAATATAGATATTGATCTTTGTGGATTTTATTTCCGTGCGAATCTGCACGTTATGGAGTATTTGGGATTTGATATGATTCTTGGCATGGATTGGCTCGTTCAGCACGACGCCAAAATTATTTGTTCGGAGCGGATATTATTCATTCATCACCCTGATTCGTCCTCTCCGTTAGCTATTGTTCTTCAGGATGTTGGGCTTTCTGGTGTTACTTTATTTTCTCTTGATACACGAGATGAGGATTTGGACATATCTCGTATTCCTGTCTTTCGGGATTTCCCCGATATATTCGAGCCAGTATCAGGCCTGCCGCCAAAGCGGGCCATTGAGTTCCGCATCGATCTCATTCCAGGCTCCCACCCAGTTGGGCGTCCTCCTACGAGAATGTCTATTAAGGAGAATGAGGAACTCAGGAAGCAGTTAGTTGAGCTTGAGGCAAAGCAGTTCATTCGATCCAGTTCTTCGCCATGGGGTGCTGCTGTGGTCTTCGTTAAGAAGCCCGATGGCTTTCTTAGGCTTTGCATTGACTATGCAAGCTTAATGAGTTGACCATCAGAAATCGTTATCCATTGCCACGGATAGACGATATGTTTGATCAGTTGAGCGGTGCGAAGGTCTTTTCCCAGCTCGACCTTGCCACCGGATTTCATCAGCTCCGAGTTGCGGAAGATAGCATTCCTCTTACCGCTTTCCGCACTCGTTATGGTTCTTTTGAGTGGTTGGTCAGGCCATTTGGCTTGACTAACGCACCGGCTTTCTTCGTCGATCTTATGAATCGAGTATTCCGTGAATACATCGATAGATTCGTTCTGGTTTTCATCGACGATATTCTTATTTATTCTAGATCCGAGGCAGAGCATGCTCATCATTTGCGGATCGTCTTGGATACTCTTCGGCGGCATCATCTTAAGGCCAAGCTCTCCAAGTGCCATTTTTGGGAGAGCAAGGTCAAGTTCTTGGGCCATATTGTATCATCTGAGGGTGTTTCTATCGATCCTGCCAAGATCGAAGCTATTCAGAATTGGAAGCAGCCCGAGAACGTTCATGATATTCGCAGCTTCCTTGGTCCGGCGGGTTATTACCGTAGGTTTATCAAGGATTTCTCTCGAGTTGCACTTCCCCTTACGACGCTGACTCGTAAGGGTGTTCTCTTTATTTGGTCTGATAAGTGTGAAGCTTCCTTTCAGCAACTGAAGAAACTTCTCACTCATGCTCCTATTCTTGTGGTTTCTGAGAGTAACCAGGATCTTGTTGTTTACACCGACGCTTGTGGTAGCGGGCTCGGTGCTGTGCTTATGCAGAAGGATCGAGTAGTTGCTTATGCTTCCAGGCAACTGCGTCCGAATGAGGTTCGCTATCCGACTCATGATCTTGAGTTTGCAGCTATCGTCTTTGCCTTGAAGACGTGGTGTCACTTTCTATTAGGCGAACGCTTCACTCTTTACACCGATCACAAGTCGCTGAAGTATCTTTTCGGTCAGAGGGATCTCAATATGAGGCAGCAGCGATGGCTTGAGTTTCTCGCCTCATATGATTTAGATATTCAGTATACCCCTGGCAAGGGTAATCGTGTTGCAAATGCACTCAGTCGCAAGCACTCGGCGGTAGTTTCTATGATGATTGCCGAGTGGAATGTTCTTGAGACTCTATATTTATGTGATATTAGAGATCAAGCTTCATCTTCTGATGCTCCTGTCTTATTATTTAGCTTGGAAGCTCGTCCTATCTTATTGGATCGCATTGCCCATGCTCAGCGGCAGGATCCAGACTTATTGCATCTTATTCATCTTCTCGAGTCGGGATCCAGTGATGAGACAGTGCTGGATTATTCTCTGGATTTTCATCGGTGTCTTCGTAGGAAGAACCGTATTGTTATACCATCTGATTTATCACTTAGGCGTGACATTCTAGACGAGTGCCATCGCACTAAGTACACTATACATCCTGGTTCGAGTAAGATGTATGCCGATATGTGCCGGCTATATTATTGGGAGGGTTTGAAGAGAGATGTGGCAAGTTATGTGAGTAGTTACATAACTTGTCAACAGATCAAAGCCGAGCATCAGCGTCCATCTGGTCTTCTTCAGCCGCTAGAGATTCCATTATGGAAATGGGATCAGATATCCATGGATTTTATTGACGGTCTGCCTCGATCGAGGTCAGGCCATACTTCCATCTGGGTTATTGTTGATCGCTTGACCAAATCGGCTCATTTCATTCCGATTAGGTCCACTCGGACTGCACCTCAGTTGGCCAAGCTCTATGTGAAGGAAGTCGTTCGACTTCATGGCATTCCTAGCTCTATCGCCTGCGATCGAGACACTATCTTTACTAGTCACTTCTGGAAGTGCCTACAGTCAGCTTTGGGCACAAAGCTGAATCTCTCGACTGCTTATCACCCTCAGACCGACGGTCAGACCGAGAGGGTGAATCGTGTTTTGGAGGATCTTTTGCACTGTTGTATTCTGGATTTCGGAGCTAGTTGGGAGGATCACTTACCGCTCGTAGAGTTCTCCTACAACAACAGCTATCAGTCTAGAATCGGCATGGCACCTTTCGAGGCTCTCTACGGAAGGCCATGTCGCTCTCCTGCTTGTTGGTTAGAGTCTGGCGAGAAGCTCATTCTTGGTCCAGATTCAGTTCGGGAATATTCTGAGAAGATCGTGCTTATCTGTTAGAGAATGAAAGAGGCACAGGACCGCCAAAAATCCTACGCGGACAACCGTAGGAAGCCTCTTGAGTTTTCCATTGGCGATTCTGTCTTTATTCGGGTTTCTCCCATGAAAGGGGTTGTGCGTTTCAGTTCTACAGGGAAACTGGCCCCTCGCTATATTGGACCGTTTCCTATCACGGAACGCATCGGCCTTGTCGCCTATAGAGTGGCACTACCTGCTCATTTCTCTGGAATACATGATGTGTTCCATGTTTCTCAGCTTCGCAAGTGTGTGCGCAATCCTGATTCTATTATCGAGCCTCATATCGTACCTGATTTGGAGATCTCACCCGATCTATCTATAGGGCAGCAACCTCTTCGTGTGCTTGATTCGGAGATCAGACGTCTTCGAAACAAAGAGGTTCCGCTTGTGAAGATTCAATGGTCGTCTAATCCTAAGGACTGCACTTGGGGGACCAGAGAATTTATCGAGCGTACTTATCCTGGTTTTCTTTCATCTTCCGACATGGGTGAGCATCTATATTTTATCTTCTGTATTCCTTGTGTGGATTAGATGTTACAGACGACTTCTGTATTTAAGTAATTGCGGGGACGCAATTTTCTTAAGGGGGGAAGTCTGTAACAACCCTGAGATTGCAATTACCGAATGATAAGTTAAAAATTATGATTTTTAAGTTAAAAGGGGGGCTAAACAAATTTTTGTGAATTTAAATTTGCAATTGGTTTGCAAATTAAAATATTTTTGGTTGAAATGGGGAATTTTTAAATAAAAAGTGATTATGGGTTAATGGGACAAATGAGATACTTATATGGTTTTAATTAAAACTAGGATGTTTATTAGGATTTTTGTTCACATGATAACTTCGAAAATAAACTAAGTCCTAATGAGTTTCTAAACCCTCTTACCATAACCCATTAGCCTAACCCCCTCCTATATAATATCTTAAACTCATAACCCTAACCCTCCTCCTCTTCATAATCCTAAAACCTAGATCTAAACAAAATTAATGGCCTCCATTTAGAAGCTCCATCTCCTTCTCTTCATAAATTAGTTTAATCCTAGAAAAAAAAAAAGAAGAAAGGTAATGCAATCTCTCCTATTCTCTAATCCTCTTTCTTAATCCCTATTTATCTCCTCCATCTTGTTGTAATTATTGTGTATTTTTTTGTTGATTTTGGGTCATTGAAGTCTCTTGATCTTTGCTTGAAGGTTGAGGGTTTGGCTTGCTTGATATTGTGCACACAACCCATTTGATCATTTGCTTCATTGAGGTAATTACTATGTATTAGTAATTATTGCTAGTATAATTTTGGTGAAAATTTTGATGCTAAAACTTGAAAAAAAACACCCCTAGATCTCCAAAAACTGCATAATTAGTTGGCTGAAAATTGCTTCAGCCTGAAACAGGCTGAAAACCCAATTCTGAATGCACCTAGGCTGCTGCCCAGATGCAGCAGCCTAGCCTAGTAGGGCTAGCCAGAAGTGGACCAAAGTCCCCAGCCCACACGGGCTGGGGCCGGCCACAGACCCAGCCCGCTTGGGGCTGGGCGGGGCGCAGGTCCCCAGCCCGCGTGGGCTGGGGTGGGTCTCCAGTCCCCAGCCCGCTTGGGGCTGGGGCAGGGCCCAAATCCCCAGCCTGCGTGGGCTGGGGCGGCCCACATTCCCCCCAGCCCCAGCGTGCTGGGGGGGCCATTTGTTCCCCCCCAGCCCGCGGGCTGGGCGGGGGGTTGTTCCGCCCAGCCCAATTGGGTGGGGGTCTTCTGTTCCGCCCAGCCCAATTGGGCTGGGGAACTTGTGTTCTGCCCCAGCCCAGCCCAATTGGGCTGGGGCCTTGTTATTTTCCCAGCCCATGTGGGCTGGGCTAAAGAAAAAAAAAATTAAATTTCTTTGTGATCCTGATTTCAGTTTTGAACTGAAACTTTGTGACACCGCCACGGTCACATCCTTGGTCGGAATCCAACGTTTTTGGACTCGTTTGAAAGCTGGAGTTTCGAACTCTATTCCTATAAAGTTTGATTAGTATCCGAGTTCATTTGACTCTTCAAAATTGCTGTCAAATAGGGAGCCGAATCTCAGCCTGAAAACAGTGTATTCACTGTTTCCGGGTCCGACTTTGGAGCGTCGCTGCGACTCCGTTTCAATTCGGAATCGAGTAATTCTTTTTGTGTTCTGAAGTAGGAATGTCGTACTCCGTTCCTACCAATTTTCATGCCATTCGGATTCAGTTTGCTGGTCCGAATAATTTTCTGAACTTGGGTTCACATCAGTTTTGGACTATTTTCCAACACTTAGAATATTTTCAGTGATTTTCTGGTTTTATCGATTTCTTTGAGATTTGTCTCTAGATTTCGTACACGAGTTTTATGAACTATTTTAAAAGAATTTTTCACTCCTAAATGGCTTTCGAAATTATTATATAATATTATTTTTAATTATTAAATTAATTACTCCATAATAGGAGAGTTTTCGAAAGAGGGCGTGGGTTCAAATCCCACTTCTGATACCAAGATGTAACGCCCCACTCCGAGACCCACTCTAGTAAAGAGTATTACAGAGTAATACCGTCTACTAGAACGGAGAATAGAGTATAATGGAAGCGACCATATGTAATCAAGCTATAACTATCTACTGAATACGTCGAATAGGTGGTTTTCTTTTCTCAAGTGGTTCGACATATCCAATAGATATTTATAACGAAACTACAATGGCTAAGGAAAATAGGTTCAGAACAAACATAATACTAAATGATAACATCATCATCACAGAACAGTCACATAACAGTCACAGAACATAGGTACAATATATCGTCAATACAGATCCAAGTATCAAAAGGTGGGTACAAAGCCACCGCTCACACATGTGAGTCAAAAATATGTCATAAGAGTCTGAAATAACAGAGTAGCTGAATAGTGGACAAATAAAAGAGCTATCTATCAGCATAGCAGATAATGTCCAAGCGGAAGCACAGAAAGCTAAGTCCAGAGACCTAACCTGAAACAACTCGGTCTGACCCGAGCGAAAACACTCGGGTCAAGCTAGCTAAACAATCAGTAATAACTGAGGTATATATAATAATGCAGTACATAAATAAAACAGTACTTCTCCAAAGAGAAGAGTAATATGGACTACATGAATATAATGACGATCCCTAATCATCAATAAACAGTAAAAATCTCCAAAGAGAATACAAACACCAAAGTGTGGAATAAATAAAATCGCCTCATATCATCGGCGTAGCCAAAGCTAGATAAAGTTGCCCATAGGCAATAATCCCAAGAGTGACCAGAGTCAGTAATCAATGCCCAAGCAAAGATCGATGCTCCAAAGAGCCATAGGGATATACTGAAAAGTCAATGAAATCAAACATTGAAAAGCAGTGTCCAGAGACACTGTGAATCCACAAGGTAGTCGCACTTACATCGTATGGTCCCATAGAACCAACACCGAATGGCGGTACTCGAATGGATATAAAATCATCAGATAATACAAATATTGCACGTGCACCGACCAGATTCGTTGTTGCCAAGTACTGTAGAGTTGTGATCGATCACTCGCACAGATGCGGAACGCGCGAGACGGCGAGATCCTTCCCAGAAGGATAAAGGCCCAGAGGCGCACGTTAAAAAATAAACTGCTCCATAGAGCAGGTGTCCAGAGACAGTTGCCCAGAGGCGTGGTGACCCAGATGTCCAGTACTGGCCGCCCAGAGGCTAATGTGTCACTAACTTCTTGGAGAGGAACCCGTAAAGTGTTAACAATGAGTCTCATACCCCACGTTCGCACTAAACGGTTTACTAACCAATAGCAAGCTCACACTCCAAACAATAAAAAGTCCACCTCATATCATCGGTAGACTAGACCCAAAGGTCAAAACGATCAATCGAATAGGTCGGGGATTAACCGGAAAGAAAATACACACGGTTCCATAGGCCAGAGATTTCCTAACCGTTTAAGCACCTTTCCACTTCGCTCGATGTGCTAAAAAGTAAGTGTGTGATTTTTATTATAGAAAATAATGGTGCGAAATGGATTTATAATTGATTTTGAAATCACTTTAAAACGGCTTTTGAAAACTCTCCTATTATGGAGTAATTAATTTAATAATTAAAAATAATATTATATAATAATTTCGAAAGCCATTTAGGAGTGAAAAATCCTTTTTAAATAGTTCATAAAACTCGTGTACGAATCTAGAGACAAATCTCAAAGAAATCGATAAAACCAGAAAATCACTGAAAATATTCTAAGTGTTGGAAAATAGTCCAAAACTGATGTGAAACCAAGTTCGGAAAATTATTCGGACCAGTAAACTGAATCCGAATGGCATGAAAATTGGTAGGAACGTAGTCCGACATTCCTACTTCAGAACACAAAAAGAATTACTCGATTCCGAATTGAAACGGAGTCGCAGCGACGCTCCAAAGTCGGACCCGGAAACAGTGAATACATTGTTTCCAGGCTGAGATCCGGGTCCCTATTTGGCAGCAATTTTGAAGAGTCAAATGAACTCGGATACTAATCAAACTTTATAAGAATAGAGTTCGAAACTCCCACTTTCCAACGAGTCCAAAAACGTTGGATTCCGACCAAGAATGTGACCGTGGCGGTGTCACAAAGTTTCGGTTCAAAACTGAAATCAGGATCACAAAGAAATTTATTTTTTTTTTCTTTAGCCAACCCACATGGGCTGGAAAAATAACAAGCCCCCAGACCAATTGGGCTGGGACAGAACACAAGTTCCGCAGCCCAATTGGGCTGGGCGGAACAGAACACCCCCAGCCCAATTGGGCTGGGCGGAACAACCCCCCAGCCCGCGGGCTGGGGGGGGCATTCCCCCAGCCCGCTGGGGCTGGGGGGAATGTGGGCCGCCCCAGCCCACGCGGGCTGGGGACCTGCGGCCCGCCCAGCCCCAAGCGGGCTGGGTCTGTGGCCGGCCCCAGCCCGTGTGGGCTGGGGACTTTGGTCCACTTCTGGCTAGCCCTACTGGGCAAGTCTGCTGCACCTAGGCAGCAGCCTAGGTGCATTCAGAGTTGGGTTTTCAGCCTGTTTCAGGCTGAAGCAATTTCCAGCCAACTAATTATGCAGTTTTTGGAGATCTAGGGGTGTTTTTTTTTTCAAGTTTTAGCATCAAAATTTTCACTAAAATTATACTAGCAATAATTACTAATGCATAGTAATTACCTCAATGAAGCAAATGATCAAATGAGTTGTGTGCACAATATCAAGCAAGCCAAACCCTCAACCTCCAAGCAAAGATCAAGAGACTTCAAGGACCCAAAATCAACAAAAAAATACACAATAATTACAACAAGATGGAGGAGATAAATAGGGATTAAGAAGGAGAATTAGAGAATAGGAGAGATTGCATTACTTTTTTTTTTTTTTTTCTAGGATTAAACTAATTTATGAAGAGAAGGAGATGGAGCTTCTAAATGGAGGCCATTAATTTTGTTTAGATCTAGGTTTTAGAAATTTATGAAGAGGAGGAGGGTTATGGTTATGAGTTTAAGATATTATATAGGAGGGGGTTAGGCTAATGGGTTATGGTAAGAGGGTTTAGAAACCCATTAGGACTTAGTTTATTTTCCAAGTTATCATGTGAGCAAAAATCCTAATAAGCATCCTAGTTTTAATTAAAACCATGTAATTATCTCATTTGGCCCATTAACCCATAATCACTTTTTATTTAAAAATTCCCCATTTCAACCAAAAATATTTTAATTTGCAAACCAATTGCAAATTTAAATTCCCAAAAATTTGTTTAGCCCCCCTTTTAACTTAAAAATCATAATTTTTAACTTATCGTTCGGTAATTGCAATCTCAGGGTTGTTACATTACCCAACATATTACTATAATCCCTATAATTCATAGCAATTCCGAAGATCGTTGGTCTTGTAAACTTTATAATTAAGAGGGATTTTCGTTTACTTCAGCTTGGAACAAAGTCAGAGAGGTGAATAGTGAGCTAAATTGGTGTAAATATATCTAGAACACAACGTGTGCGCCTAAAATGTCACTATATGCTTTGTTACCAAAATCTAACAAGTTACATACCAAAGATAGAATTGTTAGATGGAATAACTCAATTGATACACGATGTGTTTATGCAAACAACAATCAGAGTCAAATTCTCATCTTTTTTTTTTTTCAAATGTTCATACTCAAACAGTGTTTGGGAGAATTTCATAATCAAGCTACATCTATTTAGTTTTGTAAGCAACATTATCAATAATGTATTGGACAAGGCGTTTAACAATGGAAACAACAACAAACCACTCAATAAGCTGATTGACATAACAAGTACATCAATAATTTAACGTATATTGTTAGAGCGTAAATTGAGAACTTTCCAATCAGTTGAAACACCATCACATGTTAGATCGAAGCAGATTAAAGCAAATGAAAATAAAAGTTTTATAGAAGAGGACAAGAGAGGTTCAGAGTTTATCTTTAAGGAATTGGGTATAAATCCCCTCTTCCAAACTAAAATAACTGTTGATGTGTTGGGACTTCGAATCACACCAACTAATTCATTGTCTTCTAACAAAGGTCCAAGTCTCGAATTTTGTCATGAAAGCAGCTCCAGATCGACTCGAATCGAATAACAGCTTGGATATTCTCCTATATGTCATAGATCTTGTGGATGTAAAATAAAGAACCAAATTTATTAAATTAAGGGTGGTGAAAAAGAAAACGAAGACAAGTTCTCTTATACGCTTAGTAATTATGTCGAATGTATTTGGTACTGTCACGTTTTTTTCGTTGTTTTTCCTTAGGAAATCGGCATTTAGGGTTTGTACAGTGGCTTTTGAATCTAATAGTGATGTGTTACTCCTTCAACGGTTTAATCCCTAAATGTCCATTTACTTTGTACCTCTCTTAATTTTATTTTAGTAAATAAAGTACTCGGTTTCAAAAAAAAAAAAAAAAAATCTCTTTAATGTAAGATTGAGAACATCATCAAACGACATAAAGTCTACATCAATGGCGTTGTATTTCCGTACGAAATTATGAATAATCGTTATAGCAGCAACCACCTTAACTTAAATTGAAAATTTGTAAATCAACATGTTACTTAAGATCGTAAAGTCAAAGATCTCAAGCTCAAGTGGTTAGGGGTTTGGTGTTTTAGACAAAGGTTCTTAAATGTCATGAGTTCGAGCCTGTAAAATATACAAAAGAGTAATCTGTTTGAATAAAGTGTCATTCATGTTATCAAAAAAAATCGTAAAAATTTTCTTATATATTCTAAATGTTCTTCTTATAAAACCATACACAAACAAGAATGGTAGAAATTAAAATTTTTGTTTTTCGATTTCGATTCACGTGACATCGATGATATGGTATCTCACGTTTCGACAAGGAGACGTATAATCATTTATTTGATGACATCCCAACTAAACTAAATAATACTAAATGGACGGAGGACGTGAAAAGTTTGGGTCAATGTGACATTTATTACGGAACCGAATATTGTACAGACCAATTTCCGAGCACCAGCATGCCAATCATCAACTAGAGAATGATTTCCAACCTTGTTTCCATCGTTGAACGCGCCCAATGGGCTGAAAATTGGAAGGTGACAAAATGCACCCTTAAATGTACATTCTCATATTTTCTGAAACTAACCTTCAAAAATATCACAATAGGGTTACAACTTCGACTTAAATGTAAATAAAGAAATGGGTATTGGGAAGATAAAAGGGACCCGGCCTTCCTAACCCATTCCATTGGCACTATATCCTGTATATCAGTTAAACTCAAAACACGAAAATCCTCATCCCACTTACTTTCTCAGTTTCCTATATTTTGCATCTCAAGTCGCAGAAGAAACCCACTTCTTTAAATCCTACTGCTAAAATATCTCTTTGATTCGTCTGCACCGCCTTCGATTTGGTCCTCTTTAATGGGTAATTTCTCTTTTCCTATGTTTTCCCGCGTTTTAACTGATCCATTTAAATCATTTTTTTCTGCTGGGTTGTTAGAGTTGGTTATTTGATTGTTGGATGTTTTTCTTTCTTTTAGATTTTAGGTTTTCTGTTTTGCAGATTACTGATTTTATTATGTCCGGATTTCGGTTTGTTTATTGTTGCTGACTAGTTACAACTATAATTTGCAGCTTTGAATGGTCAATGGGATAGTTGGGATAGCGATGATGAGTACGAGAAATTTATTCATAAAATGAATCCACCAAGGTATTTTTATTTCTTTCATTCGTTTCATAAATCCTCATTGCCAAATTTGTTAATTAATATTTAATCTACAAATTCCCAATTGTCAGGGTTGTGATTGACAGTGATGCATGTGTGAATGCAACAGTTATTAGAGTAAGTTTCAGTTTTGCTTCTTTTGAGCAGCATTACTATCCTTATTTTACTGACTTATGTTTATATTGATTGCTATAATCATAAAGGTTGATAGTGCAAATAAGTATGGAATCCTTTTGGATGTAGTGCAAGTACTCACAGATCTTGATCTTATAATTAACAAGGCCTATATAAGCTCTGATGGAGGATGGTTCATGGATGGTAAAACCTTTTTTGTGTGTGTGTGTGTGTGTGTGTGTGTGTGTGTGTGTGTGTGTGTGTGTGTGTGGGGTTATCTATCATCGGATTCATATATTCTGGTTATGCAAGAACAATGTTATTCTGATTGTATACTGCTTGTATTCAGTTTTCAATGTGACCGACAAAGATGGCAAGAAGCTAAAAGACGAAGCTACTCTGGATGGAATAGCTGATTATATCCGAAAGGTAATTCATCCAGTCAATTTTATTCCATGCTTAACTAACTAGTTGGTGTAGCAATACTGGTCTATCGTGGAATGATGAACACCAACCAAAGAACTTTTGTATTATTCACTTAATTGTATTTTGAAATGTAAAGAAAGTAATTCTTAAAAGTCTAAAAAAGTATTGATTTCTTTTTTCAGAATATTTGATTTCTGTTTAAAAGGTTGAACTCTTTGATGGAACTTTTGCTTTTCTTGTTTACATTTTTTGAACATAGTTTTTATTGAATATTTATCAGATTTTTTGATGAAATTTGTGGATTACGCTTTAAGTTTTTTGAGTCTTTTTTTATTTAAAATAAATAAATATATGAAAAGTTCAACTTTTATTCGAAAAATTGAACTTTTTTGATAAAAAATGATTGTTTTGAAAAAAGCTGAACTTTAACTTAGAAAATACGTTATTTGAATATATTAGTTTATTTTATATTAGAATTTTATAAGGAATGTCAAACTTACTGAAAAAAGTTGGTTTTTAGAAAACAAAGTTAATTTTTTTGGGCATGAATTGATTTTTTGACAAAAAAATATTTTATTTTATTTTTAAAATATTATTTGAATTTATTAAAGACATGTTTTATATATAAAATAATGGGGTTTTCTCTCTCAAAATAATCCATTGCATGTTAAATCATATATATTTATGCTTTATTCTTTGTTTTTTCTCACAAAAGAAACCTATGATATAAGGTGTTGTTGTATACTTCTAGTAGAAATCGAGCTTAAGACACTGCAGTGGAGATTAGCTCCCATATCATCTTTGTCTTTACCATTAATGGAAAAAATTAATTTTATGCAATTTAACGGTGTTTTTTTAAAACAACAAAGCCACTCTTTAGCTTCTGTTAACTCAATTATTATGTTAGTTATAACCTAAGATACTGACTGGAAGAGATTAGCTCCATATCATCTTTATTGTTACTCTTAATAAAAAGAACTAATTTTATGCAATTTAATGGTGTCTTTTTGAAACAACAAAATTACCTTTAACGTTTTCTGCATCTATTTTTAAGTTAACATAACTAAACCCAAATTGACTCATTTGTTATCATTGCTTTGTTTTATTATAATGGTCTATTTACGTTCTTATTTTCCATTATTTTGAAATTGCTTATTAGCATTCTTTTGATGAAGTCCATAATTTTAAATATGAACTATACATGTGAACAAAACGTCAATATAATTACTGAAATTATACATAAAAAATGTATGTATTTTGATTTTCAGTAGTGTTATTTTGAATATATATTTTATATTTTGATTTTAATTGGGCAAATAAAGTTTAAATTACGTGCATTTTTTTACATACGTGCATACATCGTGCGTGTTGGTTTATTAGTTTCACATAACTAAATATTATGCAATATCAATACTTCGTAATCTCACATGAAACCAATAGATTGCAAGTTTACTAATAGAGGGACCTTTAATAGTAAAGTAGATTTTCTTCTGTTACTTATTTTATTTTTTGAAATCTTAAGAACCTTCCGTATGTAAGCTCTAATGGGATAAGTAACACTAGCATCTGGTTACAAGGCTTAAAGCTGTGGTCTTTGGTCACCTGATTGTGCTACAAACCAACTAGGCAACACATTAGGATTATGTAGATCTGTTTATATCGTAGTTAATTTCAAACATTTTCCTTTCTCCTGTCCAGTCTTTAGGTGCAGATTCTTCCTACATTCCGTCAAAAAGACGTTCAGTAGATGTAGCACCGTCTTTAAACTACACATCAATCGAGCTCACTGGAACAGACAGACCTGGCCTTCTCTCAGAAGTCAGTGCAGTTTTAACCGACCTCAAATGCAGCACAGTAAACGCTGAGGTATGGACCCACAATACTCGTGCAGCAGCAGTGATGCAAGTGACCGATGAAGAAACAGGCACTGCCATAACCGACCCAGAAAGACTACTGAAGATTAGAAAACTACTATGTAATGTCCTAAAAGGGAACAACAAAACTCGAGGAGCAAAAACTACAGTTTCCACTGGAGCAACACATACTGAAAGAAGGTTGCATCAAATGATGTTCGATGATAGAGATTATCAAAGATGCGATCAAACTTTAGATGTTGATAATATAATGAGACCAAACGTTACTGTTGATTGGTGCGAAAAGGATTATACAATGGTTATAATTAGATCGAGGGATAGACCGAAGCTTCTTTTTGATACTATTTGTACTTTGACTGATATGCAGTATGTGGTTTATCATGGAAATGTTGATAATTCAAATGGCGAAGCTTATCAGGTATGCTAAAAGAATTGGTAATAGGAAATATAATGTTTTTTATACATAAATTTTCAGAGTCTTGTGTTTTATTCTGACTGCTGTTTTGAAGGAATACTTCATTAGACATGTTGATGGATCTCCTGTGAACTCAGAAGCTGAGAGAGAAAGAGTTATCCAGTGCCTTGAAGCAGCTATAGAGAGAAGAGTTTCTGAGGTAATTCATTACCGACTATAGTCTTTGACTATTTACTAATTTCTCCACTACAATGAAATTGAAATTGTTTAGATTATTCTGGCCCCATTGCTTGTGGGTTTAAAACTGAAAATCACATGTGTTGCATGTGATCTTCCTTATTTTGGTTCTTGGACTTGTATATTAGATGTTAGTTAAATAATTAGGCAACAAAGGAAGATATTTCTTTGATGAATGTTTTTTTACTTTATGATAACCACTAAACCACTTAATTCAGGGCTACTTGTGCCTTTAACATATAATATACTTGTTGTTGAAAGGAAACATTTCGTTAATCGAATAGATTCTAAGAACATAATCTCAACTATCTTAAATATCTTTGTAAGTTATTAAAGGATTTTTCAACTAAAATCTTACTTTAGTATTTAGCTATTTCTTTATTTATTTATCGATTTGAATGAACTTATTTATAACCGTTTAGATTATGCTGTCCCCAATGCTAGATTTGTTTACCTCTTGTGACTCGAAAACCGAAAATCACATGTGCTGCATGTGATCTTCCTTATTTTAGGTTCTTTGAGTTGTATATTTAGATGTTAGTTAAATCATTAAGCAACTTGTGCCATGTTAAGGGCCACATCAATTTTGTCTTCCTGCCATCAAGACTAAATAACATTAACTGTATCTTTAAAAACACTTCCTCATACCTTGGCCTCCAGAATCTTAGTCCATTTAGAGAGTATTTGGTAATATTTCACCAAACAAGCATTTTTCATTCAACGACACAATGCCAAACACGGGAAAAGAAAAAAAATATTCAACAATGTTTTGTTGAACGGTTCGCAATTCATTCAGTATTGTATTGTTGGATGAATATAGTGTTTGTAAGTGTAAATTTGCAATTGTTTTAAATTTCAAATATTTGTTTTCAGGAAGAAAGAATTGCGGTGCCCTTTGTAGCACCCGAATGTGAAATATGATTGTTACTATAATGGATTTCAAGAACACAATCTTAACAATCTTATTTATTTTTCATCAATCGAATTCTCAAAAATATTATTACAAGTCAACGTATTCTATATTAACCTATTAAAACCGTGATCTTAAAAGGAAAAAATAATAATAATAAAGTTGCTACTTGAATAGATTGCAAGAACATAATCTTAATCATATTCTCTATCTTTTAAACTCTGGAAAGGAATCTTCAACTAACACTGGTGTTTAAAGTCAACATATGCTTCCTTAACTTAATCTTGAGAGGAAAAGTTCAAATTCTCAACTAAAAGAATGCCAGCATCACTCTCCTAGGGACAATATGCAAGGGTGGGTAGAATAACACTGACCACATACCCTAGCAGTTGATACTGTTAACATATAAATTATCGGTTCATTGATAATTATAATTATCAATGCCAGTATATATCCATTACAATTACCAATGTGTTAATGTTTTTATCTTTATTTTTTGTAACTATAACATGTACAAAAAAAAAAAAAAGTATATTCAGTAACATCAAATTATTTACATTGGTGGCAGGGTTTGAAACTAGAGTTATGCACAAACGATAGAGTGGGTCTACTATCAGACGTTACTCGCATATTTCGTGAAAACAGCCTCACTGTTACTAGGGCAGAGGTGTCCACCAAGGAAGGCAAAGCGATCAACACATTTTATGTACAAGGCGCTTCTGGTAATCAAGTCGATGCCCATATTTTGGACTCCATAAGGCAGTCGCTTGGCCAAAAGGTTCTAGAAGTCAAAGGGCTAGACCAGCTTTCCAACTCCATCCAAGAGACTTCGCCTTCTAGGTTCTTATTTGGAGGTCTTTTCAGGTCGAAATCTCTATACAATTTGTGTTGGTGAAGGCTTTGAAATTGTGTGTATAGCATGGGATGGCAAGAAGTAAAGGGGCTGAAAATTTAACTTCTAGCTATAGTGTAGGAAATAAAGAAATAATGTACTAGTATTGGTTGTTAAATGTGAATATGGTCATTTGAAATGTTGGTTAGGATTGTGATGGTTGTCCATATGCATGTAGATACTCTTTCTATGTGTAAATCTTGGTGGTTATGGATGCTGTCTATATGCATGTAAGTTGTAACACTGTTCAGGAACTCTTATGCGTTTTATTATGGAGTTACACACACCTATACATACATGTACATAAAGGATCATTATCTCTTTTATTTAGCGTAATCTTGTAGCTTCTGGCTTTTACTGACATGTTTCTATTTAAATATTTGTTTTTTTTTTCTGTCACATGAATCAAATATTTCATGTCAACTAGAAATACATTTTTTTTCTAAACTTATTTGTTTTACGCCATTCCCTTTTAAAAACTATGTTTTTTTTTACATGTTACATATTTTTTTTAACTTAATTGCTTTGCATATAGCATATCTCTTCTGTCACATGGATCAAATGTTAATTGAGGTGTAGTCGATTTTTTAGATGTAGTCAAATTGAGGTGTAGTCGATTTTTGTCTGTTTGATCTTCGCAATCGGCAAATGATTAAGATTACAAAGGAAACATCAAATGAGATTTCTTGTTTATAAATATATTATATGCTTTTTGTACATTTTTTGATAGAGTTGTAATTTTGTAATTTCATTCGGTGTCCAAGTCAAAAAATTATTGTAATTCCATTTCTATTCAAGGTCAAAACATGTCCGTTCGTACCATTTTATTTACATTTAAAACATGAATCACGAGAACAAAAATATATAAAATAGTTTTCGTTTAAGTTGCTCTTGGCAATTAATAGGCTAATTTCATGAATTTACATGTCTTACGAATTGTACTTGTATCGGTTGATATTTTCTCAAGGATGTCGTCAAACATTAAGGACATTGTTCAGCGTTTTATTTTAAAAAAAACATTTCCTCGTAGTTGACTGTTGAAGACGTGGGAGGAATCAATGTTTTAATTTGTATACTAAACCCTCTAATAATTAATAGCGATGGCTGTAGCTCTTTATAAAAGAAATACAAAGAGAAGAGTATAATATACATACTGCGTATGCACGGACGTTGTAAATAGATGGAAGAAAGGAATCTTGTCAAGTGATTTGAGGTGTAACCAGACGATTCTTCTTCAGAACAAGGCATCCCTACAACTACGAGTGAGCGCATAAGATAAGAAGAGTAGTACGGTCAACTAAAACGACCGGTCACCAATAACAACGTCATGTCCACATGTTTTATTTATTTTGGACTAAAGTTGACCGGTCCTTAGTCGTGGTGCAGCTGCCACCAAATATATATACATATAAAATCAGTGGTCCAGTTTTGTCTTGCGTTTTACATGATGAAGCGACCTTTTGTTACTTGTTCAGAATTTGGGCATTGCCGACCATTTTGATTTAATGATTTTGACATGCAGCATTGGTCTATTAAGAGACAATAAAAGACAATATATGCTTGCTGGCTTGTTAAACGATTCCTTCGTCTTCCCGTTTTCTAACTTTAATATTATTCAACGTCTTTTGGTTTGTATCCACGGTATATATGGGCCTCGTCTTTGGAGTGTGTCGAAAGGGCAGCAGTCGTTTAGTATTTGACTCTTTGACGTTGTTTCAAATCGATGATGGATTTTATCAACTGTCTCGATCAAAACTTGACTTAAAAAGAAGACTATATAAATACGATATTCCATACCATGCAACAATCGTATCCGTTTAGCTTTAGGATTGGATCAATTTTATAAAAGGTTATTGACTCTCTAAGCATGATTAAGTAACTAATGTTGACATATTGTCACATGGGCGGCCAAATTATTAGTTTATATATAGTTTTGTTAGTTCATACATGACAGCGTCACTAGGGGTCCGTCCATTGAAATTTTGACACGCTCTTGTCTCTAATATATATTTTAATTCTAGTGATGCGTGCACCCTCCTGTGATCTATGTCAGATGGCATGGATGTGTATACGCACGATGTTATTTGCAGTCTTTTTGGGATATTTGCTGTAGCTTACCACATGATGATCCTTTGGTCACTCCAACAGTTCAGATAGCACAGTTACGCCATCGACATTTGAATACGTAGGAAGGAAATGGTAACATGTTCCTTTTTTCTGAAAGGATATCGGTGTTATACGTTCGCGCTAAAAGCGTACAAGCACGCCGTGCAGATTCTAGGGGAATTAATGATTTAGGAAATAATTGATAATGAAGGTCTTTTAGGATCTGAATATCTTTATTGGTCCAGTTTTATGTGTTAATAAATCGGATAATCAGATAACTATTGAAAACGACAATAAATAAAGAAATATAAAATACCAAGAAGATAAATAAGAATATGAATATGATTGTATGTTTAATAAACATAATCTATATGCATTGTACCTTTTATTATACTTGATTGTTACAGCAACAGAAGCAAATTACAAGTTCAAATTCTTAAAGGAAACCCTATGATTTGGTAAAGTTATCTTTTAGAGTTCGAAATTTCGATCTCCCTTCTTCTACAGATGTGGGTATTAGTAATCATCTATATTTTCTAATAATTAAAAGTAAATAAATTCAATAATTTTAACTTTGAAAGGAAAAATCGTTGAGACATTAAATTTATAATTTATATGGAATTCGACTTAGACCACAATAAATTTATATGCATGATTGGTTGATAATTTTTGAAGGATTTTTCTCCGCAGTTTATATTTTGAATGTTTTATTGGTTTTCATGTTTTAATAAGATTTTAGAAAGTTTTGAAATATTATTTATGCTGTTTTAAAATTAGATCGAAATATATTTACAAATAAAAGTGGTTGGAAAATAAAATGATTTATTAGCAAAAGTTCTTCTAAAATGAAAATAGAGAATCTTCAGTAGTATTGGATTATATGAATTATTTTTTTAGTATATATGAACGGTAATAGTATTTTAGAAAAGGAATTTCTTTCATAAAGTGTATATTTCATAAAAAGGATCTAAGGGAAATTATAGAAGGGGGATTTTTGATTATCAAAATTAATTTTTTTGACAATTTTGAAACATATGCCCGTTTGTATGTATATAGTTTGGTTCAGAATTGATTTGAAGTTACTAAATTTGTTTAAAAATCGTATGTGATTGTAGAAAATTAATAAATAATTTTAGAGTAGCAATTTATTTGATAAGATATCTTTAAGATTTTAAAATATAGAAATGAATTTTCGAAAGTTATTTATGAACATTAAAATCCTTATTTCCATTTATAAAAGAGTGGAAAATAAGTATTTTAACTATTAAAATATACAAATGGTTTCTTTAATCATAATACTTTTTCATAAATAAATATGTTTCTTCTAACAAATATGTGTATCATAGTTGTTTCTATTTCTATGTAATAAGAAATCTAAATAAAATAATACCATATGGTATGAGACTTTCGGTGATATTCCTTCGCTTATTCTTTGGACTTCTTATATAAAACAATATTGTGTGAAATACTAAATTATGTGGAATTTGAGTAAACGGTTTAGCAATACCATTTGGTACGAGAGATTCAGTAATATTATTTTGATTAGTCTTTTGACCGATGGTATGGAATATTATCCAAGTGTAATTTACGAGCATTAACTAAACGAACGAGTAACACCAGGTGGTATAGGACACTTGTGTCGATATTTGTTTGATTACCTTTTGTAGGTAGATGTCATTCTAACAGGGTAACGTATGCGGGGTATTAATTATATTTTGGTGATGCGAACTGAGAGTGGGCAAGTTGAGAGCCATAAATGTGTATACCTATTATGTGCAAACACCTATTATACGACGTGGAATAAACCAGATTCGTAACACTTCGTAAAATGAACCATAAATAAATGAAGTAAATTGAATTAAATATGATAAGGATTGAATATGGAAATTTTATTAAAGTAGAACTTGACCACGAAAGCTATTCCATTGCGTTCATGGTGAAATGCCGATATGTTACATGTATAATATGCTGAAAATGGAGCTCAAACGAAGAAGTTATGAGCGTTTTAAGTTTTCAGATTAAATTAATTATTTGGAATTCAAATACAAATGAGAATTTAAATTTAGGGTTCGAATTTTAAAAGTTAGCTTGGGGATTAAGCAAATGTTTAATCAACAATTAACGTTAAATTTAATTCGAGTATAAAATTAGTTAAAAAGCAACGGAAATAAAAACATTCCCGAAACAAACGTACTAGTCGACCCCTTTATTGGGACCGACTGACCCTAGCAGTCGATCGGTTGAAGAGGGGTGGTCGACCGGTCAAGCCAAATTAGCTAGGATTTGATGGGAAGTGCTATTTATTTGTATGCTCCAGATTCCTCCGTTTTAAACTACTTTCATCCTATGGTACTGGTGCATTTCAACCCCTATAAATAGAACTCTATCCTCTCCACTTTTTATTCATATAATTTTGGAGAATATAATGAAATTTTATCATTGCTATCTCTCTAATAAGATTCAGAAACTCCAAAGAGAATTCAGGTAAGAATTCAACTTATTTTTTATTTGTTTCTTCTAACTCCAATCAATTCTTATCATATTCTTCTCCAATTATTCCGAATCTAATGAATATATATACTCTTCCCAATTGTATATACATATATATCAAAAGAGAGATACTCTGGAAGAGATCGGAAGGCAACAAATCCATTTAAGTGATGCTAAAGCTAATCCGTGAGTGGAAATCTTGGTGTATCTTTCCAATAATTGTTTAGTGTATTTCTTTTTCGATTTGAATATGCCTTAGAGATTTTGGGATTTTAAAAATACGATAGATAAAATCCACTAATTTTTTTTTTATTTCGAAAGGTTAATTCTATGTTGAAATTCTCAATTATTTACATTAATTTCGTGGAACTTGTTTCGTTAATGAAAAGTTTGATAATTTCATGGTCTATTCCACTTCTCCTTCTTCTTCTGTACAAATTGTGATTCTTTAATGAAATAAGGGGTTTAGATATGAATTCTATTCGTAGTTTGCACGACTTATTCTAATCTTGTAAAGAGGGGTTGAATAAAATATGGAGTTTGGATTGCAATTCTTATTGCTTAGGATATTCCATTTAATTGATGTAATAAATTGAGTTTCTATTTTATTTACAAGTCTATTATTGCAGATTTGGTTATGAATATCTATTCCCTGTTTTGATATTAGAATACTTATTTTGGTATGTTGAAATCTTGGGAATTTGAAGAAAAATGACTTGTAACAATATTTGATTAGGGAATTGACATTTAACGTTAGTTTAAAGCGTAAAATCCATGCGTTTAGAACTTATTAGGCGTGAATATTTATTTATCTCTATTTTGCATAATTAACGCATAATTATTGCGTATATGGTGTAGTTAATTAGACATTTATTTTCATGTATTTTTTCCCCCATTAGGAAGGTAACTGATTTGTACGCGGAAAGATAAGGAAACTCTTATATGCCTAATTATAATTTTAAGGCGTAATAAGGAAGACTCCTTATAAGGTCATATTTATGAAATGGTGAGATGAGTATGTATATGTATGTATATATATATATGGATAGTAATTGATGTATGTCTAAGTCATAGAGATGCAAGCTCAATAGAGTTACATGACGGAAATTTGCCCTTTACTTTTAGGCTACCAGTAGTTGTGTACACTTTGATTAAAGTGAGATATCCTTATGATAAATATTTGTAATGATGCGAGGTTAGTACCAAATTCTGTAGGGGAAATCGTCCAGCTAATCTGGCCACTAGTTCCTACGAATAATCGGGCTAATGTGAGACGCCATTATGAGTATGGGCCATAAGACGAAGAGCCTGCTTCGAGGTCTTGAGGTATTAAGTGGTTGTTTAAGGGCCACCTCTTTTCCCGATATGAAGTATTAAATGGCCAAGAGGTTTCATTAGGTTGTATCTCAACGGGGTTCCGCTTTTGGAAATAGGTATTAAATGATGGGGTCTGTCTCAATTAAGGTACTAAATGACCAAAGTCTACCTATTTTCACAAGGAAGCATTAAGTAGCCTAAGAGATTCCATATGATGTCAGCTAGACAATACATTGAGGAGCATGCCCTGGAAATAAGTATTAAATGATATGATCTGCCTTAATTAAGGTGTTAAATGACCAGAGTCGGCCTATTTTATAATAAAAGGTATAAGTGGCTTGGGTACCGTCTCTTATATTATTAGTTGTTTATGCCGTATGATTAGGATATGAGATTCTAGAAACATGCTTCTGCAATAGAAGGTATTAGATGGTTGAACCCGCCTCCTTCCCTTGTAAAGAATTATTAAATGGTTTAATGGTCTATTTTCATAGGCATATTCTTATTTTGAGATATATCGCCAAAGTACTAAAAAGGTAAGATTCGAGGTTTTAGTCACCAAACATTATTGTTCTGATATCCTCCTCATTACAATATAGGTTGAAGACGTTGATGGAAAAGGTGATGCTTGGGGACGGAGGTAGTGGAATTGTAGCAGTATTTACCATTTTAATTTGCTTTCATATGTACCATGTTCTCAGACTGTTGTAGTAATGGATTTTGTTACAGTTTGATGGTATCTTGTTGTTACTCGATATCCTGACCTGGCTATACTGTGTTGATCATGAAAGACAGATTCGACTGTTGATGAGAAGAATGACCATGAGGCAACGACTGCAAGACCCAGGTATAGAGTCTAGACAATTATACGAAGCCCGGATTGAACATAGTTGATAGACAGACAACGTTGGATGTTGGAACTATGGAGAGCAGTTTGAATGGAATAGGGGTCCACATGGTCATTTGTCAACTTGGATGGGATAGCAAAGTGATCGGCATTGCAAAGTAAGATGGTGATGGGTTGTCCTTAGTGGTTATTCAATTGTTCGACATACATTCGAGAAATTAAGGGGTTAGCATGTTTACTTCGTTAGATAGTCGAATTTGATGGAAATGTGAAGGGATCGGTATAAGATGCAGTACCTAGTTCAACATGGCTCAATGACACTAGATGGATCGGTATAGTATGGTGGATCGATGACGAATCGGCATGGCAAGCCGAGTGGATGCCGAATGGACATGAGCATGTGAAGGGACCGTCATGTATTTGAGAAGCAATATGTATCGAAAAATATCTCACAGACGTTACGGATCGGCACAGTGTGCAACGAATGGAGGGATCGACTTTGCTCATGATGGATGGATCGGCATATGTTAATAGAACAAGAGGGTTCGGAATGTCAATACATGAAGGGATCAATATTCTTTAGATTAATATGAAACTAAACCAGGAATTGGGCAAAAGCAAGAGCTCCACATATCCAAACACCTTGATATTTGAAATACCATTATATTAGAGCATAAGGGAGCTACCATAGGGGTCGCTGCCCCAAACTCAACACATGGAGGGATCAGTACCAATCCCTATCCATTGAGAGTTGAGCATTGCCCTCCCTATGGTAGGCCCATATGGTTGAGAAGGTCATGTTGCTGAAGTTCCAATCAGATGGGGGCCACCTTCATCTATAAATACATGCCTATTGGGCTACTCTGGGGACTTTTAGGCTATTGGTTGGATAATACCATTATTGTAATCAATTTTCTCCATTACTTTCTTTTCTCTTGCTGTTTCTTTCTGTTTCTAATTGTAATTAAGTTAATTGAAAAGTAATAAAGAGAATATTCAAAGTGGACATAGGCAATCAACGCCAAACCATCTTGTTGTTTATGCTTTCTATTGTGTTTTTCTTCCTATTTTGTCATATTCCTCTGTTTTCATTTAACTTCTTCATTTATTTTACTACTTAAATCTATTCTTGGGCGTTTGTGGCTAATTTGATTGCAAACATTTTGGTGCTTTCATTGAGAGACTTGATTCTCAGTGCGTTAGGATCCCCTTTGCTGCTATTGGATTGAGGAAATCCTCCAAAAGAGATCCATATTCATTATTAGAAGTTTGCAGATACTACTCAGATTTACCAGAATCTTCGCAAAGAAATTCAGAACGGTGAGGCATGTTGAATCACGGTTTTGATTCTTGACGAAGAACATCAACAACTATTGACGATCATAGATCATAAGATGGTGTAATATGGCCAAAAAAATAGAATGGAACTTCAAACAAGACAAGACTTCAGTTCAGAATATAGTATTTATCTCGATTTTGATTCTTAGTTATGTGAAAATATTGTTAAAATCATTCATCAAGTTGTCACACACACAAAAATGGATTTAACTTCAAAATATAATTTTTTATTGTGATCTGTGCAATATAGCACAAGTCAGTCGACTGAGTCAGGTCAGCCAGTCGACTGACTTGACTGGCTGACCTGTGTCAGTGCACAGATATTTGCTCTGAAATGCACTTTTTTAAATTCAATCGACTAGCACTTCTGAGTCAGCTGACTGAACGGCAAATAACGGCTACTTGACTGAAAAGACACGTTCTTTCATGAAGGGGTTTCAATCCAATTTCAAGAGGAATGGATGCAACTTTTGATCGAGATCTTTCACAAATAATTGCATCTCTATATCCTCTATATAAACATGTTTTGATTCTTTTTAAAATCATTGAATTCTTGCTTTATGCTCTTAATCTACTCTTGTTCTATATTCTTTACAATTCAAAGTAATCACAAACTCTGTATCGCTTGAATCTTCGAGTTAATCTAAGCATACTTCAATTCTAAGTGATTATCTTCCTTTCAATCAATACACACACAAATACTCTTGAGGATTTGATTATAGGAAGGGTGTACTTCAAGACATATCTGTGTTATCAAGAACATACTAGTCAACAGAGCTTTCTGTATCTAGTAGAAGTCCTATTCGGTTGCTCAGGCAGAAAGACCTCTTCGGCTATTCAGGCGTTGTATAGACTTGTTCCTCTGGTTTAAGTGAGGGTTATTGTTTTTGTGTAATTCCAGAAGGAGTCTGGGACTGGATGTAGGACGGAGCTCCGAACCAGTATAAAAATCTCCGGTATTATTTTTTTACTGCATTTATTTTCTGCATTATTGACTATATAGCTATCTTCATTATTCTCTGCATTATTGTATATCCATATTGCACGATCCATAGCATAACACTATTTCATTTGGTATCCGAGCAGGCCTCCTATAACTGTCACACGGTTATTCGATATTTTAGTAATATGGATAGTAATAGTAACATCAATTTTATAGAAGGACAACCCACAACACGACCTCCATCGTTTAATGGCATGAATTATAACTATTGGGCTAGACGAACGCGTTATATATATATATATATATATATATATATATGCAAGCAAATAGTTTTGATTAATGAAACATTACACGATCAGAGTATCACATACCCACAACTGAATATTCAACATGGTCAAACACACAAAAACTAGATGCTTCTTCAAATGCTAAAGCCATGAACATGGAATTTTGTGCTTTAGATAAAAATGAGTTTAGTCGTGTTAGTATGTGTAACACTGCCTATGAAATATGGAGAACACTAAAAGTCACTCATGAAGGTTCTAACAAAGTTAAACAAAGTAAAATATCTATGCTTAAGAATCAATTTCAAAATTTTAGGATGAAGCAAGATAAATCTATAAATGATATGTACTCCAGATTTCAAGATATTTATCATTCTTTATTAGGACTAGGAGAGATGTATTCCGACTTTTATATTGTTTAAAAAATCCTTGACTCTTTACCGGATGAATGGGAAAGAAAAGTCTTAGCTATCGAAGAAGATAATGATCTTTCTATCATGAAACTAGAAGAGTTAATAGGAAATCTAATGTCCTTTGAAGTAAATTTGTAACCTAAAAGAGTACAAGCAAGAGACAAGAAGAACATAGCTTTTCATGCTGAAGAAAAAGACTCAGATTCAGATGAGGAAGACATTTATTGCCAAAAAATTTAAGAACTTTTTTAAATATAGAAAAAAGAACAAAAGTAATGGAAAATGAAGCTTCAACAAACCATCAACCTCAGCAACAGAATGTTTCAACTGCCACAAAAAGGGACACATGCAAAAAGATTGTCCAGAACAAAAGAAAGCATACAACAAGAGAAAAGCTTTTTCAGTAACATGGGATGACTCAGATTCTTCATCCTTTGAAAGCGAAAGTGACAGTTATAACGAACAAGAAAATGTATGCTTCATGGCAAAAGATAATGAGGTTAGTGATCTAACTTTTGATGATATGATAGAAATAAATTCAGAACTTCTAGACACTTTGAAAAATCTCAAAAGAAAATATAAAGAAGCTTTGGAAAATCAGAAATAGCAGAATTCGAAAGAGATATGCTTAAAGACGAGAAGAAAATATTAGAAGAAGAACTTGAGAAAATTCAAGATTCACTCTTTAACAATTCTCAACTCGCTCTTTTAAATCAAGAAATAGAAGCTCAAAAAGAAAAGAATGATGCTCTACTTTCTGAAAATCATGAGCTAAAAAAAATCAAAAATTTTGAGTTAGATAACACTAGTCTCAAAGCAAAGATAGATGAGATTACTAAAAACATTTTCAATTTTAATAAAGGAAGAGAAAATCTATCCACTATTATTGAAAATTCTCAACTTGTTTCAAACAAAAATGGATTAGGTTATGTTAAGAAATTAAAGGCTCCACCTAAAAACGAAAACAAAAGGAGAAATGATTATAAACCTTGGACTACAAAAGAACCTTTAAAAGTAAAATCCAATCTAAAAACTATACAATATGGTTTCCTAAAAAAAACAATAGTTTAATTAGAAAGAAATATATAAATTCATTTTTTGAATCTGTGCATAAAAATAAGAATTATATTTTCAAAAAGAATACTAAACCCTCTTGGGTTTGGTTTCCTAAGATCTAACTCTTATGACCCTAGTAAAAAGTGGGTACCAATGATATCCTTTATTTTCTTGCAGGTCCCACTTAAAAGGAGAGGAAAATGGATACTCGACAGCGGCTGCTCAAAACATATAACAGGTGACAAAAATATGCTATCAAACATTACTTACTCAAATGAAGGCTCGGTCACTTTTGGAGACAATTCAAAAGGATATATCATCGGAAAAGGAGACGTCGGCAATGTCGGTACATCTAATTTACCTCTTATTTCCAATGTTTTATTAGTTAAAAATTTGAAACGCAATTTACTTAGCATAAGCCAATTGTGTGATAAAGGATTCAAAATCAATTTTTCTAAAAATAAGTGTAGCATTTTTTGATCAAAATAATAATCTTATTTTTGAAGGTTTTAGTGATAAAAATATTTATGTTTTGAATATGAATATAAAGTATAATACAAATATGTGCTTATTAGCCAAAGAAAATGATCCTTAGTTATGGCACAAAAGGTTTTGTCATATTAATTTTACAGCATTTACAAAATTATCTAAAAATGATTTAGTAAAAGGGTTACCAAAAATGAATTTTAAAGTAGACCATATTTGTGATGCATGTCAGTTAGAAAAATTAACTAAGTCATCTTTTAAATCTAAAATGGTAATTTCAACAATGCAACCATTGGAGTTATTACACATGGATCTATTTGGACCAACACAAGTACAGTCCATAAATCATAGTAAATATGTTTTTGTAACTGTTGACGACTTTTCTAGATATACTTGGAAACTTTTATGAAAAAAAAAGTGATACCTTTGATCATTTCAAATCTTTTGTTAAAAGAATTAAAAATTTTAAAGGTTTAAAAATTAAAAATATAAGGAATGATCATTGAGGTGAATTTTGAAAACGAAATTTTTGAACATTTCTGTAAGGAGAAAGGAATAATCCACAACTTTTCGTTCCCAAGAACTCCTTAATAAAATGGAGTAGTAGAACGGAAAAACAGAACCTTACAAGAATGTGCAAGGACTTTGTTAAATGGAAGCACGTTGCCAAAAAACTTCTGGGCAGAAGCTATTGCTACCGCCTGTTATGTCTTGAATCGTGTTTCTATTCGACCACTAACTAAGATTACTCCTTATGAATTATTTAATGAAAGAAAACCAAATATTTCATATTTAAAGTGTTTAGTTCAAAATATTTTATTTTAAATACAAAAGATCAGCTTGGCAAATTCGATCCAAAATCCGATGAAGGAATCTTTGTAGGATATTCGAAATGAAGCAAAGCTTATCGAATTTTTAATAAAATAACTAATATCATTGAAGAAACACTTCATGTATCGTTTGATGAAAATTTTAAAAAAATACTAAGTATTAAAGACGATGAAGAAAATATCACAAATATGGAATCTACATTTTCTCAAAATAATGAAAATACTGTTAATAATAATAATAATGAATTAAGATCTCCTCCTAGGATATTAAGAAATCACCCCGTAGAAAATCTAATAGGAGAAATTAATTCAAATGTAAGAACTAGAAATCAATTAAATCAAATGGGCCATGTAGCTTTCCTTTCTAACATAGAACCTAAAAATATAAAGGAAGCCTCAGCTGATGATTATTGGATTATCGCTATGCAAGAATAGCTAAACCAATTCGAAAGAAATGATGTTTGTGATTTAGTTCCAAGGCCTAGTGACCAATCAGTCATTGGTACAAAATGGGTTTTCAAAAATAAAGCAGATGAACATGATAATATAACTAGAAATGAAGCTAGATTAGTAGCACAAGGATATAATCAGAAAGAGGGAATTGACCACGAAGAAACGTTTGCTCCAGTCGCTAGGCTAGAAGCAATACGAATCATACTGGCCTATGCATGTTTTCATAATTTTAAATTATATCAAATGGATGTAAAAGGTGCTTTTCTAAATGGTTTTATAAAAGAAAATGTTTATGTTAAACAACCACCTTTATTTATTCATGAACAATTTCTAGATCATGTTTATAAATTAAAGAAAGCTTTATACGGTCTTAAACAAGCACCATGTTCTTGGTACGATCGTCTCAAAAGATATCTAATAGATTATCAAACTCTTTTTATTAAAAGAAATAAATAAGATATTTTAATTGTTCAAATTTATGTTGATGATATTATTTTTAGTTCCATAAATGAAAAATTATGTCAGGAATTTTCAAAAATAATGGATATAGAATTTGAAATGTCACATATGGGTGAATTAAATTATTTTCTTGGTTTACAAATTAAACAATTCGAAAATGGTATTTTAATAAATAAAGAAAAATACTGTATTAATTTAATCACATGCTTTGGTATGGAAAATACTTCTACCAAACCTACACCTATGATCTATACATCTTGGTAAAGATGAAAATGGTAAAAGTGTTGATCAAAAATTATATCGAAGTATGATTGGATTGTTACTTTATTTAACAGCTAGCAGACTTGACATAATGATGAGTGTTTGCTTGTGTGCACAATTTCAAGTAGATCCCAAAGAATCACATATGCGAGCAGCGAAACACATACTACGGTATCTTAGTAAAACCAAGGACTTTGGACTATATTATCCGAAAGAATGTCCTTTTGAATTGGTATCATATAATGATGCTGATTTTGGAGGAAGTCAGACGGATATAAAAAGTACAGGTGGAACTTGTCACTTTATTGGACGATCCCTTGTATCTTGGTTTAGTAAGAAACAAAATTGTGTCTCACTTTCAACATGTGAGGCAGAATATATATCTGCAGATTTGGCATGTGCTCAAGTCATCTATATGCAACAAACACTTCAAGATTTTGGTTTTAATCTAAATAAATCAACAATTTATTGTGATAACTCAAGTGCTATTAACTTATCTAAAAATCCAATAAATCATTCATGAACAAAACATATTGACATTCGTCATCATTTTCTTCGTGATTGTATTGAAAAAGAGTTAATAAATCTTGAATTTGTATCATATGAAAATCAATTGGCCGATATATTTACAAAACCTTTAATAGAAAACGTTTTTATAAAATTAAGACGAGAACTTGGAATCATATCATCTAAAGATTTATAATTTTTTACTTAATTTTTCAAAGATTTTATGACCAAAAGTTTATAAAGTTTAATATTCATTTTTTATTAAGTTTATAAAGTTTATAAAGTTTAATATAAATTATCTAAGCCTCCTGTTTAATCTAACGTTTCGTCCACCAAAATTTCTTCTATTTTTATTTATGGTAGAAATTTCTTGAAACTTTTTGTCCACTCGTTGTTTTGTCTCTCTTTGCTTATAAATTTATCAACTTTTCTTCATTCCTTTCAACATCTTGAATTCTATATTTTCATCAACTCCAAACTATCTGCAAAATTCTTCTTTCTCAATTATGTCATCAAACTCCTTGAACTCAAACAGCTCGGACTCAAGAATCTCCTATATTTCTATTACTTCCGATTCTCCAAATACACCTTCTCTCCAAACTCCAACTCCTATTCATGAAAAGGTTCCCATTATTAGAGGTCACAACCATCATACCGGTTATACACCTCCATCAAAGAAGTCGAAACGTTCATCACTTTTTGGCTCACCCTCCACCAAACAAAAGGTGGATGAAATTCATCACTATCAACAACAATCTCTGGATCTTCAAAAAGAAATGTGGTATGAACAGAAAATGAACTCACGATGACTATCTTTTCTTGAGCAAGTAAATCTAAAAATTTGTGGCTCCTCCTCTTCTAATGTTCAAAAACCTATTCGCGCTCGAAATCCTTGGTCTCCTAGCCACAACGAACACCCGTATCACCGAACTCATGGGTACGTGGACAGGGATGGTCACCAATTCACAATGACACTCCAACTAAGAAAAATGAAAAATCTACTCCAAGCCCGTCCTCTAAATAATGCGTGTTTTCATTTTTTCAACTCCGCCTCAACCATATTCAAAGAGTTCGAAGACAAACAACTATCATGTTCATTTCTTATTGTTTGTATGACATATATGTTATGACTATATAATTATTGATTTTATTTCATCTATATTAAGTTATCAATAAGTTATTCTATATTTTTATAAGCAAAAGGTTAATGATTTCCAATTAAGCCCAGATCAGTCGATTGAGTAGTCTGAGTCAATCGACTAATTACAAAGTGTAAAAACTCTCGAGTTCAGATTCAGTCGACTGATTCAGGTCATTCAGTCGATTGAACGGTTTTTTCTAGATAATAACTACCTCTACCTACTATTTATTAACTCACCTTTTCACCTTTTTAACTTTCTTCTTCATTCCTTCAGCCCTATATTCCGAAATTCACCTCTCCACCATTACCAAATTTCACATTTTCCACTTTTTCTTACTTCTCCATGGCCCCTAGACAATCAAAACGCATCAAAAAGACTCCTTCTTCATCTTCTACTCCAATAGACTCTCAAATTTCTACTTGGCTTATCCATGATAAAGCCATTCAAAGATGGATAAACATGCAAGACTCCCATATAATCGAAGGCTCCTTTGTTCATTATCCGGACTTCAACTCTTATGGCATTTGGGAACTTTCAGAACGAAGCGGTTTGAACACTTTTCTCGATTATAAGAAGAGTAATCTAAAAATCACTCATACAATGGTCAAGTTATCCTATGAAAACTTGAATCTTCAAGAACCAGCAGCTAGGAATCGAAAAAATTGCATTAAGACTTCAGTATGTGGAATTTCAATTTTTCTTTCTCTAGATCGTATGTATCATTTACTTCAAACTTGAGTTGGGGGTATTAATCTTCGGGATGTAAATTGTGATATGAGAATTTAGGATAATATAAGTCATTTATTCCTAGAAGATGAAGCTATAGATGTTAAATCTATGTCACTTCGGCCAAAAGCTAGACTCATGCACAAGTTTCTTCTGAAAAGTATAACTCCACGAACAAGGTCGTATGAATTAGTATATCCCGATAATTTCCATGCTCTATATGCTATATGGGGAAATTTGCATGTAAATTGGACTCAACTTCTTATGGATGAATTCTTAAGTTTTAACTGAGGAAAAACGAGTGTGATTTACTTTGGTGAATATATAATGCGACTTTTAAATGATTTTGGTATAAAATCCCACGAATTCGAATTCTCCAAAGTCGGATTATACAATATTCGTACCATAAGACTCATGCAACTCCCTGATCGTCCGAAACCCTTTATTACATTTCAAGATTGGCAAGCAACACAACGTCAAAGACAACAAGGAATCCACATTGCCGAACATTCTTCCTCTCAATCACATCCATCTCAACAATCCGAAGAAGAGGTTATTCGTCGTCCGGTTATTGGCCAAACTTCAAGAGAAGCTATTAATTTGCTTGCGCAAAACCAACTCATTCTTGACTCTCGCCTCATTAAATGGATAAGAAGATTAACAAGATTAAGGGGTTTTTCACAACTTTATGGGAAGCAATTTCTTGTGCAACTTCTCTTACCGGAACTTCGCATTTGGACCTTGGAAAAATGTCGGCTCCACAATTCTAATGGTCAACTTCCAAAGCCACAAGCTCCAGCACAAGTGGCACTAGCGGAACATCCCGTGACATGGCTAAAGGGAAGAAACCGGGCCCAATCGAAAGAAGAAGATCCCTTTAATTAGGATGCAGAGTAAGTTGACGTTTGATCTTTTGGCTTAATGGTTAGTAAGTTATCTTTCTACTTACTAAAAAACAATCTCGTTTAAAACTTGTTTATCTATCTTTCAAAATTGCTTCGAAATATGCTTTTGTAAAGATCCGTAGATTTTAATAGTTTTAAATGGTTTTATTTAACGTAATTAATTGAAACTTTTGAGAAATTTTATATAATAATATTTTGAAATAAAAATTTAATATTTGGATTACGTCCAATTAAACATAGAAGATTATAAATTTTCAATTTATTTTATCGAAGTTTATTCCATTGTGAAATTCTATTTAATTCAAGCTAGCTAATAAATTGCTTTAATAAATATTGCAAAATCAATTTCTTTAATATATATTGCAGAATCAATGCACAGATGTTATCAATTTCATTTTATGGTGGTACGTTCCTTTACGTTTCCTATCGGTTAAATTATAAATAATTTTCTTTGATGGGTCAGCTAAATCAATGCAACGTGACCGTTGCTATTTATTTCTTTTATTAATTGCTACAATTATTTTCACCAAATCAAGGGTTGACCGTTACTTGGCTTTCAAATTTTGGACTCTGCATTCAAAAAGAAAAGTATAATATAATAAGTACTTCATATTTATTTTCAGTACGTTTCACAAAATTTTCTCTGTCCGTTCTTTTCTATTAAATATACACTTGCAGCTGTTATCAATCCATCGTTTCAATTTATTATATGGTCCGTTACTCTGCCTTTTCATATTTGAACATGCAGCTGGTGGCATTAAAAGGTGCTTTAATTATCCACTGAATTATCGTGACCATACCACTACTCTATATTTATTCCTGTACGTTTTATCTTCGCTTAAATTTCTCTGTCCATTCCTTTTTCCATTTTAATATCCTTGCCTTTCCATACTCAGGTGCTTTCCAATCAAGCAATAAATTGTTTAAATATCCACCTTATCAGCTTGACCATTGTTATTGCATCACACCAGTATATAATTCAAAACTATCATTATTCTACCCTATCTTCTTTAATAAATTATATGTAACAGTATATCATAAATGGACCGCTCATTCTCCACCCATTCATTTCTCCTATTCAATTAATAATGAAATATAAAGTCATATATTTGGTATACAATTCAAACAACCGTTACCATTCATACCTCCTAAATTCTAGCGATTGACCCCTCTATCTCCGTGGTTCCAATTTTTGTTGCTGGATTACTTATTCTTACCGTTCAACTATATTAAATATTTATAACGTGTAGCCTCTGAGCCTATTTAGCTTCATTTTTTTCTTCCTCTCTGTTGCTTCTTGAAAAAAAAAAAGATTTTTCCCATTACAATGCTAAAACACATATGATGGAAAAATGAAAAAGGACCAGTTCTCCTTCCTATAGCTTCGTCAAGCCTCCACCACCACAGCTCGAACCACCTGTCAAGAGCCACAACCCACTCCATGCCTCCTCCCCTCGTCATCCATATTTTTATAAACGGTATGCGTATCATATTGCAATATATGTTTCGTTTTTAAATGTTTACATATAGCATGAATATGTACTAGTACTACATAAAGTCTATTTTGTTTAATGGATATGTTATACAAGCTGTGTTTTCTTTTGTTTAATGGATTTCGAAACTTATAATAAATATTATTGCATTAGTTGTTGTTTTCAACTTCCTGCAACACTTTGTTTTTTTTTATAAATTTTAGCCTGCTATAATTCTCTTTTCATCTATATTATTGTATTCTAAAACCTAATATATACATTTTATCTAGTTATATATAATATACTATAAGGTGTATATATATAAGTTTTCATAACCCTTTATAATATGTAGCTATGTATATAAGATTAGACCTGTTATATATGAAAGCATTGGTTATAACAATTAAAAATATGCAAAGGAATTTATGGTGATATTTACTTATGAATAAACAAGATACGTACCACCATCTGTATCTTCGTCTCTCTCCCCATGTTTTTTTATTATATATATATATATTCTTTCTTTTTTTCTCTTTTCGCTCCTTTCATTTTATAGCTTTTAAATAAATTGACAAACGCTTTGGAAGTATTTAAACGAGTACACGACAAATTTAATAAGCAGTGGTGTTTTATGTCATTCATAGCTAAAAAAAATTTGATAAGTTCATACATTTCTAAACTGAAAATATAAATATATGATGCGATGTAATTTGAATTTTCATACGCCGTGCCATGAGGTGATCTTAAATTTAAAAGAGGTATGATATATCAATCGCTAACAAATAAAACGAAGATAACGTCCTAAATTAACTTTTAGCAAATTGAACGTTACTGTCGTTATTAAGAAACCAGCGTATTGTGTCATTTGATTATTTGGGTACTAATAATACGTTACTTTATTCATTCCATCAATTCATTTCACACCACGTTATTTTAAATAAATTGCTACTCTTCTACTGAAATTTATCCAAAAATTTAATAAAAATGATCCGACGGTGTATTAGCCTTCAGGACTAATCCCTGAATTCCAAACGTTGGATCCACTTTGCGTTCTGTTTTTTTTTCTCTTTTTCCATAAAACATATATAAAGTATAAAGTTTATATTTGTTTTTTGATGTTAGTTGAAATGTAAATACTGAATTTTAAATAGTATATCTATATATAAAAGCTACTTTTGTTGTTCGTATATAAATGGTATGTATGTGCATTTTTATGAAATAGCGCCCAATGTATATTATTTTATAAAAGAATTCATTTGTTATGTCAACTAAATATATGTTACATTTGGTTTATATAAATATATTATAACTGATGTTGACTTCTTTCATTATACTCTTTCTTACAGCTAAAATATGCCAGTATTGTAACCTAGCACATGATTAATATTAGTCTGTTTATATAAGTATTTATTTCAAATTTCATATTGTATATATGCTTGATTCTAATTTATGCGTTTTAAATAAAAAAAACAATGATTTTGGAAAATATAAATACATATATATATTTAATTTAATTTAATATGTGTTGAATTTAGAATATGACTTTATATATATATAGTTATATATATATATATGAGTCCACTCATACCATTATCTTCGCCGATCCCATTCTGACTTGTTCCATCAATTCTTGTTATCAGCTTATCCGTTGAATTCGTGCCAATCTAGCTTTGTTTTGAAATTCGTGCCTGGATTCATAGCTCATTTGATCGACAAATCCGTCTAACCTTGAAAGGTGAGCAATCACTCACGATTAACATTCTTTTATTTATTAAATTTGATTTCAATTGAAACGACAATTGAAATATGATGCTATAGTCATTTAAATTGTTATATATGCTATTATCTGTAATTGTTCGCTTATGGGATATGACACCATATCCAAATGTTTATACTTTATTTAATTTCTGATGATACATGCCTGTTGCTATATTATTATCATATCTGTTATCACCCTGCAAGTTCCCTGTTAATATAGAATTCACTATGGGTTGAAATGATACATACCCGAACGGACTCTAGAATAGGAGAATTTCGTTATGGGTTGAAATGATTGACCCAAGCGATTTTCATTTAATTGAATTTGGGATTACGGGTTGAAATGATATCCACCCGTATATATTTAGTATACGAATTGAAATGATAAATATCCGTGGCACTTGACTATATGATAGGAAATATATACAGACACAGTTGGTCCATATAAATATTTTGAAAATAATTTCTATAATTTTGGAAAGAAATATATGGTCTAATAAATTTGATTCTTAAGATATTATAAATGAAAATTGTATATATAGATTTAGTAGTAATATTTGATTTAAATTAGATTGATTTAATACATATAATATGGTTAAGTATTTACGTAAATCTATATTTCAAATAGATTCTCTTGTAATAAATTGAATAATTAAGATTGGGAGATAAATTTGGGTTTATAAAAATGGTATTTAAATAAGGATTTATTTAATTAAATCGATTTGAAATTTTTGAATGGGAATTTAACTGGTATGATTGTATAACTGGATTTTTGATTTAAGTGATTTAATGAATATTTCACATTTAAATAAATTAAAGAAAATATGGAGTAAAATGTAATTTAAGGTTACTTAAATGATATTGAATCTAATAAGGGAGTATTTCAAGACTAAATAATAATGAGGTTATATCGAGATTTATATGAAACTGTTATATAGAACATTTAAATATTAAAGCCTTGAACTATATTGGAATTTAAATGGTTTATGTTGAGATTCGGATCTGTATTTGAAATCAACGTAGTTGAATTTGTTATTTAGCAACTAAATTGAATGAAAATGAAAATTTAGGTTGTACTAAATTTGAATTTATTATTTAGAAAACTAAATTGAATGAAAATTTAAATGAAACGTTGAATACTTAAAGTTTTGAAATATATGGAAATATAAAGGGGTATTTGTGATTATAAATCCGAATTTGAGATCGATACAGTTTAAGTGGTTATTTTAGAAATTGAGTTGAATTTAAATTGATAAATTGAGATTGAATTTAATTTGAATGGGAAGGTCGGGTTGATGTTGGAACGATTTGTTAAGTTGAGGAAATTGAAAATACTTTACTGTATAAATTATTTAATATATATAAATACTATTTTTGGAAATATAGAGATATTTGAAGTGAAAACGAGATTTGGTTTTGAAGTATAAATTAAGCTGAAATGACCACGGTGTTATAGTGTATATTTCTACCTTGTAGAAAGTTCCATGGACCCTTAGAGGATGGTTATCCCAAACATCCTTTAAGTTATTTGTATTTCAGTTGATATTTCACTTGAGTTGGGTTTATTGATATAAGAATGTTAATCCTGAATCGAGTGTTTTGTGTTTTGCTTTACGCTCGGGTCAGACTAGTGATACAGCATTTGAGACTCACCTTTGGAGTTCGGAGCTTCATTTGGAAATCCAACTATCGGTTCAGATTCCAGCCTTTCCAGTTGATTGGTTCAGAGAAGTCATCTGTTGCATTGGAGACTTCACTGCATTTGAATTATTCGGTTGTATTTTTCTAACTCTGATGTATATAGTAGCTTCATGAACTACTATTCTTTATCTATTCCGCTGCATTATATTACTCTGTGATCTGTGATTGATTTATTTACTGTATATTTTAAGTTTTGCCAAATTTTAATTAACAATTCGGTATTTTGAATTATTCAAGTCGGATATGTATGGTTTTATTATCGATTTGAATGGTCCAAAATAGCGGGTTGTTACAGTTGATATCAAAGCTTTGGCTCTAGGCAAAACTTAGCATATATGGTAAATTTATTTACAGAATCACTTTCGCTCGAGTTGAATCTCTTCCTTTTGACTCGATTTCCTTTGAATTTTGGAATGTCCCTCGGTTCCGAAATTCATTTTGTCTCTCCCTATTTATATTCGTTTGATTCTGGAGTATCCCATAACTCCATTGAATTATTTGTAAAGGGGTGAAAACTCCTTTTCAATTGGCATTGACTCACCGAAGATTTCGGTATCCTCGGTTTACGATGTTGCTATATCTTGTTATGCCGAATTCTATATCTCTTACTATCGAATGTCGAATTGCCTCAGAATTTACACTGATCTAATTTTGGAATCACGGTTGACCGGTAAAGGTCGCCCGCGATTTATAGAAGTATATCCATCTTCTATTTTGTAATTTAATTATCGCATCTTCGACCGAGTCTATCTTCGAATCAGAATTCTATTGATTTGAGTTCCTCTAATGAAATCTCTATCTTTGTTTTAAAATCCATTCTTAAAATTATCCTCTGAAAATCGGATATGTTTGCATTTTTGAAATTGTTTTATATATCGAAATTATTATTTTGATAACTATGATTTTATTCTATATATAAAAGTGAAAATGTTTTCAATAAGGATTATATACCTATATATAAAACAAATAAGAAATGTTATTCTATATAAAAGGGTTTTGAAAGGATTTGAAATTTTGAAAAAATATAAGAAATTGATTTATATAAAAATGATTTATAACTGAAGTGTTAAATTTGAAATTTGAGAATTGAATTCCGGAGTTTTGAAATTGGTTTTAAGATTTTTGAAATTATATAATAATACGATTTGAAAGTATTTCTGAATAAGAAGTGTTTCAAATGAATCAAACGAGTTCCTATGTTTTCAATGAAATTTCAAGGAAGTTTTAAGAAAATAGAAGTCCAGAAGTCACTTTGTCGCTGGAAAATAATTTCGGTGATGAGTGCATGCATCTCGACATTGATTTTCGAGCTTCAGAGTGGGGGAGAGGCCACTCTAGTAGCTTTGCTATGCGAGTGATATTGTGAAACAAATTTTGATTTCAAATTCCGAAGAATAATTTGATATTCGAAAGATATATGTATATATATATTTAAAATGATTTAAAGGAAACCGGTATTCAGTCCTCGAGTTTCGGATTTGATTTGGTATAATCCTATCTATTTATTATTGATTTTCGAGTCTTGAATTGGAAATTTGATTTCCCTAACTATTTTGAATGTTCGAACACTTCCAAATCGAGATTAATTTTTCAAAGCTAAGAAATTTCGAAGAGTATAAAATGTTTGATAAAGAATATAAATTTAGTTTTAAAATGTTTAAAAAAAATAGTTGAATAATGGTTTTCAGAAAGGTAAATTGGATATTTCACATAGAAATAGATAGTTTACAAGTTTTTTTTAGAAAAAAGGGATAATTATAAATTTGGAAACCATTTTGAGTATAATTGATTTTGGGAAAATATTTGGTTTTGAAATTAAATTGGAATTAAAAACCAGTACTTATATGGTGATTTTTGGAAATGAATTTGTTTGACTTGAATTATTTTAATTTCGAAAATGGGATAATTTTATAAACTTATTATTTTGGGAACTTTGAAATTTAGATATTTAATTTGGAAGAAAATTTGGTGAAATCATATATGATTTTGAAACTGGATTGATATTGAAATGATTTGAAAATTGAGAACCTTATATTATTAAGAACTTGATTTGGGAGTGGTCGAACTTATATAAAATGGATTGTATAAGTATGAAGTTGATTTGAAATCTATTGATTTGAAAGGTACTCAATTTGGAAAGAGATTTTATATAATCGAAGTCTATATAAGTATGATTTGATCTACTATTGATTTTGGAAAGTATTCGATTTGGGAAAAATGGAATCCTATATATATGGACTTTATTTAAGTATGATATTTGAAAGTGATTTGAAAAGGTACTATATGATTATATTCTCGAAGTAAAGATATGGAAAGTGCCTTCTGCTTGATATCCGCTTTATGGCCACATCGTGGATTCATTCTATCGATATTATTCTCTCTGATTTTTGGTTTTCCGGATGTAATACTCGAGTGTTCCCACCATGGCGTAACCCATGGTTTTTTTTTTCTCTCACGACTGCATAGCGCAATTGCCTGGCTGAGTCTGGCCTAGGGGTATGGATTGTTTCCTAGGGGATCCAGGCGTAACCATTGTGTATCCTGCAATCCGTGTAGGTCGCGAATAGTAGCGAAACTGCCTGGCTGAGACAGCCTAGGGGTACAGATTGTTTCCTGGGGGACCCAGGCGTAACCATTGTGTATCCTGAACTCTACTAGTCATCATGGCGTAACTCGCAGGGCTGAGAAAGCTTACGGATACAGATTGTTTCCTGGGGGATCCATGCGTAACCATTGTGTATCTGTGAATCATGGTCGGACAAAGGTTTTGGTTTGGTTGTTTTGTTTGGATTGTACTTTCCATATCTGTTTTAAAGGTTTTTTAAGTATTTTCACTGGGTGTTGAAACAAGTCTACTAAGTACTTGAAGAATTCTAGCTTTGCGCCTGATCAACGCATGGCCAAAGTCTGCAAGAACGAGGATAAACTTGTTGAAACATCGAGTTATAAATGTATTTTCGAAAGGAAAATTTATTTCGATATAATAGTGTTATATTATAAAAGTATTATTATAAAGGTATTTATTATAAAAGTATTTTTCCCAACAAAGAAATTTTGAATTAATATTTGAAATTTAAATTCTTATGGTTCTAGATTAATTATCCGTGCCCGATACTATTCCTTGCATCTACCTTATCTGCTCAGTTTAGTTATTCACCTTGATTCTGTTTTCCAAATCTACTTCCTTCCTTGTTAGATATATCCTTTAAAATATTGTTTAATTATATACTACACGGTTTAATAGAAATTTTAGTGTTATAAATATTTTAGAAGTTATATATCTAAAACAAAACATATTTTTAAAAAAAAATGATTTGTGATCTAACAATAATATTTGGAAGGTATCTTGAAACAAAATAAAAATTTATGAATTTTGGATTTAATATTTCAATAGCTTCTTTGTAAATATAAGTAATAATGTAAATAATTGTTTTCAAAGGTGTTTGAAAAGTATTAAAGAAAATTAAATTTCAAATGAAGTTATTAAATAAATATTTCAAATAAAATTTATATAGTTTTAAATTAATTGTTTATCTTGTCTTTCAATCTATTTTATTTCTGGTTGTTCTATTCTCCTACCTCCTACCTTTTCGGAGACGAAAAGTTTTGAATGGGGGAGAGTGTAACGACCCGTAGATTTTAATAGTTTTAAATGGTTTTATTTAACGTAATTAATTGAAACTTTTGAGAAATTTATATAATAATATTTTGAAATAAAAATTTAATATTTGGATTACGTCCAATTAAACATAGCAGATTTTAAATTTTAAATTTATTTTATCAAAGTTTATTCCATTGTGAAATTCTATTTAATTCAAGCTAGCTAATAAATTGCTTTAATGAATATTGCAGAATCAATTTCTTTAATATATATTGCAGAAGCAATGCATAGATGTTATCTATTTCATTTTATGGTGGTACGTTCCTTTACGTTTCCTATCGGTTAAATTATAAATAATTTGCTTTGATGGGTCAGCTAAATCAAAGCAATGTGACCGCTGCTATTTATTTCTTTTATTAATTGCTACAATTATTTTCACCAAATCAAGGGTTGACCGTTACTTGGCTTTCAAATTTTGGACTCTGCATTAAAAAAGAAACGTAAATATAATAAGTACTTCATATTTATTTTCAGTACGTTTCACAAAATTTTCTCTGTCCGTTCTTTTCTATTAAATATATACTTGCAGCTGTTATCAATCCATCGTTTCAATTTATTATATGGTCCGTTACTCTGCCTTTTCAGATTTGAACGTGCAGCTGGTGGCATTAAAAGTTGCTTTAATTATCCACTGAATCATCGCGACCATCCCACTACTCTATATTTATTCCTTTACATTTTATCTTCGCTTAAATTTCTCTGTCCATTCCTTTTTCGATTTTAATACCTTGCCTTTCCATACTCACGTGCTTTCCAATCAAGCAATAAATTGTTTAAATATCCACCTTATCAACTTGACCGTTGTTATTGCATCACACCAGTATATAATTCAAATCTATCATTATTCTACCGTTTCTTCTTTAATAAATTATATGTAACAGCATATCATAAATGGACAGCTCATTCTCCACCCATTCATTTCTCCTATTCAATTAATAATGGAATATAAAGTTATATATTTGGTATATAATTCAAACAACCATTACCATTCATACCTCCTAAATTCTAGCGATTGACCCCTCTATCTCCATGGTTCCAATTTTTGTTGCTGGATTACCCATTCCTACCGTTCAACTATATTAAATATTTATAACGTGTAGTATCTGAGCCGATTTAGCTTTATTTTTTTCTTCCTCTCTTTTGCTTCTTGAAAAAAAAGAGATTTTTCACATTACAATGCTAAAACACATATGATGGAAAAATGAAAAAGGACCAGTTCTCCTTCCTATAGCTTCGTCAAGCCTCCGCCACCACAACTCGAACCACCTGTCAAGAGCCACAACCCACTCCATGCCTCTTCCCCTCGTCATCCATATTTTTATAAACGATATGTGTATCATATTGCAATATATGTTTCGTTTTTAAATGTTTATATATAGCGTGAATATGTACTTGTACTATATATAGTCTATTTTGTTTAATGGATATATTATACAAGCTATATTTTCTTTTGTCTAATGGATTTCGAAACTTATAATAAATATTATTGCATTAGTTGTTGTTTTCAACTTCCTGCAACACTTTATTTTTTTTATAAATTTTAGCGTGCTACAATTCTCTTTTCATCTATATTATTGTATTCTATTACCTAATATATACATTTTATATAGTTATATATATTATACTATAAGGTGTATATATATAAATTTTCATAACCCTTTATAATACGTAGCTATGTATATAAGATTGAACCTGTTATATATGAAAGATTTGGTTATAACAATTAAAAATATGCAAAGGAATTTATGGTGATATTTACTTATGAATAGAACAAGATACGTACCACCATCTGTATCTTCGTCTCTCTCTTCATGTTTTTTTATTATATATATATATTCTTTCTTTCTTTTTTTCCTCTTTTCACTCCTTTCATTTTATTGCTTTTAAGTAAATTGACAAACGCTTTTGAAGTATTTAAACGCAGTACACGACAAATTTAATAAGCAGTGGTGTTTTACGTCATTCATAGCCAAAAAAAATTGATAAGTTCATACATTTCTAAACTGAAAATATAAATATATGATGCGATGTAATTTGAATTTTTATACGCTGTGCCATGAGCTGATCTTAAATTTAAAAGAGGTATGATATATCAATCGCTTACAAATAAAACAAAAATAACGTCCTAAATTAACTTTTAGCAAATTGAACGTTACTGTCGTTATTAAGAAACCAACGTATTGTGTCATTTGATTATTTGGGTACTAATAATACGTTACTTTATTCATTCCATCAATTCATTTCACACCACGTTATTTTAAATAAATTGCTACTCTTCTACTGAAATTTATCCAAAAATTTAATAAAAATGACCCGACGGTGTATTAGCCTTCAGGACTAATCCCTGAATTCCAAACGTTGGATCCACTTTGCGTTCTGTTTTTTTCTCCTTAGTTTATATTTGTTTTTTGAAGTTAGTTGAAATGTAAATATTGATTTTTAAATAGTATATCTATATATAAGCTACTTTTGTTGTTCGCATATAAATGGTATTGTATGTGCATTTTTATGAAATAGCGCCCAATGTATATTATTTTATAAAAGAATTCATTTGTTATGTCAACTAAATATATGTTACATTTGGTTTATATAAATATATTATAACTGATGTTGACTTCTTTCATTATACTCTTTCTTACAACTAAAATATGTCGGTATTGTAACCTAGCACATGATTATATTAGTCTGTTTATATAAGTATTTATTTCAAATTTCATATTGTATATATGCTTGATTCTAATTTATGTGTTTTAAATAAAAAACAATGATTTTGGAAAATATAAATACATATATATTTAATTTAATTTAATATGTGTTGAATTTAGAATATGACTTTATATATGCAGTTATATATATATGAGTCCACTCATACCAATATCTTCGCCGATCCCATTCTGACTTGTTCCATCGATTCTTGTTATCAGCTTATCCGTTGAATTCGTGTCAATCTAGCTTTGTTTTGAAATTCGTGCCTGGATTCATAGCTCATTTGATCGACATATTTCCCTAACCTCGAAAGGTGAGCAATCACTCACGATTAACATTCTTTTATTTATTAAATTTGATTTCAATTGAAACGACAATTGAAATATGATGCTATAGTCATTTAAATTGTTATATATGCTATTATCTGTAATTGTTCACTTATGGGATATGACACCATATCCTATTGTTTATACTTTATTTAATTTCTGATGATACATGCCTGTTGCTATATTATTATCATATCTGTTATCACCCTACAAGTTCCCTGTTAATATAGAATTCACTATGGGTTGAAATGATATATACCCGAATGGACTTTAGAATAGGAGAATTTCGTTATGGGTTGAAATGATAGACCCAAGCGATTTTCATTTAATTGAATTTGGGATTACGGATTGAAATGATATCCACTCGTATATATTTAGTATGCGAATTAAAATGATAAATATCCGTAGCACTTGACTATATGATAGGAAAAATATACAGACACCGTTGGTACATATAAATATTTTGAAAATAATTTCTATAATTTTGGAAAGAAATATATGGTTTAATAAATTTGATTCTTAAGATATTATAAATGAAAATTGTATATATAGATTTAGTAGTAATATTTGATTTAAATTAGATTGATTTAATACATATAATATGGTTAAGTATTTACGTAAATCTATATTTCAAATAGATTCTCTTTTAATAAATTGAATAATTAAGATTGGGAGATAAATTTGGGTTTATAAAAATGGTATTTAAATAAGGATTTATTTAATTAAATTGATTTGAAATTTTTGAATGTGAAATTTAGCGGGTATGCCTGTATAACTGGATTTTTGATTTAAGTGATTTAATGAATATTTCACGTTTAAATAAATTAAAGAAAATATGGAGTAAAATGTAATTTAAGGTTACTTAAATGATATTGATTCTAATAAGGGAGTATTTCAAGACTAAATAATAGTGAGGTTAAATCGAGATCTATATGAAACTGTTATATAGAACATTTAAATATTAAAGCCTTGAACTATATTGGAATTTAAATGGTTTATGTTGAGATTCGGATCTGTATTTGAAATCAACGTAGTTGAATTTGTTATTTAGCAACTAAATTGAATTAAAATGAAAATTTAGGTTGAACTAAATTTGAATTTATTATTTAGAAAACTAAATTGAATGAAAATTTAAATGAAACGTTAAATACTTAAAGTTTTGAAATATATGGAAATATAAAGGGGTATTTGTGATTATAAATCCGAATTTGAGATCGCTAAAATTTAAGTTTAGAAATTGAGTTGAATTAAATTGATAAATTGAGATTGAATTTAATTTGAATGGGAAGGTCGGGTTGATGTTGGAACGATTTGTTAAGTTGAGGAAATTGAAAATACTTTACTGTATATATTATTTAATATATATAAATACTATTTTGGGAAATATAGAGATATTTGAAGTGAAAATGAGATTTGGTTTTGAAGTATAAATTAAGCTGAAATGACCACGGTGTTATAGTGTATATTTCTACCTTGTAGAAAGTTCCATGGACCCTTAGAAGATGGTTATCCCAAACATCCTTTAAGTTATTTGTATTTCAGTTGATATTTCACTTGAGTTGGGTTTATTGATATAAGAATGTTAATCCTGACTTGAGTGTTTTGTGTTTTGCTTTTCGCTCGGGTCAGACTGAGTGATACAGCATTTGAGACTCACCTTTGGAGTTCGGAGCTTCATTTGGAAATCCAACTATCGGTTCAGATTCCAGCCTTTCCAGTTGATTGGTTCAAGGAAGTCATCTGTTGTATTGGAGACTTCACTGCATTTGAACTATTCGGTTGTATTTTTCTAACTCTGTTGTATATAGTAGCTTCATGAACTACTATTCTTTATCTATTCCGCTGCATTATATTACTCTTTGATTGATTTATTTACTGTATATTTTAAGTTTTGCCAAATTTTAATTACAGCGTCAAAAGGGATCCTGCGTCTTACTCGGCGTTGGAGAGTTCAGCCACAACAAAAGATGAGCATCATAGGCATAGACGTCGCAGGGTTGAAGGAGAGCAAGCCGAGACATCAAAGCATCGCTTAGTAGACCAACATGGTCTGCTAAGACGGATCAGTGCCAATCCCTCCCAAGGGATCGGTACCGATCCTTCTATCAAAGGAGTTGTTCCTCAAATGCAATTGGGAAGCCGTGCTGCAGCTGGGTCTGGGGGTCTGGATGCCGAGTTCGTTTGAATGCTGACCAATTACACATCCAGAATGACAACGAGATGAATACTCATGATGCACATTAGGAGGAGGATGATAGTCCAAGGAGGCATGAGACGGCTAGTAGGCACCGACCGAAACATTCACACGAGGTGAAGCATGACCACCACTAGGCATCGTCTATTTGGACCTCGGACTTATCGACGATGGTCGGACAGCTGGTAAAGGAGAACCAAGGCTTGAAAAATGATGATCAGGGAATTTTGAGAAGTCATACCCCATTTACTGATAGCATTTTACATGCCGAGTATTCAAGAAGGTTCAATATCCCTACGATGCCCACATATGAGGGAAAAACCGACCCCAGGCAGCACATCATGAGATATGATTGGTTGATGGACTCAGTAAGAGCCAGTGATGTAACCAAGTGTAGATGTTTCCCTATAACTCTTTCTGGAATCACAATGATGTGGTTTACAAAATTGCCCCCACGATCGATCTCAAGGTTTGACGAATTGGCAACAAAGTTCATGAAACAGTTCTGGATCTACGTTACTTTCCCAAAAGACTTGATGTCACTATCCAGTGTGATTTCAGGCTCCATGGGAATCACTAAAAGACTACTTGCAAAGGTTTCATGTTGCTGCCACTGAAGTTAGTAACCCGAATGACTATGCTATACATATGGCTGTGACGAGAGTGGTTGACCCAGAATCCGATTCGGCAATTGGCTAGCTGGAAAACCGCCGGCCATGCTAGAATGCTTCTATTTAAAGGTATATTAGCTTCTGAGGAAGGAGGAGGCGAGGTCCTCCAAAAAGAGCAATGTTGTGGGGCCAAGGGTGAAGCAGTCCAAAGCAACGTCGCAATAAAGCAGTCTAATGAGAGTCCTGGGAAGATTCAAGTCAACGTTCAAAATAAGTCGAATTAACAGAAAAGAAATGGTGAAAGGAATCGAGACCGGAAGAGGAGCCTAGAAGGCCAAAGCCCAGGATTCCTATGTATGACAACTACACACCTCTTAATGCATCCCAGGAGAATATTTAACTATCCACCAGTAATACTTTCTAATATAAGAAGAAGCGTACGAAGGAGTTGATAGGGACACAAAAGCAGACTGGGAAATAATGCCGATTTCATGAATGTTTCGGGCATAACACAAACGAGTGTAGGCATCTCCAAGATGCCATTGAGAAGTTGATTTGAGAGAAGTTGTAGCAGTTTGTGAAAACTCTGTAAGACAGGGGACATCTGACCCCAATCGAGGACAAGCTCCGCATAGGGCTAAGGAGCTTGCACAGACCAAAGGAAGATTGGTAATAAACACAATAGTTGGTTGACCGCATCCTACAGATAGAAGTTGGTAGGAAATGGAGCTCTATGCTAGCGTGACGAGACATGTGGATTTTGAACATTGTTCGAATATGGAGGACGGAAATCCGACCAAGCAAAAATGTACGATGGCTGATGATATAGTGTTCAAGAGCAGGGATTCCGATAGAGTAGAAGCTCCTACGATTGACCCGATGGTCATTTCACCCATGATTGGCCTTGCTCTAGTGAGAAGGGTTTTGGTTGATCGTGGAAGTTCTGTTAACATTATCTTTAAGAAGGCTTATTATCAAATGAGGATGGAAGCTTAAGATTTGAAACCGTCTAAAGCTTGAACACACGGTTTCAATGGTGTGGTGACTAAGGCAGTTGGTTATGTGGAATTGTCGGTTGAGCTGGGGAAGGTGAACATAGGAGAGTGTGGATCCTACTGTTCATAGTTTTGGATGTTTTATCACCATACAATATTTTTCTAGACCATCCGGCCCTGGCTAAATTTCGGGCAGCTCTTGCCCCATGGTGTTTAACTTTGTAATTTCTGACCGACAATGGAGTCGGAGTGGTGCATGGTGATCAGGCGACTGGACGTGCCTATTATGTGGCTGAGTTGAGAGAAGCTCAGCACAAGGAGAAAGGAAAAGGCGTGGACAAATCCGTCCGCATCCAAGTTACTAAAGATCAACAAGTAGCGCTTAAGCTTTGGCTTTGACGCTACAGTCAGTTCCATAGAGATATAAATCCGAGGGATGACGAAGAGAAGCCCAAGTAGACCAAGGCGACGCCGCCTGAACTGATGATTGATATAACAGTCAGCCATGATGATCCTTCATGGAGCTTGAAGATAGGATCACAGTTCAGCCCCTAGATGATGAGAGAACTTGCTGATTTTCTCCGAGCAAATCTGGATGTATTTGCTTGTAATAATTCTGACATGTGTGGGATCTTGCCTACCATATACGAGCCACGCATTGAATGTTGACCCGAAGTATGTACCGGTAAAACAAAAAGGGCGAGGCACGGATCCAAAGAGATCCGTCGCCCTTAAAGAGGAGGTGGGTAAACTTAAAATCAACTGGTTAATTCACGACGCCCTCTATGCTGAATGGATATCTAATCCCATGCTGGTGAAGAAGGCGAATGGGAAGTGGACATGCATCGAATATTCAGATTTGAGCAAGGTATGCCCTAAAGATAGTTTTCCTTTTCCTAGAATTACTTAGCTGGTTGATTCAACCGTAGGGCATGAATTGTTGTCCTTTATGGATGCGTATTCGGGGTATAACCAAATCCCAAGACATGTCCAAGATCAAGAACACACCAGCTTCGTAACGATGTTGGGTTATGCTGTTACGTGGTGATGCCGTTTGGATTAAAGAATGTTGGAGCAACCTATCAACGTTTGGTTAACCGAATGTTTTAGGATTAAATTGGAGGATGATGGAAGTCCATGTGGATGATATGCTTATGAAGTCATGACGATCAAACGACCACATTCGATACTTGGTAGTGATGTTCGACATCTTTCGATTTTATAACATGAAGATCAATCCTTTGAAGTGTTCTTTCAGTGTTGCATCAGGGAAGTTCTTAGGTTTCATTGTCAATGTTTGATGAATCGAAGTTAATCTAGAAAAGATTCAGGGTATTCGAGATATGCAAGTGCCAAGAACCATTAAGCAAGTGCAAAGTTTGAATGGGAAGGTTGCTGCTTTAAGTCGATTCATCCCAGGGCAATAGACAAATGCATTCCTTTCTTTTATTTAATAAGAAAGGGAAAGTGGAACTTTGAACAGACGTAGGATTGTGAAGATGCATTTCAAGCTCTAGTAAATCATTTGGAGAGACCCTCTGTCTTGTTAAAGCCAGTTGATCATGAGGAGTTGTACATTTACTTGGCTGTATCGTCACATGCTATAAGTGCCGCCTTTATTCGCGAGGAGAACCAGATTCAGAGACCGGTGTATTACTCAATAAGAGGTTAATAGGTGCAGAGAGAAACTATCCGAAGATAGAAAAATTGGCATACTATTTTCTAATCGCGTCACAGAAACTTGGCCCATACTTCCTGGCACATCCAATCAACATTTACACCGACCAGTCGTTACAACGTCCTATAGTGACCTGAGACGTTTGGGAGGTTGCTTAAATGGAACATCGAGCTCAGCCAGTTTGACATCACGTATATTCCGCGAAGAGCTATCCAGGGTCAAGCTTTAGCGGACTTCGTAGCGGTACCGTGCAAGATGAGCTTCCAAAAAGTAGCGTAATCCCTACTGTGCGGTGGAAATTATACACTGATGGAGCATCTAATGATCATTGTTTCGGAGATGGGATTGTACTTGTAACCCTTGAAATCCGGTCAATTTTTTATGCTTTGAAGCTCGATTTTCCTACAATAAACAATGAGGCCGAGTATGAAGCGTAGATCGTTGGACTTAAACTTGCTAAGGAGATCGGAGTGAAGTCCCTTAAGATTCTTTACGACTCAAAATTAGTGGTGTATCAAGTCAGAGAAGGCTATCATGCTAAGCGACAACGAATCGCCCCATATCTTACCCGATTTTAGGAGTTATTAGCGAATATCGAATATTATGACATTTCGCATATCCCACGTAAGCAGAACGGAGAATTCGATTCATTGGAAAAGTTCGCTTGTACTATTGATGCACAACAGATGGGCTTGGTTCCAGTCGAGACTTTACATACCCCAAGCATAAATACGATGGAAGTTGATTGAGTATTGAAAACGGAGCCAAAGCGGGAATTGTGGATGACTCTATTTAAAGATTACCTGTTGCATGGAATCTTTCCTGAAAGGAGAAACAAAAAGCGACAAGTCCTTTGTAAAGCTTCACATTATGTTATGCAAGAAGGAACTATGTATAGAAAAGGGTTTTCCATTCCCTTACTTCGGTGTATCTCTCATGATGAGATAAAGCATGTTCTCAAAGAAGTTCATGAGGGAGAATGCGGCGATCACACTAGGGAGGAAACTCTGGCCAAGAAGATGCTCCGCTATAGATATTACTGGCCAATTGTAAACTGAGACGCTGCTGATTATGTGAGATGACGTGGCAAGTGCCAGATATATGCCAAATTTCCAAGAGCTCCACCAACGGAGATCACTCAAATGGTCAGTCCATGGCCATTCACTATGTGGGTTATCGACATCATCAGCTCTTTGTCAATCTCTAAGGGCAGTGCGAAGTACACTAGTGTCGCAGTTGATTACTTCACAAAATGGCCGAAAAGGAACCACTAGCCATGATCACGACCAAGAAAGTTACCAACTTTGTTGTTCGAAACATCATATGTCGCTTCAGTCTCACACGAACTATCATAATAGATAATGGGACTCGGTTCAATAGCTTTGAATTTAAAGAATTTTGTCAAAGATATCGTATTGAAAAGAGGTTTGCAACGGTCGCTCACCCACAGGCGAATGAAAAGATTAAAGCTGTAAATAAAACTATCAAGTCTATTCTAAAAAAGCGTTTGGAGAAGGCCAGGGGCAAGTGGGTGGATCAACTTCTTATGGCACTTTGGGCCTACACGACCACCCACAAGTCCACGACTGGCCATACTCCATTCGCTCTTGCTTACGAAGTTGAAGCAATTATTGCAGTAGAACTTGAAGTCCCTTCTCATCGATTGACTTACTATGATCATAGAATGAACCAAGATCTTCTCCTGCAATCTTTGGACTTTATCGATGAGAAACGCAAGGAGGCCGATTTGAAGTAGCCGCACAACGACATCTAGTCACTCGATATTACAACACAAAAGTACAATCAAGAACCTTTGAAGTTGGCGATCTCATCCTGAAACGGGTCTTTCCGATCCTGTCGCGCATGAATCCAACATGGGAAGGACCATATGTCATTCTCGAAGAAGGAACCTTCAAGCTAGCGACTGTTGATGGTGCAACATTTCTAAGAGCATGGAATTGCGAGCATTTACGATGCTATTTTACTTAGAACATTTCCTTTGTATCTCAGTACTAGTTATTTTCAACATTTGCTTTAGTATTTGATCTTGTGGATGTGTAATAAGACAAGTTAATTTATTCCTTTTCATATAATGAATTAGATCTTGAACTTCCTTTGCATAAGTGACTGTTATTGCATTTTATGCTAATTATACAATGAAACTGATTGATATCGATATGTGTGATATGTACAGATTCATGAAGTTTGAAATCGATCAACTATACCAATTTTTCATAGTATCAGAAAAGATGAGCTCCGTAAATTTGCTCGATTGACAACTCTTGTAGATGAATCAAAGGGTGATACTTGCAATAAGGAACAAAGGTCGTCGGCAATTTGGAGGTTGAAAAACTCTAAGTCCTCGGAGTGCGGACTAGCGTATAGAAAATTCGGGTGAAAAAACGACCGCATTAGGAGGCAAAACGACTGCCCCGAACGTAAAAATGACTGCCCATGAGAAAACTCTAAGTCCCTGGAGGGCTAACTGGAGTATAAATGATTCGGGTGAAAAAACGACCGCCTCGGGCGGAAAAATGACTGCCTCGATCAGAAGAACGACTATCCACGAGAAAACTCTAAGTTTATGGAGTGCAGACTAGAGTATAAGCAATTCGGGCGGAAAACAACTGCCCTGGGCGGAAAAACGACTGCCCACGAGAAAACTCTAAGTCCCCGGAGTGCGGACTGGAGTATAAACTGTTTGAGCGGAAAAACGACTGCCTTGGGTGGCAAACGGCTGCCCTGAGCGGAAAACGACTGCCCCGGGTGGAAAAATGACTACCTACGAGAAAACTCTAAGTCCCCGATGTGTGGATAGAGTATAAACAATTTGCATGGAAACAAAATTACCCACGACAAAACTCTAAGTCCCCAAAGTGCATACTGGAATGTGAAAAATTCAAGGGTGACTGATCATTTATAAGAAAATTCTAAGTCCTCGGAATGTGAACTAAAGCAAAAGCATAAGTCAAGCACGGACCGGCCGCTCGCAAAATAACTCTAAGTCCCCAAAGCGCGGACTGGATCGTAAACTCAATGGGAAGATGTACGGATTTCGATTGTTCTCTATCCTACGAATTCCAACCTGAAATTGGTTGAAGAAATTCAAATTACTCAAAGCAAGATATGGTAGCCCATTACAGTTGTGGCTTAACATTCCTTACGACTTAAGGCAAAGACTGTAGAGAGGCCTTGAGATGGAGATGGTGAATTATTAAAGGGATTTGTAATAAAAAAAATACAAGTACATGGAAAGGAAAATAATTATTCAACTATCAAAGTAATAGTTCACATGATGACTAATCAAAAGTAAAAAACTTTATTTACTAGTCACAAAATTTTGTCAAAAGTTATTCCAAAAGAAAGGGATTCATATTCGAATACCCATGACCGAGGAAAGAAATAACTACTAAAACTATGCACAACGATATTAAGTAGCGACTACTTCTTCAACCTTCTCTCCCTCTTTGACTTTTCAGGAGTAGAGTCAGCTTCTCTTCCGGGACCCTTTGCCGCCCTTGGCTGGAATGCTTAAAGAAGGAGAAGGGATTCTGGCTGGGATCGTTCTACTTGGTGGAACGATTTGCAGTAGTATAATATCAAGATCTTCAGTTTCCACCTTTACGGGTTCACCTTTCACTTTACACTTTAATCTCTCCTCCTCCTCGATCTGCTCTTTCATGCTAGTTTCGGTATTGTGCCCTGAAGCACTTGTAATCGCTACATCTTCCGATTCATCAGTATGGGGCGAGTCTCGGGCTTATCTTCATCAAGGGCACCGATTACTTGAGCATTGGGTCTTGGGATATCAACAAAGGTCAGGTTTTCGGCCGTCTTTCCCTGTTGTTCCATGACGGCACTGCTCCTTGGAGTTTGATTAGGACCCAGATAACCTGCAAAGATTTGTCAAAGCACGATTAGTTGAAAGCCATTGCATAAGAAGAACAAAAAAATTTCAAAGTCAAAGAAATTTAGTATGTTACCAGCATCCGATTGACTCTCTATAGTCAATGGAGTGCTTCCTTCAAGAATGGAAGACATCATTTATGGTCCAAAGCCAGGCCTATTCGGATCTTAGCCGAGGTTTTTCTCCATATCATGAGAAGAAGATGGTCCAGCTACTTGGATAGGAGAAGAACTTTTAGGATCAGTTCCAGTCGACTCAGTGATATCCCCTTCTTCTATAGTCGGTGCAGGAGCTTTGGAGAATTAATGTTTGGCGGTGGTTAGATCAGATGGATCGTTACCTCGAAGCACTTATCTAATAAGTTCCTCTTCATTGAATCCCACTTCTCCCAATCTTCCTTCTTTTTCTTGACGATGAGCTCCCAAGCTTCAGTGAGGGATTCAAGACAACCTTCGCCAAGAAAGGTCAAGTTGCGGCGGAGAAGGACTTACGTATTATATTCGACAATAAGTGGATCAAACAAGTCCTTGATCTCATTCATGCCGGACTCAGTGGAAGCTTCTACCCAGGAGTTAGCTCTTCGAGCACTTCATTTCTTCCCTCATCGCGGGCCTCTTCCTTTAAAGCTTCGAACTTGGAAAATTATTCGTCGAGCTCGCATGACCATCTTAAACTAGATGACCCAGAATGTTGGTCATGAGGCATGGCAACATGGGAGCCACGATGAAGACCTCACTCCACTGTGAGTGGGAAGGTTAGTGCGATCATCATAACGAGAAGCATGTGATTGGGACTTCCAATTTGGACGAGGAAGAATATTTCCTTGAATAGTAATTTTTATCTTGCCCATCATCTTTTTCTCTACGTCTCCTGGATTCGAAATCTCGACTCGAGTAATAATAAGTAGAAGAACCCCAAAGACGGTCGAAGGCATAGGATTGTGACATTACACCTGTAAACAACCAAATAAGAGCATATCATGAGTTGTTGCATGAATAATTAATAATAAGTGTATGGTGAAGTGCAAGTGTATGTGTGTGTCCTAGTGCTCCCTCTGATGGGCCGGTAATGGTGGCTTTAGTCATCGGAGTATTCTCCCCTCTTTTGGAAGGTTGGGCACCTTCATCGCTTCTGGTGGGGGAGTTGAGCCCTTCGATATTGATGTTAGGAAAGTCGTAGATCATTATATCACCTAGGATTGGAAGGTCAGAGAATCCCTTCAATGGGCTTTCCATGTGTTGAAAGGATGACTCCTTTTTAATGACGAACTCCAGATTTTCCCCGACCTTACTTTTGCGTAGTCGGTACACCAACTTTTTCTTCCTCTTTGGGGGTGATTGTATTTGACCGACCTACGGCGGTTCAACCACCAACGCCTTTCTAAGGCATGCATCTTCATTTCTCGGCCTAACAGCTTGAGATTCTTTGATCTCCCCCTCTTCGGTGACTTGCCGAGCTCCCTCGGCAGGGGGCATAGCAAGGTCATTTGCTTCTACTCTTCATGCAGCTACAATTTTTCGGACTGTTTTTCTCCCGAAGAGTCCAATTTTGCGGTCGTCTTCCAGCAAATTGTATAGTGAAAGTAGCTCATCAGTAATAAGAATTTTAATATCCCGATCCTCAACAGAATTGGCACAAATGGTGTAGACGGTCGTGGAATACTCGACGCTTTCAGGTCAAGGACGAACACCTGAAAGAAGTTGAGATGTTAGTATATTCAAAGGAGAAGTTATGACATGAGTCATCGAACTTAAGATGAAAGCAGAAGTAACACTTACGTCCTTCTAACCATCTCTTTGCAAAGCCTGGAGGATATCATACGTAAAACCACTAGTGCTTAAATAAGGAAAGCTTGTTTCATGCACCCGTCAAGATTTTATAGTTAGGCGAGGGTTCAAGAAAGACATATGAGGGACTACCTGACCATCTTTTGAAGTTGTAGATATATCTGATATCTTCGGGGGTCGGCGGACGGAACAAAACATTCATAAATAGAAGGAAAGTTTCATGGATGAAAGCATGGCTGTTGGGGTGCAACTAGGTAGGAAGATCCCCAAATACCTTAGCATTTCTTAGACGAAGGATTTGAAGGGTGGCACACATCCAGCCCAGCACATAAACTTATTGCAAGCAGTATATCCGGCTGGGGGCAAGTGAGGTATGTCTTGCCTTGTTGGAACTAAAATATCTTCAAATGGGATTTTGTGTATGGAGCACAATCGACGAAGGTCGGCTTCACCAATTCTAGAAGCTTGTTAGTCGATAGGGTTATCTAGAATGATGGCACCGTCGACGGAGTTAGGAGCCGGACTGATGGCTTCCATAGGTAGGACCGGAATATCGGAATAGTGATTCATTTGTAGGTCAAACACCTCTGCTTGTTCTGTATGGTGGTTCGAAGAAGGTTTTTCAGATATGGTGGTGGAACTTGATATTGCCTCAGAAATGATGCATCTTGCGGCTGATTCAGAATACATTTTGACTGAGCGCTTCATGCAACTTGAGATCTATGTCAACTATACTCAGTAGACAATCGACACTAGAAATAATAACTTGTTCCCCCATATCGTGTGTGAACTAGTGCAATGTAGTGCATGGTGAAACAAGTGTAAACAATTTGGAATCAGAAAATTAAGAATAAAATGACAAGACTTAGAGTTTCATCCAAAGAGACCTTCATTGCTGACCGTCTCAAACCGATAAGAAAATTAATCGACAATTAGAGCTTTAGGATCGATTATCGACATATTAACCTATCAAGTTTATTAATCAATTTTTTTATCCAGTTCATTATTTAGTCCATGTCAAGAAGTCCAGAAGTACGTTCACTTAAGCTTAAGTTCGAAGCTCTGAATATGCAAGTCATGTTGTCCGAAGTCATCATGTATTCAGGCGACATAGTATGAGGTTAAGTGTTGAAGGACTTGAATTAAACTCGCCTTCCATTGCCAATAGCGATCCCTACACCTCTATACTGATCCCTACACCTCAACCTCTATACTGATCCCAACGCTAAAGGTTGCTAATACCGACCCCTTGAACAACTAACTCCTACCGACCCCTTCTTTCGAACATGTCCTAACGATTCCTTATCCAATGTAGCCTCCTTGCCAATCCCTCACTTTACCTACCCAAAAACTCTTCAATCCAATACCGACCCCTATTACACTATCTCCTTTCCCATCATAAATCCTTGACTTTCCTCCAACCATTCAGGAACACCACCGAAGCCTCTTTATTCTTCCTCCTTTTCCTTATCCTTCATCTCCTCCTTCCCTCTCTCCCGACTTAATAGAACCCATCAAATTATTCACCTATATATCACTCGAACACACGCAAGCTCGAGATTCACGACCCGATAACACGAATAAAGAGAAATTTGTACCTATGTTTGTATATCGAGTCAAAAGGGGGAGCGAGCATCCATGCTTTGGGAAAAGAGATCGAGGAAACATAACTGCGTAGAAATGGTTTGAGTTTGAGTTTGAGTTTGAGTTTGAAACTTATAGTTGAAGGAGTTATGCTTGTTAAGAGGGATTTGCGATGCTGTGGTTCGGTGGGGAGGAAGCAAGATAAGTATGTAAAGGGAAAATAAGAGGTTAAGTGAAGGGAAGGAGGTGAGAGAACCCTGCTTATACACATGTGTGTGTGGAAGGAAGTGGAACCGGTCATCTCGAGTGATTTAGTATGAGATTGCAAAGGGATCGATATCAAAACTTGCCGAACCCTATCCACATGAACTCAGCAAGGGATCGGTATGCCGAATGCCGACCCCATAAAAAAATAAAAAACAAAAAACAAAAAACAAAAATAAAGAAAGAAATGGGAGAAAAGGAATGGTGGGCAACTGAAAAATATTAGGCGTACAGTATCATGAGGGTTCGACTGCAATTACGAGCATACATGATATTATAAAAACTGGAAGCAACCTACGAATGTTTGAATACATCCGGAGCCAGCAACAGAAACGTGTCTTTGGGTATGCACGGGAATGCTTTGAAAGTTTGACTTCTTGGAATCAATTGAAATCGCGATCAAGCTTGAAAACCCCCAAGTTTTAGGTCCGATCAGATAAGAGAAAACATATAAATCCCACATAACCAAATTTGTACATGTCAACGGAATACGACATCATACTTGCATTATTAAAGATCGATAAAGGAACAGAAATCGACCAGGAAGTTGGATGGATTCTTTTCGGCAACTCAGACCTTTTTCGATTCAAAGCACGTTATGTTACTCACAAGACGTACTTTGAAGGGGCAAGTGTTACCCAATACCTGACCCGACTATAATGGGTTGATCACAAAAGATAGGTTCAACTGTTTATAAGAAGAATGACCATGAGGCAATGGCTACAAGACCGAGGTATAGAGTCGGACAATTGTACGAAGCTCGGATTAAACATAGTTGATTGATAGACAACGCGAGATGTTGGAACTATGGAGATCAGTTTGAATGGAATAAGGGTTGGCATGGTCATTTGTCAACTTGGATGGGATAGCTAAGAGATCGGTGTTGCAAACTAAGATTGTAATGGGTTGGTCTTTGTGGTTATTCAAGGGGTCGGCATACATTCGAGGAGTTAAGGGGTCAGCATGGTTACTTGGCTAGATAGTCGAATTTGATGGAAATGTGGAGGGATCGGTATAAGGTATGGTACCTAGTTCAACGTGGCTCAATGACACTAGATGTATTGGTATAGTATAGTGGATCGATGGAGAATCGACATGGCAAGCCGAGTGGACAGCGAACGTACATGAGTGTGTGAAGGGATCGATATGTATTGAGAAGCAATACGGATCGGTAAATATCTCATAGACATTACTGATCAGCAGAATGTGCAATGAACGAAGGGATCGACTTTGCTCATGATGGATGGATCAGCATATGTTAATACAACAATAGGGTTCAACGTGTCAATACATGAAGAGATCGGTATCCTTCAGACTAATATGATAAAACGAAAGCTCCACACATCCAAACACCCTGATATTTGGAACACCATCATATTAGAGCATAAGGAAGCTATCATAGGGGTCGTTGCCTCAAACTCAATACATGAAGGGATCTGTACCGATCTCTACCCATTGAGATTTGGGCTAGCCCTCCCAATGGTAGGCCCATGTGGTTGAGAAGGTGTTGTTGCTGAAGTTCTGGTCAGGTTGAGGGCTGCCTTCATCTATAAATACAGACATAGTGGGCCATTCTGGGAACTTTTAGGCTGTTGGTTGGATAACACCATCAACTTTCTCCATTACTTTCTTATCTCTTACTGTTTCTTATTGTTTCTAATTGTAATCAAGTAAATTGAAAATTAATAAAGAGAATATTCAATGTGGACAAAGGTAATCAACGCCGAACCACTACAATTCTTGTTATTTTTGATTTCTGGTGTGTTTTTCTTGCTATTTTTTCATATTCCTTTATTTTCATTTAATCTCTTTATTTATTTCATTACTTAAATCTATTCTTGGGTGTTTGTGGTCGGTTTGGTTGTAAACACTTGTATTCTGACATTGTTATAAATTTGAAATAAATGAGTATATTTTACTACTATATTTTGTTCCATTCATTGTGAGTTCTGAAAGTTTTGTTATGGCTCTGTAATGTTATTTATTTTTACTGGCAACAGCTTACCGTAGATGGAACTAAGTTTCGATGGGCCTTTTCTAGGTCAAAATTTAGGCCTGTTCTGGGGTGGGTTGTTGCAGGATTGGCAGTAACCATCCTAGCGGCCTGATTGCAGGATCGCTCCCCAAATTCGTGACACACCATTTTGATGTATTCGGCTAAGAGCCACTGCCCATGTATCATACATACTAGCAGTCTGTTACCATTAAGGGAACTTATAGGGTCATGACCATCGCATATCATAGTCTTGCACTTGATGAATATTGGGCCATAATGGCCGTCAAAGTAGCTAAAACCATAAGAGTAGCGCTAAGAGCTTGTGAGGAAGGTTCTTGGAGCAAGTTGAGAGCTTTCCATCTCCCATTTGATTAATGTTGATGAGATGCAATAGACACGTACCTATTCACCTATATGTGATCATGGTGTTTGTGGCTAAGAGATTATTAGATCATTTATTGAGACTGATGCTGGAATAATTATTTATGATGCTGAAAGCACATACGATTGAGAGTCCAAATGACTATCCATGATACTAAGAGTTGAGTGGGTTAGTAGCGGTTTGAGAGAACGTATGATTATTTCATTTGCTGAGAGCCAAGTCGATTACTATGAGGTTGAAAGTCTAAATGATTATTATATGATTCTCGATCTCTTGGATTATTCATGAGACCGTGTATCCATGAAGTTGTCAACCATGTACACATCAAGTGTACCACTATGGAGGATAGTTAAAGATGCCTAGCTCATGGAATTAGACCCTATACCTATCTTTTATATGGTTATCTAAGAGATGATCTTAGCTATTGAGGGTTTTCCATATTTATATTTCATGTATGTTTGCTTTGGATGATTGTTTGGTGATTTCATATACGTTGAGTATGACGGACCCCGGGTATGTCAACTTTACGATTATTTGAGAGATAATCTCAGGCATCTCTGAGAGCATGTCATATGATGTTGATTGACATTACATAGAGATAGGTGACCTTTTATGTGCATGGGTTTGGGATATGTTGACACTTGAGATATGCACGTGCCACTTGTGTTACACTTGCTTATATCATGTCAGCTGTTATTTTATATTTCAATCTACTTCTAGATATAGTCTGACCATTTTGTTATTCATATATCACTCAAGGTCAGTCCGAGATATTACAGGATCAGGAATGAGGTGACTAGCTTTTGACTATTTTATAGAGGAGGATAGTTATATATTATAAAGTTGAGTATCATTTTGTATGTTTGTAGCTTGTGTTGTTGAGATGTATATATATTGATCATGCTGTGTATATTTTTAATGATAGTGGGCATCTAACTATTTTCGTAAACCCACTGACTTGTGTATGTTTTATATTATATGTTATCGCTGCGTTGACGACTCTGTGTTCTCTATGATCTATTTTATATTATGTATTATTTTATCCTGGAAACGCATGTGTTTATTGCTTTGTGTCGGTACTAGTTACGTATTGGTGAATTTTTATTAGATTTTGAATACGTACCATTATTAGCCAAGAGAATATCATGTATGGCGGCCCAATATCACCTCATTTTCCACATTATCAATAGTATTTACTAGCAATACTCTTTAGTAGTATAGGTATTAAGGTGGGATGTGACAATTGGTATTGGAGCTGGTTGTTTTATGCCACATGATAGGGGGTTCTCACATTGTGATTGGTAGTGAAGCTTTGACTCTTGCCCCCATACATACTAGTTAGAGTTTGTTGTGACAATCAAGAGGCTGGCCATAAAACCAATGTGTCTGAGGTTCCCATGATGGCCACAGTGAGATATACATTACAATTGGTATCAGAGCCGGTTGCTGTATGTAGCGTGATAGAGGATTCGCGCATTGTGATCAGTAGTAAAGGTTTCAATCTTACCCTTAAACATCCAAGTTAGGGTTTTTTGGGGAAGTTGAGAGGATGGTGTAAAACTAATGTGTCCGAGGTACTTGGGATTGTCATAGTGAGATATGCATTACAGTTGATATCAGAGTTGGTTGCCGCATGATCCGTGCTAGGGGGTTATCACATTGTGATCGATGGTGAAGCTTTGACCTTTACCCTACATGTCCTAGTTAGGGTTGGTTGGGATATTCGAGAGGCTGGCCGTAGAACCAGTGTGTCTATTGCACTCGTGATGGCCACAGTGAGATGGATATTACAGTTGGTATTAGAGCCGGTTGTTGTATGCAGTTTGATAGGTGGTTCTCACATTGTGATCAATGGTGAAGCTTTGACTCTTACCCTTGCACGTCCCAATTAGGATTGGTTGTGATAATCAAGAGACTGGCCATGAAACCAGTGTGCCTTATGTACTCGTGATAGCCACAGCAAGGCAGACATTACAGTTGATATTGGAGATGGTTGCTGTATGCAGCATGATAAGAGGTTATTGTATTATGGTTAATAGTAAAGCTCTAACTCTCACCCATGCACGTTCTAGTTAGGGTTGGTTGTGATAGTTGGGAGGTTGGTCATAAAGCCAGTGTGTCCGAGGTACGCATGACCATGATAGCTATAGTGAGAAAAACATTACAGTTAGTATTAGAGCTAGTTGTTGTGCCCAGTGGGATAGGGGGTTTTCACATTGTGATCAGTGGTGAAGCTTTGACTCTTTCCCTTACGCATCCCATTTGGGGTTCGTTGTAATAGTTGGGTGGCTAGCTGTAAAATCAGTGTGTCCGAGGTACCCATGATAGCCACAACGAGACAAATATTACAATCTCCCTTGGCTAGGAGATCCTCGGAAGGAAAACTGAAACCCAAAGATACTCCTTAAGATGATTGTCAATTGAAATGTCAATGTCGCCTAGTGAGTCGAAGATGTATTAAGAGGATCCTAAACGAGGAGTTATCTCGGTAGTTGGCATTATACTTGGATTAGAAGGTTGTTATAAAGGTTTGAAAAATATTCTTTTATGACGTGATAAGGCAAGAATTTCTTTGCCTTTGGGGTATGTTTCCCCATATGACTCATCTTCTCTATGGTTGGCATCCTCATTGTCGTCATCTTCTTCATCATCCTCCTCTTCGTTGTCTCCTTCTTCTTCTTGAATTCCTTCCATCCTTTCTATTTCTTCTACTCTCTTTATGTACCTCCTTGGTGATTTCCCTTCCACTGCTCTAACCGCGCCTTCATCGGTGTTTGCCTTGCTTGAGGGACCTCCAATTCCCCATTTTATCATTATTGGAGTCGTGAGTGGGGGTAAGAACTTAAGCAATAGTTCTGGTTCTTTTTGGTAGAGATTCAATTGGAAGATGAATCGCTAGGGATGCAGAAGGCTGCATTGGCACATATTTTTGTTTATTAAAAGGTAAGAAGTGGTGCAATGGAAGACGTTGACTCTTTTAAGAAGCTTTAAGGTTTCGGAGTGCACAACGCTGCCATCTTTATGAGGAATATCTATGCAAAGATCGGATAAGAAGTTAGATGCTTGATCGATAAGAATCCAAGTATGGAAAAGGGTAAGGAAGAAGCCTTATGTCCAGACAACTAGAGTTGATTGAACCTAAAGTGGCAGCGGACGATGAAGAATTCATTCTTAAAATAGGAACGTTTGTTGTGAAGTGCCTCAATGATTTTGTAGCGGCATCGGGCTTTAATAATAAATAAGGAAGGCGACTCCGCTCATTTCATGAGCTTAGAAGATATGTTAACTCCTTGAAGGACGATCAAGATGATGTATAAGTAAAAATGTATATGTTTACTTCATACTTGATATTCTTCTATTAAAATAAATGAAATATTAGGATATTTTTACTTGTTTTGACCAAAATATAAAAGTGATTTCAAATCATCATTCACTCGTCTACATTAGGGAAAAACTATAATTTTGTGCATGCATTAATTTTGAGAAAATTTATTTGCACATTTAATTTTATTTTGTAAAATACCGAGTGCAAATTAGAAGAAGCTTCATGGACTAATGCATTCATACATTTTGGAATCCAAATAAAGAAGAAAAGAAAGAAATAATTCTTCATGAAGGAGCCCACTTATCCACTTGCTAATGGATCACAATTAAAATGAAAAATATATGCTAGTAGGAATTAATTAATCATTATTGATGGCTTGGAGGCCACACAAAGTAAATTGTAGTTTTGGTAGCACTCTAAAAGATATTAGGGTTTTAGACTCTCTTATGTTTAATGTAATAGAGATATGTAGTTGGAAAAAAAATAGAAATAAAGGCTCTCTTTAATGGATTCGTAGACTTTTCTATTATGCAATTTTATTTCATTCTTTCCTTTTGCGTTATTTTATTTCATGTATCTCCTTTTATTTCATGAAAATAGATTAGATCTCTTTTATGCAAATTAATGTAAATTTATTTTATGCAATTAAGTAGAGCTTTTTCTTTTTAATTTGCATTTCCTTTCTTTTTATTAATGTTGAAATCCACTTTTGCTGAAATGAATTCAAGGATGAAAGGTCAAACCCCTTCAATTTAAGGGAAATAAAGCTCTCATGAATCATGTAAATTCAACATAATGGTTTTATTTACTATCTCTTGTTTTTGTGCTTAATGTAAATGTAGATATATATTGAAGTTTGATGTTTATAAATGAATTTGATAACCTATGTTATTAACCACAAATAGGCTATACTTAATCAAAAATAGTTTCGAGTTACATCTTCATCTAATTATTTGATTTTGATAATGCAGTTAAAGGAAAAATTAAAATTTGATATGTTACTTGATCTAAGATAGTAAATAGATCATGCTTAAAATATATTTTATTTCTAGCATCATAATCATTTTCATGAAATTTAATAAGTTGGGTTTGGTTGATGTATTAAAATTCGATGGTTTATGTTGTTTTATTTAATTTTACAAATATTCCATATTTCAAATAAATGAATCAACTAATTCTCCTTGTGTTAAAAAGAAAGATTATAAATTTATCATGTGTTGATTTACATGAATGTGAGAGCGTATTTATCTCTAAATTGTATTTTAATCTCATTACTTTAATTCTAGCGTTGCTCTAGTTTTTCTACAATTTTTAGCTAAAACATTTTCAAAATTATTTGAGATAATTTAATCGAGTAAGTTGAATTTTTTTGTTTTCCTTATGGCTTTATCCGTACTTGCATACGTACTATAATTGTATGCCGTGCACTTGCGGTAATTATTACAATAAAAATTTGGTGGTTTTCTAGTCGATAGAAATCTAATTTCGAATAAAGTTATTATAGCCGTTGCCGGGGAAAACAATTTAATGTTATTCTTTGAATTATTTGTACATTTGTTTTACTTTATTTATGTTATTAAAAAACCCCGCATTACATTTTCTTAGTTGTTACATTTTCTGTTTTATGTTGTTCACTTATTTTTTTACACAAATTTCACTTGTTGTTCCTCATGATTTTCATTTTGCTACTTGTTGTACCTCACTGGTTTTAATGTTCAATGTTTTCATTTTGCTTCTGTTACATTGCTTCTGATGCACTACATTGCATTAAATAAAAACTTGCATAGCATTTTACATTTCTATTTTCATTTTTACACCTTTGTTTCTTGTGTACACAACATCTCTATTTTCATTGCTGTGTACATTTCTATTGTGTATTTTATGTTAAAAACAGCAACAAGCAGCCTTCAGCTTCACTCACTCCCGACCGCACAAACTCATTACAACATATCCCACTTCCTCGCATATTTCCTCCTCACTACAATCCATAATCGCCACAACACCTGAACTATATCAAACTTCCTTACCCACAATCTCCCTACGGTGAACACTCCGCCACTCCACCACCGCAAATGTTCCTCTACCAAAACCTTCCAACAATCCAAAAATGAAATCACAACATGCAGCTCTTCCATCATTACAACATCACAACCACCCAAACCCAAATCCTTCAAGCCAGCAATTGTCGACGACTTCTCCAACACAAACCAAAACTACTAGACTCAAACCCATCACCCCTCAGCAAACTGCAAACTCCCCCTAATCTGCGACCCATCTACGCCCACAAGTTCAGCCAAATCAGAACAATCGCAATCAGATACCCCGCTTTGGTTTGGGGTGGCGGTTGAGAATTTTTATCTATTCATTTTCGATTTGTGAATTTCTATTTTGAGTGCACTGCCAGGTTGTGTGTATTGTTAAAGTTGCATGAGTGTTTACATTTCTCCTTTTTTTTGGGCTGAGAACGAGTGTTTGTTGGCTTTTGCTATTTGGGCTATTTGCAGGGGAATTTTTATTTTTTTAAGTTTTATTTTATTTTGTTAACTTTAATTCTTTCTACAAATTCAAAAGAAAAACTTTTTTCTAAAAGAAAAACTTTTTTTCATAATTTGAGTTGAGTTATTCTTCTTTAAAATTTGTTCGAGTGTTGTGAGTTGCTTTTCATCTTCTTCGTAATTTCAGTTTTTGTTGTTTAAACTTTCGTTCTTCTCATCTTTACACTACTAGAACTACAGTGTATTCCAACGTCCAATTTCCAACAGCTTTTCTAATGGCTTCCAATGGCGCGTTGGATTTTGTCGTAACCGTCTGAAACCGTTGAAAACCGTTAGAAATTAGCCGTTGAAAAATTTCCTATATATTTTCCAAAGAACCAACCTACAGCTCATTATCTTCTTCCCAACCACATTTTTTACCCAATTCCCCCCATTCCACCACCTCCTACCTGCTACCGTCGCCCTAAACACCATCCCAACCACCTCCGACGCCATCTAGAAGCTGCTCCAGCACATCTCCACCCTTCTAGCTCTTCAAATTGGTAATTTTTCTAAACCTAATATTTAGGTTTTTTTTATTTAGGGTTTAATTTGAATTTTGATTGATTCCTACTTGTTAGTGTATGCATATTACATCATGTTATCACCTAATTGCAACTATTATACCGTAATGAACAAGTTATTACCAATTGAAAATTTTGTAATTTAGGATATTGCATTAGTTTATGTTAATTTGGTTAGTATATCAAACGTATGTGTGTGATAGAGTTTATTACATTTGTAAGCCGTTAGAACGGATATTGCATTTATGCGAACATGAGTTTTGTATTTATGCAAACACACAAATTGATTTAGTGTATAAATGAATTTGTAACAAATGAATTTTGTGTACAAATTTTGTGTATAAATAAATTTAGTACTTATGTAATAAAACGGTAAAATATAAACCAATATTAATTAAACGAGTTATATATTTAAATTTAATATAAACAAATATTTAAATCCTTAGATATTATTTGGCCCCGTCTGACAAGTGTTGTATATGATCGTTTTAGGAATTTTCGTTTTTTCCACAAAACGGACAACTCTATTCATCTGATACATCATTTGTCGGATTTGTCCCTGTATTGGACAAGTTACAAAGACTATAAAGTAATTATATTTCGTCAATCATATCACTTTAAACGGTTCACAAAATTTCGACGGCATTTCCTTTACGTTCCTTGTGTACACGCATTTGTGTACGATACAAGGAACACGGGGGAAATGCTGCCGAAATTTTGTGAAATCGTTTAAAATGATATGAATTACGGAATATAATTACTATTGTGTTTGTAATGGGAAGTAGGATGACCGACCATCAAAGAAGACACATAAGTGGCAATGAATCAATAGTTGGTTATTTAAAATGAAGTTTGCAGAAAAAATATATAATTTAGTACATGTTTGCTAAATCAGTAAATAAAATTTAAACAAAATATAAAATGAACGATTTATAATTTATTTACTTTATCATAGGTTTTCAATTAGGAAAAATGGTCAATTACTTCAATGATCGGAGCTGGATGTATCAAAGAAGGGAAATTAATGGCGCAATAAGTGAACATTTTCTAAAAGGGGTACAAGTGTTCATCGAATTTGCTATAAGTAATATTGCAAACGATGAAGAAATTCATTGGCCATGTAGTAGATGCAAATTGTTGAACTATTTAGTACCGAATATAGTTATGGTTCATTTGCGCCAATATGATTTCGTACCCAATTATTTTCTATGGGATCGTCATAGAGAAATTGTAGCCCCTGACAATCAAGAACAGTCGATGGAGGTCATTAGTGATGAAGTTAGTACGAATCTCATAGAACATATGGTCGAAGGTGTAACACGATCAATGTTCCCTAGAGTTGAAATTGATAACCATGATGTTAACATCGAAGAGGAACCAAATGTTGGAGCTAAAAATATATATGATTTATTGGATCATGCTAAAAAACTCCTTTAGAATGGATGTTTAAGTGGCTCTCAATTATCGGTAACTGCAGAATACATTGCAATGAAATCAAAATGCAATCTTACAGAAGCTAGATTTACGGCTGTTGTTCAAGCTGCTAAACGTCATATGCCACCCGATAATTTAATGTGCGAAAATTGTTATGAAGTGAAAAAACTTATGTCATCTTTCGGTTTGCGATATCAAAAATTAGATACATGTTTAAAGGGTTGCATGTTGTATTGGAAAGAAGACATCAATCTTAGAAATTGTAAAATATGTAATCAAGAAAGATACAAATCGAGGAAAAAGAAGGGAAAAGAAGTTCCGTACAAGCGTATGCATTATTTACCCATCACCCCTAGACTTCAACAGTTATATGCATCATCTGTAACAGCGCATCATATGAGATGACACAGTGTGAGAACACCCCAAGAAGGTACGTTGACACACCCATCCGATGGAGAAACATGGAAATATTTTGACAAGAAATATCCCGATTTCGCAGCGGAGAGCCGCAACATTAGACTTGGTTTATGTACATACGGCTTCTCACCGTTTTCTTAGTTTGGTTCTAAATATTCATTTTGGCCTATAATAATCACACCTTACAATCTACCCCCGTGGATGTGTATGAAAACTCCATATATGTTTCTCACAATTGTCGTCCCTGACCCTTATGATCCGACACAGGGCATTGATGTTTACTTACAACCGTTAATCGAAAAGTTGAAAATATTATGGTATGAAGGAGTTGAAACATACGACATATCAAAAAAGAAATTTTTTCGGATGTTTGCTTCTCTGTTATGGACTCTTAGCGATTTTCCAGCATATGCAATGCTTTCGGGTTGGAGTACGGTCGGTCGTTTTGCTTGTCCTTATTGCATGGAAGAAACACGAGCATTTTCCTTAGCGCATGGGAAGAAAATTTCATGATTTGATTGTCATCGATGTTTTCTTCATTTTAATCACCCTTTTAGAAGAGACAAAAAAGCTTCATAGTAATAGGCATGAGACTCTATGACCACCAACGGTTTGGTCAAGCGAGGATATATATGAACTTGTAAAAGATTATCCAAAGATACACGAGACCGGACAACAAATTGAAATCCAAGGTAAATAGACGTTTCATAATTGATGCAAACAAAGTATATTCTGGGAATTGCATTATTAGAAAATCTCTTAATCCGTCATAACATTGACATGATGCATAATGAAAAAAACGTATTTGATAATCTGTTTTATACAGTTTTGAATGTGAAGGACAAGACTAAGGACGATTTGAAAACTAAGGGCAATCGTCCTAAGCTTCATATGAAGTCCAATGACAGTAAAAAACCCAAGGCATGCTACGAACTAGACATCAACCAAGTTAAAGTACTGTTAAAATGGGTGGAAGGATTACGATTTCTCGTTGGAATTTCCTCTAATCTTCGTTGATGTGTCGACTATAAAATGGAAGACTGGGTGGAATGAAAAGCCATGATTGTCATGTAATGATGGAAAATTTGTTACCCGTCGCTTTCAAAGAATTGTTACCTGTAAAAGTTTGGACGGTAATAACAGAACTTAGTTTATTTTATAAGGAGCTTTGTTCAACTACGTTAAAAGTTGACCATCTACTTAAACTTGAAGAAGAAATTCCTATACTGCTCTGCAAACTAGAGAAAATATTTCCTCCGGGTTTCTTTAATGTTGGTTGCGAATATTTGTTGTGCTGAGAGACAGAGATTTTAGAATTAAGAAGGTTTCATGATTTTCATTGTTTATTGAGTGTAGACATGAAGAAAAGAAATGCAGCCGAGTGAAGATGTCAGAAATGATGCATGGGTTCACACATACCAAGGCAACCCAACCCATCATTTTTTTTTTCAAAAACAAGATCCCACAATTTAAAGCCAAGATCAGGGGAAGAAACATGGGGATATGGAGTAGGGGAGGCAAACGTACTAGTGCAGTAATATGGACAGAGATGGGGTAGAGGTTGCTCTGTGAATATATTTAACTAGAAATGTATGTGTTTTATTGTGCACCTGGGCATCCGCTACGCAGCATTACATCCAAATATGATTCATGAATGAACGAAAGAAAGCAAAATATCATCGTGCACAATAATGTAACACAATCACAAAATAACAATAAAACACACTTGATGTTAAATTCTATTAATTTTCGAAAACTCCAACGTTCAACGTAAAATACGTCAAACGATAATTCAAATATTTTTCAAATTAAAAAGTATTGAAAAATTCTATAAATTCTATAAAAAAATAAACCATCCAAAATCAAACAATAATTTGAAACATAGATTTTATTATAAAAAGCCAAACTGAATATTTAAAACAATTAAATGTTCCATAAATCAAAGCGATAAAATTCTAGGTCGTTACCATCTATCTCTATAGAATTTAATCCAAATTATGCAGGCCGCTCCTCCCAAAACCTTGATGGAGAAGTTTTTGGGTATCCAAGCTTTCATCGGTTACATTGATGACTCGTCTTTGCCAATCAGGAGCAAATCATCGATATAAATGACAATAAACACTGTATCACTTCCCAATCCTTTAGGTATGCATATGCTTCCTCTATGTTCTGATAAAAACTAAACCATTTGATTGCTTTATCAAAATACCTATTCCAACCCATTCAATATTTTTTATGACCATATATTAATCATAACAACTTATTGAAAACGGGCTAGTTGAAAGAAGGAGAAAATTTATAGTTTTCGAAAAATTTACTATTTTAGATTTATTGGGCCTATGAATTCTAAATGATTATTAGACCTAATCTAATGAAGTTTTAAATAAAATTATTTTTTTGAGAAAAATGTGCAATCCTCTAAAATAGAGGAGAGCATATATGTAAATATGCCTGGCATGTAGCAAATCTAAGTACAAGTATCCAAGAAAAATCTTAGGTACCCCTATAATGAGCTCCGGCATGGCTACTTCCCATTACACCCCAATACCGAGCTCCGGCAAAGCCACCGCTCGATATTAAGATGTTAGAAGTACCTGAAAAACTATAAAATATCACATGGTCAATGAAACTGAAGTCAGTTCCATCTAAGAAGGAAAGTCCATGCCGCTGACTCGGAAGGAATGGAGATGCGAATGATCTAAAGTGGAACTACAAATGATCCTGAATGGAAAACTCCACTCTGAAGACTGGATAAAACTGGAAGTAGCGCCTAGCTGAGAAGAGAATCCACCTGAAAATAGAACGCCATAATGAAGAAGAATATGTACTGAGAAGAACCCCTCATTGTAACATCCCGGAAATTTTGAATTTAAAAATTCGGTAATTTATTGGAACTTTTAAATGTAAATTCGAGAAATTCAAAAGAAATAAAATATTGAAATAAAATTACATAGTTATTTAATGTTAATAACTAAAACAACTTTTCCTTTTAACAAAGTAAAACAAGAAATTGTGATAGATGAGATTTTAATAGAAATAAAATTGTTAAAGTAAGTTATGATGAAATTATAAAATTTAAATCACATAATTATAATCTAACATCTAAACAAATAATTAAACAAGATAACAAAACAGTAAGAAGAAATATAAAACTGAAAAAGGAAAACAGGACATAGGCAAAGAAAAGAAAAAATCTACAAAATAAACAAAGTAGTACTTACACAACTATAAAGTAAGGTGGCTGTAACATACAAAGGAAACCAAGGAAATGCAAGAGAGTAAAGCATTCAAATAAGATAGTACTTATAAAAAATCAAACAGCATGAACATTACATGCTTCCATTAAATGCTTGCATTTAATGCCTATCCTCTCAGCACTACTTGATACCATCTCAGCCGAAAACAAGCATTGCTTAGTCAACAAAAGGAATAAACCCATACCTGATCACACATAACATATTTGAATAACACTGTTTTCTTCTATCTATATATGTATGCAAGTCACCCTATTTTGGTTTGTCTAGAAAATCTTAGCAAAGCCTGAAAACAAACAAAAGCAAGAATTTATTTTGTAAATTCAAAGCTCAGTTATACAACCAAACAAAAGATCAGAAAAGGAAATAAAAAGAGAAAAGAAAAAAAAACTAAGTACACTAATATTATCAGCAAGTAAGGAGGTCAGGGGTATTATCATCTCCTAAGCAAAACAAAGACAGAGATCAAACTGCAGGCCTTCAAAAGAAAGAAAAAAAAGAAAGTGTTCTCTGTTTTAAACATTTGCCAGGTGAGTAAACATGATTTGTAAAGGATATTAAGTTTATTTAAAACAGTTTAAACTTCCATTATAACTGCTTTGTTCATATTACAGTATGATGCTCTGTGTTCTCTGTAAACATTCATGCAGGGATTACATGTGTTTTTAAAACTGAAGTCTATTTGTTTTAATCACTAACAAGCTATGATTTTTCACATAATCAAGTTGGTTAAACCATGAAACAAGATTTTGCAAGTTTATTCAAATATACAGTGGATTATCACCACTGTAACTTTGGTTTACAGATCTTCACTAATATTGATAAAAATAAATTGTTGTAAAATATGAATTCAAGAATATTTATTGAATATATACCGCAAGACATGAATTTTAAAACAAGAATTTAATTTTTTAGTTTGGTATTCACATATAAATTGGTTTATGAACAAAAGTTGAACTTTTATGAATTGCTGAAAATCAAATCAATTATAAATACTGAAATTCGCATGGAAGCATGTTTGAACACCTACGAATCCAGGAAAATTGTTGAAGAATTTTTATAATGAGTGAATGGGGAGAACGAATCAAGATTAGGGTTTAAACCCCCTTTTTTCTGTTCACGTTAAAAACCATGGTGCCGCGCCACCTATGGCTGACCGGACTGCGTGTCAGTTGGGTGAACAGAGGCGCCGCGTGATGACGAAGCTAGGGTACAAGGTTGGTGGCCGATAATGGCCAGAGAAGGTGGCACGGGTTCGATTTCTGGTGGTGAGGATGGGTTCGAGTTTCGAACTTAAAGCTAAATTTCGTTTTGGGGTTGTTAGCGTGGAGTTGATCACTGCTACCGAAAGTAGGGTCGATGAGTGACTTACTGGAGGTTGCGATCGCCATCGAAGCGGAGGCGTGGTGGTGTACACGTGCATAGGGGGATCTTGTGTCGGTCGTTTTAGAGTATCAGTATGTTGCATCTCGTGCTCGAGTTTTTTTTTTGGTTTGCTTCGGGTGGATACTCGTGTTCGAGCGAGTTCTCACTGAGGCTAATTTTAGTTAGCTAAAGTTTAAACTTGAAAAAAAAAACTGGAAGAAGAAAAGAAACTGGGATGAGGAGAGAAAAGGAAGGTCTCGGGGATGTAACGTGATGGACCCGGGGTGGACGCGAGTGAGACCCTGTTTTACTCGGGTATATTTAAAAAATGGGTTTAACCCAAATTTATCAAGTATAAAATGTTAAATTGAACCATGTTGAAAAAAAAATTTAAGTTGAAAATCTGTTTAAGTTATTGACCAAGTAAATATATAAATCAATGCTTATAAAACCTTAATTAACATTTAAATTAAGTAATTTAATTTAAAATAAGAATTGAAGTTAATTTACCTTAAAATTTCAAATGCAAAATAAATTGATTTTGAGGATATAAAGAAGATTTAAAACGATAATTAAGGTAAATGATTATTTTTATTAATTTATAAATTTGAAAAGAAATTAAAAATGATATACAATTTGAAATTTAATTAAGAGTTCAAATTTAATTGTAATTGAGAATTTGTTATTCAGATAAATTAAAATCGACAAATCAAAATTTGTGGTTAATTTAAATAACAAATTTTGAAACAATAAAACGAGTTAATCAAGATATAAATTATTTATTCAAATACTTATCATTGTTTTAAAATAATTGTGTGGTAAATTTATTTAAACCACATTTGAAATAAATTAACTATTGCTGTTAACTTATATTTATATTTCTGTTCTGATTGTGATGGTGTGTTATATAAATTGCCATGTACTGCATTGTGATTGTGATTTGTTTTGTATTGATGTGAAAACCCTGTTGCCCGTAAGCCGGCATTTAAACTTCGATGCGACAGGGAATCGGATTTCATTTGGTTATCCGAAACCCACATCGAACCTGTGAATATTTGTGAATGACATCCACATGTTTTAAAATTTGACACTCACTATTCGAATTAGCCGGGAAAGGACCTTTGTGTCGTATAACCCATTTCGAATATGTGGTTCGACGTTATGGATAGCATTTGAAGACCGGTGTTGAAGACCGGGTATTTGCGAGAGCGATAGGATGACCTGTCGATTGACTCTGCACCGAGTTGCTCCGGTATAGAGTTCTCCATATGTGATGGGGAATCCGATCAGGATTGTGGATATCCGGATTGCAAGGACTTCTTTGGAAGTGCCTTCGGTTCTGTTCGAGCCCGGAACAGACTTGTATGGATTGTATGTCTGACATTACAAATTGAGATATAAAGCAGATTTCTTTCAAATATATTTCTGTTGGTGGCGGAGAATTTATTCTCTTAGCTTAACACCCTTCTCTGAGACGTACGAGCTCAGAGGTTATGTAGTCAAAGGTTATCAGCGATATATTCCCAATTTGGTAATGTGACATGCTGAGTGTTGCTATGAAATGATCATTGTTTGATCATTTGTGATATGATCATTTGTTTGATCACTTATCTTTGTGATCATTTCTTTGATCATTTGTTGACCCAAAGCACAGCTTTTGTATAAAGCATGGCTTTGTGGACGAGACTTCGTCGGACCTCACACCCCGAAATGGTCAAAACAGGAAAGATGCAGCAAGGTTATTGGGGGTAGCACTCCTTAGGGCATGTGCATTTCCTTCTGGATAGAAGTGGTATCATGGTATGGAGCCCAGATACTTAACTTATGTTGATATCGCAGATATATATATATATATATATATATATATATATATATATATATATTACTTTGTGATTTGTTGCCGGGGCCCCGGTTAAAGGTTGATTACAACCGGGAGATGGCATACTCGTGTCAGTAGTTACCCAGTTAGGGGTAACCCGGCCTTGTGTTGGCAGAGATCCCGTTTGGTTCTCGGGGACGTCCTTCCAGAGGCGTTCTCATGTGGCAATTGGAAGTTTCTTGGCCTGACCATTTGTTGGAAATCCAAAGAAACAATACGAGACTTGTACGGTTTTAGTTGTAGAACCTGCCATTTACTTATGGTGGCGCCCCACTGTTTAAATGGTAGCTATAGTAGGCATAGTTCGGAATGTCTATGTTGGCTAAGATTAATATTCTACTTTTGAAATGTTTTCCCCACTATGCACTAGTAATAATATCAAAGAATTCTTTTCTCGTACCAGGCATATTTAACTATCATAAGAAGAAATCTCCTCCAATTCTGCGTTTGCATTGTGTGTGTGGCGGGAGGTCTTATGGTAGTTCCATTTTTAAAAGCATACCGAAAATTCTTTATAAATCTAGTTTCTTTAAAAGTAGCTGTTGTTTTGTTTACTCATACCAGTCCCATGACTGATCCGGAGTTTATTATTTTCTTTCCTAAACTCTGGGTGCCCATTATTTCCACACGGGCAGCCTAGTAGCAGGTTTCTGTATTTTGGAGGAGCAATATTTTGGAGCTTTTTATCTTGGAGATATCTTAGGAGCTTTTGGAGATTACAGGTGTTTAGCTCTTGGGAGTTCGTTATCACCTCTTTCATTTGAGGATTTTTGGATATATGATCACTGTTGTATTATCATGATGTTGTATTTGGGGTTGTGGTGTATGTATTATATACTCTGTTGTAGTATGGATATTATGTTGATGTTGTAACTGTGATGACATTTATGATATTGATTCTGTTCCGCTGTTTTATATTCATCTAATTGTTGTTATAAGCTCCGGCGATGCGAATTTGATGTTGTTTATCGAACATCGAGTTTGGGTCGTCACAAGTGGTATCAGAGCTGTTGTTTGAGTAAGAACTTTAGCTACGGAGTATAACACATTAGATGGCTCATTAGAGATAGGGTGAAGTATACCCTAGAATGAGTATAACCAAGACTGAAACTTTAAATTTTCTTAGTCTGTTTCTTTTTACTGCTGATATTTCTTAAGATATCTCGTCTGTATATCTAAATCAATTTTCTTACTAATCTCAGACAGTGAAAATGAGTGGACGCAGAGGAAGAGCTAGGGGTCAAGGCAATGCCGCATCACCTAATCAAATTCCCCCAGCCGTAGAAGCAGTAATAGATATTCAGCAGCAGCCAGACTTGGCTGATTTATATAAGAAGTTCGAAAAGCTTGGTGGCAAACCGTTCATTGGCAAGGAGTCAATTATTGAGGCTCAAGCTTGGGTAAGATCGTGTGAAAAGATTTTTAAAGGGCTAAAACTGTAGGATGAGCAGAAAAGACTTATAGCTTCTTGGCAACTCCAAGGAGAAGCTTCAGCTTGGTGGGAAACCATCATTATAGATGAACCCGAGGAAGAATTTACTTGGGATCGTTTTAAGGAAGTGTTTGAGAAACGTTACATGCCGTCGGCGGGAGTTTCCAGAATGTATCAGGAATTTCTGGATTTGGAACAAGGAAGTTTGTCGTTTGAAGAATACTTGAATAAATTCAGCGAACTATCTCGGTTTGGCCCGGAATTGCTAAATACACCTCTTAAGAAAAACGAAAGGTTTATCCGTGGAATGAACCAGAAATATCATGAAAGAATGACGGGCCACGTTAAAGAATCTTTTTCGGATTTAGTGATATGGGTTACAGATACGCTACTCTTGTGCAAGAAGCCCCAGAAGAGAAAGGTAATTCAGGAAATCAAAATTATAAAAAGCGAAAATTTGGAGGCAAGAAACCTTGGCAAGGCAATGAGAAGAAGAGGAGCATTCAGGGAAGCGCAGCAGAAAATGTCACTTGTTACAACTGCAAAGAGAAGAGCCACTATTCAAATGACTGCCCAAAACCGAAGAAGCCAGCTAAAGAATGTTACAATTGTCACAAGCCGGGACATTTTGTTAAAAATTGCCCAGTGATGAAGTCAGCGCAGGTGGCAAAAGTTTACACGATAAAGAAGGACCCCTCATCTTCAAAAGCTGATAAAGGGAAAAGTGTTTTGGTAGGTAACCTTACTATTAATAATAGAGCTGTTAGAGTTTTATTTGATACAGGAGCTTCACATAGCTTTATCTCCCAACAAACCGTAAATGAATTAGGACTTGAAACTAAATTTGCTAACGATCTTATTTGCGTGAAAAATCCGGTTGGAGGTCCCGCAATTATTTGTTCATATTGTAAGAGAGTTCCTATTTCTTATGCTAGCTATAAATTTCCTATCAACCTTTTTGTCCTCGAATTTAATGAATTTGAAATCTTACTCGGTATGAACTGGTTATCGAGATACGAAGCTATATTGGATTGTAATAATCGGACAGTTTTAATCAAAACGAACCTTGGAAATTTTATTGAAATCTCTTGTGAGGATCCAAGTCCAAGGAGAGACAGGTTGATGTATACTTTGGGAAATCTTGAACCCACTTCGCAGTCTATACCTGTTGTTCGGAATTTTTCCGACGTGTTTGAAGAAGTGAAATCTTTACCTCCTCATCGAGAAATAGAATTCCGAATTGATCTTGTACCTAATACTCGTCCTGTTGTTCACGCAAGTCGCAGGATGGCAGCCCGAGAAAAGATTGAATTGGTTCATCAAACTGATGAACTACGAGCAAAAGGATTAATTCGACCCAGTGTTTCTGAATGGGGCTCAGCCGTCGTATTTGTTGCTAAATCAGACGGATCTTTGAGATTGTGTGTAGATTACCGCGATCTAAATAAACAAACTCTCAAAAATAAATTTCCACTGCCCAGGATTGATGATTTATTTGATCAGTTGCACGGCGCTCGTTTCTTTTCAAAAATGGATCTAGCCCAAGGATTCCATCAACTACGAATCGCCGAAGATTGTGTCCATTTGACTGCTTTCAGAGGTCCTGATATGTTCTATGAATGGTTAGTTATGCCTTTCGGGCTAACCAATGCTCCAGCATACTTCGTAGATCTTATGACTCGTGTGTTTCGGGAAGTTTTGAATAAATTTGTGCTCGTATTCATTGATGATATTTTGATCTATTCTAAGACTAAAGAAGAGCATGCCGAACATCTTAAAATCGTATTGGAAATATTGAGGAGAAATGTTCTATATGCAAAATTTTCCAAATGTCACTTCTGGGTCAATGAAGTCAAATTCCTTGGCCATATTGTTAATGAAGAAGGAATTTCAGTAGATCCTAGCAAAATTTCCGCTATTCTTGATTGGAAACAACCCACTACTCCAAGAGAAGTTCAAAGCTTTTTGGGTTTAGCAGGCTATTACCGGAAATTTGTTCAAGATTTTTCTAAGTTGGCTAGTCCGCTGACTAAGCTAACAATGAAAAATGCAAAGTTCATTTGGACTTCAGAATGTGAAGAAGTTTTTGAAGAGTTGAAAAAGAGATTTACCACTGCTCCTGTTCACACTATTGTTAACGGGAACCAAGGCTTATCTGTCTATACTGATGCATGTGGTGAAGGGGTAGGTGCAGTATTAATGCAAAATGGAAAGGTGGTTGCCTACGCAAGTAGACAATTACGTCCACACGAGAAGAACTACCCAACGCACGATTTGGAACTTTTGGCTGTTGTTTTCGCTTTGAAAATATGGCGACACTATCTTCTGGGTAAGAATCTTTTCAGCTTTCCTAACAATTTATGAACTAACTTAACTAAAGAAATATACCTAATAAACTCTCTTTGTTTTAGGTGAAAAATTTGAATTATTCACCGACCATAAATCTTTGAAATATCTTTTCTCCCAGAAGGATCTAAATTTGCGACAACAACGTTGGTTGGAATTTCTGGCATCTTATGACTTAGATATTTTGTATACGCCGAGAAAGGCCAATGTAGTTGCAGACGCTTTAAGTAGAAGACATGATGTTCTCGCATATCTTGTTATCACTCCTACTCTTCTTAAAAAGATCGCAAATAAGCAATATGAAGATGAGTTTCTTTGGGGAATTTATAAAAGAATTTGCCAAGGAGAATACACTAGTTTTGAGATGGATAATAGAGGAGTAATAAGATTAAAAGGCAGGATTTGTGTTCCAGACTTCCCTGACCTGAAACGTGAAGTATTGGACGAATGCCACAAGTCAAAATTCAACATCCATCCAGGAGTCAACAAAATGTATCGTGATGTTAAAAGGACATTCTGGTGGAAAACGATGAAGAGAGACATATCTATTTATGTGAGTCACTGTGCTACTTGTCAACAGATCAAGAGCGATCAAATGAAAGTGGCCGGTTTACTTCAACCTTTGGAAGTACCGAAATGGAAGTGGGATCAGGTATCGATGGATTTCATCGACGGATTGCCACGAACCAAGAAAGGCAATGAAGCGATTTGGGTTATTGTGGATCGTCTAACCAAAAATGCTCATTTCATTCCAGTTAAACCCACTCGGACCGCGGCAAGCTTGGCAGGTATATATAAAAAAGAAATTATTCGCCTCCATGGTATTCCCAGCAGTATAGTGAGTGATCGTGACCCGATCTTCACTAGTAGATTTTGGGAAGCATTCCAAGACACTTTGGAACGAAATTAAATTTCAGTACTGCTTATCACCCACAATCTGATGGACAGACTGAGAGGGTCAACCGGATTTTAGAAGACCTACTGCGTGCTTGTGTGCATGATTTTGGTGGTTCTTGGGAGGACCATTTGCATCTGGTTGAATTCTCATATAATAACAGTTATCAGGCCAGTGTAGAAATGGCTCCTTTCGAAGCTTTATATGGTCGTCCGTGTCGATCACCTACATGCTGGATCGAATCAGGTGATAGACTTATTCTTGGACCGGATATGATAAAAGAAGCCACTGAGAAGGTAGACTTTATTAGAAAGAAGTTATTAACTACCCAAAGCCGTCAAAAGAGCTATTATGACCGCCGAAGGAGAAATTTGGAACTTCAAGTTGGAGATTCTGTATTTCTGAAAGTATCTCCGATGCGGGGTGTATTGAGATTCGGGAAAACTGGAAAGCTAGCACCGCGTTATATTGGTCCTTTTCCTATTCTGGAAAGGATTGGTCCTTTAGCATATCGAGTGCAGCTACCCAGCTGGTTGTCTGGCGTACATGATGTGTTCCATATTTCTAATCTTCGAAAATATGTGCACGATTCAGATGATATTATTGAAGAAGCTGCTCAGCAGGATCTAGAAATCACTCCCAACTTGGCAGTTAGAAGGGAATCGATAAAAATTGTAGATCGTGATGAGAAGCGATTGAGGAACAAAGTTGTGAAATTGGTCAAAGTTCAATGGAGTGGCGATTCAAAGGACTGTACTTGGAAGACCGAAGATAATATGAAGAAATCGTATCCCAATTGCAGAATTGACATTTCGGCTTAAAAATGTAAGTCATTTCCTAGTTTTTCTGAATTCGTAAATTATTTTTTGCGTTTCTCTCTCTTTCAATTTCGAGGACGAAATTTTCTTAAGGAGGGGATATTGTAACATCCCGAAAATTTTGAATTTAAAAATTCGGTAATTTATTGGAACTTTTAAATGTAAATTCGATAAATTCAAAAGAAATAAAATATTGAAATAAAATTACATAGTTATTTAATGTTAATAACTAAAACAACTTTTCCTTTTAACAAAGTAAAACAAGAAATTGTGATAGATGAGCTTTTAATAGAAATAAAATTGTTAAAGTAAGTTATGATGAAATTATAAAATTTAAATCACATAATTATAATCTAACATCTAAACAAATAAACAAATAATTAAACAAGATAACAAAACAGTAAGAAGAAATATAAAACTGAAAAAGGAAAACAGGACATAGGCAAAGAAAAGAAAAAATCTACAAAATAAACAAAGTAGTACTTACACAACTATAAAGTAAGGTGGCTGTAACATACAAAGGAAACCAAGGAAATGCAAGAGAGTAAAGCATTCAAATAAGATAGTACTTATAAAAAATCAAATAGCATGAACATTACATGCTTCCATTAAATGCTTGCATTTAATGCCTATCCTCTCAGCACTACTTGATACCATCTCAGCCGAAAACAAGCATTGCTTAGTCAACAAAAGGAATAAACCCATACCTGATCACACATAACATATTTGAATAACACTGTTTTCTTCTATCTATATATGTATGCAAGTCACCCTATAATAAACCCATACCTGATCACACATAACATATTTGAATAACACTGTTTTCTTCTATCTATATATGTATGCAAGTCACCCTATTTTAGTTTGTCTAGAAAATCTTAGCAAAGCCTGAAAACAAACAAAAGCAAGAATTTATTTTGTAAATTCAAAGCTCAGTTATACAACCAAACAAAAGATCAGAAAAGGAAATAAAAAGAGAAAAGAAAAAAAAACTAAGTACACTAATATTATCAGCAAGTAAGGAGGTCAGGGGTATTATCATCTCCTAAGCAAAACAAAGATGAGATCAAACTACAGGCCTTCAAAAGAAAGAAAAAAAAGAAAGTGTTCTCTGTTTTAAACATTTGCCAAGTGAGTAAACATGATTTGTAAAGGATATTAAGTTTATTTAAAACAGTTTAAACTTCCATTATAACTGCTTTGTTCATATTACAGTATGATGCTCTGTGTTCTCTGTAAACATTCATGCAGGGATTACATGTGTTTTTAAAACTGAAGTCTATTTGTTTTAATCACTAACAAGCTATGATTTTTCACATAATCAAGTTGGTTAAACCATGAAACAAGATTTTGCAAGTTTATTTAAATATACAGTGGATTATCACCACTGTAACTTTGGTTTACAGATCTTCACTAATATTGATAAAAATAAATTATTGTAAAATATGAATTCAAGAATATTTATTGAATATATACCGCAAGACATGAATTTTAAAACAAGAATTTAAATTTTTAGTTTTGTATTCACAGAGAAATTGGTTTATGAACAAAAGTTGTACTTTTATGAATTGCTGAAAATCAAATCAATTATAAATACTGAAATTCGCATGGAAGCATGTTTGAACACCTACGAATCCAGGAAAATTGTTGAAGAATTTTTATAATGAGTGAATGGGGAGAACGAATCAAGATTAGGGTTTAAACCCCTTTTTTCTGTTCACGTTAAAAACCATGGTGCCGCGCCACCTATGGCTGACCGGACTGCGTGTCCGTGGGGTGAACAGAGGCGCCGCGTGATGACGAAGCTAGGGTACAAGGTTGGTGGCCGATAATGGCCAGAGGAGGTGGCACGGGTTCGATTTCTGGTGGTGAGGATGGGTTCGAGTTTCGAACTTAAAGCTAAATTTCGTTCTGGGGTTGTTAGCGTGGAGCTGATCACTGCTATTGAAAGTAGGGTCGATGAGTGACTTACTGGAGGTTGCGATCGCCATCGAAGTGGAGGCGTGGTGGTGTACACGTGCACGGGGGGGGGGGGGGGGGGGGGTCTTATGTCGGTCGTTTTAGAGTATCAGTATGTTGCATCTCGTGCTCTAGTTTTTTTTTGGTTTGCTTCGGGTGGATACTCGTGTTCGAGCGAGTTCTCACTGAGGCTAATTTTAGTTAGCTAAAGTTTAAACTTGAAAAAAAAAAAAACTGGAAGAAGAAAAGAAACTGGGATGAGGAGAGAAAAGGAAGGTCTCGGGGATGTAACGTGATGGACCCGGGGTGGACGCGAGTGAGACCCTGTTTTACTCGAGTATATTTAAAAAATGGGTTTAACCCAAATTTATCAAGTATAAAATGTTAAATTGAACCATGTTGAAAAAAAAATTTAAGTTGAAAATCTGTTTAAGTTATTGACCAAGTAAATATATAAATCAATGCTTATAAAACCTTAATTTACATTTAAATTAAGTAATTTAATTTAAAATAAGAATTGAAGTTAATTTACCTTAAAATTTCAAATGCAAAATAAATTGATTTTGAGGATATAAAGAAGATTTAAAACGATAATTAAGGTAAATGATTATTTTTATTAATTTATAAATTTGAAAAGAAATTAAAAACGATATACAATTTGAAATTTAATTAAGGGTTCAAATTTAATTGTAACTGAGAATTTGTTATTCACATAAATTAAAATCGACAAATCAAAATTTATGGTTAATTTAAATAACAAATTTTGAAACAATAAAACGAGTTAATCAAGATATAAATTATTTATTCAAATACTTATCATTGTTTTAAAATAATTGTGTGGTAAATTTATTTAAACCACATTTGAAATAAATTAACTATTGCTGTTAACTTATATTTATATTTTTTTCTGATTGTGATGCTGTGTTATATAAATTGCCGTGTACTGCATTGTGATTGTGATTCGTTCTGTATTGATGTGAAAACCCTGTTGCCCGTAAAATGGCATTTAAACTTCGATGCGACAGGGAATCAGATTTCATTTGGTTATCCGAAACCCACATCAAACATGTGAATATTTGTGAATGACATCCACATGTTTTAAAATTTGACACTCACTATTCGAATTAGCCGGGAAAGGACCTTTGTGTCGTATAACCCATTTCGAATATGTGATTCGACGTTATGGATAGCATTTGAAGACCGGTGTTGAAGACCAGTGTTGAAGACCGGGTATTTGCGAGAGCGATAGGATGACCTGTCGATTGACTCTGCACCGAGTTGCTCCGGAATAGAGTTCTCCATATGTGATGGGGAATCCGATCAGGATTGTGGATATCCGGATTGCAAGGACTTCTTTGGAAGTGCCTTCGGTTCTGTTCGAGCCCGGAACAGACTTGTATGGATTGTGTGTCTGACATTACAAATTGAGATATAAAGCAGATTTCTTTCAAATATATTTCTGTTGGTGGCGGAGAATTTATTCTCTTAGCTTAACACCCTTCTCTGAGACGTACGAGCTCAGAGGTTATGTAGTCAAAGGTTATCAGCGATATATTCCCAATTTGGTAATGTGACATGCTGAGTGTTGCTGTGAAATGATCATTGTTTGATCATTTGTGATATGATCATTTGTTTGATCACTTATCTTTGTGATCATTTCTTTGATCATTTGTTGACCCAAAGCACAGCTTTTGTATAAAGCGTGGCTTTGTGGACGAGACTTCGTCGGACCTCACACCCCGAAATGGTCAAAACAGGAAAGATGCAGCAAGGTTTTTGGGGGTAGCACCCCTTAGGGTATGTGCATTTCCTTCTGGATAGAAGTGGTATCATGGTATGGAGCCCAGATACTTAACTTATGTTGATATCGCAGATATATATATATATTACTTTGTGATTTGTTGCTGGGGCCCCGGTTAAAGGTTGGTTACAACCGGGAGATGGCATACTCGTGTCAGTAGTTACCCAGTTAGGGGTAACCCGGCCTTGTGTTGGCAGAGATCCGGTTTGGTTCTCGGGGACGTCCTTCCAGAGGCATTCTCATGTGGCAATGGGAAGTTCCTTGGCCTGACCATTTGTTGGAAATCCAAAGAAACAATACGAGACTTGTACGGTTTTAGTTGTAGAACCTGTCATTTACTTATGGTGGCGCCCCACTGTTTAAATGGTAGCTATAGTAGGCATAGTTCGGAATGTTTATGTTGGCTAAGATTAATATTCTACTTTTGAAATGTTTTCCCCACTATGCACTAGTAATAATATCAAAGAATTCTTTTCTCGTACCAGGCATATTTAACTATCATAAGAAGAAATCTCCTCCAATTCTGCGTTTGCATTGTGTGTGTGGCGGGAGGTCTTAAGGTAGTTCCATTTTTAAAAGCATACCGAAAATTCTTTATAAATCTAGTTTCTTTAAAAGTAACTGTTGTTTTGTTTACTTATACTAGTCCCATGACTGATCCGGAGTTTATTGTTTTCATTCCTAAACTCTGGGTGCCCATTATTTCCACACGGGCAGCCTAGTAGCAGGTTTCTGTATTTTGGAAGAGAAATATTTTAGAGCTTTTTATCTTGGAGATATCTTAGGAGCTTTTGGAGATTACAGGTGTTTAGCTCTTGGGAGTTCGTTATCACCTATTTCATTTGAGGATTTTTGGATATATGATCACTGTTGTATTATCATGATGTTGTATTTAGAGTTGTGGTGTATGTATTATATACTCTGTTGTAGTATGGATATTATGTTGATGTTGTAACTGTGATGACATTTATGATATTGATTCTGTTCCGCTGTTTTATATTCATCTATTTGTTGTTATAAGCTTCGGCGATGCAAATTTGATGTTGTTTATCGGACATCGAGTTTGGGTTGTCACACTCATTGCAATCAGCAATCCTGTGTACCTGCAAAAAGAAACTAACAGCATACCTAACCCAAACCTGAATCTGAAAAGAAGTTAAAGAAAATAGTTAGAATGAAACACACACACACACACATATATAAATGAAATGTATACACATATATATGTATAAATGAGATAGAAGTAAAGATACAAAATTTAAGCTAAAAGAACAGAATAAAGCAACGATTCAAAAAATGACTAAAAAGGATCCATAATCTAAAGAACCAAAAGTTCTATAAACTAGAAAAAAAACAATAACTAAAACAAATCTAAATTATCTTATAGTCCTTTGAGCAAAAAGATATTATGATACACAGTGAAATCATTAAGTTTGAAAAAATATTAATACTACAATTATTAGTGTCAAAAATATTATTTTTATGTTTAAATAGTTTAATATTATTATTAACCTTATTAAGATATTCTTTAAATAGATTATTTTTAGCTAATTTCTATTTAGGATTAGAGATCCGATTAAAACAAGATGAATAAATTATAAAAATCAATTTATTAAAATGAATATTATTATTTTTAAAAATTCTTTGATTTAACCAAATATACCAACAAGTTATAATGATTAAAGTGTCAAATATGAATCTATTATCCTTTTTGAACATAAATCTAAAACTATTCCAATAGAATTCACAATTAGAAATTTTAATTGTTATATTAAAGTTAGTAATTTTAAGGATATTATTCAGAATGAAATAGGTATCTATTAAACCGAAGTATACATGTTTAATATCTTCAAAATACAGATTACAAAAATAACATTTATAGTTAATTTGCATATTTTTAATATCTTCCGTGCATAATTAACCATAGTGGATTTTAGATTTAGGAGGAGCATTTGATTTCCACATAAATTTTAAAAATTATTGGCGACACCCGAAAAGTTAATAAATCTATAAAAAGATTTAGAAGTATATTTCTTATTCTTATCCTATTCCCAATTAATATTATCATTATCAATATTATATAGATTTAATTTAGCATGGAGCAAAGAAAGCTGCCTAAGAGTTGAACCTACTAAAATACTGTTAAAACTAAAATTCCAAGGAGGGTCATTTTCGAGAGAAAAAACTTCTATAATTAAAGCATTCTTAAAATTATAGATTCTATATAGCTCTTTAAATTCAATCCTAACATGGATAACGGAAATCCAACGATCATGCCAAAAAGAAGTACTATTACCATAATGAACTATTCTATTAGTGCCTAAGTACAAAATCTCATGACATTTTAAAATTGATTTCCACAAATTAGATAGTTTTCGTATGACTATAGAAGTAATTTGATATAAATTGTTACTACCATTATAGTAATATTTAGAAATGATTTCTTTCTAAGTAGCATTATCATTAATATCCTAAAACTTCCATAATCATTTTCCTAACAAAGAAAAATTCATATTACGTAAATTAATAACTCCTAAACCACCATCCTTTTAGGATTTACAAAAAGTTTCACATTTACTAATCATTTAATGCTGCTATTAAAGTTTTCCTCACTCCATAGGAAGTCCCTTCTTTTTATTATCTATTTTACCTATCACCCAATCTAGAAAAGATGTATTGACATCCAATAGATTGGAAAAGTTGATAAAATAGAATTTATTAGAACTAGTCTACCTTCTCTCAATAAAAATCTCTCGTTCCAATTAAAAATCCTATTTTTTATTTTATATATTATTATAACACAACATCATGTTTAAGTATAGAAGGTTTAATCAAAAAACCTAGATAGACAAAAAAGAAATGATCAAAAGGGCTGTATTTGCCGGAGAATTGGGAGTTCCTAGGAAAATTCATAGTTTTACAATTAACAACTAAATTTTCAACTTTATCGAAATCATTTAATACTAAAACTGAAAGTTTATCAAAATTTATTTTTAAGCCTGAAACTAGCTCAAAACTCTATAAAATAAACTTAAGAGTAATAATGTGTCTAGGCAAGTGGGAAGAGAAAAGTAAGGTATCTTCTGCAAATTGAAGGACAGATATACCGTTACGCGAGTTATCATTGCCAACATTCCCCGGAGATCCATTATCAACCTTTTTTTAAATATCTTAGTGAAAATATCTACGGCGAAGTTAAACAAAAGAGACGATAAAGGATCCCCTTGCCTTAAACCTCTCTTAAATTGAATTTTATTACTTAAAATACCATTAACCATAATACTAGAGTTACGAGTTCGAAGTAAATTCATGATCCGGCTAATCCGTCTATGACTGAACCCTCTAGAAAGAAATATATCTATTAGAAAATTCCAATCTACAAAATCAAAAGCTTTTGCGAAGTCTAATTTTAGACTACATAGGTTATATTATTCTTAATATGGCAGTTAATGTATGCTTGAATAACAGCCACACCATCGGTGATATTTCTCCCTTTAATGAAAGCAGATTGCGAACAGTCAATAAGATCGTTCATTCTTATACTAAGTCTATTAGCTAAAACTTCAAAAATAATTTTTACGGAACAGTTAATTAATGAAATAGGTCAAAAATCTTTTAAATTATTAGCACCTACTTTTTTGTGTAATAAAATAATATTTGCAAAATTAAATCTTCCTAATTGCAAATTTCCATTATAGAATTCGTTAAACATGCTAATTTAATCGAATTTTAATACATCCCAAAAAGTTTTATAAAAGAAAATAGGGAACCCATCCGGACCCAGGGATTTATGACCTGACATGTCATTAATAACTGTCCAAATTTCCACTTCGGCAAAAGGATTACCTAACTCAGAAAGATCAACATTAGAATCAGAAGGACAAAGATCACCCCATCCGGCATTAATTCCATGATTGTTTTTTATTACCAAAAATAACTCTATAATAGTTGTAAAAGCCTTATTAAGATCTTTCTGATCGACTAATTCTTTATTATACGTAAAAATAGAATTAATCGTATTACTACGTTTTCTACCATTAGCCATACAACCATTAAATTCTAGATCTACTGAATTCTTGATCGACTGGTAGTATTGTCATCTTCATTTATCCACTGAATTCTAGATCTCTGCTTCCATATAACCTCCTTTTTTCCAAAATAGAGTTAAGCTCTTCTTTTAGATCAGCGAGAACGTTACGCTCAACTAAATTTAGCCTTCTGGTTTCTTCTTTCTTGTTTATTTTAAGCATCTCAAGAAGTATATTTTCTTTTTTAATTTTAATACTACCAAAAACGTTCTTACACCTATTTTTAAGAAAATTCCTAAGATCCCTTAGTTTTAAAACAAAATTTTTAGCAGAATTAACCATATTTCTAATATTAAAAATGCTCACTGAAATCCACTTATTTTTAATTAAATTCGAAAAATTGGATTCTAATAATCATATTTTTCGAATTCAAAAGATCTAATAGTAACTCTATGTTGCTCACAAGTGAGAATAATAGGACAATGATTAGAATACATGTAAGGCAAACCAAAAACTCTACAAATAGGAAATTTATCCTAAATTTCATCACTAACGAAAAACTTATCAAGAAGAGCCATAGATGGTGACTCTCTAGTATTACTCCAAGTAAAATCTCTAATAGAAAGAGAGATTTCAATCAAATTAGGATTAATAATAAATTTGTTAAAGTTTTCCATAGCAGAGAAATCATCCTCCCGTGGTGAATGCTTTCCTATAAAATGCGTGACATTGAAATCAATTCTCAAAATTCATGAACCCCGAGCTAAGATCTAAACTCCAAACATACATTCCATAAAATCTAACGATCCATTTTTGAGTTAGGCGCCTAAACATTAAAAATATTTAAAAAAGAATTATCACTAAGATTAATGAGAATAATATGTAGAGAGCGTTGTTAGGAATACATTGGAGCAGTTTCAAATAGTTATCCTGCTACCCAATCAGTAAACCCCCAGATGTGCCTACAGAAGGTAAATAAGCCCATTTCCTAAAATGATACCCACTTAATCTTCTACAAAAATGAATATTAGGGCATTCAAATTTAGTTTCCTGAATGAGAGCAATGTCAACAGAATAGTCTTTAAAAAAAGTCAAACCTTGTCACACTTATTTAAATCATGCAAACCTCCGATATTCCAACTAATGATCCACATGTACCAACAGATCTAGCCCTATCAAATTCCCTACTCCTAATATACTCAACATCGACCTCAACATCAGAATAAATGAAAGCAATATCACTAGCTAACGGACTAAACTCCAAAGCAGACAAGCTCGTACCACCCAAATCTGATTGTATACCTGAGCCTGTGTTTGTAGCGCCACCCGTGGCACTCGAATTAGGTAACTCACCCATAGACTGAGGCTGGCGACAACGGATCCTGGCATTGCCACGAACTGAACCACTAGTAGCCATGAATTTCTTGTGCCTACTTGTCTTCGAATAAGAAGAAAAAGGAATTGAATTGATGTCTCTCTCCATCAAATTATGCTCCAGTTCATTATTTACACTGTTGACATTCACCATATCTACATATATACCCAGAGCCAAACTGAATTTATCGCTCTCGAGCCTCGAAGCAGATACACTTTTATCAGACTGCTCCACCATTTCAAATGAACCTGAAGATTTCGTTAAACTCCTATGCAAATCAACAGAACCTTTTTTCTCCAATTCAACATAATCCTCCTTCTCCAAACCATCAACCCCATTAATAGGCAAAACAACATTCTCAACATAATTTCCAATCTTGACATTAAAATCCTCAGCTCTATAATATGCAAAATTTGCATACAATGGAACTTCAGTGTTATGCTTTAAAACTCCATCCAATCCAGAGAGCTTAGCATTAGTCTGTACAAAACTCAAAGAATCAACAAGTAAATCTAAACTTTGTGAACCATGTATACCGACATATATCAACATTATCTTCCATGATTAAACTCTCTTCACCCGAAACTATCAATAGCTTGTCTAAACAAACATAAGCCTCCTTCTCCAATATAACATCTACAGTTACAAGCAAAATTGAAGACTAAACCCAATCGTAAACCTCTCCAGGCTTGACATTAACTTCATCTTCGTAATAATCAGAGTAGTCAGTAAACAAAATAACCCCAAGCTTTTCTTCCAAAACGCCCACCTATTCAGAAGGATCAACAACATAATGTATCTATTTACACCATACTTTCCACTCCATGTCAGTACAACTAACATCAACAGCCTCTATATTCTCATCAGCCAACATTCTACTATCGAAACTTTTTGAGAAATTATCCATTCGAGCATCAGATACACACCTATCAATCAACATTTTACTATCACTAAAAGCATCAGAGAATTCTAATCCACAATCCACAATCCACTCCTAGCTTTTCAGAACTAATTGTCAACAAAGCAAGGCACTCAAATTTATTAGTAGCAGTTAACTCAAAATTTCCCAATTCGTTAGATTTCAATTTTGCTCTTTTGTTATTAACTTGAACGAATCCTTTTTTGAGTCATTGACCTTACCCTTTATATGAACATCCAATAATGAAATAGAGGAATTTATCAAGTCATTTGCCTTAGATACCCTAGAATCCAGTATACATTGTCTAATAGAAGGATCACATAGTATAGAATCAAAACCGTGTTTCTCTTTACTCTTGGTATTTGCAAGAATAATAGAGTCTACACAACTAAATTTCTTATTCAAGACAAAAACTTTCTCATCTTTTAAAACTGAATTGTTAAAAGAAGATTCAGGTTTTCCAAATATTCTTCTGGATCTCCAAATCTATCTCTATGCCCTTTTCCAATGTTCGACGAATTAATTGCATCAAAATGAGCAAACAGTTCTTCTAAATACTGGATTCCTTCATTCCTCTTTGTCATAGATGATCAAGCAGAATTCCCTTAAGCAACATGCATTATAACGTAAACTGAAAGCCGTGATCAACCATCAAGGACCCAGAAACCGAGATATCAGAATTAGTCGAACAAGTATTTTTTTGTGACCGAATTTACCACGCACAAATCATCTGATTGGGTCTCGACATTGATTAGCATTATGATTATAATCCCCACTTCGAAAGCAGAATTTCTTTCCTCTCTTCGAATCTATCCAGTTTTTATTTCGAGAACGATTCTGAGGTTGAGAAGACGACAACGAAGAGGCCAAACAATCCTTAATGATTTGTGCATAAGATCTAAAAGAAACACAATAAGAATTAGCATTGCGGAAACTTAAGATCGATAGCAACGATGGAGACGATCATGGGAAATAGGAACTAGAAAAAGATGCCATTTTTTTCTTTTCCATTTCACGTTCACTAGTTAATTTTTAAATAAAATTAATATTTTATTCAATTTGGTTGGAAGGAAGTCTTAAATTTTTATTTTTATTTATATGTATTACAATGAATGTACCATAGAATCATATGTATGAAGTGTAAGTACAATCATATAGGCATTGTATATTTGTGTAACTAAACATGCAAATTTGCAGAGAAAGAAACCTCTATGTTTCTTTCTCTTAACATATATAATTAATTAAGGGAGGATGAGGCTATAAATGTACAAAAAGTAACCTTTCATTTCTCTTTCTCTTTAATTAAACTAAATGACATTTATAACTGAATTTACACATATCTTTGTTGTCCTAGTTTTTAACTAATAAAATATACATGTATAAAAATATACAAGTTTGAATATATAATGTTAAAATAAATTTTTCTATATTATAAGTATTTCAAAACAAGAATTAACAATTACAACACTGGTTTTAATTATGGAGGAGTTTAAAAATAAATTTTATAATCTCGCACAAAAATCCGTTTTGATTTAAGTTATAATAACATAAATACATGTATATCTGTACGTATAAATAATTGCAAGTTATGTATAAATTTAATAACATATGTATGAAGAGTGCAATTTAAGTAACATATATGTTTAAATTTAATGCTAAAATTTTTAATTCAATCTTTTAAGTTAGGTAGGAAATACAAGTTTATAACTTTACATAAAAGATTAATTATTAATTCTAGAACAAAATAAATTTTACTTTTATGAATATAATGACAAAAAGAAATCATTTTCTAGAAAGTAACCGTGTAACATTGGAAATCAATTTTTAATGTAATTTAAACAACCAACAAATGTAGTTTATTTATGTTTATGCTTATAAACTTTATAAAATTTTATATACAACATAATAAAATAGATTTTAAAAAAATTTAACTCTAAAACAATGGCAAAAATAGTCAGACAACAGACAACTTGGGCATATACAAATTCCTTATAATAGGATTCAGATCAAACTGTACAGAAATATGAAAATAAAATAAAATGAGATAAAGGATTTGGAATATGCCAACCATAATATAATAGATTTAGGGATATGCCATAGGGGTAAGTATGTAATTTGTTTCATATATCTAACTCGAAAGCCAATGTTATTCGAAATAAAAGGTGTTTTCCTTTTTTAACATACTTGATATAATGTGTTATATTAGTTAATGAATTAAAGTATAAGAAAATCCATAAATGATAAGTTTTGTGACAGTAGTTAGAAAGTTTTATGATCGTGAATAATTATTACAACGAAAATAAATATACCATTTTAAATACTCATGGTCAGGGTGTATCGAAATTGGATATCGATACGCCCGTTGAGACTAGATTATGTAATGCTCTTCGAATGTTGAACAGTATAATACTTGAGGCTATTTGGGGTACCAAGGGGTTACGTACTGATAGTTATTAGAAAACTATGGAATGACACACTCGATAGTTTTCTGTCGGTTAATATAACTAAAGTCAAATAGAAAATATCAACGTGACAAAATTATACAGTTCTCTAAGAACACTATTGATCTTCAATGTGAAAGCTCCACTTTGATTATAGTTAAGTCGGGGCATAACATCCATTGAACAACTATATGTGTGTTAGCGCCAAAATTGGTCACTAACACCCAAATGTAATTGAAAGCACCAATTAACAGTTACTGATAACAGATAGAGTGTGTGTAGAGAGTAATAATATGAAGAACAGTTAAAATTAAAACGAAAGCAGTAAAGAACAATAGATTTTATAGTGGTTCCGCTAACTCTGGCCTACGCCCACTACAGAAGTTTTCTTTTTTATTGCTGTAACAATCGATTAAAGTTACAAAGTGATAGGCTAGCCTTAGCCTTAGAAAATAGAAAGTTAGAGAGCAGGAGAGAGAATCAGGATCCCTTTCCTGAACCCCCACATGTTGTATTTATAGACAAATCCTGAGTTGTTGGGCCTTTGCGTGATTCAGGCCCACCGAGTTTATGGCCGGTCCACATATGCCGAGCCATGTAATGCCGAGCCATCAATGTCGATCCGTTCCATGCCGAACGATGCGTCTGGAGGAAGAATGCCGAACAAAGCCTGATAGAATAATGCCGATCGAGGCATTTGAGTGATGCATGCCAAACGATGCTGGGGTGAGGTGTGCCGAGCGCACTTTAATGCTGAGTTCAAATGCCGAGTGGAAGATGCCGAGTGAAAGAATGCCGGACGTACTTCAATGCCGAATATGCCGAACAAACTATCATGCCGAACATAACTAGGTGCCGAACAGACCTAAATGTCGAACACAAGCAAATGCTGAATATACTTAACATGCCGATCATACATAAATACCGGACCTATCTTCATGTCGAACATAGTTAGCATGCCAAGCATAATTAAGTGCCAAGCACACATATACCGGACCTATCTTCAATGCCGGACATACACAAATGCCGAACATACTCTCCTTGCCCCATTTCATAACTGGTCTTCTGCCTAATCAATTTATGCCGAATGATTGCCAATGCCGAACCATATTTCCTAGACCCAAACCATAGTTGATTCATCTTTATCCAATCATATTTCCATCTCCTAAGCACGTTGCGTCATCCATCCATCCAGTCGACTGAATCCATCGTACACCAGCCTTGGCAAACGTGCAACCGATTATGTTAATCCCACATGTCCATGGCCTGGTAAAAAGGCGGGTTAACACTTGCCCCCCAAAACATGCCTTGCTATTGGAAGGTGTGTTTTGAATAGCCTCAAATCTGATATCCAAAGTCCACATCCTTTTTGTAACCATATCATCAAATCCACGACCTCTCCGGGCTTAATCTTGATTTTGTAGACCTCGCCGGGTCGTGTTATCCTGTTCCAGCCTTGACTTTTCCATCACGGGCTTGTATGTTCTCCGGCCTCGACTCTCCGGTCAAAGACTTTGATATTCACCGGCCTCCGCAAATCGGCTAAGGATTTTGATATTCTCCGGCCTCGACTCTCCGGTCAAGGACTTTTTATATTCTCCGGCCTCGACCCTCCGGTCAAGGACTTTTTATATTCTCCGGCCTCGACTCTCCGGTCAAGGACTTTTTATATTCTCCGGCCTCGACTCTCCAGTCAAGGACTTTTTATATTCTACGGCCTCGACTCTCCGGTCAAGGACTTTTTTATATTCTCCGGCCTCGACTCTCCGGTCAAGGACTTTTTATATTCTCCGGCCTCGACTCTCCGGTCAAGGACTTTTTTATATTCTGCCCGAGTCCATTTCTTCGCTCTCCGGCGAAGGGACTTGTAACTTGTGACCATTGCCCCGTCTCTCCGGTCGGGGCAGTAATTATAAAACCTGAACTGTTTATTACATTGATCCAAAACCAAATATAAAACCAGAAATCCGTATCAAAAAATCAAATATCCAAACGAGAATGGGAAACCAAGAAAAAACCAACCAAATCGGGAGTTCAATCCAAACTCCAAAACCATACCAAAGAAAAGTAAATGTCCGAAATACGAAAGAGAGCACCAAAGTTTGCAGAAAACTAGAAAGAAAGCAGAATTTCATAGACTCAAGTAGTACGGTTTTCAGTTATCTCAGAGCATGCCTAGGGACCGTCCTCAATCCCGTACGTGTGTAAGTGACCTAGCCGTATTACTTTGAGTTCTATTACTTATTTAAAACAACGAACCTGTTTAGTTGATAGTAAACCGGCGTTGACCAGACCCAATGCCGCCATTGCTAGAGGTAGGTGGCGACGGCTCTTGCTCCCCTGCCGTAGTTCGATTCCTGACATATTGCTGTAGGTGACCATTCCTTACATGCTCCTTAATGATATCCCTCAAATGCCTACAGTCGTTTGTGTTGTGCCCATCCAGCTCATGGAATAGGCAATGCTTTCCCGATGTTCGTTCGTATTCTGAAGGCTCTCTCTTTGCCGGCCTTTGGTATTGGAGCCGCCCTCGAGTGTTCAAGTAAATCCTTTCTAGAGTCTCAGTTAAATCTGTGTAAGAAGAAAACTTTGACTCCCTCCGAGGTTTCTTCGAAGTGCCACCATTTCCATTCGTTTTCCTTTATCATCTTTACTTAGGTCCTCCCTAGATGGACCTCCACCCCTCATTGCATAAGCTTCAGCCTCTCTCCCCACTCTCTCAGCCTGCGCATCCTCCTGTCTCAAGAACCTTTCCGCCTCATGATAGAACTCCCCGAGATCCCTCGGTGGGTCCCGTTCCAATGATATTTTAAAATCCGAGTTATCCGCGATTCCCGAGACGGCTGCCATCAAAACCATTGACGGATCGGGTCGATCCACTGAGGCTACCGCTGCGTTGAATCTGGTTAAGAAGTCCTTGAGCGATTCCCCTTTCCATTGTTTCATAGATGTCAGAGTCATCACGTTCTTGGGTCTAACTATGTGGACCCGAAACTGTCTCATAAACCTCTCAATTAGCTCCGTCCATGTGCCGATAGAACCATTCTTCAGCTGTCTAAACCACATAGCTACGATATCTATCAAATACAATGGGAAGCATCGAGCCATGACCTCATCCGATGCCCCCAGTACCTCCATATGCCTTATGTATTTCGTCAGATGAACCGTTGGATCCGCCTTCCCATTATGCATTTCCAAATTTGGTAGCTTAAATTCGGGTGGGTTCCTAGCTTGCCTGATAGTAGGAGTAAAGGGACTCCTATTTACATCCTCCAAGTCTCTATTTACCAATCCACCTCTCATAGCCCGTCTAACCATCTCCGCTAGTCTGTCGTTACCCCCAAGATGTAATCCTTGTCCATCGCCTCTGGTCTTCCCCTCGAGTTTATGAGGGAATTCTGGCACATACTCCTCATCTCGCACTCCTGCACTCCTGTTGGTGTCGGGTTGCACAACATCGTCTGGTATCCCTCCATGGGTTGGTCCAACATTTCCTGGTGGTATGCCCCCAAGTCCAGATCCATCTGGATTGATAGCTGTTTGCTGATTGGGGGTTGCCCCCTGCCGAGCTATTCCCTCTGCTTGCTGGTTGAGTGCTTCTGATCCAGCTCCATGGATCTGAGCTCCTGCATTTTCTGTTTGTGCAAATTGTCTGAGAAGAGTCTGCATCATCTCCTCTTGTCTTTTCATCATCGCCTCCATTTCCTCTCTAGTGATGAAATGGATGCTCCACCTGCTCCATCTCCAGAGGATGCCTCTTGACTTCCCTCCTGATTGCTCCTTTCCATTACTTGTTTCCTTGCTGATGGTCTAGCCATTGCTCTTTTAAATCCAAGTTTCTAACTCCAAAATTCCTGAGTTCAATTCTCAGTGAAAGCACCAAAATGTTAGCGCCAAAATTGGTCACTAACACCCAAATGTAATTGAAAGCACCAATTAACAGTTACTGATAACAGATAGAGTGTGTGTAGAGAGTAATAATATGAAGAACAGTTAAAATTAAAACGAAAGCAGTAAAGAACAATAGATTTTATAGTGGTTCGGCTAACTTTGGCCTACGTCCACTCCAGAAGTTTTCTTTTTTATTGCTGTAACAAAGATTACAGTTACAAAGTGATAGGCTAGCCTTAGCCTTAGAAAATAGAAAGTTAGAGAGCAGGAGAGAGAATCAGGATCCCTTTCCTGAACCCCCACATGCTGTATTTATAGGCAAATCCTAAGTTGTTGGGCCTTTGCGTGATTCAGGCCCACCGAGTTTATGGCCGGTCCACATATGCCGAGCCATGTAATGCTGAGCCATCAATGCCGATCCGTTCCATGCCGAACGAAGCGTCTGGAGGAAGAATGCCGAACAAAGCCTGATAGAATAATGCCGGTCGAGGCATTTGAGTGATGCATGCCAAACGATGCTGGGGTGAGGTGTGCGGAGCGAACTTTAATGCTGAGTTCAAATGCCGAGTGGAAGACGCCGAGTGAAAGAATGCCGGACGTACTTCAATGCCGAATATGCCGAACAAACTATCATACCGAACATAACTAGGTGCCGAACAGAATTAAATGACGAACACAAGCAAATGCCGAATATACTTAACATGTCGATCATACATAAATACCGGACCTATCTTCATGTCGAACATAGTTAGCATGCCGAGCATAATTAAGTGCCGAGCACGCATATACCAGACCTATCTTCAATGCCGGACATACACAAATGCCGAACATTCTCTCCTTGCCCAATTTCATAACTGGTCTTCTGCCTAATCAATTTATGCCGAATGATTGCCAATATCGAACCATATTTCCTAGAGCCAAACCATAGTTGATTTATCTTTATCCAATGATATTTCCATCTCCTAAGCACGTTGCGTCATCCATCCATCCATTCGACTGAATCCATCGTACACCAGCCTTGGCGAACGTGCAACCGATTATGTTAATCCCACATGTCCATGGCCTGGTAAAAAGGCGGGTTAACAATGTGGGTCGAGTCAAAGTATTGAATGTTAAACACTATTCAAGAATAGATTTGTCTGTTCAGTTATATGATGTTAGTATCACGGTCAATTAAAGTCAATTTAAAGTCAAACTCTCTAGCTAGAGTATTTTAGTTAATAATAGTTGTTATTATTGAACTAAGGACTTTACATTTGTATAATAAAGTTGAATGTGGATGATATTAGGATTTTGAACATTACCAAAGTCCATAACTCCAAAGTGATATAGTTTGGACGAAGTGAATTGGTGTAAATTAACGTTTAATAAAATAAAATTGGATTTTTTCAAAACCAAATAAGAGATAATCTGGCCAAAATGTGACACCACTTGCTAAGTGACATGTGAACGCTAATATTCGGATAGTTCGATATTAATCACTGATCAAATTTACACCTAACGAGTCGCAGAATTGAAACATTGAATACTCCATTAACCAAACAATTAAATTAATTTGTAACTATTATAAATTAATTAATACTTATGAAATAATAATTATAAAATTTTATTTTGATTTTTTGAACAATATTATTAAATATATTCATCATAGTCAAAAATATATTAATCGATATGCGATATTGATACGTGATTAAATTAGATTTAAATGCAGTATAATATGTTCGGGCTTTAAATGGGTTTGAAGCTCATATGCGGCATGTGATTTTCGGCCACTATAGACCAACAAAGGGGGTAGCCATAACATGGCTAGAGGGTCTATGGTTGAATGAATAAAGGGTAAGAAAGAGTGAGAGAGAAATATGGAATTTGATCCTAACTTCTTTCTACATTTCCTCTTCTATAAAAGCATCTCAACCCACTCTCATTTCTCACTTTTTGGAGCCTTCACCTATAATTCCTCCGGCCAACAATAATCCATATCCCTTCTTCCATTTCCAAACACAAACCAATTGAAAATAAACAATATTCGATAGTTGGTGGTCATCGGTTCAAGAATTAGCGCCTTGATGGATTGGAAACTAGTTCAAGGAGTTGGATTTCATCGCTTAAATGTTTACCAATAGGCTTTGGAGATAATGTAATTTCTGATTTACAATTATAATTTAATGTCTAGATAGTTCATATATTATATATCGCTTTGTTGGTTAGGTGACGATTCAAATATATCAATATACCATTACATTTATAATGGTTGTATGAGAATATTATATGTATAATATTTTGCGGTACACACTAATCATTATTGTTCGTGGCATAAAATAAAATAAAAAACTGTTTTTTATTTTATTTAGTTCATTTACTATTCAGTATTTAAATTATATAAACATTATAATTTAATACAACATCTTATATTATGCAAAATATGGTTTTATAATATTATATATTCAGTTTCTTGCTTATAATATTTTCGATGCAAGTAAAATAAATTTTATATTCTTATTTATGATTATTTAAATCAACTAACTACATAAATTAATTACATCAATATATATATAGGGGAACTAGGGAAAATGATAAACTTTGAAAAAAAATTAGGCTGGAGGACAACTAGTTTTATTTTTAGGCTGAAGCACAAACGCTGGTAATAATTAACATTATACTCGACTTTTACACTACATAAAGTGCTAGTTATAACTTGCATTATATTCAATTTTACACCATGCAAAATGCTAGTTGTAACCTGCATTGTCCTTCAGCCTAAAAAACTTGATGTCCTTTAGCCTAAACTTTTTTCTAAGTTTGTCCTTGTGTCTATTTTCCTGAAATATGTTTTATATTTTTTAAAGTTAATTTAGTACATGGTATAACTTCATAAGCAACCATAATATAGTAGCCGTAACACTTTATAACAATTATTACAGGCAGAGATGCCACAACAGCACTCAAACACCACGCAGGGTACATACACTGCACAAGGCAGTTACAAGCACCATGTAGAGTGCATAAAATATCAAGCTGCACAAGGTAGTCTGTAACGACCCAGATTTTTTGATAGTAAATTTTGAATATTTAAATGGTTCAAATATTTGATTTGGAATATGAAGATTTTGGTTGAAACTATATAATGAATTTAAATTTATATAACGATTTATCGTAACACGGAAATGGTGAACAATTGAAATTGAGTTGAATATGAATCGAAATGATTTCTATTATTGATATAAATTCTATTTGGATTAGAATATAGATATTAAACTTTTAAAATTGAAATAAAAATTTAGTTTACAATAATTGAAAATTTTAATATTTAATTAACGTGTAAAAATAGCCATTTTTGACACCGTCTTAGAATTGGATGAAACTATTTTCATTGGATCCGTAATAGTGAGTTATTTTAAGATTCCAAATTTCATGTCAATCGGACTTATGGGTTTGGCATGCGAAGCTGAAACGGATAGAAATTTATTTACGTAAAATAATTCGATTTGAAAACTTATCTTCCAAATAAGATGGAATTAGCCTCCGATACATATTCCATTGTGTTCGGAATGTGAGTATCACATTGAAAACGCTAGGCGGTACGCTTCGTTTGGTGTTCAAGAGTTTTGACCATGAATAATAATTTTTATGTGGTTATAAATAGAAGAAAACCACTCTATAATAAGCCCTAGCCCCTAAATTTAGAACGCAGCCACCACCCTCTCTCCCTTTTAATCGAACATCCACCATTCATTTTGGCCACTACAGGCCGATCAGGCTCTCGGCTTCCAATCAAAAACTATGCACCTCGACACGAAAAGTGATCCAACGGTTAAGATCGACTACGGGTCGACAAATCGACGGTAACCTCCATCAAAACGGGACGCAGTTTTAGGTGGTTTTCATGGTGAAGGAGGAGGAGTTAGGGGATCGGTGTGGCATCGATGGGTAGCTCGTGGTGGGGGCGTTCGCGGTGGTTCATGCGCTGGCCAGTACTTGATCGGAGCAGCGTGGAGGAGTCGACATAGTTGGGTTCGAACATGGTCGTGATGCCTGGGAGTAGCGCGTGAGGAGGAGAAGGATTAGAGTAAACGTGATTATTGCAATTATTGTAATTAAGGAAATAATTATTTATTTAAATTCGTGTGCCTTATAAATACTGTAACGTGTTCATATGAGGCCCCAGATGAACGAAAAAAGTTGCATTGCGCTCGTGGCATCGAATACTACGATAGGAATTGGATTGGAGTCAATCGAAGCTAGTAGGAATTTGGATTAAAATTAAACGCTTGTTTAATTTTAATTCAGAACGGAACGTTTGGTGAATCCAAAAATCAAGCTGAGTAAATCTCACTCATTTGGATAACCAGTTTTATTTTAAAGTGTGAAAAATTATTTATTGGTTGATTGGATGAATTGATAAATTATTATTATCAATCGAATGTTATATTATATACAATAGTGTATATATATTAGTAGTTGGGTATATTCCCACCGATTAGAGCGGATGAGACGCTATGCGCCGCGCATGATAGAAAATGACCCTTTTTTATTGCGATATCCTGCCTCAAAGCGGGATTATTATTATTATTATTATTATTATTATTATTATTATTATTATTATTATTATTTATTATTATTATTATTATTATGTTATATAACATCTGTGGTTGTAGAGAAATAGGTTGGAGGGATCCAACTAGATTTCTCAAGATTGTTGTTTTTTAATTTCATATATAGCGATATGTGATGTGTGTGGATAATCTGTTATAGATTATGTTATGATTTGATTTATAGATGCTTTAGCAGCACCGGCCTTAATTTTAGTATTTTAAATACCATAAATATTATTTTTGAGTTTGAGGGAATTAAAAGGTGATTTTGGATACAAAAATTATTTATATCAAAATTCGGATTATTTTAAAGACAATTGATTTGGATAAAACCATGATTTGATTTTAGGATTGCACTTAACTATTAGTGAAATATTTTAAATAGAGATTTTAAAATAATTTATATAAAGGATTTTTAACTATGTATTTTTAAATGATATTTCTGAAAATATGGATAAGGAGTTGAAATCAATATTTAAAACATATTTGAAAAATAAATGGGATTTATAAAGTGATAGATCTAAAAATGAAGTTTATAAATGGGAATGTTTTATAAACAAATGAAACCCGAATGAGTTTAAAAATTTATAAACGATGTTATAAATAAAACGAAATGATTTTCATTCGATAAATTGGAAATATTAATTCGCTATGTGAATTTATAATGAGATATAGAAATCAATTTAGAAATAATCGTGCATTCTATTTTTGAATTTGGAAATAGTTATGAAATTGGAGATGGTAGTCGATTTGCGATAAATCGAGAGAGATTTATAAATGCTAAAATGGTTATATCGGATTTTAAAAATAGATTTTTATTTTGTCGAGAAGTTAATTTTTTAGAAAGGGATTTTTATTTATTAAACTGTGTAGTTAAAAAAACTGTTTTAGTTTTGAAAATATTTCAGAAAGTTGGTTATTCAAATATTATATATTAGTTGAAATGAATTATAATTTTTATAACAAGCTTGGTAAGTCGATTAGTATTATTTATAAAGGAATTAGAAAATTGGTATTGTTGTTTGTTTAAAAGAATTTTGGATATTTTATATGATTAATTAAACGTGTTTTGAAAATAATCTATTATTCTTTAAAAATACTTATTATTTTATATATGGAATCTAAGGCAAGTGATTGGGATGTGTTTATAAATACTCTCAAGATTTGTAAACTAAGTTATTTAATGAAGGTGGTTTTGTAAGAGAAATTATATAATGGAATTTTAGAAACTTAAGAAATTTCCAAAATATTTTAGATATGGGAACTTCGAAAATGAATCTAAATTCATAAAGAAGTTATAAATTGTTAGTTTGATTTATAAATAAGCCTAATTGGTTTTTGGAAATTGTAAAAAGGAATTTATTAATAATTCCAGAGATTTTTGAGATAAGTTATGAAATATTTCCTAAATTTATATTAAAATGATTTTGGAGAATATGTTTATTAATATTTTTCCTAAAGTATTGAAAAGAGGTTTTGAAAAATATTTTAAGTGTGAAATGAATGGTGTAGAAATATTTTTCTAACTGTGGTAATTTGAATTCGAAAATATTTGTAAGTGCTGATACGGTTTAAAAATATCCTGTTATGGATAAGTATTTGAAATTGTTTTCAAATGTTTGGAATGTTGAAAGAGAGTTGAATATATATATATATATATATATATATATATATATATATATATATATATATCTTCGTAAAGATATTTTGAAATGAATGTTTTGAAAGATTTATAAAATTGGGCCCAATGATTGATTATGTGTGTAATTTGATAGTTAAATAACCGACTATCGAATATGGCCAAATCGTTAACCATTTCGAAGAGACTGAGATCAGAATTTAATTATCCGAAAACCCTTCGATCCGATTTAAGCGTTAAGAATTGTGATATTGGGAAGATAGTGAAGACGTTAATTTTAGAGATCCGATATGTTCCAACCCAGAACAACTTATATGGATGAATACTATCATTGCATCATTGCCTAGATGGCAATGTTAGCACTTCAAGTATGAATGCTACTCTTAAGGTAAAACGTAGCCTCAACTCTCATCAACCTGGATTGACTAAAACAAGGGTAGATGCAGCATGGCTAAGTGGGTCGCACCTAAATAGGGTATGTTATCACTTTTCTAGATACTCTTGGGTATATTATAATTATGGATATGGCTGTACATGGAAATAAGAGCACTCAATAGGGTGAGAACACCCGGGGTAGTAATAATTCGGTACTATCCAGTAAGGGGTAGGCCGGTCCTGTGTTGGCAAGGATAATTATATACGATCTCGGTACATTTTTCTAAAGGTTACTATGGCGGACGGTACCCAGTAGCCCAATCATTGTACGGAATCCATTCTCCAATACGTGCCTGTATGATTTTGATTGTACCCAACTGTGCTGAAACGTGAGATGTAAGCATTTCAGTTATTTTATAGTTTACTTTCTATAGACACATTATAATATCGAATGATTTTGATATAAATTTTTTTGGTTATCATAAGGTAAAAATCCATCATATTTATGTGGCGTGGTTTAATAAAATACCTTTGTTTTTTAAAGAATTTTGATAGTAGTAATAATTCAAATTGAGTGTGTTTTTTCACATCAGTTTTCTAGACTAACTCAGATGTTATTTTATTATAATGATCGCGTCAGACCTAGTATCACAGATTCAGGTTAGGATGCTATGGAGCTTAGGAGGCGGGCTAGAAGATTTCAAGCATATTGCACATACTTGGTTATTTTTCGCTGTGTATGTTAAACTATATATTCAGTACATGTGAGGACAAGTTATGATAACTATTCTGATTGATTATTGACCGTTTTACTCTGATGATTATATGAATATGAATTTTCACAGTTTCTTTTTGTATAAAGATCAGCTAATATGTATTATATATTGTTCTGCTATGATTGTGAGATTTTGTGTTATTGTTTCTGTTTCTTCTATACCCCTAGCAATCAGTATTTCCAGTACTTGAACATTCAACGTGCTATACAGTGAATTGATGTTGATTTTCGAGGGTCGAAAATTCTGGATCGCTACATATTCACAAGCAACACGCAGGGTGTACGTGCATCACACACTGCTAAAAACACTGCCAGACAAAACTATGACTAAAATAAATAATTTTCACCACAATCCTGGATAAACCAAAATGTGTAGAGCATCATAAGCACATTCACATACTAGCATTATATTTCCAAGGAAAATAGAAATGACAACATTCCAAAAGACAACCTAAAATGGCAGAGAGCTACTATAGCAAACCATACCCTAATGTTGCATCATATTTCACACGAGCAGAAACAAAATTCAAAATGATCAATGACTAAAGACATAAAATGCACATAGCAATGCACACTGGAAAAATAAAGCAATATAGAGAGACTATAAGATGAAAAAGTGTACAAAATGCACACAACAATGCAAAGTCCACGATACTAAATGTCAAGAACAAAAAAGCACCAAATTTAGCCGAGCGAGCAGCAACTTACCAAAGACGCCTAATCATGACAACCATCATCCAAAGCCAAACCCCCATTGCAGTGCAATCACCAAGGTAACCTTAAGAAATGGTGAAAAATTTGGCACGGGAAGAAGATGACATAAACCAAACATTGAAGCAACCGAACATAAGCCAAAAAACACCGCTACTAATGTCCTCGTAGCAGCCGAGCGAAAACACCAAGGCATGTTGGAGAATTCTGATGTATAGGCAAACCGATTGAAAGATTTAAGAAATTGTAGAATAAACGTTAGGGTATGTAACGACTCAGAAGTTTTAATGTTTTGAATAAAAATATTTAATTTATTTAAATATACAAACTTGATTCAAAATAATAAATAATAAGTAAATAAATTTTCAATAAAACAACTTGATTTTTAATGTAGCATTCATAATTTAAGTTATAGGATTTTTCCATAATTTTTAATTCAAAAAATATTTAAAATTTCCATTTGACGATTTTACGGCAAACAATGGTATTTTTGAAATTTTACAAAAAAAGATAATCAGTGTATATTATTTTTGTTTTAACATGTTGTATTTTTATGTGCAACCATATTTTTGTTGCATCGTTCACAGTTCATACGTGAACGAACTTCTGTGTGACGAGATGTTGGAAATTTCAATATAAATCAAACTCAACACTTAACTTATTCAACACACTAAGACAATTCAATAGCTACTTTTCCTTTTTATTCTTTCTCCTTTTCCAAAACCAAGACCAGCAAACAAAATAAAACCATCACCTTTAAGAAAATCACACCTAAAGATTTACTCAGCGAAAATTGGTAAAACAAGAGTCTTTAGGTTCAACATTGTGGGATCTTCGATTCAATGTGCGTATTATTGGTTGCATAATTGGTTGGAGAGGAGTGGTAGTTTGGACATGCGTTGAAGCAACTAGGGTTTGATTTTTTGATGGATTTATGCAACAATATAATTTGGGGTCTGTTGCATCAAGTTTATGGTGAGAAGGAGCTTTGTTTTGAAAATTTTGGTGGCATGCGGCGCTTGAAAGCAAATTGCATTAGGCATAGGCTGTAGTAGGTTGACCCAACTCCTTTCTTATGGGTGGATCGAGCTTTATCTGATGGGGTGCATTGTGGAGAGGAGAAGAAGAGAAAGTCGATGGTGAAGGCGGATTGGAGATTCATGGAGTGTGGTGGAAGGCTGGTCATGTTTGTACATAGAGGAGGAGGATACTATGTTTCTTGTGCACCGGATGGGGTAATTTGCATTTGGAAGGAAAGTGATAGCTTGATAATTAAAAGTTTGAAATGCAATTAAAGTGTAAATTAACTATTTGAATTAATCCAATAACTTATAAAATGTATATCTCTCTCATATGGGGCCAAATCGAGAGGAGGTTTGTTGCATTAATCTTGTCATGGCGATAGCTATGTGATGGAATTAGTTTTTTTCAGTTTGGAGCTAGTGGAATTTTGAGTTAAAATCTAATGTCCTCAAACTAGAATGCTTCAGTGTCAACTGGAATTTCAGTGATTAAATCTGCTTTTTTGAATAATCAGTACGACATATGCTAGAGAGAAAAAATATTGTTTTCATATTGAATGATTTATTAGCTTGGTTTGATTAAACATCCAATTTTGAAAAGCAAATGACATTTAAAATTAAACGTAGGAAATTTTCTGGAGAGAAATTCAAATTTCTCGTCATTGTGATTTTTTATTCCAGGTATAAAACTATTTATTTTATAATTCAATTATATATCAGTTATATAAGTTATTAAATTTGAAAATTTGATTGTTTGCCCATATTGGATGTGACACTGACATATGTTAAAAGCTGAACCTTTTTAGTGAAAACGATAGTAATAGCGTTGGTTAAGTGCTATAGTAACCATTAGCTTCCTTATAGTATTTTTGAAAATGCTATTCATTGCTGTTTTGCTTTGGAAATGGTTTCGATTTGGAAAAATAATTTTTTTGTCCAAACATCTTGAAGTTTCTATAATATTTTATATAAAAATAGTTTCGTACTTCTCTATTTTACTTCAACTTCTTTTATTATTATTTTCTAATATGTGTATTTATGTAAATGTTTTAAAATTATTGTAAAAAGTATCTACCTTTATAGAAAAGTTATTATAATATGGGATGTTTATTTTGATGGAAATAAAAGGGGTTTATCTTTATTTTAAAATGATTTTTGTCTCAAAGGGAGATAAAAATATTTGGGAACAAATATCTGCGAACATTTTATATAAAAATGTTGTAAGTAAAGAATAAATTTCTAAAAGGTATTTTGTAAAGGAAAGAGGGATTTATAAGCAGTACTTTATAAATAAAAGGTTAGGTTCATAAATGATATTTTATAAAGGGAAAATATTATCATTTAATAAGTCGGAGAAATAAATCACAGTTTGAATTTATTCTAATATATGTGATGGTTATGTTATGGGAAGCGTATGGGTTTTATAATTGTAATTGGAGTTTGGTTTATATTTGAAGTTTTGTTTAATTAAAGGAATTTTTTGTAATTTTACTTAGAAAATTTATGAAAAGAGTTTTTACAAATGGAATTTTGGTTTTATAAAAAGAGTTGCAAATAAATTTGAGGATTTATAAAATGAGTTACTATTTTATAAAAGAAGTTTTATAAAGAATTTTATAAATGTATAAAAGATGTTATAAAGGAGTTTATTAAATAAGTTTGGAGATTTGTTGAAGGAGGTTCATAATTATGTTTATATATTTATAAAGAAAAGTTTATAATTTATAAATATTGCTTTATAAAAGGAGTTTGTAAATATAAGGAGTTTTATAAGGGCATTTTATAAAAAAGGGATTTATAAAAAGACGGAGACCCTATTTACCGTAGATGATAATTTTAAATTATGGTGGTATGGAATATGTTATTTTAATCCTTGACACCAAATTCCGAGGTATGGAAACTCGTCTCTATCTTAAGAATTAAGAGTGTGACGATACAAAGATTGTTTTCTAACTTGTCCGACCGCACTATTAATCGAGGAATAGTACTGTTAGAAATTGGAAAGTGGTGGTAAGTATATTTAGGCTAGTTTCTATACGATCCCTTTACTTACATCAAAGGTGTTTTAGGTTTTGTAATGACCCATGAATTTTAACGATTTTTAAATATGTAATTAACTAAATTTTCTTGAAAATAAATAATAAATTTTGACAAGGAAAATTCGATATTTGGTATGTGTTAGCATCAAAATTGGTCACTATCACCCGTAGAATTTCATGGACATCAAAGTATTAATGAAATCTAGAGAACCAAGCATAAAAGTAAATAGACATAAAGATTTTATGGTTGTTCGGTGATCTTGGCCTACGTCCACTTCAAATTTAATTCATTCTTCCTTTGATTACAATTACACGAGTTGTTTAATTGGCAAGAATCCATTGATACAAGTTTATAAGAAAAATAGCCATGGAAAAGTCTCCCTAGAGTTCTCTCAAAAAATGGTCCCTTCATCTGTACCCCTGCCTCTCTATTTATAGACGAAGATAGGCTGGACACCCTGCGCAGGCCCAAGAACAAGGTACTTCAGCCTACAGTAGGCAACTTCTGTGCACCAAGCCAGGCGTACCGAACATTGGAAAACCGAACCAATCAGTCCGACCCAGTCGCGTCGAATTACTTGCACCGGGCCACCTCCCCCTCTTTATCTTGACCAAATCACTTAGGCCAAGCCAGCTTGGCCGACCCTGGACCGATTCATCGTTCCTTTCCTTCCTTGGCCGAGCGGGAACTTTTAAACCATCTAGGCCGAGCCGAACCATGAACAAGGAAACTCATGTGTTGGAGCTGTCTTTGCAAACCTCCCTCGACTGAGCGATACATGTCGAGCGACGACGACTCAACTGACCAAACCATGTGTGCCAAGCGATCTTGACCGAGCGACATGTGTCGAGTTACCCAGACCAAGTGACGTATGCCGAGTTACCCAGAGCGAGCGATGTGTGTTGAGTTACCAGACCGAGCGGCACATACCGAACGTACCTACGGAACCGCACATAAACGTCGAAACATGTTGATTTCATCAAACCCTTATATCTTCACGCTCTTCTTAGTCAGAATCTTGTCTAGTTCTAACGATAATATCTTCAACTACCTTTTTAAGCCGGGCCAAGGTGCCGGGTAACATTTACCCTCCAAAGTGTGTCGTGTGAAGCAACACGACATGCTTTGAATCCGCGAGTATTCCTACTTTCCAGAAAGAAATCCATCATTTTTCCTGAATAGTCATCATCCTTCAATTAAATCCTCCCAAGGTGTCGCATCCTTCTTTGGTCGTCATGATGCTTGGTCAATTGCCAATATTATAAATCCAGGGTTGTAGTTCCTCAGTAGTCATCCATGTTCGGATCTACAGGGCTAGTAAGCTTCAGCTATCTGATCCAGTCTTTTGTTAATAACCCTAAGCGAGAATTCAATTTTTGTTGATTTCAAGAAGTCGAACTTTTTTGGATGTACACATGCATGTTCAGGTATATATTCTTGCCACTGGCTCTCGGATGCATTTTATATGCTCATAAGTCATCACCAATTCCATCTAGTTTAATTGCAATTCAATTGTGATTTGTTTTTTGTATTTTTTGTGAACTAAGGGTTGTAATCAGCCACTTGATGAGAGGGGACTTCAAGATTTACATGGACGATGACCTCGGAGCAATAAGCAAGGGCGAATGGAGTACGGCCAGTCACGGACTCATGGGTAGTTTTATAAGCCCATGACGCTGTTGGGAGTTCATCCACCCACTTACCTCTAGCCTTTTACAAACCTCTCTTCAGAACAGACTTTATGATTTTGTTCACAGCTTCAATCTGTCCATTTTCAGTTATTATGGATCATGGAAGGTCATAAGGACAGATGACGTTATGGATAATGAAGTTCATTATTTTCTTCATCTTGGTCGTGGTTAAAAATTCTTCATCTGCCCATTGGTAAAGTAATCAACTGCTATGATGGCGTATTTCACACCACCTTTAGGATTGAAAATAAGATGATGTTAATGCCCCCAAGTGCCAAATGACTATGGACTAGCCATTTGAGTAATTTCCATCGGCGGGGCTCCTAGATTTTTTGCAAACATCTTGCACTCATCGCATATTGTCTCATTGTCTAGCATGATCAACCACATCTAGATTGACAGTAGGCCAGCCGTAGCAAAGTTTTCTTTATCAGGGTTTTCCCCCTGATGTAATTGTAGCATTCATCTTCATAGATTTCGCTCAAGACTCATTTGATATCATCATGGGCGATACACCGAAGCATGGGAATGGATAAACTCCTTTCTACATACCACTTCTTCTTGGATGATTTGGTGTGAAGCTTTGAGGAGGATCTGCCGTTTTCATTCCTCCATTTACTAAGAATTCCACATTGTAGATAGTCTTTGATAGGAGTCAACCATGACCCCTTTTCTAGCTCTATCTCCAAGAGCTAGCCCATCTCCATCTGTCAATGCTTGGAATATTAAGCATTTCTACCGAAACAATGTATGTCTGTTGTGCGTCCCTAAAACTGGCCAACTTGGCCAGTGACTTGACTCTTTTCATTTTGTTTGCTGAGTATGTGTGTAATGATGTAGTACGTGAAGTCGGCTAGTAGCTCTTGGACCTAGCCAGGATAAGGAGCAAGATAATGCCCCATAGCAAGATCAACTTCCTTAACTTTGCATACTACCAATCAGAATTCACAAAAGATATGTAAAGTTTCCACTTCAAGTCCTCTAGCAAATTTGAGGCTGGCGGTCAAGGCTTCATACTAAGCATCGTTGTTTGTTACAAGGAAATCGAGTTTTTGGACGTAACAGGTCGATCTTTCCTCAAGAGTCATTAACATGACTCCTACGCCATAACATTGATCATTGAATGCTCCATCTGCATACATTTTCCATCTGTTGGTTGGTTCTCTACTACTCTTTGAGTAGTCATCTGATGCAGTGAATTTGGGTACGAGGTTTGCTAATTTCCATCCTTGGATAGCCCTTCGAAGGAAATAAGTGATATCGAATTGGCTTAGTTCGATATTCTATTTAATAGTCTTTCAAACGTTTTAGGTCGTTGTATGCCCTGTCGCAACGGCTGGATGGCATAGACGTTGGTTGGGTGAGCCTAAAAGCAAGGGTGGAGTTTTCATGATGAAATCAATAGGCATTGCGCTAGCTTTTGTAGCTTCGTGTCGATATCCAATGCATGGCTCGCGATAGTTGGTGAAATCACACATGCAGAATGGATCCGAGGGAACATATCATCATTTATTCATAAAAATCGAACCAATTCTTTTATCAACATTGCACTGAGCTGTGATCCGATATTCAGCACCAGAAAAGGGTGGCCATGGCTAGCTGCAATTTAGTCTGTCAGCTTAGCGGGTGCAAATCTGGATTCTTTGATTTCAGATGTAATAATTTTGCATAACATTCAATGTGAAATATGGTTGGGACGGTCAATGTTGATGGTTACTCTGGTCGAATCCTAGAGTCTTGTCATGAGTTATTAAGTCTGATAGTGAAGGGCTCTAATTGCTCTAACCGATTATCTGCAAATGGCCAAAGATCAGGCTTAAAAGAACGTTGAAGAAAATGTCGAGTAGGAGTCAGCCTCGAGTTGTGAGCAGCTACATAGATGGAGCTTTCTATGAGTTTGAATTTGCTTGTATATTCGAGTAACATATTTTCTATTCAATGCATTCATGATCCTTTACCCGTCCTTTGGGATGGAATGACAGTCAGTTGCCCACGAGCTTAGGCATCGATTTAATGATTCTATCTCTAAGCATTCTTTCGGTCGCAGCCTTGAGTAGCTGCAAGCACTATATATAAGTTTCAATATTGAGCAATCGCAGCTACTCTTTGCATGACAATGCATCTGCTCTCAGTCTCGGATTGATAAATGTACTGCATGGACGGTTGAGTCTCGTCCTAGCTATGTTTATATTCCCACCTAAACTCCAAAGACATAGAGTCGATCGGTGAACAGTTGGTTCACATTCATCCTGCTTCTTGCTCGTGCCCCCAGGTCTGGGGCATATATTGATAAGTAGGAAGGCCGTCCATGCCCACTTTAGCTTTACTCTCTTTCCCATTGAATCGTGGGATCAGGTCAATCGATGGGAGGTTGGGTCTCGCCTATCTCGGATTGTATTATGGTTTTTCATTCCAAAAGGAATACTTATATGCCTCATTAGTTTCAGAGGGAAATTTAGGCACTGGAAAGTCAGCCACGTCCACTTTGGTTCATTTTCTATAATCATATCTTGGGGTAAGGTTGGCTCAAATGCAGTCGGGTCATGCTCATCTAGTTTCATACTCCTCCTGACGGATCGAAGGTGGGTGCTGGAGAATTTATGACCAAGTTTTCATGGTTTACTCTCCTTTCCATACTCTAAAGGTCATAGTTTTTCAAGGGACATCCAAGTCACATTTGTATGTACTTGGTGCAAATCAATATTGACCCTCGATCCGAGATTTGATATAGCCGGTCTCCCGTAGCTTTGGATGCCTTTTCGATTCGTTATGTATTGAGGCCTCCTTGTATTCGTTGCCTTAAGTTGTAAAGAACGCCAAGCTAGAGCTATAATGAGCAGTCGTATTCAGCTTTTAGTGATTTGTACTTCTGCTTCCAATATTGATTTGGCTAGGCCATAAGTCGAATGGTCGAACTCCATCCTTGGAGAGTTAATACTCCTCCTATCGATTTCAGGCCGAAGTTTGCTGAATAGAGAACGGTCGGAATCCACTCATCTATTTATCGATGTTTATATGCCACTCTGCATTTTGGTGACATAGAGTTACTTTTCTCCCAGTAGACTCGTTCCCAATTGGTGTTCGTGCTTCGGTCCATGCTCCGAGGACTTAGAGATTTTTGTGCTTCGAGGACTTAGAGATTTGTTAAACGGTTTATGCTCTAGTCCACAGTTTGGGACGTAGAGATTTTCATAAAGTTGTTTATACTCAAATCCGTGCTCCGGGGACCCAGAGTGCTGTAGTTTGCTTCAGGAACTTAAAGATTTTTCTCAAGTCTTTTATACTCCAGTCCACGCTCTGGGGACTCAGAGTACTCTAGTCTGCTTCAGGGACTTAGAGATTTTTCTCAAGTCATTTATACTCTAGTCCGCGCTTTGGAGACTCAAATTACTCTAGTCTGCTTCAGGGACTTAGAGATTTTTCTCAAGTCGTTTATACTCTAGTCCGCACTCCGGGAACTCAGAGTACTCTAGTCCGTTTAAGTCGTTTATACTCTAGTCCGCACTCCGAGGACTCAGAGTACTCTAGTCCGTTTAAGTCGTTTATACTCTAGTCCGCACTCCGGGGACTCAGAGTACTCTAGTCCACGCTCCAAGGACTTAGAGATTTTTAAGTTGTTTATACTCTAGTCTGCACTCTGGGAACAGATTACTCTACTTCGAACTCTGGGGACATAGAGATTTTGAAGTCGTTTATACTGGTCCGCACTATGGGGACTCAGAGTACTCTAGTCCACACTCTGGGAATTTGGAGATTTTTAAGTCGTTCATATTCTAGTCCGCAATCTGAGGACTCAGAGTACTCTAGTATGCACTCTAAGGACTTAGAGATTTTTAATTCATTTATACTCCAGTCTGCACTCTGGGGACTTAGAAATTTTTAAGCCGTTTATACTTTAGTCCGCACTCTGGGAAATTAGAGATTTTTAAGTCATTTATATTCTAGTCGGCACTTTGAGGATTCAAAGTGTTCTAGTCCGCGCTCTGGGGACTTAGAGATTTTTAAGTCATTTATACTCTAGTCCGCATTCTGGGGACTCATAGTACTCTAGTCCGCATTCTGGGGACTCAGAGTACTCTAGTCTGCATTCTGGGGACTTAGAGATTTTTAAATCATTTATACTGTAGTCCACACTTTGGGGACTCGGAGTACTCTAGTCCGCACTCTGGGGACTTAGAGCTTGTTAAGTCGTTTATACTCTAGTTGGCACTCTAGGGACTCAGAATACTCTAGTCTGCACTATGGGGACTTAGAGATTTTTAAGTCATTTATACTCTTGTCGGCACTCTGGGACTCAGAGTACTCTACTCCTCACTCTGGGGACTTAGAGATTTTTAAGTCGTTTATACTCTAGTCCGCACTATGGGGACTCAAAGTACTCTAGTCCATACTATGGGGATTTTGATATTCTTAAGTCGTATATACTCTAGTCTGCACTTTGGGGAATTAGAGTACTCTAGTCCATGCTCCGGGGACTTAGAGATTTTTGTTGAGAGCAGTCGTATTTCCACCTGTTTAATTTGTATTTCATTTACCGTATCGAGGCTAATGTTGTCGAATGAACGATCGAACCACATTTGCTCATGGAATGGGACTCTGCCCCAGTATCAAGGATGAAACTTGAAAAATGGATGGTCGATTCTCATCCACTTGGTGATTATAGCTCTTCCAATTAAGTCAAAGAAGGTGGTATATGATAGATGGTTGGATCACATCCATGCTGGGGTTGGATAATCAAGTCCCGCACAATCTGCTTCGTATCTCTTTCTAAAAAATGAGGTGGATTACTGAGTAGACAAAGTAAGTTACATATGTTTCAAGGTGCAGTCATGTCCATGTATTAAGAGCGATGGTTAACGAGTAGGCAGTCCACCACAACTACTTCAAGTCGGGCTTTCGAAAAACCTTTTGTGTTCAGGGTAGGATTTGATGTGTAGTGATCAAATTACGTCTACTCTAGATAGATACCGGCATCATTGAGCTTTAGGAGAGGCATCTGTATTTTTTCAAACTTGTTCTATGACTCGATTTGAGTGGATGATCGGGCCATATTCATTCCAAGCCTTGCTTAGGTCTCCAAGTCAAATGTGGAGGTCAATGAATGGATGATCGGTCATGTTGACTTTGTATTGGGCTCTGACCATGACGAGCTTTTCAATCTCTAGTCCTTGGCCCCAAATTAAAGGCACATGGTTGATGATGAGCGATCTAATCATGCTCGTCATGATGAAACTCCACAAATTCGATCAAGGTCTGCGTGGATTGGTTGGCGGCCAACTCTAAGTACTTGGTCACCTACATCGTTTTGGAAGAAGTTTAGTTCAAGTCAGTCGTAATTCAAAGCACCATTGAAATTAAAATAATCCAAAGAAGATTGGTATGAATCTCATTGATAAGGGGAGCAGCATCATGTGCTAGCTATTCAACTCCACCGCTAGCCCCTTCTAGCGGGATGTCGACTGCCAACAATCCAATTGATAATTAGAGTTCTTTATTGATGGATATTAGAAGTTCCTTGCTCGCTCTTTTACAAGGCTTGAACGTATTATTGATGCTTTCAAATAGCATATGAGTCAAATTTTGAGGTCTTGTTTTTTCTACTGGAGTCAAAGTCCTTAGCCAATGGGCCTACATTGTTATTTTTCCTAGTCTGCTCCGCTCCTCCTTGCTTTGGTTTTGATTCATTTTATAACAGAAACGATCCATGGTCCTAGGAGGCCCTCCAGCTAACTAGTTGCCAAAATATATCTGGAGGTTGACTCTTCCCAAATGCGATCAGTATGATATTCTTGTTAGTACTTGGAATAAATTGCTTAGAGCCAGACATTGGTCTGCTTGGAGTTACTAAATTCGAAGTGTTGGGTCAGCAAAGAATGGTGTTTGCCTATAGTCATATCATCTATGTTCTCCAACCTTTAGGAGTACCGTTTGAGTAGCGGTTGCTTGTCCGTTCTCGTGTTGTCATTCAGAAGCTGCCGCTAGATCCTCTATGTCCTAGTCGATCATGGGATGTAAGGGAAGTGGATAAAATCTGTGCTGCGGCTAAGCATACCTGAAAATATTTTTTTTCGAAATTTGGGTCGTACCCGAAAATGTTTTTTCGGAAATAGGGGTCGTATAAGAGACCAGTGTAACTTAAATTTGGATCGACCAAGCGTGGCTCGACCAAGGTGCTTCATCCAAAGTGGATCGACTAAGTGGATCGGTCAAGGTGGATCGGCCAAGGTGGATCGGCCAAAGTGGATCGGCCAAGGTGTATCGGTCAAGGTGGATCAGACAAGTGTGGCTCAGCCAAGGCGGATCGGCCAAGGTGGATCGGTCAAGGTGGATCGGCCAAGGCAGATCGGTCAAGGTGGATCGGCCAAGGTGGATCGGCCAAGGTGGATCGGCCGCCAAGGCAGATCAGTAAAGGTGGATCGGTATACACCTTTTCTACAGCGGTCGGCATATGCATATTTTGAAGAGGTCGGCATATGCCTTTTATGGAGCGGTCAGCATATGCCTTTGCTGAAGCGGTCGACATACGCCTTTTCTGGAGAGGTCGGCATACGCCTTTTCTGGAGCGGTCGGCTGAATTGCCTTTAGAGGAGGGTCGGCCTTCATTCAAGTTGAGTGCAAACTTCAACATCCAATCCCCATATCTTGCGCACATCAGTGAATCCAATCCTTTCATATGAACATGAACAATTGATTAACTCTAAACAAGAAAATTAGCATAATCAAATCTTCCAAAAACAGGGACAGTAGACTTAGTTTCCCTGACTACGGCCATCAGTTTCCTTTAGATTTCTTTCAAATCTGAGTAGAATAGGAAGTTTTTTCCAGTAAACAATTGGATCTATCTCGCGAATATAGAAATCCACTAGTAGATGATGGTATCCAATCAAGCCGAGAATTCAATTCTAAGTGAAAGCACAAAAATTGGTCACTAACACTCATAGAATTTCATTGACATCAGTGTATTAATGAAATCTAGAGAACGAAGCATAAAAGTAAATAGACACAAAGATTTTATAGCGGTTCGGCAATCTTGGCTTATGTCCACTTCAAATTTCATTCATTCTTCCTTTGATTACAATTACATGAGTTGTTTGATTGGGAAGAATCCATTGATACAAGTTTATAAGAAAAATAGCCATGGCAAAGTCTCCTTAGAGTTCTCCTAAAAAAGAACCCTTTATCTGTACCCCTGCCTCTCTATTTATGGACGAAGATAGGCTATACTCCCTGCGCAGGCCCAAGAACAAGGTACTTCAGCCTATAGTAGTCAACTTGTGTGCATCGAGCTAGGCGTACCGAATGGTGGAAAATCGAACCACTCAGTCCGACCTATTCGCGTCAAACTACTGGCACCGGGCCACGTTCCCTTCATCATCTTGTCCGAACCACTTAGCCGAGCCAGCTTGGCCGACCCTATCCATCTGGACCGATCCATCATTCCTTTCCTTCCTTGGCCGAGCGGGAATTGTTAAACCATCTAGGCTGAAGCGGAGTTAGCCAAACCATAAACAATGAAACTCATGTGTGTGAGCTGTCTTTGCAAACCTCCTTTGATCGAGCAATACGTGCCGAGCGATGACGACTCAACTGACCGAATGATGCGTGGCGAGTGATCTTGACTGAGCGACGTGTGCCAAGTTATCCAGACCGATTGACATGTGCCGAGTTACCCAGACCGAGCGACATGTGTCGAGTTACCTAGACCGAGCGGCACACACCGAACCGTACCTACGGAACCGCACACAAATGCCGAAACATGTCAATTGCATCAAACCCTTATATCTTCATGCTCTTCTTGGTTAGAATCTTGTCTAGTGCTAACGATAATATCTTCAACTGTCGTTTTTTAGCCGGGCCAAGGTGTCGGGTTATAGTATGCGCCTATTAAAGCATAGCGAATGGAAGATTTTTATTGGTAAATATGAAAGTTATGTTGTATTTTCAATATTAATTTGTAATCCGTCAATTTGATGAAATTAAATTATTTTCGAAATCTAAATATTTTTATATAATAAAACGTAAATCATTTTCTAAGTGAGAGTCGTACTTCGTTTCGCCAAATTTGTACTGTTCTAGCTCCGTTTATCTTATTTTCAGTGTTTTAGCAGCATTTTCGGCAGCGGAAAATCGATTTTTTATAGAATGGTTGTATCACTATGTACCATTCTGCTCGTCTCATCACGCTGATCTCCACAGTATATTCATTTGTGTGTTTTGGAGACTGGTACACGATGAAATCTGCGAAAACGGTTAGCCGTATCGATACGGTTTTGATCCCTTTGGTTTTCCCGTGTCCTTTCAATTGATCTACGTGAGAAATCTAATAGCCACTAGCCTTTATATTCCAGAAATTAATTTCTCGACCTTCACTATTCCCAACATTCACTATAAGTTTTGGTTCATTTCCTTTTCTATGGGTTCCTTTTCAATCGGCTTCTGTTCCATTTCGTTCTAAAAAAATGGTATTTTTTATTTATATAAAAAAAGTATTATCATCTTCGTTCCTGTAGGCTATATGCGCATCCTCCATATTGTCGATCCATCATTTTTCCCTTCCACCATGTGCCGCCTCATCACCACCCTCTAGGTTTCTCCCGAAACCCATCTTCCAAGCTTGCCACGCAACCACTCCACCAGACCTCCCTCGACCTGCCACTTACCAAACCCACTAACACTTCTCCAGTCGACCTTACATCTGCAAACCATTGCACCGCCCTTTCGCCATGCCTTCCTCTCCTCCTTGTGCCATAGCTCGCCGTGCCACATCCACTAACAGCCGCCACAACCTGTGCCCCACCCCTCCACTTCATCATCAAAGCCTGGCATCTCCACCGTCTCCTCGATGTCTCACCACCTCACTCGCAACCACGCCATCGCGTCTGGACACACGTAGCCTCCTCCGCATTGAACCCATTGTCGTGCATCACTTTCCACCTGAACCCTCCATGACCTACATCAATCCATCCCCACGTCTCCTTCCCTCTCCTATTTTCTCTAGCCTAGCAGCTCCGACCGTATCTCCATCACTCCATACTTCATTTCCTATCACAACCACATGCCACGCCACCGAGTGAGCAACCCAGATCTGCCTCTTTCCACTTCACTGTCGCTATTTTCCCTCTCATGCGACCATGTCCCTCTCACTTTCCACCAAACACCAACCACCAACCTGAAAGCAACAAATCCCTCCACGCCTTATTGCTTGTCACTACTCTGCTTCCTCGCCCTGACCTTCCATGCCACCATGCAAGCAAGATGCAGCGACCCACCTACTTGCTTTTCTTTATAAAAAAAGTATTGTATATATATATATATATATATTATATTATAAAGTTTAGTCATGTTGTTTCTATTCTTACATTTAAAGTAAGGAAGGGTAAATATAATAAGTTATATGCTCATATATATTTGCTAGTGTGTGTATGTATATATATATATGTTTGTTTTTATTTTAGTGTGTATATATATATGTTTCCTAAATTATTTTGCATAGTGGCTGTCTTGTTTTTTATATGCTTATAATTATATTAATTTTAAAGCATATATATAGATTTATTTTAAATCTGGGATTTCAAATTGAAGATTGATTTTAAAATATATTATATATATATATATTTCATATAAAATTATATATATGTTGATCGATCTCGAGTCCACCTTTCTCTGCTTTGGGATTTATCGTTTGGATTAATCGATTGTCTAGTTCGTGTAGCTTGTTGAGCTGTAAAATTTCTCAAGCCTCGAAAGTTGTGCAATCGCTCACGATTAACATTCTTATATTTAGTAAATTCAATTCACGTGAAATGATGATTGAAATGTGCTATTAAATTAAAATTGTTAAGTTATTTGATTGTTAAATATGATATGTCATTATCTGTAATTTTTTACCTATGACATATGGCACCATAACCTGTTGTATATATCATATTTAAATTTGTTACGATGGCATATGCCTATTGTTGGTATGTTATATTATTATCATATATGTTCCCACTCTGCAAGTTCCTTGCTAGTTTAGAAATTCCCTATGGGTTGCAATGATACATACTTGAACGATTTGGTAGATTAGGGGAAATCGTTATGGGTTGAAATGATAAACCCAAGCAATTTTCATTAATTTTGAATTTTAGGACTGTGGGTTGAAATGATATATACCCGTAAATATTAAATTTAAATTGCAGATTGGAATGATAAATATCCGTATAAGTAGACCATAAGATAGAAAATTATATACGGACACCATTGTAATATTTTTGAAATGGTTTATAAAGGCTGAATGAAATATATGGGTTTTAATAAAGATTTTAATTTTAATATATATGTAAAAGTTATATTTTTAAAAATTATATGTTTGGAAATTTTAAATTTATAAGTTAGATCTGCAATTATAAATTTTAAGATTTCATCTATAATTTTTATTATTTTTAAATATATGTAAATTTGATTTAATATAAAATATATTTAATAATAAGATTTAATTTTATAAAATTTAATTTTATTAATATATATTTATATATATTATGTTTAAGTATTTATTTAAAACTATATTAATATTTTAAACTAGATTTTTATATTAACTTTATGAAATAGTGGTTGGAAAGATAAATTAAAGTTGACTTGAAATTTAAATTGCTTAATAATTGAATTTAAAATAAATATTTATTTGGAACTTATTGATTTGAAATTTAAAGATATGTTTTATGACTTTATAGCTTGATTAGGATTAAAAAAGATTAAATGGATATAATTTAAATTTAAAGAATATATATTTGAAATTGAAATTGAATGTTTAATTTTGATTTAAATTTGTAATTTGAGATTTTATTATAAAAATGATTAAGTGAATATTTTCAAATTTAAATAAAATTGAAATTTAATATTTAATTTTGATTTAAATTTTTAACTTGAAATTTTGTTATAAAAACGAATGATTAAGTGAATATTTTCAAATTTAAATAAAATTAAAGTTGTATTTTGAAATTTAAATGAATTTGTCAAATTGAGTTATTATAAATTGTTGGAATTTTTAACTTCGAAACTTATTGAATTGAAAGTGGTTTAAATTTGTTGTCCAAACCTGGATTTGAAATAGATATAAATTAAAGATGGTTTTTAATGAGATTTTGAATGGAACCTTCCAATTGAAATTTTTAAACTAAAATTGATTTAAATTGAATTGTGGAATTAAAGTGGATTTGAATTGATTTGTGAAATTGGAGGAAATAATTCTAATTATAAACTATTTTTAACATATAAACTATTTTTAATATATAAACTATTTTAATAAATAAACTATTTTAATCTATAACACATTTTAAATATAAACTATTTTTAATTTATTACTATTTTAATATATATAAACTATTTTCAATATTTAAATTGTTTAAGTTCGAGCTGTTATGATTTAGATTTAATGAATTTAAATGTGAATATTTTGATATGAAGGTTTAAACTATTTTGTGGCGATGATTTTTGGAAGCGAGTATGATTTCGAAGGTGGTATGATTTTGAAAGTGATATGATTTTGAAATGATATGATATTTTGATATAAAATATTAACTGTTTTGAATTAAAAATAACCACTGTGTGTAATAAGTGTTTGGTTGTTAAAGAGACTGGGATCAGATATTGTCATACTCTCCGCCAATACCGAAACCACTTTACCAACTGTGTAAGTGGTGGAGATTCCTGAACGAAGTAGGATGGTTTGGCGACGATTCTTCATGAGGTATTAACGCAGCCCTTACTTCCGCAATTCGGCTTGATGTAGCTAAAACAGGAGCTATACCTGGCCAAGTGAGGTCGCACCTCTAACCGAGCATGCTTCTTCGATACCATTCTATTACTTTGTGATTTGATTGGGTGCACCTTTGATTTTGGGAGCGTGTCTCGAGGTGGGCGGTAGTAGCTGTTATGCGTTACCACCAGTCCGAGAGTGCAAACGGTAGAATCCTACCATGGAATTGCCTCATGTGCCTTGTCACATGCCTTACCACGCCCTCTACTAGTTTGATTTGTACCATACCTATGGAGTGCCCTCTGATGGCCCTCCAGTTTATAGAGGAATTATGGTACTTTATAGATTATGCGAATATATAAAAATGTGTTAAAGGGGATACGGGTAACGCCTTAACGCTATTTTAATAGTTTATTTTACTATAGACCTTATCTATGTACCATATTGTACTATGTATGTAAATAGTTTAACGGATCCTTAAAGGATGGGAATCCCAAACATCCTTTAAGTTATTTGTATTTAATTTGGACACTATAATTGAGTTAATTTACTGGTATGACAATGTTAATCCTGACTCGAGTGTTTTTTGTTTTGATTTATGCTCAGGTCAGACTAAGTGGTTTGAGACTCACCTATGGAGCTTACAGCTCTGCTTGAAGATCCATATCTGTCTATTCAGCTTTGCAGTTATCTCGGTTATTTCTAGTTATCTATGTTTAGACTTATCAGTTGCTTTTATATTAGTGACTTCTGTATTGTTGGGTTTTTTTTGTAGTTGTTAACACTCAGATGTTTATATAGTAGCTTGATGAACTACTATTTATCTATTCCGCTGGTTATTATTATATTACTCTGTGTCTGTGATTATGTGATTGATTAATTTACTATATATGTGTAACGATCCATAATTTTTGATAATAAAAAATAGTTAATTTTGATAAGATTTTGTGATTTAACATTGGGAGAAATAAAAATTTGTGATTAGCTATGATAACCCAGATTTTCAAATATCTGTTAATTGGAAATTAACAGGATTTAAATTATCAAACAAAGATCTATAGATGAAACCAATAATAATGATTGTTTGTTTAAATGTAAATATATATATATATATATATGGGTTGATTTTAATTTGGATATTAAATTGAAATTGAATGGGAAATTCAAAAGATAAACATCTTAAAATATTTGGATTCAAAAAAAAATATTTTATATGATTTTATTAGTATATAACTTATTTTATATTATTTTCTTCAAAAGATCATATTTATATAGATTAAGTAATTATTAAATAGATAATGTAAGAGAAGTTTAAATATTTAAAAACACTTAAGGTAATTATAATATATATATATATATATATATAAAAATTGACATTATAATAAATAACAATTTAAGCTAATTCTATGCATTATAATAAATGTAAATCAATTATGATATAGTAATGAAATTTGTAGGAATTTTAACAAGTGTCATGAATTTGTTTTAAATTATAAATAAAAGATATAAGAAGAAATACACATTTCTATTCCTTCTCATTTTCTTTTTCAATCATCATCTTTCAAAAAAAAAGAAAAATCGGTAAAGATTTAACCAGAAAAAAGAAGAGAAATCCAGAAAGAAATAAAAAAAAATCAGATGCAACTTCAAATTAATTTAAACCAGAGGCAATTGTAATCAAAGATCAAGCAAGGTTAGAACAAATCAAGATCTACCCAAAGCACTTCAGTTTCAAGGATTTTTCATATTCAATAGCAATTAAAATCAAAATGCAGAACAAAAGCATAAACCATGTTCTCTGTCTTAGCCTAGTGAGTAAACTAATTCCAATTTTGAATTACAACTTGCTGTTATCATGATAAAGTATAAATTTTATAATGGATTTGTATGTATACAAATAGTATATAGGTATAAATGTGTCTGTGCATGTTGAAAAGAGGAATATTCACCTCTATTCATAGTCCAGGTTTTAAAAATTCTGTTCAAAAATCAAATTCTTCTTTTCTAGTTCTTGTTAGACTTCGAGATCTACATGAGATTTGTTTGTATGCTCTAGATCTGTGTCCTGAAATAATTTTGAGAAGGATTGATTTTAATACATCTGGAAGTTTTAAAATATACAGAAGAACGTTAAAACATGATAAATTCGAACTGCATAAATTATTGATTCTTCTACATCATCAGATTCGACTTGGAAAACTATGAATTTTAGTATAAATTTCATGATTTTTAAAGTTAAAGATGTTGGGCGTTTCTTGGCTGATCGGTTTTGGTACTTTAGTCGATATCCGTCGATCGAAATTGAACTGAGGCTTGCGATTCAGGTCAAGGGTAGCTCATGGAATGGGGATAAGGGGAAAAATGGTCAAGGGTTTTATAAAGCTCTTTGGTGATGCAGAGAGATCAATTTAGGGTTTAGGTGGAGATATGAACGTGGTCGAACTCAAGAATGTTTCAGCGTCTGGTGAGGTTTCGAGCATGCGCTCCGGAGGAAATCGATGGAGAGGACAACGACGTGCCTCTGGGTGGTTTCGGGTGGAGAGAAACAGACCGAGGTGGTGTTGCGGTTGACTTTTGGATGATCAATTTTGTTCTGGGTTCGTTCGAATTACTCGTTTTTGGATTTTGAATTTTCTGGGTAGCTTGATGGATCGAGGGAATCAACGACGACATGAGAGCATCAACGAAGTACGTCGAAGGGTCTCCAACGACGTGTACATGTGCACGTTGCACAATGTATCATTGATGGTTTTGGTTGTGGCGGTTATAATTGAGGAGGAGAAGAAGAAAGGAAAAAAGAGGGAGCAGGTAGAAGTTTTGCTCGAGAATAAGTAGGGTTTATCTCGGGTTTTCTTCGTGTTGATTCACACGAGCGTTTTAGTTATAACAAGTTTTGAAAACTTAAACTAAGTTTTAAATAAAAAAAGAAGCTAGGGAAATAGTTGAGATAACTCAGGTTTTTGATGAGGAACACTTGGGTTTGTTCTCGGGTTATAAATTTGATGTTCAAAGTTTTTTTTAAAAAACTTATCAAAGCCAAGATAAATTAATTATCTTAAACAATTTTAAGAAATAGTTTGATTTTTAATGTTTTGTTAATTTAAGTTGAGAAGAGAATTTTAAGATATTAATCAAGTAAATCCTAAAGCTATTTTTAAAGCTTAATTAATTAGATAATTAAGTAGTTTAATTAAAAGATTAAGTGTGTAAAATTTTAAATTAAACTTGAAGCTTGTAAGTTATTTGGTTCCAAGGTTATTAGGTATGACTTTGAAATAGCTAAGAAGATTAATTAAGATAAATGATTTATCATTTAAATTTATCAATTAATTTATTATTAAATATTAATTAATAAGTAATTTAAGGTTAATTATTGATTAATAAATCGGTAATTAAAAGTGTAACTAATTATTAGCAAAAGAACAATTTACAGTTGTGATTAATTTTTGATTTAGGAAAATTAATTAAGGATGATTACTTAAGGGAAGTAATTAAGGATAAGTTACTTAATGTACTTAATTAAAGGATTGTTTAATTAAGGGTTAGTAGATAAATGAGTGTGATTAATTATAAGATAATCAATGTAAGTAATTAAAGAATAATTAATTTGAGAGATTAATTAAGGATCAATGTGATTAATATGAACGGATGAAGGATAATTAATTTGAGTAATTAATTAAGGTTAAATTACTTATTATAATTAAAGGATAATTAGTCAAGGGTGATTAATTAAGATGGATAATTAAAGACGATTAATTAATTAATTTGTAATTAATTAGTGTTAAGTAAATGTAATCTAAGTGATTAAAGATTTGAAATTAATTTAATTAGAGATAAATTAAATTAATTTTGGAAATAATCCATCTCGCTTATGAATGATTGAATGATGATTAAATGTCTTGAATTGATAGATATCTCTATTATGAAATGTTTTGTCATATGATATGTTTTGGGTGGACAATGATAATGTGGTTATCTATCGATGATGAATTGTTGTGTAAAAGGTGACATCTTTTACTTAAGGTTGAATTGTGTCTCAATTGAATAGTGTGGGTTAAGATGGCATTGAATTCGAAGATACAAGAGTCGCGTATTTGTAAATACCCGAAACCACTTCGATTCGTACTCTATAATAATTCTATACAGATTTGATATGTGGAATTCAATAGGCAGAAATGAAATGATTTAAGTGAATTGGACCATTTAATCTAAGTTTTGGTACTTAGAAATTGATGTGTGAAATAAGTGATGTCTATAACAACTTGTGAAGTTGTAAATGATACAAGCTACCCCGGGTTTATATAAGTTGTATGTTTGTGTATTCCATGATAGATGAGTTTACTCACGCTGGTTTCCAGCCTGACCAGTGTGTTACTTTGATGTAATGCTCGGGTCAGACCGAGTATTACAAATTTTCAGGTTAGGACGTTCTGGAGCTCAAGAGGCAAGTTGGATGGCAGGAACATATGGAATGTATCCGTTGTGTTATGTTGTTTTATATCTGGGACAAGTTATTTTTACTGTCCATTGACTGTGAAATGTTGTAACTCTGATGTATAAAAAAATAAAAAAATAACAATTACAGCTTTCTTAATATAACCATTATTTTATGTGATATTATATTTTATCCGCTGCGAATGTGAGTATCTGTTTTTTTTCTTCTGTTTCTTCTTCTTTCTCTTTTCTTCTTTCCTAACTATCCGGAATTTTCTAGATCGAATTTCCAGGTCGTTACATTTGTTAATGAAAATAATAACTAGAATGAAATGTATCAGTGTTAATTTAAGTTAATTATCAATTTCAATGGAATTCCAGTTAATTGAAATGATTTAAATGTTATACTTGGTTATAAATAGAATATGTGATGACCCGCAAATCCATACCCTCTGAATCGACAATAAACCATACAGTCCGACCCAAAATGCACAGACCGAAGGAAAGTTAAGAGAAAGAAAAGAAGAGAGAAGAAGAGAAGAGAAGAAAGAGAGAAGATAGAACCAAATAGAATAATATAGAATCTCACATCACAGCGGAAAACGTATAATATCATATCAATGTTCTTTACAAAATAGAAACTGTATATACATACATCAATCAGAGTACAACATTCAATCACAAATTATCAGCCTGGATAGTTATAATAATCTGTCCTCACAATTGCCGATAATATACAACAACTAAGCAAATCGGATAATCAATAGTCAAAATAGATACATGCATACGTAAATGAAGATCTCCAGCTCTCCAGTTCAAGCTCCAAAAGCTTCAAATATGAACCTATAAATATACTCGGTCAGAATCGAGCATTGAAAGGGAAGAACACCAGGATCAGTCTGGTAAACCAGCGTGAGAAACACACTCAACTGAATTTACCAAAAATTTCCTTTATCAAAACAAAAGTATCTCATAAGACAAGTCCACACATAAACATGGATATGTTTTTACCTTAAGATAACCAAAACATTTCATATCAAATCATCTGATATTATACTAGTGTCTAGTATACAAATAATATTAATCATAGCCGAAATTATTACATTGATTAAATTCCAGCATATAGCCTTGCCGCATATAACCCTGTTTTGGTCATTTCCGGTTGATGAGGCCTGAGGTAACGATTACCTTTCACAATCAAAAATCACATCACTTTGAATACCACATGGCCATTTCCGTTGACTGCTAATTGCCTTTCACAAAAATACAACCCTTAAGCTCATACGTCTCAAGGAGGGTGTTAAGCTAAGAGAAGTTGCCTTCTCCGCCGCCACTGATGTACATTTGTAAAAACCAAGTCATGTAATCTTTAGAAATGCAATGTCAGACAAACATCCATACAAGTTGTCCACGAATAGGATAAACCGAAGGTGCTTTCCTACCATATCCTGTTGGGAAATCCCTAGATTAGTATCGAATAGTCCTTACATTGGATATTTCATAATGAAGAGATGCTACTATATGTATTTGGGATTTTAACCCCAAACGATCAACAAGCAGTCCCCCACTATGAAAATCTAGAATATCAATATCATCACAAGCAACCTGCACAATCGCTGCATATACGTTGGTCCGAAGTGGCTTTCGGATAAACCGATCCCAATCTCTTCGCGCTAACAACGCAAAAGTGTTTCTCAACCTCACATAGAAACTAAGTCTCATAGACTTATTACGCCTCCAACTTTCAACTTGCTATCCTTTGGGCCAAGAAGGAAGCTCGATAGACTGGAGTAATACTCCGCACTAAGCAAATCAACATCCTCAACACAAACGATAATCAAGCCTACAAAGAAGGCTACGTACTAAGTGTACGACTAAATAGTTCCCACATCAAGTCAAGGAACTAAAATGGCCAAATTTGATAGTCGGTCATTTAACTATCAAAGCAAGCAAACAAATATTTAGCACCACAAGCAATCACTAGGTCCTTTTAATTAATCTTATATTAATTAAACCATTTGCCAAATATTCACTTCAAATTATTTTTAGAAAGATATAATCTCAAAACCATTTCGATATTGGAAAACATTTCCGTATACTTATTTAATAATAAGTAATTTAAAAATCAATTTATTTTCAACACTTGCAAAATATTACATATACTTAAATCAGGATTAATTATATTTTTTATTCTTTAAGGAAAAACATTCACTTAAACAAATTTAGGTTAAAATGACTGTTGCGTAAAACATCATTATGACAACCCAAAATCACTAGTATAAAGATTCAAAAATTAGATAGATATGTAAATCCCATATACTATACAAAAATATTTTCTATCGAAAATCATTTACTATAACAATAGTGTCATAGTCCATCATTTCCTTATTTCTCGAAAACGTCTATTTCAACATTGAATGTTGAAATATGTGGTTTTGATACTTAACACATTTTGAAACATCTTCAAATCATTCAACTATACTTACAATATCACTTTCCAAAAATGCCATTTCATTTAAAAGATTATTCACCGTCCAAAATCGTGAATATACTTCATTTACCACATCCAATATTTCTACACATTTTATTAAACGATAATCCACCATCCAAAATCGTGAATATAATCCCTTTACCAAATTCATTAATATTGCAAATTTTAATTAAAAGATTATCCACTATCTAAAATGGTGGAGGAAATTCCTTTAATAAACTATAATAATTAATTTAACAAATTCAATTGATTTTGAATTTATAAAACAACATTTATAAATCACATTTTTATTTTTTAAAACTTCCATTTATAAAATCAAATTCCATTTATTATTTTATATGAACTTCAACTTATAAAATCCCTTAATTAACAAATTCTATTTATCTCCCATTTGTATTCAAAAATCCAATGTATAAGTTAATTGCTTATAAATCATTTATTTCCAAAATCATTCCTTTTATAACTTCATCAATTTATAAATCTATAAATCTTATTTACTTAAAAGATTCAATTATCACTTCATTTTACACTTACAAAACTTCTTCACAATTCCATTAAAATATCAATTTTATAAATCTTTTATATGAACCATTTATAATAAATCAAAAATCTCAATTTAAACTATTTTACCAAATAGTTAACTCCTTGTTTCGAAAATCATATTCTGATTATATTTCACAAAAATCATGATATATATAACATAAAAATTATAAATTTTATTTATTTCAAATAAATCAATTTTCTTTACAATTCAGAAATTAACAAAACATCTATTTTCAAAACCATTTGAAAATCATTTTTAAATTGAAATCATTACTTTAACCTTTTTAAAGTACCAAATGTAGGCCCAATGCTGCAACAGCACTAAATACATCAACCACAACATCCAAAACATCACATATCATATGATAATAGCATATATCACAATATATGTAAATAAATCAATACTGATGAGGAATCCAGTTGGATCCCTCCACCCTGGTCACCTGCAACAAATGTACATATTAGAAATATATGTATAATGTTCGCTTCGAGGAAGAAGCGTATATAAAAGGTCATCTGCTCATATACGGGAACTTATATGGTCTCATATACTCCAATAGGCAGGAATATATCCAAATACAAATCAATATAGATAATATATCATATCTTATCCAGACAATCATCAATCATCATAAATAATATTTATTCTCACTTATATAAAAATATGAGTGAGTCCGAAAGAGTGAGTTGTACTCACATTGATTCCAATAGCAGTTGTAGTGTTTTATTTCAAATAAAATTAAACGAGCGTTTAATTTTACCTAAAATCTAGACAAAGTACACAAAGTACACATGAAAGCTTAGGAATATACAAAATCTAAGCTTTGACACAACGTGACGACCCACAAATCCATACCCTTTGAATCGACAATAAACCACACATGTCCGACCCAAAATGCACAGACCGATGGAAAGTCAATAGAAAGAAAAGAAGAGAGAAGAAGAGAAGAGAAGAAAGAGAGAAGATGGAACCAAACAAAACAATACAGAATCTCACATCGCAGCGGAAAACATATAATATCATATCAATGATCTTTACAAAATAGAAACTATATATATATACATCAATCAGAGTACAACAATCAATCACAAATTATCAGCCTGGACAGTTATATAACCTGTCCTCACAATTGCTGGTAATATACAATAACTAAGCACAACAGATAATCAATAATCAAAACAGATATGTGTATACGTAAATGAAGATCTCCAGCTCTCCTACTGAAGCTCCAAAAGCAACAAAACTGAATCTGCAAATATACTCGGTCTGACCCGAGCGTGGAAAGGGAAGAACGCCCGTATCAGTCTGGTAAACCAGCATGAGAAACACAATCAGCTGAATTTATTAAATTACCAAACTTTTCCTTTATCAAAATAAAAGTATCTCGTAAAACAAGTCCATATATAAACATGGACATGTTTTTATCTTACGATAAATAAAACATTTCATATCAAATCATCTAATATTATACTAGTGTCTAGTATACAAATAATACTAATCGTAGCCAAAATTGTTACATTGATTAAATTCTAGCATATAGCCTAAAATAGGTAATACAATTAAAATGGCAGGTATGTAGTGGAGTTTGGATTTACTTACAAATGACCTGGTGAACGGGCTACCTTCCGGTAGTATATCTCTAGAAGAATGTACCGAGGACCATCACAACGGATCCTCTACCAACACAAGACCGACCCACCTCTATAATTAGATGGTACCGAATATATCATCCTACGGTCATTACCGACCTTTAACGAGGGCCCTCTAGCATACAAACCACAATAATCAAATACACAACGTCATAGCATGCAAAGATATATCTAGAAGAGGATGATCATACCCTACTTGGGAGCGACCCATTTAGCCTTGCCGCATCTAACCCTGTTTTGGTCATTTTCGATTGATGAGGCCTAAGGTAACGATTACCTTTCGCAATCAAAAATCACATCACTTTGAATGCCACACGGCCATTTCTGTTGACTACTAATTGCCTTCCACAAAAATATAACCCTTAAGCTCATACGTCTCAAAGAGGGTGTAAATCTAAGAGATGTTGCCTTCTCCGCCACCACTAATGTACTTTTGTAAAAACCAATGTACGTAATCTTTAGAAATACAATGTCAGACGAACATCCATGCAAGTTGTCCAAGAACAGGACAAACCGAAGGTACTTTCCTACCACATCTTGTCAGGAAATCCTTAGGATTAGTAGCGAATAGTTCTTGCATTGGATATTTCATAATGAAGAGACCACTATTACTATATGTATATTAGGATTTTAACCCCAAACGATCAACAAGCAGTCCCCACTATGAAAATCCGGAATATCAATATCATCACAAGAAACCTGCACAATCGTCGCATATACGTTGGTCCAAAGTGGCTTACGGATAAACCGATCCCGGTCTCTTCGCACCAACAATGCAAAAGCATTTCTCAACCTCATACAGAAACTAAGTCTCATAGACTTATCGCGTGTGCAACTTTCAACTTACTATCCTTTGGGCCAAGAAGGAAGCTCGATAGATTGGAGTAATACTCCACACAACATGAATCACCATCCTCAACACAAACGATAATCAAGCCCACATAGAAGGCTACGTACTAAGTGTATGACTAAATAGTTCACACATCAAGTTAAGAAACTAGAACGACCAAATTTGATAGTCGATTATTTAACTATCAAAGCAAACAAACAAATATTTAGCACCATAAGCAATCACTAGGCCCTTTTAATTAATCTTATATTAATTAAATAATTTTCAAAATATTTACTTCAAATTATCTTTAAAAAGATATAATTTCAAAACCATTTCAATATTGGAAAACATTTCCGTATACTTATTTAATAATAAGTAACTCACAAATCAATTTATTTTCAACACTTGGAAAATATTACATATATTGAATCAGGATTAAGTATAATTTTTTATTCTTTAAGGAAAAACATTCACTTAAACACATTTGTTTGGGTCAAAACGAATGTTGCATAAAACATCATTACGACAACACAAAATCACTAATATATGGATTCGAAAATTAGATATATATATATATATAAATCTAATATACTATACAAAAACATTTTCTATCGAAAATCATTTACTATAACAACAGTGTCATGGTCCATCATTTCCTTATTTCTCAAAAACATCTATTTCAACAATGAATGTTGAAACCTGTGCTTTCGATACTTAACACATTTTAAAACATCTTCAAATCGTTCAACTATATTTACAATATCACTTTACAAAATACCATTTCATTTAAAAGATTATTCACTGTCGAAAATCATGAATATCCTTCGTTTACCACATCCAATATTTCTACACATTTTACTAAAGGATAATCCACCGCCCAAAATCGTGAATATAATCCTTTCACCAAATTCATTACTATTGCACATTTTATTTAAAAGATTATTCACTGTCAAAAACAGTGGATGAAATTTCTTTAGTAAACTATAATAATTAACTTATCAAATTCAGTTGATTTTGGATTTATAAAACAACGTTTATAAATCACACGTATATTTTACAAAAACTTCCATTTATAAAATCAAATTCCATTTATTATTTTGTAAGAACTTCAACTTATAAAATCCCTTAATTAACAAATTCTATTTATCTCTCATTTATATTCAAAAATCCAATTTATAAGTTAATTGCTTGTAAATCATTTATTTCCAAAATCATTCCTTTTATAACTTCATCAATTTAAAAATCTATAAATCTTATTTACTTATAAGATTCAATTATCACTTCATTTTGCACTTACAAAACTTCTTTACAATTCCATTATTTTTATTTATAAAATATCAATTTTATAAATCTTTTGTATAATCCATTTATAATAAATCAAAAATCTCAATTTAAACTATTTTACCAAATAGTTAACTCCATATTTCAAAAAACACACTCTAATTGTATTTCACAAAAATCATAATTTTTATAACATAAAAATTATAACTTCTATTTATTTAAAAACATCAATTTTCATAACAATTCAAAAATTAACAAAACATCTATTTTCAGAACACTTGAAAATCCTTTTTAAATTGAAATCAGCACTTTAACATTTTTAAATTACCAAAAATAGGCCCAATGCTGCAACAGTACTAAATACATCAATCACAACATCCCAAACATCACATATCATATGATAACAGCATATATCACAATATCTATAAATAAATCAATACTGGTGAGGAATCCAGTTGGATCCCTCCAACCTGTCACCTGCAACAAATATACATATTAGAAATATATACAATGTCCGCTTTGAGGCAGACGCACGTACAAAAGGTCATCCACCCATTTACGGGAACGTATAGGGTCTCATCTGCTCCAATAGGCAGGGATATATCCAAATACCAATCAATATAGATAATATATCATATCTCATCCAAACAATCATCAATCATCATAAATAATATTTATTCTCACTTATTTAAAAATATGAGTGAGTCAGAAAGAGTGAGTTGTACTCACAATGATTCCAATAGCAGTTGCAGTGTTTTATTCCGATAAGATTAAACGAGCGTTTAACTTTACCCAAAAATTTGCACTAGCTCTAGTCAACTCAAAACCACCTTTAGAATACAGTGCACATCAATAAGGACCCAATGCAACTTGTTTCGTCAAAAACGGATCTCATATGAAAAAGTTATGACATTTAGAAGTTAATACGAATTTATATACATAAATTTTCAATTTTTTTAAAACCTAAATGCATCACAGCCGCACGATTTTCTTTGAAGAGATCACGGTTGCGAATCTCATCTTCTTCACCATCGTTTCGGCCGATCAAATAACCCACACGCCGCCTTTTTTTCTCGAATTATTATGCACCACGCGAGCAACTTGAAGACGATCAGCGAATGCCACGACGAAGCTCCTCCTCACCTCTGTCTTTAGTCATGAGGTGGCAAGCTCGGCTGTGATTTTGACTCAAAAACTCGAATGAACGCTGGCCTTTCACGCATAAATTGCCGTCGATTTAGTCGACCATAATCTATCATAAGCGTATGGATGTGAAGATCTTACGATGCTCTACAACATTGCAGTTGAACGTTTTCAATAATTGTTGATGGATTGAAAGAGATTAAGGAGAAATGATATGAACATTTTCGTCCTTCGAAATATAATGGCGGTCGTGACCTAGATAGACTAGGGTTCTGCAAAATAGAAAAATTGATGCCCTTTTATAGAAAATTTCGCGACACTATTCACCCGAAAATTTTCGAACTCCAAACGAAGCATGCCGCCTGGCGTTTATAACATTTTACCCCTATTCCAAACACAATGGAATATATATCGAAAGCCAATTCGATCTTATTTGTAAGATAGGTTTTCAAATCGACTGATTTAAATTTAAAATTTACTTAAATAGATTTGTACGCGTTTTAGCTTGCCATGGACAAACCGTAAATCCGATTGACACAAAAATTGAAATCCTGCGATAATATAACATTACGGTTCCAATAAAACTAGTTTCGTCGAAATCCAAGACTGTATGAAAAATGGCTATTTTCACTTGTTAATTAAATATTAAAATATCCAATTTCTGCAAATTAGCTTTTAATTCAATTTTAAAAGTTCTATATCATCATTCTAATTCAAATATAATTTAATTCTTCTTTATAAATCATTTTCATTCACATTAAATTCAAATTCCAACTATTTACACAATTTCAAATATTAAATTAATAATTTAATTATCAAATTAAATCTAGATATTCGAAATATAAGTTATTCAACTTATAAAATTTACTTGTGAATATTTAAAATCAATTAAATATCCGAATTTCAAATGACAGAAACTCTGGGTCGTTACAGAATATAAGGAAATAAATGTAAATGTTGTGTTAATTAATGAAATAGTATGTAATTAATGATAATTAAATAAAATTCGGGCTGTATAAATAATTATAACATTGTAGACAATCAACTTATAAATGTGGTTAAATTGAGCTAAAGGTAACAATTGTTATTTGTTTCCTATTTATTTAACTTGCTGAAATAAATTTTGAAATAAATGTAATTAAATATAACATTAATATGAATTAAGATAATGACTGAAGAATATTAATCTAATACGATAGAAACCAATATTTAATACATATATATAGTAATGAATGATTGAGTACAAAGATTGAAATCAAGTTTGATCAATTTATTGGAATATAAATTATAATAATTGGATTTATTCCAATTAAATGTAATTAAATATTATGTTAATGAAAAATTAAGATGATAATTGTAAAACATTCTTGCAACAAGATACAAACAAATGTTAAATATAGCCATGAGATGACAATTGATTGAATAACAAGATGAAAAGGCAAATAAAAAGATTTATTGGAATTTAAAGTAATAATCACTGTATTTATTTCAATTGAAATTAAACATTATAATTAGTAAAATAATTAACATTGAATTGACTTGTAATTTTTTTTAGTTAGTGTAAATATCCATGTAATTAAGTATGACGAAAATTGTTAGTTTTAAATTTTGAAACTAAAAGTGATTTAATCAATTCAATAATAATTTATTTAATTAACGTAAAAATAGCCATTTTGGAAACTATTTTGGATTTCAATGAAACTAGTTTCATTGGATCTGTAACGGTGAATTATTATAGGATTTCAAGTTTCGTGACGATCAGACTTATCGTTTGATCGTACGGACTCGAAGCGCATGGAAATCAATTTAATTGAAATCAAATTGAAATATGCTGTTTAGGACTTGAAACTTGTTCTATTGAGTTTAAAAATATTGAAAACAACTATTTTGATATATGAGATGGCCCATTTTAGTTTCGGTGGTAGAAAGGGCTTTTCTCATCATTATTGTCGTTTGTACCGATTTAATATGCATTTGTCTTCTTATCAGGCTAGGTTGATGTAAATTATTCTGCTCTAACCCTAGTAGTCTTTCTATTTCTATTCCTTATCATAGTACGTACAATGCTTTTGTCTGTTCCTTCTTCAATGGTAGAAGAAAAAATATTAAATTGCAAACCCCAAATCCAATTTCAAAATCAATTTCAAAAATTCAAACTCTCCAAATCCTATCATATTATATATCGATGGAAAGCTCTCGACGAGCGTAATTCACTAATGTTGTTCGTTTTTTGATTTTAGTCTCTATTTGATTAGAAATTGAGGATGAACGTCAGCCGTCCATATTAGGGTTTTAGTTTTGACGGTGGATCGTCGATGAGGGTTCGATCGGGTGAAACTATGGCGTAGAGGGCGGGGAAAGGAGGCCGTGAACGACCCGCCTTTCATTTCATAGAAAGACACATCACCGATAAGAAAGAAATAGGTAGAAAACGAATAGATAGAAAGAAAGAAACAACAACATTAGAGTCTCACAGCGAAAATGGAAAAAAATATAATATTTCACATAACTATTACATAGTCTTTACACATCAGAGTTACATAGTTATACAACATCATCACATTAGACAGTCGTGAAGACCTGTCTATCCATTACATTCTAAAATACAACAGACAAATGACACTATGCAGCGAAAAGATATGTAGATATGCGAGGACTCCTGCTCTAAGCTTCCATCAAAATTCGTCAAGCAAACCTGATCACTTAGCTACTCATAAAAATTTGAGTACCCAAGATTTTAAGAAAAACAGTATGAACTCCGAGTCAGACATGGGTCTGGTGTGAGTAAACGATTAAGTTGCTTAACTTTGAAAAGAACCTTTGAAAATAAAGGTATCTCGTAAGACTCTCCGCAAATAAAAATGGACAAGTTTTTCCCTTACGATGACCAAAACATTTGATAGAAAATCCAGTTATATTATAATAGTGTCTACGGTTTTCAAATAAATATTCACATAGCCGAAATTGTTGCATTCATTAAATTCCAGCATACATAGGTATACAATCAAGTCCGAGATCACTTATTAGAGATTGGATTCCATATAATGGTAGGGTTAATGGGGTACCGCCCATCACAGTACGTAGCCTAGATCACCATACCGAGGATCCACCCCGATCCCCTGCATCACAAAGCCAGAGCTACCCCTTGCTGGATAGTCTAAATAAGACAACCCCATGGTTGTGGCCTACAATCGCCCATACAGCCGAATAAAAGGGACCTCTAGATAGGGGAAAATCTTATCCTACTTGGGTGCAACCCACTTAGCCTTGCGTGCACCTCCCCTGTTTTATCCATTCTCGATTGATGATGCTTTAGGCTACGATTACCTTTTAAGAACACATAACTTGGAATACTCATCGTTCTACATTGACGATGGTCTGATAGCATTCATCCATACAAGTTCGTTTTGGGTTCGAACGAAACCGAGGCATTATCTCGTTACACTCATTTTGGAATCACCCTCAGAGTTAACAACAATAACCCTTGCACTCTGAAACTCCATTTCGATCTTCACTTGAGATTTCACGACCTATTGTTTCACTTGGGTCGATGTAGTTTTTGAATAATCAAATTTGATATCCGATCCCGGTCTCATCGAAATCCAAACGTTTCATAAAGGCCAAGTTGTTTAAGGTTTAAACAATTTAATTCAATTCAATACATTGAATTCACACAGCATTCATCACAGATAAACAAAACATATTTATCACAGCTATATCCAATATCACATTACACAATATCATAGGTTATCAAACTATAGATATCAATCAATCCAGATATTCTACTCAAACAATCATCCATAAGCGAGATTCATTAATCCATACTATAATTAATTTAATTAATTCATATTAAATTAATTACTAAAGAAATAATTACTTAATCTTACTTAATTAATCATTAATTAATTACAACCCATTGAATTAATTAATCATTCTTTAATTTCTGATTAATTATTCTTTAATTATTAATTAATAAACCTTAATTATTAATTAATAAAACTTAATTACACATTAAGTAATTCTTAATTACCACTTAATCAATCCTTAATTATCAATTGATTAAACTCTAATTACTTAATTAACAAATGCTTAATTACAACTTAATTAATCTTAATTACTTAATTAATTAATCTCTAATTATAAATTAATTAATCTTATTTACTTAATTAATTAATTCTTAATTATCAATTAATTAACCTCTAATTACTTAATTGATTAATGCCCTTAATTATTAATCAATTAATCCTTAATCATTAATTAATTAAATTAATTACTCTTTCATCATTAACTAGTTAAATTGATTAATTACTCTTTAATTACTTTATTAATTTAATTAATCATTAATCATCAAAAATCTTAATTAACTTTTAAGATAAATCATTATCTTATACTTAATTATCACTATCATATAAATTTTAAAACTGTTACCCAGTGGCTTGACTGGGTAACCAAAGACTTGAGGTAGAAGGTTCGTTCGGCATAAAGGGCCGTTCGGCACAACTATGTAGTCCGACATCCAACCTTATTCGGTAGAGAGGCTTCGTTCGGCATCTAGCACCGTTCGGTATCTAGGCTTCGCTCGGCATTATAAGTTCGTTCGGCACAAAGCCCCGGTCGGCATGGCAGGGTCGTTCGGCATTCAATCTCGGCCGGCATGAAGCTCGTTCGGCATTCGACCACGACCGGCGTTCCAGCTTCGTTCGACATTCAATCTCGACCGACATGAAGCATATTCGGCATTCGGCCTCGACCGGCATTCCAGCCTCATTCGGCATTTCAGCCTCGATCGACATTCCAGCCTCGATCGGCATTCCATCCTCGATCGGCATTCCAGCGTCGACCAGCATCGGATCTCGTTTGGCCTGTACATTTCACTCAACATAAAATGCCCCGTTCGGCATGGAAGTCTCGTTCGGCATTTTCCGTTCGACATTTGTGGTTCAGCACACAGAAGTCATTCACTTTGGGCCGAGATGTCTAGCTACTAGGCCCGTCAGCGAAGTCCAACCCATTTTCGTCTATAAATAGAGAGGCAGGGGCACAGTGAAATGGACCTTTTTTTGACAACACCGGGGAGACTCTACCGCATTCAAGACTCATTCAAGACTTATCTTCTTTGCTTAACAATTGTAATCAAGTAGTTGGTGTACAGATTGTATCTGTAATCGATTATTAAGAAAAACCATAAAGATTAACCTCAAAGTGGACGTAGGTAGTTACGCCGAACCACTATAAATATGGTATTCTTATTTTCTGCGTTTAATTTAGCATATGGTCACTAGTACAAAACAGATCAGTTGCTTCGCCTCATTTGTGTCGGTTGTCCATAAAACCGACACAAATAGTGTAATTTGTGTCGGTTGTTCATTAACAACCGAAACTATTGACTTATGGGATAAGAAGAAAATGTTAAAAATGTAATTTGCATCTGTTGTTCTTAAGAAACCGGCACAATTGAAGGGAAGCAATAGATCTATTCGTGTCGGTTGTTTGAACAACCGACACAATTAAATACAATAGCATCGGTTGTCCAAAAACCGACACAATAGGCACACAACTTTTCCCACCATTCCCATTTTCGGCCGCCACAATCTTTTCCCGCGAACGTAAAATTTTAGAGGAAAAATTTGGCATCACGCGCCCGACCCATCTTCTTCTTTTCTTCTTCGTTATTTTATTCCTTCTTCTCTCTACCGCCAACGCTAAAATTAAATTTTATTCCTCTCTACCCATTATACTACCGTTCTCTCTAGCAAAAAAAAAGAGAAAACAACAATCGCTTCTTGATCAAGATTTTCGATCTTTTTGGTATGCCTTATTGAATTATTGAAGAATTTTGTTTTTTCAATTTGTGATTTCGGGTTTTTTTGATTTGCCTTATTGTAGACTGTCTGATAAGTTCATTTGCGAATGCCGAACATTTGCTTTGAATGTATTTGACTTTTGCTGTTGCGATAACTGATTTGCGGTGATAGTTAGGGAATCGACTCATTATCACTCTTTTCTATAGACATTAAACAGATCCTCTTTGAAAACGCAGATCTTGTCAAAAATGTTGAATGGAGGAAAGATCGTGCTGGTTATAGTCAAAAGCGGAAATTGTATCATCGCGTGTATCATTTTAGTAATTTTGTAGTAGCACATAAACTTGAACGTGAGCGGACTGCCTGTAATTGCACAAATCGAATTCAAAACGATGTTTGATTTGTACACAAGCACACATGATAAATAATTAACTTGACTATTGAATATATAAAATAAAAAAAGGTAGAATAAACTATAAAATAAAGACATATTAGGAGTGAAATTGAAGTTGTGACCATATAAAAAAAAATATATTGATTAGGCAGTACTCATTTTGTTTATTCACAGACAAGGAACCTTGAATTTTCAAACTTCGATATTAGAAAGTATGATCCCTTAAGTATGTTTAAAATGACATTTAGTCAAATAATCTTCATTTTTTTTATTATAAAGTTTATTATGACCCAACGAAAAGACCGAAGTACTTATTGTTGAAAGCTTATGCTATAATTACATTCTCTGCATTTAGCTTTACATATTTCAACCTAAAACTGAAATTTAGTGCTCAAGTTTGTTTAAAAACCCCTTAATACCGTTTCGTTTCTTCTTAAATGTGGACAAAGTGATTTATGTAATGAGTTTGTTGTGAAATTTACTCATATTGAATTTACAAGCAATTTTGTAACCAAAAAAGAAGAATACGATGTTCCGCTTTTCCAATTTAAAAACAAAGTTCATGCTAATAAAATAACTGTGTTGGTATACTTAAAATTTCCCTGGACATCTGCGATAGCTCATGCCATAAAATTTCCCTGTCTAAAACAAATTGCTTGCATATACAATGGTTAGATACATAGGAAAGCTCGGTCCGGTGGATGATGTACTGGTGGTTCGAAATGTAGAACAGTGGGGAGATGTTAATGGTGGGGGTAAGTGCGGGAAGCTAGCAGTGTATGTATGTCAGTTGAGTATGGTTAATTAAACTATAAAAATAATTAATAGAACATTTTGAGTGATTGTAAATATGAAAAATTACAATATTTGATGCAAAAAACCGTTAGAAGAGAATTAAAGGGAGGGGGAGTTCCTAAAATTAATGAAAGGATTGGAAATTCTGGATGGTTCGAGTTGTTCTTGGATTGAGAAGGGTGGCAATTTGAGGAGTTTGGAATCGAATTTGTGCGAGGCGATTTTCTTGGATTTCCAATTTTGTTCGAGGCAATTGCAGGGTTCACGTTTAGGAGTTGGAAACTACAGAGTGTGTTGTAGTGATGCAGGGATTAAGTGGGCTGGAAATTTGTGCTGATTGAAGTGCATAAGGGCAGGGTGTGGTTTCAACAATGAGGATTTATGTGAGTAGTTGCAGTGGGAAGGAGGATGTGAGGAAAGGTCTGGTCACAGTCTATTGAAGGAGATGGCAGTTTCAAATGGGAAGGAAGTGATGGTTGGAGTTAGTGGACTTGGGGTTGCTCGTTTTCTATGATGGAAGGTGGTGGTTTGTGGGATGGTGGTATTGCTGGTAATGGGTATATTATGTTGCATGGTGATGGAGAAGGAGGTTAGGTGTGAATTGTTGCGATGGACAGTTGATGGAAGGGTGAGGTTGCAACAATTGGTGATGTAGCGTTTTGGAGTTGGAAGCACGTACCTCAAGTGGTTGTATGGAGTGGCACAAGTGATCGAGGCAGTGAGAGGAGGATTTGAATGGTTGAAGTTAGCGTCTGAAGTTGAAATAGAGGTTGTTTGGGCAGGGTGCTAAAGTGTTTGCAGTGCTGGGTTGATGCAGTTTGCTGTAGAAGGAGGAAGTACGGTTAAAGTGTGAAATTGTGAAGTATGGTTACGATTGCAGAGGTGTTTGTGAGTGATAGTTGAATGCATTGAAAGGTTGAAGCTGGTCGGAGGGGTTTTATGTTGAGTGAGATGATAGTATTGAGGATAACAGTGTATGATGGGTTTTGTGTTGAAGTGGCTGATGGGATTTGAAGTGGCCGATGTGAAGATAACAGTGTATGATGAGGCAGTTGGATGGTTTGTGAATGTAGGAGGTTAGAAGTGTGGTGATGTATTTGTGTTGAGACAGTGGAAGCACAGTGGTGCAGTTGTTCTACAGTTTGAATTGGCGGCCATGTGATGTTGAACTGTTTGAGATGTTTGGTAGTGTATGGCCAGAGAGCGGTGTTGTTGAACCAGGTTGTTTGTTTGCAGCAAGGAGTACTGGGAGGATGTGGTCTGAATGTAGATGATAGGAGTGATGGTTGTTGTTTGACGGGGGATATGACTGTGATATGTATGATTGTGGCAGGACGAAGTTGTCGCAGGAAGAAACTTGTATGAGGGTTTGTGATAGTGAGTTGAAATGGGTTTGGGTTGATGGAAGTTAGTTGTAGTTGTATGGAAACGTTTGAGGCTATTGCTTAGCAGGGGAGTTTCAAGTGGATGTGCACTGTCAGTTGAGGAGAAGAGGCTGTGCAAGGCATGAAGTTGCAATAGGCTTTGGAAGGAAATTGATCAGGTGTGCACCATGCACAGTAGGCAATGCAACAGTAAAATCTGTTTTTTTTGAAAATTGTATAAATGCAAATGCAAAATGTAAATGAAAATGGAATGGAATAAAAAAATTTCTTTTTCAACTGAAATTGTGTACCTTGATTTTTTTTCAAAAATGCAAAATAGAAAAGCAACAAATGCAAATAAAAACACAAACAAATGCTAGCAACAATCACACAAACACAATTTTTTTTTGATGCAAACACACACAAAATCAAAACACACAAAAATGAAACAAAAATAATTCGAAGAATAGAAATTAAATCAAAACAAATTCTCTTGCAATGGCGCCAAAAACGTATTTAACGAACACTTTGGCTAAAGACTTTGACTTAAGTTGACACCAATTACGTTGATACTAACCTTCTATTTGAAGGAGACCAATTCTCACTTGAATAGTGTTTCACTGTAGGTGGTTCAACTTATACCCAACTATGGTCTTAACGCGATCAACGTTTTCTTGTTATTGACCATAATTAGAGTATAATTTAGACATTTAAAATTCACAATATTCTCAAGTACAAGATAACCGCACTTAGTTACATTAGATCTTCTATTTGACTTTACATTAGATCATTCACAATATTCACAATATTCATAATATTCTCAAGTTCAAGAAGTGGCAGTGTAGGTTGACATACTGGTGTTGTTGTTGAAATGGTATTGGTGGTATTTGTAAGCAGAGAGGAAGATGGAGTAGTAGCAGTGAAATAATGGATTGGAGGAGGTGATTGGTATTTTGGTTGTAGTTTTACACGGAGTTTTAAGAATAACCCAAATTTCATTTCAAACCAGTTGCTTTTTACAATTTAATATGCTTTATATATCAACTTCATCTGCTTTCTACCTTTTTCCCTTAAAACAAATAAATTGAACAAACCAACCATAAAAGTCACAGTAGAAGTCAACCGCTTCTTTGTATAACTGGCAGCTCGACTTAACTTTTCAACAAATGGAAAACAAGAATCAACGTCACATGCCAACAAATGAACATTTTCTTTTTAGAAATCTTGTGCAAAAAAACAAAATAAAACTACTAAATGCTATAATTATATACTCGCGCCGATACATGACATTAACATACTAATTTCGAATGAAGTGCCAAATTTGCATAAAGAATTCCTCAATTAACCATACTGATGCATGTTTAAAAGAAAATTCACGTTCCTATGTTTTTTAGATATTTATTTATAATTATTTTACTTCTTGTTCACACTTGGAAAACAACATATATAAGGTCTAACCGATCGATCTATAAGAACGCCGACAGTCGACTAGTGGATGGCTCTGCATTTTTAAATAAGGAAACAATGTTCAAAATTTTAAACCATCGCTCCTCTAAATTTTAACTCTTCTGAACAAATTTTTTCACTTTTCACGATAACCCTACATTACTATACATGCTATATCCATTTCCGAACCATCTATAGTTGATTATTTTAAACACTCTCTTTCTCTCTCTCTTGGTCTCTAAAATGGCTACTATAAAAAATCTAGCTATTGATCATTGCTTACTCATTCATACACTTTAATTTATATTCAATTATCCATCTAGCAATGCACTTGCAAGAACGGAAATTCTAACTTCTTCATTTTCAATATCTAAGTTTATATGATATGATGTTGAGGAATAATTGAAATATCCAAACAAACATAAGAAACACTTATGTTTTTTTTGCTTATGTAGTGCATCTCTAGCAATTTCACATGGATCGTAATTGGATGTATAACGTGAAACGTAGTGATGATGAGTTCTTGAACAAAATGGAAGGATTCATCAAGTGTGCGTTGAATGATCAATTACCAAGAAGAGAAGAAACAATTTTTTGTCCTTGTAGACGTTGCCAGAATAGGAGGAGATTTCGTAACATAGATCAGATCAGGGATCACATAATTCGGTATGGGTTCAGGAAAAATTATACACAGTGGATATGGCATGGTGAAAGCACACTTAGTACACCTAGTTCTAGTAATCATTACACTGATGAGGATGACCGGGAAGGTACCGTGATTAACGAGGTAAATGATGAGACTGATGAGATCGACAATGTTAATGAGATGTTTGATGATGTTCAAGAACATTTGATGGAAGAGCCAAAATTGTACGAAAAAATATTACTTGATGCTGAGAAGCCTTTGTATTCTGGTTGTGCTAAGTTTACAATATTGTCTGCTGTGCTCAAGCTTTTCAATTTGAAAGCAAAACACAGGTGGAGTGATATAAGTTTTACATCATTGTTGAAACTTTTGAAAGACATGCTACCGGAAGGTAACGAGCTTCCTACTTCTAATTACGAGGCAAAGAAAATTATGTGTCCAATTGGCATAGGATACAAAAAGATACATGCATGTCCAAATGATTGTATATTGTATCGAAATGAATATGAGAGATTGCATGAGTGTCCTAAGTGTGGATTATCCCGTTACAAGTCGCGAGAAAATGTTCATAACGACCCAGATAAGAAATGGTCTCCAGCAAAGGTTTTATGGTATTTGCCCATTATACCAAGGTTTAAACGTTTATTTGCAAATAAAGAAAATGCAAAAAACTTAAGATGGCATGCATTTGTGAGGAAGGATGATGGATTACTAAGGCTTCCAGCCGATTCTCCGCAGTGGAGAAATATCGATACCATGTATTCTAGTTTCGGCGAAGAAATACGAAATCTCAGACTTGGTCTTTGCACAGATGGCATAAATCCATTTGGCAATCTTAGCAGTCAACATAGTAGTTCGCCGGTTCTTTTGGTGATTTACAATCTTCCACCTTACTTAAGTATGAAGCGCAAGTACATTATGTTGTCTCTTATGGTTTCGGGACCACGACAACCAGGAAATGACATCGATGTTTATCTAGCTCCTCTTATTGATGATCTAAAACTTTTGTGGGATAAAGGTGTGCGCGTATTTGATGCATATAGTAGAAGTGAATTTACATTACGCGCCATGCTTTTTTGTACCATAAATGATTTTCCCACATATGGTTACTTGTCTGGATGTAGTACAAAAGGTGATAGAGCATGCCCAATTTGTCAAGACGACATGGCTGTTGAGCGCTTGCATTTTTGCAAGAAAAATGTGTATATGCATCATCGTAGATTTCTCCCTCTCAATCATCCTTATCGTAAAAAGAAGAAACCTTTCAATGGGGAGATAGAAAGCGGAGCGTTTGCCATTAACAGGAAATGATGTATATGAACGGATCAAGGATATTGAAAATGTATTTGGCAAAGCCTTTCCTCTTCAATAAGGCATGTGGAAGAAAAAATCTATATTTTGGGAACTTCCATATTGGAAACATTTACAAGTTAGGCATTGTCTAGACGTAATGCATATAGAAAATGTTTGTGACAGTATCATTGGAACACTCTTGAATATACCTGGTAAGACAAAAGATGGTGAGAAAGCTAGACAAGATATGTTGAAAATGGGTATTCGAAAGGAGTTAGCACCAGTGGAGAAAGGTAAACGTATTTATTTGCCTCCTGTATGTTATACATTGTCCAAAAAAGAGAAAACTAGTTTATGCGAGTGTCTTCGTGGTGTCAAGGTTCCATCAGGTTATTCTTCGAACATTAGCAGTCGTGTATCAATGAAGGATTTGAAATTGACGGGCATGAAGTCTCATGACTGTCATGTGTTAATGCAACATTTGTTGCCTGTTGCTATTCGAGGTATATTGCCTAAACATGTTAGATATGTTATTACAAAGCTTTGTATTTTTTTTAATGCAATTTGTAGTAAGGTGATTGATCCTGATATGCTGGATGATCAACAAGTCGATGTTATTGTTACCTTGTGTCAATTTGAGATGTATTTTCCCCCTTCATTTTTTGATGTAATGGTGCATTTGGTTGTACATTTGGTAAGAGAAGCGGTCCTGTTTTTATGAGGTATATGTATCCGTTCGAAATGCACATGGGAACTTTAAAAAGAAAAACAAAGAATCGATATAGACCTGAAGCTAGTATCGTAGAAGGTACTGTAGCCGAGGAAGTTATTGAATTTGTCACTCAATACCTAACTGACGTTGAACCTATTGGACTTTGCAAGTCTCGACATGAAGGGCGACTTGACGGTCAAGGCATAATTGGGTTTAAATTGATGTCAATTGGTGATGATATGTTTCACAAAGCTCATCTACTTGTTTTACAGCACCTTAGTGAGGTTCATCCTTACTTGGAAGAGCACATGACAATTCTAAAGTCTCAAAATCCTTCAAAGAACAAAAGATGGTTGACAAATGAACATAACCGCTCATTCGTCATATGGTTTAAAGATAGGGTAATGTCTCAATTGTCTCAAACAAATTATAATTTTTCCGATATAATAAAATGGTTGGCGTATGGGCCTAAATTTCAAGTTAGCTCTTATGAAGTATACGCTATTAATGGGTATGTCTTTCATACGAAGCGTCAGGATGAAAAGAGCAAAATGCAAAATAGTGGAGTAAGTGTCGTAGCATCTTCAAGAGAATTTGCTAGTGCTAAAGATAACAAACCAATAAATGCGACAATGTCATATTACGGAGTAATTGAGAATATTTGGGAACTTGAATATAGGGACTTCACGATTCCTCTATTTCAATGTAAATGGGCCGATAACCATCGTGCTGTACAAGTGGATGAACATGGATTCACACTTGTTGACTTTGATCGAGTGAGTCATGATAACGATCCACTCATCTTGGCATCTCAAGTGAAACAAGTTTTTTGTGTCACCGACCCAGCTGATCATAAGTGGTCTGTTGTCCTTCCTGGAAAAAGACGCATTGTTGGGATCGACGACGTGGTAGATGAAGAAGAGTATAATCAATTTGACGAGAATCCACCTTTTTCCATTGGCGTAAGTCTATCAGAAGAAGAAGTTGATTTAAATGCAAATTATGCACGTACTGATCACGATGAAGGGGTTTGGATAGTAGGGTAATTTTTTAACCTTCTAATACTGTCACCATTTAATTTGTTCATATGTGTACATTTATTTGGAATGTGTATATCAGCTGATTCTGATTCAGATATCAAGGAGGTATGCTAGTATTTTAGAATATAATCATATCTATATCGTCTAATGCTATATGCATAACCTTTTGAGATGTTGTTCTGATGCTAATTTTTAATTATCATTTATCAATCTATTTATAAAAGTCCTGTGCAGCGGTGCTATAAAATTAGATATAGGGAGCATAGACATATAGTTTGTGTAGTTTTTTTTTTGCAAATGGATAAGTCATAAACAAAATATCTACGCTTTGGGTCTAATTTCGATCATTGCCAAGAAAACCCCATCTCTACTCCACCAATTAGACCATGGATGGTAGTCATAGTTGAAGTCAAAATCTCGATTTCCATGCCCTTGAAATTTTATTTTAGATTTCAGCCAGAGTAAGTGTACTAAAATGACATGTTCTACCAAAGAGTCAGCATGTAGTTATTGGGACAACTCGATTGTAATCTATGCTGATTCAGCTGCAGTTTGTTGACCTTTTGTCTCTACCACTGTGTTGCATCTGCATGCACACGGCCACAGCTTGTTTTTTTCCGGGTCCATGTATTACTGTTCCCCTGAATAATATCCAATTTCACCATTACCCTAAAGTGAATGCCTCGTAATCCAAATCTTTAATATTTGGATGATTGAACCTGAATGAATCGAAACATATGCACAGTAACTGAGAAAAAGCTTGGTTTCGTTTATGATTTAAAATTGAAGTTCAATATAATGGTACAAAAAATTAAGCTTACCACCCAGCAGATACGAATTTGATTCATCGAATTTCATGCAAAGAGCTGTTTTTTTTTAACTTATGACATTTGTGGCTAACCAAAAAGGTATTTTAGGGTTGATTGACCTTGTGTCCCTATTTCGTAATTGAATTGTAAAACTGACATTTTAGTCACTACTTATATAAATTAGGTTCTTACTTTGCTAATATCACACCTAACAATTATTAGTATTCGCCAACTTGTTTATTTTTAATTTTTAAAATTTGATAACTTTTTGTATACTAATGGAATTTAAGAATCGTTTTCATCCTTGAATCAAAAGTTTAATAAACTTTTTGTATGCTGGTTTTTTCACTGGTTTTTTCACTGGTGTAATGATTGGTTTTTTCATTGGTGTGCTCATGGCTTTTGCTTGTGCACCTGTACAGAATTTGTGCATGTGCATAGCAGTAAATTCAGCAGCAATGCAATTGATACTTCATTCACTGGGTTTGTTACATTTAGTAGAGGCTATCTCACCATCTAAAGCATTATTGTCTTCAGGAGTTGTCATAACTTCAGCTAAAAATTTACCAATGATGATAGCACAGTCATCACAGTCACTTAAGTCTGCCAATGAACTGTATTTGTTGGTTGTCAAGTTCATACTTTTAGAAGGCAGATTATTATCATATGGCAATGTCACTATGATTTTTTTATATTGTTTTGGTCTTCCAACAATTCATTTTCTAAAACAAAATCCTTCACAACTTTGTTCTGACTACTGTTCTTTCCCTTTATAACTTCATTCTTGTTATTGCTTTTGTTATAGTTGGCCATCTGCTATACTTGCTTCCTGCTTCGAGGCTTACTCACAGTTACATTATCATTACTTCGAGTCATATTATAAGTATCATTTCTTCGAGATAGGAGGACACTATGCGTTCAAAAAAGTATGTATGCGTAAAGAAAGCACAACAAGTGATGATAGTAATGGTAACATGGACGTAGACTCTGGTAGTGGGTCAACAAACCCATTACTAGACGACACTGCACTTAACAATCGGCCCTAAAAAACAAGAAATGAACTGCATGAAAATAGTTTTCATGACAAAAGGTGTAATGTAGATTCAGATAACATCAGGCCTAGATCAGATATAACCAATAAAATTTCACATGAGCAAGTATAAATCTTTTGCAATTCAGAAGTAGATAATAACATGCAAGTATAGCCTATGGAATGCACACTCTTCACAGAATGGTATTCAAATAGAAATTAAGGATGGACCTGATTTAAGTTATATTTCAGAGTGAGTTTCACAATTTCAAAAGAGAGCGAAACAAGATTAATTCTTACCCAAGAATCTATATACAACGTTGAGTTTTTGCAAAAAAAAAAAAAAAACAATAAGGTAACTTTTTTTTAAAATGCTAAGGTTTTATGTTGAATACGAGATGATGAAGCCAAGAAACGTACTGCACTTCGAAACGCGTCTACCAGAGATAAAATTGAATTTTTTTTTTGAATATCTACTGTAATTCGGAGGGAGGCATGTACATATAGCCATTTCGACGGGTCCTCTGCGAAATAACTATAAATTAGTCAACCATTCCTTTCGAAAAAAGGTGCACGTTATCATAATGTCGTCTTGCACTTCTGTGATATTTAAGTTATTATTCGTTTGTTGAAATATTTTATAACTTTCGGGTGCACATCTGTGATACAGGAATAATGGAAATGCAACTATATGAACACACTGAAGAGCAAAACACTTCTACTACCGCTTCAGAACCGTCATCTAAGAGGAGGCAAAGAGGTCCAACAATTGGAAAGAAATACGGAACATCCGAGCCAAAGTTCATTGAGTGGTGTGATAATGGCAAACCTACTGGAAAATGGGTGAAGTCTTTTAAGGCGTACGTAGGCGATACAGCTAGATCTAGAATTGATATCAATATCAAGAATTGGGCTAGCGTTAGTCAAGGGCTTAAGGATACCATCTGGGAAGACATTAAGGTATTATAAATTCATTTGTTCGCTTATTAAATTGTCAGTTGGATCCTTTGTGTTTGGAGTCATGAACCGCTTTCATTGTTTATCAAATTCATTTTTACTGCTTTGACGTTGTTTATTTTTTATTTTTTATTACCTCAGACCGAGTATCACATCGACGGAAAAATGAAAAATAATGTGTTGAAAAATGTTTGTGGAGCATGGAAGGGTTTCAAAACAAAACTGGTTAGTGGTTGGATTACGAAGACTAGAGAGCTTCCAGCAAACTTTAAAGAGCCATACGAATGTTATGATGGGGTTACAAAAACACAATGGGAAACATTTAAGCAGTATTGTGAAACCGAGGAGTTTAAGGTATGTTTTTTTTATGCCATATCCACAAGTCACACGCTATTTCTTTCAATTGTTGAGCTCGACGCGAGTTGGCCAGGACGCACGCTTGTGTCTATTCTTCGGATTATTTTCTTTCGATTTTTGTGTATTTTAATTTTTGTGTGTGTTCATTTAAAAAAAATATTGTGTGTTTATTTGATTTTTGTGTGCATTTGTTTGTGTGCTTGTTGTTCTAGTTTTTTTCCATTTGCATTTTCATATTTTAAAAGAAATACACAATTTCAAATACAATTTTTTTTATTCATTTTCATTTACAATTTCATTTTTACAATTTCACTTTCTTTTCTTTTAACTTTGCATTTACATTTAAACATCTCTAGCTTCATTATCATACAAAATACCATCACAAAACCCATCTGAACTACAAGTCATCACCTGCTTTCTTTACTGCCTACATTCCATTGTCTTACCTCATTGCCCCTCCTTCTTACCATACTGTTCCCACTGAATACATTGATTCATAGTGCACACCTGATCATAATATATTGCCTTCAACATTTGTTGCTTGCTTCACAATATAGTGCCTCAACCTTCACCCAGTTCACAATAGCAACAAAAATAACAACATTCATTGCATACATCAAACTGCTCAACCTGAAGCGCCACATCCATCACTACATTACCTTATCCACAACGTTCACCTTTCTATCAAACTGCTCCTCCCTGTTACATATGAGACAACTCACTGCTCCATCATTGCCTTGCCAAACTACAGCTCAGAACAACCAACCACCACTGCAACTTCTATCTCAAATTCCTGACCGCAACTGCACCTTCAACATCAAGTCCATCAGCTTTTGAAAAAAAAAAATCAAATAAACTAACCACCAACATCACAGCAATCGAAATACCTTAAATCAAACAAGTTTTTGCCCTTGATAATCCAAGCAAGTCGCCTTCACCATTTCAAACAATAACCATCGCCTCAAATGTGCCTCAAACCTAGAAACGTATGTTTGGAGTTGCATTCTTATTGTTTGAAGAAGAGCAGGTTAGGGGTGACCTTAGGTAGGCTATTGGATCGGGTTGTGTTTGAAGAGTGAAGGTTAATAATCAAAATATTAGTTGTAAGTTTAGTTAGATGTTTTCTTTATTTAGTTTTAAAAGTATAAGAAGAAATATGAGAACTGGAAGTGTTTGAAGCTAATGCGTTAGCAGGGGGATAGGATTCATGCAATGCGAGTATGGGATTTGAGGAGTTTGGCCGAGCCCACATTTCTAGTTGGACACTTATATATATTTGTTTTAAATTATTAAATTATGAGTTAGAATTTAAATTCTGTATCTTGCTTGTTAAGTCCGATTTGCACATGGATTTTTTCATTCTTGCAATGTAGATTAGCACAACACTATAATGTAATTTGGTTATAGAATTGGTGATTTAAAAATTGCAACTGTTCCGTGGCTTGTGCTATTCTGTTTTGCTAAATTTTGCAATGTCATAAAACAACAAATAAGTGGGAAGGCTAGGAAGAGTCAGGCATGCAATGAGCATCCTCACTATTTAGGACAAGCTAGATATACAGGGAAGAAGGTTAAATGGATAATTGAAGGCCATAGTTCCTCGACCATATTGCCAGGTGGACCTGTTTTGGATCGGATATTGATTGGATTTTGGAACGATTAAAAAAAGGAGCCGATGGAAATTATGTCATCCCTAATAAGAAAACTAAGATGGTTGCAGATAAAATGGTACGACTAGTTTCCATGTGTTTTATCGCTTTACATGTTTTAAACTGAAAACACACACGACCCAACGTTCTTTATTATTAGATAAAATATGACACATAATATGATATCATTTCAGCAAACGTGTGGTGCTAACATTTCAGTAAAAAGCATGATACTATAGCACTATTTTAATTTTTTAATCTTCATATGATAGTGAAAAGCATGTCACCTTATGTTTTAGCTTTTTTTTGTTGACAGAATGATTGGAGAGGAAAAGCCGTTGAAGGGTCATGGGTTCCAGATAGGTATGATGATGTCTTGAGTCGTGGTCTTGAAAAAAAAGAGCATCCAGGTCGAGTTAGAGGGATTGGTGGGACGGTTGGTATAAAAAATGTATTTGGGGATGTAGAGAAAAGGAAAGGTCGAAGTTGTGTAATATCAGCTGATGAGCTGCATGATATCACTCAGGAAATAGAGGCTAAAGCGAGCCAAAAATTGAGACAAGAGATGAGTATAATGGTTCAAGAGCATATTGCAAACATTTTGAACACTATGAATTTGCCCAAGGAGGTGGAGATCAGCACACCATTAACTGATCATCGTAGTAGTTGTCAATCAACGCACCCGAGCAAATTACAATATGCAAACAAAACTCAAGAGACGGATCCCTTTGCAGACTTGCAGGTAAACAATTCATAGTTGAATTTATAAACGTATACGATTTTATGTATTTGACAAGTGCTAAGTGAAAAATGTTGGTTTTGTACTTTGCCATTCTAGAAACCGATTAAATGTCGTTTGGCCGTGAATATGGACTCCAAAATTGTTGTAGTGGGTCGTGGCATGGTACATCCCGCTTCAAGGTCCGGAGATCAATGTCATAATCAACAAATCTTGGTCGATCATGTAAAAGTTGGAATTGATGCAGTGGAGTCTAGTCATGAAGGAACCTCACTTCCTGTTCCAACTAAACATCACAACACGATAGGAGAAGCGGTCGGGAGTTTTGTTCAATGGCCTAAAAGCCTTGTGCTTTTAAGAGATAATGATACGGTAATGAATGCATTTTTCTTCCTTAATTTAGCTTGTTAAACTCCTCTATTTCATATTAGAACATATTAAAGAAGTAAAATTTCTTCATACTAGAACTTATTACAGATAATTTAGCTATTTATAAACTTATCGGAAAGTAGTTAACATATGAAGTTGAATTCTTAGCATTTGTCTATTCTTTTAACAACATCATTTCAAACATCTACTTAAAATTTTGAATTAGGTGCCTACATCTCAACCAAACAAGGATTTGTTTGAAAATAGTAATGACAAGGTCGTGAATACAATGTCAGATGAGTCTGCAAAACGCAAATCAATCATGGATGAAGAGATTCTCAAAACTTTAACGAGCTAGTGCAGATATTTCCATGACCTAATACTTCAAATGTTATCCAATGATAGTGCCATCAATGCAATTCAAGTGAATAAGGATTTATTCACATACGATGAGGACTTTGAAATTCATATCACGATGGACGACATTATCCAATTCCTTAGTATGACATGGTTGAATGCATCATGGTTGCAACTTTACATCATGTGAGTATTTTTTCCTTAGCAATTTTTTTATATATAACCATCTTAGTTTTTTGATGAATAGTCAATTTTTAAAAAACTAATAATATATGTTTAAATTTGTTTAGGTGGTTAAATCATATGTGCAATGATCTCAAAGTGGAGACCATTGGGTTAATGTGTCCCAAAAAGCTTTCCCAAGTGCGAAAACATCCAGATGCGACAAATACATATTTGTCAAACACATGGAAAGCATTGCAATCTAAAAGCTTACTTTTAGCCCCATAGTACGAAGGGTATGAACATTAAACTTTTAGTAACTAGTTTACAAATTTGATGCCAATTTTAACTTACTATAAATCTTGTAATGCAGGAAACATTGTATACTGCTTGTTTTCCATGTAGAAATGAATGAGATTTATGTTTTTGATCCTCAGGCCGAACGCAAACATAAACTTGAAATTAAACCACAAGTGAGCACGTAAGTTGTATATATTTGCTCTCTTATATGAAGTTAGTATATGTGGTAGAATTAAAAATTTATACATGAAATTAGTGTATGTAAATGCGGGTGCCGGAGTAGTTATTATTTAACATTTTCTAGTATGTGTAGGGCCTTCAAAATTTACAAGGCATTCGGTGGCAAGTCTCGAGGAAGTACCTTGAAATGGAAGCATGTTAAGGTGATTTGATTTTAAAACAAAAAATAAAATAAATACCATATATTGTTTGGCATATGAATTCATTTTAAACTAACTATTAAGTTATCTTGTAATATTGCTGTAGTGTCCTCAACAATTAGGAGCAACTGACTATGTATATTATGTGATGAGGTATATGCATGACATAGTGAAAAACCACAATCAAAGCATCGATTTACAAAAGGTACTACTTTAGTTTTTTTCCTTCATATTATACATTAGCTACATTATAGGTATATTTCGATCAAATCATTGCTGCAATGCTAGTTAAATGCCAAGTCTTTATTTACTGTTCAGTTCATGTATTTGAAGAAGAAAAAATAAACCGAGAAAATGTGTAGTGATGCACCAAGTCGTTGTTTTAGTTTGACCCGTCATATTAGAAGTTAAACTTATAACAATGAATTTTCATATTACTTGTTACAGCAGCAGGTTTCACTTCTACAATGTTAATGTTTCATCTCAATATAATATTGTTTAATTGTTTATTATTTTATGACACCATGACGTTATGACTAGTCAAATACCAGAAGGTTTTTAACGTTAGATGGACAAAGATTTGATATGTATTGATGAGGCCACAAATTTACAATTTACTCATAACTCTCAACAAATCTTCCTCTTGTTGAGGCATATTTTGCACTATTCAGTATGTATGACATGTATATCAGGCAGTCCAACTTGTTCAAATTTCATTCATAAATGGGTTAAATTTTTTTTTGCTTTGCGTATGGACCTCAAGAATATCAGTTTTTTACATTTTTGTACTTGTATTCACTCTTGTATTCACTCAGAAGTCTGTGCAATCCTCATGGCTGCATTTCATTAATCTTAAAGCCATTTTACAGTTTCCATTCATATTGATATAAGATCTGATTTTTAAGTACAGAAATTATTTGATTCAGAATTAAATTAGTTATTGATTAAAGTAAAGGTGGTACAGGTGAAAGTTTCACTGTTAATTTTTCTCTCATCTAAGCCACTAGCTAGTTGCTGCATTAATTTTATAACATGGACCACGTTGTACCATTCAGTTGTTTAATTTAAAATTATTATGCCTAGAGGATTAATTAATTGTCTGTTAATTAATGGGATGTGGTTGCAGTTATGCTCAGAGACGCATCCCTATTTTCAGGTAGTATGATAATCGATACAAAACACTGATATTTACAATCAATGTTTTTATTGGTATTTTCTTAATTAATTTTTCTGTCAATCTATGCGAAATAAATTAATTATTATTCAAGCAAACGAAAACATAAGTGCTTGCTTGGCAGTTCTAGTGTATCGTCTAAATAAGGGATGAATAAATATAAATTAAAACAACTAATTAGTACCATCTTGGTCCGATGGTTGTAGGCGGTTAGCTTGAGGATATTATGGACTGAGAGGTGTAGCAGGTAGGGCTATAATGGTTGTTGAAAATGTGTTGCAGGCTTGTGTGCAATGGTTGTGAGGTTCAAGTTGTGGAGAATGGTGAGTAGAAGTTCTGTATAGTTGTTGTTGTGGTCTAAGGCGGGGTTGCTGCTGTTGAATGTTTGTAGCCGAGTATAGTCGAGTAGAGGGTGGTCGATGATGGTTTTGATGTGGTCGGTAATGGTGGCAGTATGCTATGTTGAGTGCTTTGGTATAGCTGCTGTGTGTGGTGACAGTAGGACTTGTTGGTGAAGGGATGTTCAGTTAGCAAATGGTAGATAGAAAAATGTGAATAGTGCTTTAACAGTGCTATTGGAGTGATGATGTTGGATCTTGAGTGATGCAGTGAAGTGCAGTTTGTTATGGATGGTGGGTATGAAGCAGTTGAATGTAGGGGCTTGTTGATGGTTTAGTGATGAGTTTGGTTTGTAATGGAGGTCAGACTGGGATTGGAGTTGAAGTCCAGTGATGGTCTATAGTGTTTATTAAAGTAACAATTTGCAAGGAAGGAATTGTTGTTGAGAAATGTGGCAGCAAGGAAATGTGAAATGAAGTAACAGGATGCAAATTGTTTGAAGCACCGTGCAGAAGTGAGGAAGTTGATCAGAGGGGTAGTTTGTATGGTAGTGGCAGTTTGGTCAATGAGTTGTGATATGGTGGTGGATGGAAGTGTTGGCAGTAAGGTGGATTGTTGACTGGGGTTGTTCAAAGCAATGATTTGCTGTGGTCTTTGAGTTGTACAATGTGGGGTTGGTGTGGTGGTTTGTTGATGTAGATATAGATATTGATGATCTGTGGCTGGAGTTGTCGTTGTAGATGTAGATGTGGATGAATGGAGTTGTAGAAGTAGTTTTGTTGATGGTTGACAGTATTGTGGTGCATATGTGCAGGCAGTTTGGAGTGGGTCCGATGGTTTGTGAAGGAGACAGAGGTGTAACAGGTGGAGATGATGTAACAAGTGAATTGTGAAATGTTGAAGACAGTGGTGATGGATAAATTTGATCATACAGCATTTTTTTTGTTTTGTTTGAACTTTGATTACTTTGTACGCCTAGGGGTTCAAACCCAACGCTTTGATCAACTAACTCATACCATATATCCTGCAACTAGGAAAAGTGGTCGTTGGCAGTTGAACTTAGATGTTGCCTTCAACTGTTGACCCAGAATGAAATTAATCTTGTACTGATTATGTGAATCGTGTACTGGCTATGGTGAATGCTTCGATGGTTGGCGAGTTACCTTTAATTTTGTTACTTGATGAAACTTGAATAACTAGAACAGTCCAACATTAGTATGTTTATTTGCAACTTTTGATACATTGGTGGTGTTTTCCATATCATGAATTCAGAATAGTAAGAATTAGTTGTCTGTTTTTATGGTTCAACCTGTGTTTGAATTACATTCCTCTCAGACTGATCTTTTATATATATTGCAGAGTATTCCTAACTTAATTATTGTCTTTTGTATAACAATTAATTCTCTTAATTGCAGGACTTTGTACGAGACGGTTCTTATAACCAACAAGAGATAGACGAGGTTCGAGAGAATTTAGCTAGTTATATCATGTATAATTGAATGTAGTTGGTTGTCTACGCTGATCTTTTGTAACCTACGTTGGTATTTTGTTATGTACGTTATGTTTGTGATAGATTATATTCTATTTTGGTCTGTAAACATGAATTATGTTGATGGATAATATAATTATATTTTTTGTTCAATCAGTTCATAGTAACGTTGGTTTATAAAAAATTAAAATTCAATTTCATACTGTTTCTATAATATTAAACGGTAATAATTTTTTTTTGCTTCAGATATTACTTGTGTCGGTTGTTACTTCAAAGGGAACCGAGACAACTTTATATCAATTGTGTCGGTTGAAAAAAACAAACATAACCGACACAAATATCAATCATTTGTGTCGGTTGTTATTAAAGAACCGACACAAAACTATGAACAGTTGTGTCAGTTTTTATAAAAGGACCGACACAATAAAAGGCGGTGTACTTCACTATACAAGCTGATTTGTGTCGGTCCTTTTAGAAAGACTGACACAACTGTTCATAGTTTTGTGTCGGTTCTTTAATAACAACCGACACAAATGATTGATATTTGTGTCGGTCGTACAACCGACACAACAGAAAAATGTCTTTTGTGTCGTCTTCATATGAGTCGGTTGTAAAACCGACATAACAGGGGTTACACAACCGACACAAATGACCAGTTTTGTACTAGTGGGTCCTCTGTTTAAATTTGATTTATTCATTAATTTCTCTACACAATCTCTCTTAAGGGTGTTAGTGACCAATTCTGGTGGTAATATTTTGGTGCTTTCACTGAGAATCGAATTCTCAGGCCGATACGATCTACTTTGTAGCTACTAGATTGAAAAAGCCCCCGAAGGAGATCCAACTTATTCATAGGACGTCCGTTGAATCTATTCAGAGTTCCGACTAACGACTCTACTATGGGAAGACCACGTACCCGATCAGCCTCTCATAATGCGGACATCCACGAGACTGCTAGTGTGTAACTAGTTGGGTCTAGCAACCAACAAGAAATTCAAGGCCAAAATAAAACGAAAGTCGTTACCCAAACAGAGTTCAACGACTTGATGAGAGAACTCAGAGAAAGTAGAAGGCAACTTGCTGAGCAGGTTCAGGCCAACGCTAATCTCATGACTCAGCTTACTCAACAGCAACATCAGAATGCTGGGGGTAGCCCTGCTGCTTATTCTAAATCTGATAGCTCGACTTCAGCCGATGAACCTTCTAGGCGTAGATGCCGTAAGACTAAAACTGCACAGGCAGGTTCCATTGACCGATCAACCAAGGACCAAGCATGCGAGGAGACCGGACGCCCGACTCACCAAGGTCCTAATGAAACTGGCCATCAAGATGCGCGTTTGGCCAATCACTAGCAGAGGGGACAACAACCCAAGCGGTCCCGTGGAACGGAACCGAACCTTCCATCCTCAATACAAACTCCGGACTTATCAGCTATGGTCAGGTGGTTAATGAGAGAGAATCAAGGTTTGACCAACGAAGAGTGGGGAGTCTCAAGGAGTCAGACTCCCTTCATGGATACTATCCCGCAGGCCGAGTATCCCAGGAAGTTTAGTATGCCAACTATACCGGCCTACGAAGAGAAGACTGATCCTCGATAGCACATAATGAGGTATGATGGACGATGGATTCTGCCCGAGCAAATGACGCGACCAAGTGTAGGTGCTTCCCTATCACTTTATCGGGAATATCCACTATGTGGTTTACTTGACTTCCACCACGGTCTATATCCACTTTGAAGAGTTGGCAACGAAATTCGTAGAACAATTCAGGATACATGCTACTCATCCAAAGGATGTGATGTCCTTATTGAGTGTAATCCAAGATCCGGGACAGTCCTTGAAGGCATACTTATAGGGGTTTCATGTTGCTGCTACTGAAGTGAGCAACCCTAATGACCATGCGAATTTGATGGCTGTAATGCGAGGCGTAGATCCAGACTCAGAGTTTGGAGCTTGGTTGGAGGGAAAGCCCCCGACTACGTTGGAGCGATTCTATTCCTAAGCTCACCAGTTCATAAGGAGGGAGGAAGCTCGATGGACAAAACGACATAAGGCATCAGGGCTTGTTCAAGAGACTGTGAAAAGTAACATCGCCGTGAAACAATCCAGCGATAACTCGAGAAAAGTTCAAGTTAACGTCCAGAACAAGCCTGGGCAATCTAAAGGATCCGGAGGTGAAAATCCCGAAAAGAAAAAAGAGACAGGGAGATGGAAGTCGAGGATTCTGACCTATAACGAATACACTCCCCTGAATATGTCTCTCGAAATCATTTACCTATCTACCTACAACACCTTCCAATACAGCAAGCCACGCCCGAAAGAGTCCATAGAGGAACAGAAGTGGACGGGGAAGTACTGTCGCTTCCACGAGACCCACGGGCACAATACCGAGGAGTGTAGGCACATCCATGATGCCATAGAAAGGTTAATCAGGAAGAAAAAGCTACAGGAGTTTGTTAAGAATCCACCAGAGAGTAGGCAAGGAACGTCTGAACCCGGACGCGGACCGGCTCCACGCCACCCAGAGGAACCTGCCTGGACCGTAGGAAGGTTGATTATAAACACTATAGTCAGAGGACCTCATCCTGTAGAAAAGAATTGGCAGGAGATGGAACAATATGCTACCTCCTTGAGGCATGCGTATTATGAATGTTTCTCAAACGTGGAATATGGAACCACCGCAAAACTGCAACACATGATGACAGACGATATAGTGTTTAGGAATAGAGATGCAGACAAGGTGGAGGCTCCCACTATCGACCCGATGGTCATATCTACAACGATTGGGCCAGCTTACGTCAAAAGGATTTTGATTGATTGTGGAAGTTCTCTCAACATCATCTTCAAGAAGGCTTATGACCAAATGAAGATGGAGATAAAAGATTTAAAACCATGCAAAGCCCATATCCATGGCTTCAATGGTGCCGCAACTGACACAATGAGGTATATTGAGTTACCTGTTGAACTGGGAGAAGGTGAGCGTAGGAGAGTGCGAATCCTACCATTCATAGTAATGGATGTTGACTCTCTATACAATGTATTTTTAGGTTGTCCGGCCCAGGCAAAGTTTAGGGCGGCTTTGGCCCCATGGTATTTGACATTAAAATTTCCGATGGACAAAGGAGTTGGCATAGTACATGGCGATCAGGCGATCGGTCGTGCGTATTGTGTGGCAGAGCCGAGAGAAGCTCAGTGGAAAGAAAAGGGGAAGATTGTGGACAGCTCCGTCCACATCCGAAACACTGACGATTGACAAGTAGTGACCGAGCCCTGGCTTAGGAAACATTCTCGGACTATAGAGACATAGATCCGAGAGATAATGATGGGGACCCAAGGAAGTGAACGCAACACCGGCTGAGTTGACGATTGACATTCCAGCCAGCCGGAGTGACCCATCATGAGTTCTTAAGATTGGATCGCCACTCGACCCACCATTGGCCAAGGATCTTACTGATTTCCTCCAAGCGAATCTGGACGTTTTCGCTTGGACACACTCTGATATGTGTGGGATTTCTCCTGCCATTGCAAGTCATATGTTGAAAATAGACCCAAAGTACATCCCAGTAAAACAAAAACGGAGGGACATGGAACCAGAGAGGTCCGCTGCTCTCAGAGAGGAGGTGGATTAACTCAAAGCCAATGGGTTCATCCGAGACGCCCTTTACCCCAAATGGGTATCTAACCCTGTGCTGGTAGAAAAGTGAATGAGAAGTGGAGAACTTACGTTGACTATTCTGACTTAAACAAAGCATGCCCGAAGGATAGTTTCCCCTAACCTAGGATCAACCAACTAGTCGATTCGACGGCAGGACACGAGCTACTGTCATTTATGGATGCGTACTTAGTATATAATCAAATCCCGATGCACATTCCAGACCAAGAACACACCAGTTTCGTCACAGACGTTGAGTTGTATTTCTACGTTGTGATGTCCTTCGGATTGAAAAGTGCTAGAGCAACTTATCAACATTTAGCGAACCGAACTTTCAAAGATCATATCGGCAGAACAATGGAAGTCCATGTGGACGACTTGCTCGTGAAGTAACGACGGTCAAACAACCACATTCGAGAATTTGCAGAGATGTTTGATATACTCAGGCATTATGGGATGAAGATCAACCCTATAAAGTGTTCTTTTGGCATTGTATCAAGGAAGTTCTTGGGTTTTATTGTGAACGCATGTGGAATTGAAGCTAACCTAGAACAGATTCAGGCTATTCGGGACATACAAGTTCCCATAACTATAAAGAAGGTACAAGGCTTGAATGGAAAGGTGGCTACGCTAAGCCGATTCACATCCAGAGCTACAGATAATTGTATTCCTTTCTTTGATGTGATAAAGAAAGGAAAGAGAAATGTCGAGTGGACATCCAATTATGAGGAAGCATTCCGAGCTCTGGTAAGGTATTTAGAAAGTCCCCCGGTACTATCAAAACCGATAGACCATGAAATGTTGTGTGTGTACTTGGCAGTATCCCAGCATGCTATCAGTACGGCTTTGGTTCGCGAGGAGGACCGAGTTCAAAAACTAGTTTACTATGTTAGTAAACGTGTGACGGGGGCGGAAAGAAATTATCCCAAGATCGAGAAACTAGCCTATTGCTTAGGGATTGCGTCATGCAAGCTTCGTCCATATTTTCAGGCACACTCGATCAGTGTTTACACTGATCAACCCTTGCAACAGGTACTCCAACGACCGAAAACCTCTAAAAGGATGTTAAAATGGAATATCGAGTTAAGTCAGTTCGATATTACCTATCTACCGCGAAGGGCCATACAAGGGCAAGCACTAGCAGAATTCATTGCTAAATTCACTTTGTCAAACGAATCAAATGGTCACAATGTCATACCTCCCGTTCGATGGAAGATGTACACTGACGGGGCATCTAACGACCATTGCTCGGGAGCTGGCATAGTTCTTGTGACTCCTGAAAACCGATCGATTTCTTATGCTTTGAAGCTCGAATTCCCAGCGACAAATAACGAAGCCGAGTATGAAGCATTGATTGCTGGCTTGAGACTTATCAAAGAACTGGGAGTAAAATTGGTTGAAATCTTTTATGACTCACAACTGGTGGTATACCAAGTGCGGGGAGACTATCAAGCAAAAGGACAAAGACTTGCCCCGTGTCTTGCACGGGTTCAAGAGCAGCTAGCAAATCTGGAGTATTATGATATTTCACATATCCCGCATGAACAAAACAGAGCAGCCGATTCGTTGGAAAATTTTGCAAGCATTGGTGATGCACAGCAAATGGGATTATTTCCCGTTGAAGCTTTACATACTCCGAGTATAAGTATGATGGAGGTGGATTTCATGTTAGAAATAGGAATCAAGAAGGAATCATGGATGACCCCATTCAAGTGTACTTGTTGCACGGGGTCGTGCCCGAAAGAAAGAGCGAAAGACGACAAGTCATTTGTAAGGCTTCATGTTATGTAATGCAAGATGGGGTAATGTATCAGAGGGGATTCTCGACCCCCTTACTCTGGTGCATTGCACATGATGAGATAAAACGAGTCCTGAAGGAAGTCCATAAACGGGAATGTGGTGACCATACCGGAGGGCATACGTTAGCGAAGAAAATCCTCCGCTATGGATACTATTGGCCGACTGTAAACCGGGATGCCGCAGACTATGTGAGAAGATGTGACAAATGTCAGAAATATGTGAAAATCCCGAGAGCTCCGCCAACTAAACTCACACAAATGGTTAGTCCCTGGCCATTTGCAATGTGAGGGATTGATATAGTCGGTTCCTTATCCCAATCCAAAGATGGTGCGGAATATGCGATAGTTACGGTCAATTACTTTACCAAGTGGGCAGAAGCAGAGCCTTTGCCACAGTCACCACAAAAAGGTCATTAATTTCGTTGTACGAAATATTATATGCTTTGGCTTCCATGAACCGTCATTATAGAAAATGGAACTCAATTCAAAAGCAAAGAGTTCAAGGAATTTTGCCAAAAATATGGTATTGAGAAAAAGTTTGCAGCAGTTGCTCACCCGAAAGCCAATAGACAAGTGGAAGTCGTGAACAAAATAATCAAATCCATATCGAAAAAGCGTTTGGAAATGGCTAGAGGCAAGTGGGTGGATGAGCATCCAACAGCGCTTTGGGCTTACAAAACCACCCATAAGTCCGCGACTGGCCACACTCCATTCGCATTGGAATATGGCATGGAAGCTGTTATACCCGTAGAACTTGAAGTTCCATCACATCGGTTAACTTATCATGACCTTAAGTAAAATCAAGATCTTTTGCTAGAATTATTGTACTTCATTGATGAAAAGCGTGAAGAAGCTAATTTAAGAGCGGCTGCATGCAGGCACCAAGTCGCTTGATATTATAACGAAAAAGTACGACTAAGAATCTTTGGTGTGGGTAATCTCGTTTTGAAACGAGTTTTCCCAGTTCCATCACATATCAGCCCCGCATGGGAAGGTCCATACGTCGTTGAACGGAAGCTTAGAGAAGGAACTTTCAAGCTAGCGACCTTCGATGGTGCGACACTCCCCCGAGCCTGGAATAGCGAGCACTTGCGGCATTATTATACTTAGTTCATTTCTTTCATATTTTAGTTGCAATTATTTCCAGTAAGTTTTTATTCCTAGTTTACGGCATGTAATAAGACAATTTAGCTTATTTTCATTAACAAAGGCTTGAAGCCATTTTTCCCATGAATTGTCGATGTTCCTGTGTATGATAATCTTGTGACAAATGACTAAGAGATGCATTATTCTGTCTGACGTACGAACACGCACGAGCGCTCAAAATCTCCAAGTCCCCGGAGTGCAGACTGGGGTACTCTAGGTCCCCAGAATGCGGACTAGAGTATAAACGACTCAAAATCTCCAAGTCCCCGGAGTGCGGACTGGAGTACTCTAAGTCCCCAGAGTGCGGACTAGAGTATAAACGACTCAAAATCTCCAAGTTCTCGGAGTGCGGACTGGAGTGCTCTAAGTCCCTAGAATGCGGACTAGAGTATAAACGACTCAAAATCTCCAAGTCCTCGGAGTGCGGACTGGAGTACTCTAAGTCCCCAGAGTGCGGCCTAGAATATAAATGGCTTAAAATCTCCAAGTCCTCGGACTGTAGACTGGAGTACTCTAAGTCCCCAGAGTGCGGACTAGAGTATAAACGACTCAAAATCTCCAAGTCGCCGGAGTGTGGACTGGAGTACTCTAAGTCCCCAGAGTGCGGACTAGAGTATAAATGACTCAAAATATCCAAGTCTCCGGAGTGCGGACTGGAGTAATCTAAGTCCCTAGAGTGCGGACTAGAGTATAAACGACTCAAAATCTCCAAGTCCCAGGAGTGCAGACTGGAGTACTCTAAGTCCCCAGAGTGCGGATTAGTGTATAAACGACTTAAATATCCAAGTCCCCAGAGAACGGACTGAAATACTCTAAGTCCCCTTAGTGTGGACTAGAGTATAAACAATTTAAATCTCCAAGTCCCCAGAGCACGGACTGGAGTACTCTAAGTCCCCAGAGTGTGGACTAGAGTATAAACAATTTAAATATCCAAGTCGCCTGAGTGCGGACTGGATACAAATGGCTTGAAGTCATCGAATCCTTGGCGTGTGGACTGGAAAATATTCTAAGTACCCGTAGCATGGAATAAATAATGTGAAATGCTAAAAGATTATTAACTTATTTGAAGATGAATCAAGAAGTTTATGTAACTCGCAATAGCTTGGGTTCTAACCACGATTATACAGAAAACCGAATAACAGAAGTCTTCTAAAAGGCAAACAGATCTAAGTTTTATTCATCAAAAATAAGTTACTACTACAAATCCTCCGAAGTTCGGAGTCAAAAGTTTATTTACATAAACTACGAAAATAAATAAAAATAATTACATAATCTAAACTGACTCCTGTTGAACGAGAGTAATAATCACTTACTAGATTTTTTTCGACTTCTTCCCCTCCTTTGTCTTCTAAGACGACTCCTCTCCCATGCGTTTTCCCTTGGTAATTTTCTTCAATGGGGAGGTAATGACTAAAGAAGTTCGACGAACCTTTAGTGGCCTGGACCCGCCAAGGAGGATAACTTTCAACGGCTTGTTCAGAGGATCATCTAAGTCTACGGCTTGAGGCTCAACTTTGATCTCGACCATCATTTTCTTCTCCTTCTCAAGCTGCTCATTCATGCTTAGTTTAGACGTATGTTCAGAAGTGCCCGTGATCTCGATTTTATACTCCCATCGATGGGAGAGGAAGTCTCGGACTTATCCTTATCAAGTGCTCCGATCACCTGAGAATTTGGACGGGGAGGCTCCCCTGCATGAGTAGCCTCACTTGTTTTTTCCTCCACCTCCTTGGCGACGTCGCTTCTCAGAGTGGGCTCGGGATCAGAACGGCCTGCACAAAATCATGAAAAATAAGCATTAGAATGCAATAGCCCTTCGTGAAAAACAACAACTTTTGGAATGTTAAAATGAAGGTTTATCTACCAGGTTCTGGCAGGCTCTCAGCCGTCCGAGGGGTCTCACCCTCTTAAATGGTAGACAGAATGTGAACGCCGAGGCCAGGGTCCTCCGAGTCGTAATCGATATGCTGCTCAAATGGATCAAGTATCGGCTGTTCAGCCGACTGAGTAGGCGCATGAGGTGGGGACTCGATCCCGGATGGACCGACAATAACCTTTTCCCTTTCATTGAGGGAGAGTGCAGCAAAGGGCTTTTGCCACAGACAGGTTTGCAGGCTCGTTTCCCTAAAGAAATTCTTTTATCAGAGCACCTTCATCAACCTCCTCGGTACCGAGTTCGATCTTCCTGATTTCTGTTAAGGTCTCCCATGCCTCAGCTAAAGATTTAAGGTAGCCCTCACCCAGAAAAGTTAAGTATCGGTGCATGAGTATGCGGGCATTTAATTCTGCAATTAGTGGGTCGAAAATGCTTTTGGCCTCCTTCCTACCTGCTTCTTTAGCCGCCTCAAGGCGGGAGTCGACCTCCACAGACGCTATTTTCTTGCCCTCTTCACGGGCTTCATTCTTTAGCATTTCAACCTTAGAAAGTTCATCATCACGTTTCGCTCTCAAAAGTCGTCTGGCAACGATCTCATCGCAATATCATGCGACTCTTCTTGGGAAGCGGTCTTCTCCTCCTTTTCTTTGCGGAGTTTCTCCTCCAGCTCCTTAACTCGAAGGGAAAAGGCGTCCCTCTCCTTCTGCATTGAGTCCTTCTCCAAAGCTAGGGCCTCACAGCGTTGGACCGCCTCATCGACTTCTTTTTATGGGTTGACTCCAGACGAGTAACGGCCTCGGCGGTGTCTTTAGCACTCTGCTGGGCGGGTTCAAGGTGAGACTTAAAAGAAGAAAGATCTTCGTCCTGAACTTTAATAATGTCTTTATCATGGATAGGCTCAAGCTTCAGGCGATCTATCTCATGCCGACGCTCTATCGAAACTTCTGAAACTTTCTCGGCTAAGTGCACGAGCGCATCGTGTTGAACGTAGATATCATTAGTGCAGGCGATAGCGCTTTTCTTAACATGCCTTGGAATCTGCTGAATCGTCGAAAGAAACTTTAAGCAGTCAAAGCATATCTTTGGGAATAAAGCTTTAAGCTCAGCGAGTCGCTCAGCGAGTCGCTCAGCGACCATTGGATCAGTTATGGGAGCAAGAGGAGTTTGCTTGGAGACCACAGGGATTCTTTGGCGATCTCGAGATTGCCTGTTACTTGATGAGCCAGAGTGTTGATCCCGATGTGCCTCAGACTGAGACCCCTTATGTCCAAATTTCTCTTTGTTGTGCTCTGATTGAGAGGGAGGACCATGAGGATATGGAGGCTGATTATAAGTTTTTCTTCGATGTGAGGATTCTCGCCGGTGGTAGTCTCGATCGTCGGATTCATCCCTATCAAGAAGCTTACCGAGCCCCGAATCCCGGCCAGACCGGTAAAAAATCGATGAACCGTGAAGGCGGTCAAGTCCATGTGAGCGCCCCATGTCACCTACACGAAGTTCAAATAACGATGAGTTATCAAAGAATAGGGTGACAATGGAAATTTAAGTGCAAGATGGAGTGCATGTGTTTGTGTGTGTCCTAGTGTTTCCCCCTGACGGACCAGTTTCTTTACTAATAAGAGTTTTTTTCCCTAATTTTGGGCTTGGACGCCAGTATCGCCTCTCGCAGGCGAATGAAACTTAAGGGCCTCTGGATCGTTGAAGTCGTAGTTGAGTAGATCATCGGGTATGGAAAGGTTAGACGGGCCTTTTAGAGAACTTTCTAAATGCTATGAGGAAGCTTCTTTCTCCACTAGAACAAGAGTAACTTTAGGAGTTCCACCGACTGTTTTCTTCCTCAGCATGTATGTTAGTTTCTTCTTCCCCTTCGAAGGGGAAGGCGACGTCTTGATGCCGCGAACTTCGACTATCGGATCTCGAGTGGGACTAATGTTCTCATCTTGTACCTCAGGCATTTCAGTTTCCTTAATTTCCCCCTCTTCTAGTATGTCAGGGGTGTTACGTGCTAAAGACTCAGCTTTCTTATTCCCTTGGCTAGAAGCAGGCCTGGGTATGGTAATGCCTTGAGGGAAGCTTATCCGGCGACCTTCTGCCAACAGCCCGAACTTTGTAAGCGACTCATTTGAAATGAGAGTTCTGATGTCCCGTTCTTCAGCGGGAATGGCTCGAATAGCTTCGTCGGCTTCAGAATATCCGAGGCCCTCGGGACGTGGATTAATACCAAAAAAGATGGAAGAGAGTTAGAAAAGGTACAGCTTCGACCAAACATGAGTATCGATCTAGGAAAAAGAACTTACTTCCTTCTACCCATCTTCTGGCCAATCCAGGGGGCAATGCACATAGAACCACTCTTGCTTATACTGCAAATTTACTCCATGCCCCAGTCAGAATTTGGCATTTGTTATGCGGCTCAAGAAACATGAAAGATGGGTTATCCCTCCATCTCCTGAGGCAATATATGTATCGGATATCGCTCGCAGTCGGAAGCCTGGAGAGGACACTCATGAAGAGGATGCAAGCGCCATAGATGAATGTGTGGCTATTCGGATGCAGTTGCGATGGAGCGATGTCGATATACTGCAACATGTCTCGAAGAAATAAGTTGAACGGTGGCACGCTGCCAACCTAGCACATAAATTTGTTGCAAGCTGTGTATCCGACAAGGGGAAAATGCGAACGATCATGCCCCGATGGAACTAACACATCATCAAAGGGGTTCCATGGACAGAGCACATCCGATGGAACGTACTTTCGTTAATCTTTGAAGCCTGAGAATCTATTGGGTCGTCGAGAAAAATCGTTGCCTCCAGAGCATCGGGAGCCAAGTCGACAGATGTAGTCGCAGGGTTTGGTAAGTCTTGAGCGGGGGTAGTTGACGGATATGAAGTATCTACAACTTCTTGTCGAGAGGATGGCCTAGGTCTATCTGAGATCGTAGCAGAGCTAGATTTTCTAGGCATCTCTAATGAAGATTGAATCTAACAGAGCATCCGTTTGAACTATACTTAAAAATAATCGACGTTAGACTTTACAACACAAATATTCCCCTCGTGTGATGAGTGAACTAGTGAGATCATTCAAACGTAAGTTCCAAGCAGTGAAAAGATACTGGATTGAGGAAATAAGTTTGAGCTTTGAATTGTCGTCTTCGAAAACCGTCATTGCTGACCGTCTACGAAGGCTTGTCATAAGACGGTTCATATTTTGAACTCGATATCATCACTGCATTTGAAAGGTTATTAACTATTAAGCAGGTTAAGTCTAAGTTTTCATTTGTTTAAAACACGGTAGTTATCAGTCCGGATTGATCGATATGCTTTGCTATTTAAGTCTGTCCTTATTCCCTGACGTATGTTCAGGCATGGGGTGTATGTTAAGTCAACTGTGCATTAGGTTCGACTAGAGTTGCTATTGTGCACAACTCCTCTATCACATACCATTTCCATTCGGCATGCGACAAGGCGTGTCGAACCACAAACATGCCGAGCCGCATTGCTCGACATTCCACACTTCCATCTGTCTTCTCCAACGTTCGGCATAAGGGAGTCATGCCGAACTGCTTACATACTGAACTGCATCGCTCGGCATTCTACCCTCAACACTGACACCTACCACTCATTATCACCGACCGACAAGTGGCATGACATGTCGAACTGCATACACGCCGAACCATGTCGTTCGACACATCACTCTCTTAACTTTCTTCTTCATCGTTTGGCATAAGGGAGTTATGCCGAAACACATTCATGCCGAGCCGCATCGCTCGGCATACTACCCAGCTCCTACCTCTCCTCTACTTTCCCTCCTACCTCGTTCGGCATGAGGTAATTAAGCCGAGCCGTGGCCATGCCGAGCCGCATCGCTCGGCACACTGAGCCTAAACTTCGATTTCACCATAGTACTTCCCTTCCATCGCTCGGCATAAAGAAGTCATGTCGAGCCACCTCAGTGCATCTTCCACCTACTTCCTCCTTCAAACACCTCTATTATCCTCATCTCCTCTCCACTCCGTTCGGCCTTAAACTCCTCTAAAAACAACACCTCACCCTTAACTCCTTTTCCACGCGATTCCTATTGGCTTCGTTTTCACAGAGATTCAAGAACAAAGAATCTCGTGCTAAGTTTCTTTGCCAGGGGAAAGCGTTCAATGGAATAAGTCATAACCTAATAAATGGCTCGAAATTCAGAAGGATTCTAGAACGAGAAGCATGTTTTTGTTCATTGTCATTTTCGAGAAGGGCTCGGGAGGACGTATTAAATTCGAGAAAGGAGAGAGGAAGGATGCGATATTGTCCAAGGTCTATTCGCAGACGAATGTACAAGTCCTTAAGAGCAGAGGTGAATGTAAAGGGAAGAAGAAGAACGAGCGTTGGTTTATATAGAGAGAGAAGAAGTCGAAGGGACAATGACCGATAAAACCGATCAAAGCAGCTCCCTCGTTCGACCTTAGTGTCGTTCGGCATTTCTATGTCACTCGGCATAACCTGAACCGTTCGGCAATAGTATGTCATTTGGCATTATCATGTCGTTCGACATACAATGCCCCGTTTGGCATTCAAGGAAAAATACCACCGAGGAAATGAAACCAAGGCTTAAAGCAAGACATGGAGGACTCATGACTCAAAGCGTGTAACAACTCGATTTTTAGAGATACTAAATTGGGAATCAACTTAATAAATTAATAATTAATTAGTTAATAATAATAAATAATTAAATATTTATCGAGAAAATAAAATAATAGATAAATGAAAAAAAATTATAGTTGAGAGCAAAGTAAATTGTAACGAACTCATTTGCTTTTATTTGGCGTTATAAATTATGCATTTTTAGTGGTAATGTAATTTATAAATGAACCATTTTATTAAACCAAATTATTTGGAAAGTTAAAAAAAATAAAAAAAAAGAAAAGTTGTTTTTACTTAAAAAGTTTTTTTTTATTCCCATGTTTTGCATTAAAGAAAAAAAAAGAGAGAAAATGAAATTTTCATACTAATTTACAAATTATACATAAATAATGATAATAATAATATCATTTTCATGATGCCATGTAGGAAACTTCTAGAATTGAATAAAATAATGTTGAGGAAAAGAAAAATCTAGAACAAAAACAAAATAAAATGATTACACTTTATTAGAAAAAAAGAATAATAATAAAATAAGGGTTAATTGGAGGAACATTCTAGAGGAGGGGCTTTGCAATAAAAATACCATTCCCTCTCCTCAACCCTCTCTTTATAGTACGTACAGGAAAGTAAAAAAACAGAAAGAAGAAAGGAAAAAAAAGAAGAGAAACCTAAAACCTAATTGCTAACCCTCTCATCCAAATCAAAAAAAAGAGAAGAAGAGGTGCAATCAAATCTAAGATTCCCAATTCTAAAAGTAAGTATCTCTAAATCAATCATTTTCTATTTCATTTTTTTGTTTTATGTGTAGCTATTTAGGGTTTTTTCTCTTTTATTAGCAATTGAAAGGAGAAGCTTTAGCAACCAAAGTCTTGCTGATTTAGGGCTTGAAGATTGCTAATTGGTGTTTAGGTGAGTGAAGTTATAATTAAATTTTATTTTCATGTGTACATGCGAATATGATGGAAATTTTTGAATAAAAAATGGTTATTTGCTTATTCCCTATAGCATGTTCGTTGATCGAATCATTGGATTGAGATGAAATGATAATCAATGCATACGATTGCAATGCATGCATGGTGTTTACTAAATTGTCACAATAAGTTTCAGGCTTCTCCATTTTGAAAAAAAAAATGAAAAAAAAATGCTTCCGGAACTGCACTGTGCAGTCCAAACGAGGCTGCAGGTGCAGCCCAGGCGGGGCTGCCGGCACAACAGCAGCCCAGATGGGGCTGCACAGGTGGTGCAGCCTGGGGCTGCACAGGTGCAGCCCGGACGGGCTGTACTATGTAGCCCAGGACTGCACATTGGCAGCCCGGGGCGGCCCGGGTGCGGCCCGGGTCTGTGCAGCCCAGGGCTGCACAGGGGAAGCCCAGGGCTGCACGGGTGCAGCCCGGGCGGCCCAGGTACGGCCCGGGTATGTGCAGCCAAGGGCTGCATCGGTGCAGCCCATGCGGGCTGCACTGTGCAGCCCAGCGCTGCACAAGGGCGGGCTACCCTAGTGCAGCCCGGGCGGGCTGCACTGGTACAGCCCAAATCGGGACTGCACCATGCGGGGGGAAAAAATATATAAAAAAAAATCAAAAAATTTCTCGTGCCAGTGTTAGTTCAAGGGAATGAGTACAACATTTAGCCCTATCGAGTCTCATTCTCCGTGCTTTCCGACAGTAATACTTAGTATTGCTCTTGGTTGGCATGGGTATAGGGGCCGGGCGTTACATTTTTGGTATCAGAGCCTAGGTTAACAATAATATAAAATATATTTAGAATATAAGTTAGCACAAAGCAGTAGAAGCATTGTACATGTCTATATACCATAAGTATCACTTCCATATTATAATAATAGTCATACATGCCTAAACCAAAACCCCAAATCTTTGATATTTTTACTATGAGAATTATTTTGGTTCCAGCTTAACAGCATTTCTCACTATGCAGAGTAGTGAGAAAGATGGCTGGAAGAGCTCCCTGTTTGACCATGGTGCAGTGGTTAGAGTTGATGCGGAATATGCCACAGGCCGCATCCGCTCCTAATGCTGCTCCTAGAGTTGATTTCGCTCGTATGTGTAAGGATTTTGTGAGCCTTAGAGGGAAGCCCTTTGATGGTAATGAAGGTGTGGTTGGAGTTCAGGCTTGGCTGAAAACCTGTGAACGAGTCTTTGGGCACATGGGTGTGACGGACCGCGAGAAGGTCCAGATTGCTTCCAGCTTCCTCCAAGATGATGCATCTGACTGGTTCGATGTCGTTAGTGCTGAGATAGGCGAGGAGGAGCTGACATGGGAAAGATTTAGGGAACGATTTGAGTTAAGATTTATTCCTAAGGCAGAGAAGGCCATCCTCGCTCATAGATTTATTGAGCTGAAGCAGAGAGATATGACAGTCCAGGAGTATGTCAATACCTTCAACTCCCTCTCTAAGTATGGCCCCGATTTGGTCAACACTCCCTTCAAAAAGAACCAGAAATTTTTGGATGGTCTACGTAGGAAGCCGAAGGAACAAATTTTGACTCAGCTTCAGTCCACTTTTGATGAGATAGTTGATTTGGCCATGAGGTATGAAGACTTGTATAGGGAAAGAGATGATGATGCACCACCGAACCGACAGAGCTTTGTGCCTAAGAGGAAAGCTCCATTCTTTCCTAAGAAGAAGCAGAATCCTCAGAAGAAGCAAAAGAAAGGTCAAGCTTCAGGCTCCCAGAAGCAAGATAAAAGTGGAGTGAAGTGCTATAAGTGTGGAGTAATGGGGCATTTTGTTAATAATTGCCCCCAGAGGCAGTGCTATGATTGTCACCAGATTGGCCATTTGAAGAACAACTGTCCACAGCTTATGAAGAAGAAGAAGGCAGTTAAGACGAATGTGATGGAAGGAGATCCAGTCCCGAGTCAGAGGAAGGGAAAGCAAGTGGCAGTCATGGAAGGTACGATTCCTTTTAGAGATACTTTTATTCGTATACTCTTTGACACCGGTGCCTCCCATTCTTTCATATCTAAGGAATTAGTTGATAGATATGATTTGGAAGTTGTTTACCTCATGACATCTCTAAGGGTTGCGAATCCCATTGGTGGGTCCGCAACACTTGGAATGTTTTGTAAAGGCTTTGAGCTTTCCTTTTGCGGGCTCTCTTTTCTCTGTGATTTGCATGTATTTGAGTGCCTTGGCTTTGATATTATCTTGGGGATGGACTGGTTGGATCGTTATGATGCACAACTTTCCTACTCAGACAGAGTTGTTACTTTGAAGCATCCGTCCTATAAAGGGCTTATTAATATGACTCTGGATATACTGAGCTCTAGTGCTTATGTTTCTTTGTTTTCCATGGAGTCGCAAGAGGAAGATGAGATAGCCAGATTACCAATTATCAGAGATTTTGGTGATGTATTTGAGCCTGTTACAGGCTTACCGCCAAAGAGGGCCGGGGAGTTCCGCATAGATCTAATCCCTGGAGCCCAACCAGTCAATCGACCACCTACTCATATGCCTCGAGTCGAGATGGAGGAACTTCGTAGGCAGTTGACTGAATTGGAAGGGAAGCGGTTTATCCGATTTAGTAGCTCTCCTTAGGGAGCTGCTGCTGTGTTTTTAAAGAAGGCTGATGGCTCTCTTCATTTATGCATTGACTACAGGAAGCTTAATGAGCTGACCATAAAGAATAAGTATCCATTACCTCGCATTGATGATCTTTTTGATCAGTTGAGCGGAGCAAAGGTCTTTTCCCAGCTGGACTTAGCCACCGGATTCCATCAGTTGAGAGTAGCGGAAGATAGCATTCCTCTTACTGCTTTCCGCACTCGTTATGGTTCATATAAATGGCTGGTAATGCCATTTTGGGCTTACGAATGCTCCTGCATACTTTGTAGACCTAATGAATAGAAAATTCAGAAGCTATCTCGACCAATTTGTCCTGATCTTTATTGATGATATCCTAGTGTATTCCAAGTCCGAGCAAGAGCATGAAGGGCATTTGAGGATGGTTTTGGAGACCTTAAGGGAACATAAGCTAAAAGCTAAGTTCTCCAAGTGCCACTTTTGGCAGAAAGAGGTAAAGTTTTTGGGCCATATAGTCTCCGAAGCTGGTATAGCAGTGGATCCTTCTAAGATTGAGGCCATACAGAGTTGGAAGAGACCAGAATCTGTTACCGAGATACGGAGCTTCTTGGGACTAGCTGGTTACTACCGGCGTTTCATTAAAGATTTATCCAAGATTGCGACTCCTTTGACGAGGCTGACGAGGAAAGGAGTTAAGTATGAATGGTCAGATAAGTGTGAAGAAGCTTTCACAAAGTTGAAGGAGATGCTCACTAACGCCCCAGTTTTGGTGATTCCAGAGGGTATTCAGGATCTTGTGGTCTATACGGATGCTTGTGGGTCTGGCCTGGGAGCGGTACTTATGCAGAAAAAGCGAATTGTGGCTTATGCATCTAGGAAATTGAGGCCAAATGAAGTTTGGTATGCTGTTCATGATTTGGAGCTAGTAGCCGTGGTTTTTTCTTTGAAGTTGTGGCGACACTATCTTATGGGGGAGCGGTTTGTTCTCTATACAGACCATAAGTCCTTGAAATACCTATTTTCCCAAAAGGAACTAAACATGCGCCAACAAAGGTGGTTGGAGTTTTTGGCAGCCTATGATTTTGATATTCAGTATACTCCTGGGAAAGGAAACCGTGTTGCGGATGCCCTCAGCCGTAAACACCAGGCAGTTGTATCGATGATGGTGGCTGAATGGCGTGACTTGGAGGTGTTAGCTTCTAGTGGGATCTGTTACAGCATGCCTACTCATAGCTAAGGGAGGATGTTAGCTAGCTTGGTTGTAAGACCAAGTCTTATGGACAGGATTTCTGTTTCTCAGAAGGAAGATTCTGTTACTCTAGATCGTATTCATCGGTTGAAAAATGGAGAGGAAGCTGATGACCTGAAAGGTTTTGAGATGGATGCTCTTGGTTGTTTGAGGAAGAAGGGTAGAATCTTTGTACCTAATGTGGAAGGGCTTAGACAAGAGGTGATGAACGACTGCCATTGTTCGCGCTACAGTATTCACCCAGGTGGCAACAAGATGTACATGGATATGAAGCGCCTATATTACTGGGAAGGAATGAAGCGTGATATAGATGAATATGTTAAGAATTGTATTGCTTGCCAACTGGTGAAATGCGAGTATCAAAAGCCTAGCGGTCTTCTTCAGCCCTTGGAGATTTCATTATGGAAATGGGATCAGGTATAAGTGAATTTGGTTTTAAAACGGTTCACTTATATAAACCCTTTATTGTGATCCAATTAGTGTTTCATTAATACTTTATTTAGGTATCAATGGATTTCATTGATGGCTTGCCTCGATCGAAGCAAGGGCATGATAGCATATGGGTAGTAGTGGATCGTTTGATGAAATCTGCCCATTTTATCCATGTCAAGGCAAAGAGGACTGCATCTTATTTGGCGAAGCTGTATGTGAAGGAAGTTATTCGTCTCCATGGTGTACCTAGTGCTATAGTTTGTGATAGAGATCCATTATTTACTAGTGGATTTTGGAGGAGCTTACAAGCAGCTTTGGGGACGAAGTTGAATATTAGCTCAGCCTATCATCCTCAGTCCGATGGACAAACTGAGCGAGTCAACAAGATATTGGAGGATTTGTTGCGATCATGTATTCTGGACTTTGGAGGGTCTTGGGAGGACCACCTGTACTTGGTAGAGTTTTCATATAATAACAGCTTTCAGACTAGTATAGGCATGGCTCCTTTCGAAGCACTGTATGGAAGACCATGTAGATCTCCTGCATGCTGTCTTGAGACTGGAGATAAGTTAGTTCTTGGTCCCGACACTGTACATGAAGCTTCAGAAAAGGAAGAGATAATTAGAAGGAGGATGAAGGAAGCACAAGATAGACAAAAGTCCTATGTAGATAAAAGGAGAAAGGACTTGGAGTTTAGCGTCGACGATCATGTGTTCGTGAAGGTTACTCCTTTAAAGGGGGTAATGATGTTCAGCAAGACTGGTAAGCTTGCTCCTAGATTTATTGGGCCTTATCCTATTGTGGAGCGGATCAGGAAGCTTGCATATAGAGTTGCTCTACCTGAACACTTATCGAGTGTACACAACGTCTTTTATGTGTCACACTTGAGAAAGTGTTTGAGGGATTCTGAGGAGGTGATAGAGCCAAAGCAGTTGCAGCAGCTTGAAATCGCTCCTGATATGACATATACTCGAGAGCCTATTCGTATCATTGCCTCTGAGACGAAGAAGTTGCGTAGTAAGGTGGTTCCTCTAGTCAAGGTGCAATGGTCGAGCAATCCGAAGGACTGCACCTGGGAAACAAAGGAGTTGATGCAGAGGCATTATCCTGAATTGTTTGGCGCTCGAGTAAGGCATGTCTTTTTTTTTAATTTTTTTTAATCAACTAATAAGTTACAGATATCAACCTTACGTAGAAATTGCGAAGACGCAATTTTTGTAAGGGGGGAAGTCTGTAACAACCCGATTTTTAGGGATACTTAATTGGGAATCAACTTAATAAATTGATAATTAATTAGTTAATAATAATAAATAATTAAATATTTATGGAGAAAATAAAATAATAGATAAATGAAATAAAATTATGGTTGAGAGCAAAGTAAATTGTAACGAACTCATTTGCTTTTATTTGGCGTTATAAATTATGCATTTTTAGTGGTAATGTAATTTATAAATGAACCATTTTATTAAACCAAATTATTTGGAAAGTTAAAAAAAATAAAAATAAAATAAAGAAAAGTTGTTTTTACTTAAAAAGTTTTTTTTATTCCCATGTTTTGCATTAAAGAAAAAAAAGAGAAAATGAAATTTTCATACTAATTTACAAATTATACATAAATAATGATAATAATAATATCATTTTCATGATACCATGTAGGAAAGTTTTAGAATTGAATAAAATAACGTTGAGGAAAAGAAAAATCTAGAACAAAAACAAAATAAAATGATTACACTTTATTAGAAAAAAAAAATAATAATAAAATAAGGGTTAATTGGAAGAAGATTCTAGAGGAGGGGCTTTGCAATAAAAATACAATTCCCTCTCCTCAACCCTCTCTTTACAGTACGTACATGAAAGGAAAAAAAGCAAAAAGAAGAAAGGAAAAAAAAGAAGAAAGGAAAAAAAAGAAGAGAAACCTAAAACCTAATTGCTAACCCTCTCATCCAAATCAAAAAAAAAGAGAAGAAGAGCTGCAATCAAATCTAAGATTCCCAATTCTAAAAGTAAGTATCACTAAATCAATCATTTTCTATTTCATTCTTTTGTTTTATGTGTAGCTATTTAGGGTTTTTTCTCTTTTGTTAGGAATTGAAAGGAGAAGCTTCAGTAATCAAAGGCTAGCTGATTTAGGGATTGAAGATTGCTAATTGGTGTTTGGTGAGTGAAGTTATAATTAAATTTTATTTTCATGTGTGCATGCGAATATGATGGAAATTTTTGAATAAAAAAATGGTTATTTGCTTATTCCCTGTAGCATGTTTGTTGATTGAATCATTGAATTGAGATGAAATGATAATCAATGCATACGATTGCAATGCATGCATGGTGTTTGCTAAATTGTCACAATAAGTTTAAGGCTTCTCCATTTTGAAAAAAAAAAATAAAAAAATGCTTCCGGAACTGCACTGTGCAGCCCGGGCGGACTGCACAGTGGCAGCCCGGGCGGGCTGCAGCCCGGGCGCGGCCCGGGTCTGCGCATCCCAGGGCTGCATCGGTGCAGCCCATGCGGGCTGCACAGGGGCAGCCCGGGTGGCCCGGGTACGGCCCGGGTCTGTGCAGCCAAGGGCTGCATCGGTGCAGCCCATGCGGGCTGCCCTGGTGCAGCCCGGGCGGTCTGCACTGTGCAGCGGCGGTCTGCACTGGTGCAGCCCAGGTCTGCACTGGTACAGCCCAAATCGGGGCTGCACCATGCGGGGGGAAAAAATATATTAAAAAACTAATTTAAAAATAATTTAAATGGTTGAATTAAGTTTATTTTGGAAGAAAAATATTATATTGTCGATCAATATGTGTTTGGAAAAAATAAAAGTAATAATAACTATATGTAAATAGAACGTTTTATGTGGGGTTTTGATTACGTTTTTGAATACTAAAGCTTGCCTTTTTAATTAAATTAATTGGTATCAATTTTTTTTCTAACTTAACGAATTTTTAATAATTTTAATCCAATAAATGTGGCTTCTGTGTTTCGCCTTGATACATAAGTATTATGGGTTACTTGTGTGTTAATGCGAAACAGAGATGTAATTATTTTCTTTTATACGCATAATTGTTTGCTAAATTTTATTTTCTTTTGAATATTATATTGGGTTTATCAAAGGTTTTACTGGAAGATGTTGTCGCCAATGATTTTTTTAGAAGTGTTTTGAAATTACAAACACTTTGATTTTTGGGTCGGGATAGATTGGACTCTGTTGTACCAATGGGTCAAAACTCCACCTTGGCCGACCGGATTTAGGATCGCTACCTGAATCGGTGGTATATCACATGCCCTATTACCACCAAAGGTCAACGGTCTGCTACATAGGGCTAATTTTATTTTTGATCGGGATCTCCGATCGGCGGGTCACGGACTATGATGGATGGAGGCGTGGGGGTCCCACGTGTAGATCCGTGAACGGGTAGCATACGGTCTTTGCCTTAGACCGTCTTGGTTATCCTGGTTTGATCGCCGGGTGTATTATGCCGTTATGAGTAGGTTACGATGTTGATGTCTCCACGCGCGCTCGAGCTCTACCACTGTGATTTTACAATACTAGCATCTGTTTATTTGGTATATTTTATGAGTCATGTTATATTTATCCCATAATTCCCATAATGCAATTTTCTTTACTTTATGATTTTTGGGAAGTATTAAAGTTGATTTTGAAAACCCAGTATCTTTGGAGAATGTGTGTATGAACTTATTCTTTGTGTTACAAATGATAATTCGGTTGGTATCGTATTGGATTACAAACGATATGTTTGGCCTAAAATCATTATTTGTTTAAGGGAATTGTTTATGAAACCAAATTTGCATGTTGGTTCTCACACACATATATGCCTCATGTTGGTTTATACATGCGGCGCTTTCTTTTCCTTTTTGTTGGTTGAGACAAGTATTGATCATAGATCTTACTTCACTCACACTAGAAATAGTCTGACCCGTGTGATTTGTTTTATAATCCTCGGGTCGGTCTGAGGATTATGGTTGCTGGTTAGGTTGCGTGGTCTGTAGCAGCACTCATATTATTTTCCTCGTTTTGGGGTTTTGGACTTTTCAGCTTGGACTTAGGAGTTGTTAATATGTATTATGGTATGTATGTTATTATGTATTTTGGAAGTGATATGTACTATGGACTATGTATCGTGGACATTATGATATGTATTATGCTGTTGTTGTGCTGAACTGTACATTCTATTATATTATATACTATGTAACCTGGAAATTTTTTATCTTGTACCATTGCTTTGAACCAACACTGCGCACCAATGGTAAGTAGAAGAAAAAAAATCAAAAAATTTCTCGTGCCAGTGTTGGTTCAAGGGAATGAGTACAACATTTAGCCCTATCGAGTACCATTCTCCGTGCTTTCCGACAGTAATACTTAGTATTGCTCTTGGTTGGCATGGGTATAGGGGCCGGGCGTTACAAAGCGCATCATGTTCATACATATAATACACTTTGTGGGGCAAGTGTTACCCAGTGGCTTGATCGGGTAACCAAAGACTTGAGGTAGAAGGTTCGTTCGGCATAAAAGACCGTTCGGCACAACAATGTAGTCTGGCACCCAACCTTGTTCGGTAGAGAGGCTTCGTTCGGCATCTATCACCGTTCGTTATCCAAGCATCGCTTGGCATTATAAGTTCGCTCGGCAAAAAGCCCCGGTCGGCATGGTAGAGTCGTTCGGCATTCAATCTCGGCCAGCATGAAGCTCGTTCGGCATTCGACCATGACCGGCATTCCATCTTCGTTCGGCATTCAATCTCGACCGACATGAAGCACGTTCGGCATTCGGCCTCGACCGGCATTCCAGCCTCATTCGGTATTTCAGCCTCGATTGGCATTCTAGCCTCGATCGGCATTCCAACCTCTACCGGCATCGGATCTCGTTCGACCTGTACATTTCACACAACATATAATGCCTCGTTCGGCATGGAGGTCTCGTTCGGCATTTGTGGTTCGGCTCACAGAAGTCATTCACTTTGGGTCAAGATGTCTAGCTACTAGGCCCATCAGGGAAGTACAACCCATTTTCGTCTATAAATAGAGAGGCAGGGGCACAGTGAAATGAACCTTTTTTCGAGAACACCGGGGAGACTCTGCCACATTCAAGACTCATTCAAGACTTATCTTCTTTGCTTAACAATTGTAATAAAGTATTGGTGTACAGATTGTATCTGCAATCGATTATTGAGAAAAGCAATAAAGATTAACATAAAAGTGGACGCTGGCAGTTACGCCGAACCACTATAAATCTGGTGTTCTTATTTTCTACGTTTAATTTAGCATATTGTCCTCTGTTTAAATTTACTTTCTTCATTAATTTATCTACACAATCTCTCTTAAGGGTGTTAGTGACCAATTCTGGTGCTAACAAAAACATTTTATCTTTTGATTAACACTTAATTATATTACTAAATTAAGTTTTAAAAAATAACTTAAAAAGAATTTTAACTTAACAAATTTAAGTTAACAAATCATATAACTTCCTTTAATCAAATAATTTAAAAACATTTGTCATAAAATAGTTTAAACTAGATTCAATTTAAATTTAAAACTTGCTTATTTTAAATTTAAAAACTGTTAAATTTTACTTCGGGTTTGACCCAATCCTCACCCGACACCTACCCTTAGTACTTTCCCTTCCACTTTTTTTAAAACTTGTTAAAACTAAAATCTGACAACAAGTATTACACACATTCTACTCGAAGAAGTACCAAAGCAAAACTGTAGGAACCTCGAGTCATTCCCTGAGTTCACCCACTTATCCCAAACCACTGACATCAGATTCGCCGTGCACATGCATGCTAGCTCGCCAGAGCTCCAACCATCCATATTACCCACGACAAGTCGGCCCCGACCTACACTTCTTATTCCGACCATCCGAAGTTCACCACACGCTCAAAATCGAGATCGAGGAAACTCGAACAACCTCAAACCGAAAACCATCACCTAAAAAACCCCTCGAACTGCTGACGCCGACCACCAGAGGTCGTAAAACCCCATCCTAAGCTCCGCCAGCCATCCACGCTTCCATCGGCCCATGTCCAATGCAACCCGATGCCTTAGAGACGACACATCAGCCACTTTTCCGACCTCGTCCCATTTTGGGTTTTAAACCTATTCCGACATAACGCTGCCGCTACGTTGGCTTAAACATCCTCCTACCGTTTTTGCCGAGCTCGCCTTCACCCTAGCCTCCTCCAGTGACGATCCAGAGGCCTCTCCACCCATCGATCGCCGGAAAAGCCTCAAAACCACTTTCTGATCAACTTCGAAATGCTCACTCGATACAACACTATAAATTCTAAATTAACTCTTAAAGATCATAAATCTTGATGGTGATTAAGATTGTACAAATAAATCAAAAGATTATGATGATTTAGTTTCAACATGTCTTATATTTTCACTATTTTTCTTGAATTTCAAATAATATACAAACTTTTTTTACTTAAACACATTTTTACATCTTAATTTATGTTCAAACAAACATATTTTGTTAGATTACCAGGGCCTGTCAGAGAATAGATAAATAGAATTTCAATTTTGAAAGGTTTTTAAAGCTGTAAAATTAAGAACAGAGCAAGTTTCCTTGCTCTCAAACATGCACAAATATATCACATATATTTATCAACATGCAAGGCAAATTTCCTCTCATGCAAACCATTATCATATCATTACTTCATATTCCTGTATCGTACAATAGCTTTTAATCAAATATAAGTTTGTTTACTCACGAGTAAAATGAACAGAGAGCTATTGAAATAGTTTTGTACTTTTGAAAAAAAAACTAGAATGCTGAGATCTTTGAAACTGGAACTTGAAAAATGCTTGAAAATGCTTGAATCTTGTTAACTGGATTGTTACAACCTGGGATTTTGAAGATTACCCTTAATATGTTGTGTTTAAAAACGAATTGGATAATAAAATGAGGATTATATTGTTTATTTTATATAAACAATTTCTTGATAAATATAATTTGGGATTTCAAATTTAAATAAGTCATATTATTTTATTTGAAGCCTATTTCAACATTTGATGGTTGAAAAAAGTGCAAAAGAATGAAATGAAGTTTGAAAAACATTATTTTTGGCTTCGGATTGAAAATAAATAATTGTGATGGTTTAATTTTAGTTAATTAGTAATATTGGAAATTTATTCCAATGTTAGCCTTCTATTGTAAAGTAAAAGGAATAATGTGAAGGAAATAAATTTTAGAATAATTAAGCTTGGAATGATGTGTTAATGTCGCAAAAATATAAAAAAAAATTAACACACTTCATTAGACTTAAAAATAAATTTTATTTGGTTGAAATGGATGAAAATAGTAATTTTTCACCAAAAATGGGAATATTGGTAAATATTGTTAAAAAATTGTGTTATATGGGGAAAATAATATTTTTAATTGGAAAAAAATATTTTGATGATTAAAAAGTGTTAGAATGATTTATTGCAATTCATTTGACACGAAAGAAATTTTTGTTTAAGTCATTGCATTAAAAATAGTGTTTTTACACTAAAATGGCGTAATTTGTAAAATATTGTCAAAGATAGGGTTTTATTTATAAAAATAACTTTTTATTTCCGAAATAAATTTTATTATTTTATATAATAACAATTTTAGTTACATACATATGTTGTATAGATTTTTATTTGACTTTGTAAAAGGAGATATATATAATGTTTGTATCAAAATTGGGCACAACACTCTTCGGAAGTTTTTGAAGAGATAACAATGAAGAATATAAATTTAAAATGAGGATTATCTAACAAAAAATCCAAACAACAGGAATATAAATGCACAGATAAGTGATTTAGAGTGGTTCGACGTATTGCCTACGTCCACTATGAAGTTTTTGCAACTTTATTGATTCTCTTTTATCGATTACAAGTGATTACAGCAAGCAACAACAAAATACAACTTGAAATTCGAATTCAACAGTAAGAATATGGTGTAAATCTCGATCCGGCAGATTCTAGGCGCCTCAGAATCCAAAATAAAATCCTCCTTCTATAGGCTCTGGGGCTCTATTTATAGGCGTAGGAGGCTGAGACTTCGCTCAAACTTTGGGAGATTCGCTCTGGCACGTGAGAGGGCCCACACGACCAATTCCAGAAAGTTTTGACTCGATCTGTGATCGATACGAAATCATTTCGTATCAATCAAAATCATGTCCGATGGAGCTGAAATTTGGTGTGAACATTCCTTGGCTTCTATGCAATCTCCTATGAAAATTTCATGGAATTTGGATCAGTGGATTTTGAGATATCTTCGATACGAGTGGAGATTTCTCGGATGGATGTTTGGTTTGACTCCATAGCTTCGAATCGATGCCCTTGTATCGATGGTCGCACGTATCTCTGAGATGATGTAGCGTGCTTATTTCGAACCGATCCACCTTTCTCTCCGGTTTGACCATGTCGCATCCATGGTTCTCGCCTCATTTGTATCGAGTGTCGTTATCCAATTCGTGTTGATGGACACGAAGCAGTGTTAACTCGATGGATTCGAGCAGCAACAACATCGATGGATACGAAGTGATGAAGGCTGATGGTTACGAAAAAGGACTTCCCCCGATGGATACGAACCAGGAAGATACTTGATGGATGCGAACGAGGCCTTAGCCGATCAATACGTAATGCATGCTCTGTAGATGGATTCAAACTGGATCGATGCGAAGTGGATGGATACGAAATAGGGCTCACTAATGGATACGAACCCTTTCTTAGTGATGGATTCGAACGAACAAAGGAGGATGGAGACGAAAGGAGGTAGTTACTTCATGGATACGAAATAATGACCCGTGGCAGCGGATGGATGCGAAGGTGATGGATACGAAAACTGGATTATCACCTTCAATTCGCATCGATCATAACTTGAGCGTACGAACTCGGATTGACTTGAAATTTGGGATGCGGGCTCCCATGGCTTAGCTTGTCCTGTCTTGTTAATTATAGTCCGATCCGGACTCGAAAAAAATTCATCGATATCCATAGCGAGCCTGTGCATATTAAACATCCAGGACGTTTAATCTTGAGATTATAGTCAAGTTCTTGGTGTCACGGCCTTGCCAAAAGGCGGGATAACATATAATGTTAGAATAGGATAAATATGTACATAGCTTTATATTTTCACTAAGTGTATTAGTCTTGGGCTTATTTGGGTAATGTTTGAATCATTGACTCTCTCTAAAACCATCTAGAAAAGAGGAAATAGGTGTATGTGCTTTTTTTTCTCATCTTCCTCCCAAAAAAAAGACACAGTAAATAGAGAGAAAGAAAAACAATGGTTTTCCCTAATTAAATCTCAGTCCCACTCAATTTCCCTGTTAATTCAAGAAGAACTTCACCAAAATAAGAATAGAGAAAGGATTTCACCTTCACGCTCTAATATTTCTTCACAAATTTGGGCGCTTGTTATCTAAAATAAAGGTGAGTTTAAAACTCACATTTTCTAGCTTTGATTGAGATTTCAAGGTAAGAAATATCAATTTTGTTTGTTTCATGTTTGTTTGTGAAATTGACATCAGTAAATTGGGCATATCTCTTTAGTTTAAAGTCGGATTTCGATAATTTTAGATGATCTGGAAAGTATAGACATAGATTTACAAGTTTCAGGCTTTGAGATTTCTAAAATTTTGAAGTTTTCTTGATCAAAATCATGCTTGTTTGTTGGTGTCCCAAGAGAAAATTGACAGCAGCAACAATCACAGGGCAGAGATGTGTTTTTTCCATAAGTTACTCGTTCCTTATCCGATTTAGGTCAAAATTTTTTTTGGCAATCTATATCCAACACGGAATAATTTATCTTCAGATTGAATTTCGATATTTTGCTATTTGGTTGGCCTAAAACAAATTTGAAGGTAGAAGTATAGTTATGTCTTTGACAGAATTTCCTGAGTTTGAATCTGATATTGTTTGAGCTATATCTTTCTCGATTTTTATCGGAATTCGATGATCTTTAATATTTCAGAAAGCACAATTCATGTACTACGACTTTCATTTATTGAGTTTTCAGTAATTTTGAGGTTAACTATGTCAAAATAGAATTTTTTTTTTACTGCTATCCCGAGAGCAACACTATTATGTGCTCTGTGTTTGAAACTAAAATGAAATTAGCTTTAGCTTCTTTGTTTCTTATCCGAATTTGATAATTTTGGATGTTTTGGAAAGATGAGGTCATGTGCTACAAGTTTCATTTATTGTGCTTTCTTTAATTTTGAAGTTTACTTAGTCGAAATTATGGTTGTATGTTGCCGTCCTGAGAGCAAAATGACAGCAACAACAATCGTTGACCTTAGAATTGTATTAGCTCATTTTTGCTCTCATTCTCTTCGGTTTTGTCAATGTTTTGAGATATTTTGAGAGCTATGATGCCTATAAATAGGCTAGCTATATATGGAGAATTTGAAACTCAAATTTAAATGGAATTTGAATTGATTTTGGGTTAAATTTGAATTGAATTCGTACTGAATTCAAGTTATCGGTTTTGAGATATTCCTCTGAGTTTTCATTGCTTTCGAGAATGGTTTTCACTAAACCATTTTGAGATACATGGTCATTTCAAACAATTATTACATATTATTTTTTTAAATTATTTTTGTAAATAAAGATAGATCTATTTCCTATAATAAAGGAATTTCAAATATTGGTTTTAATAATCGTTTTCGGAAAATCATTTTAAATTTCTGTTTTCTCTAATAAAATTATTTTATAAATAAAATTACTTATTTTTGTGAATTTGGACGTATGAGAAAGAAAATTAAACGGTAAAGTAAAGCATGTGGTATGTGACACATGGATTTGTTTTATCGCTTAATATCCGATGAACTGTTTGAGATAATTTAAGATGTTATTAAATTTTGAGTAGTCATACGATCTGAGAACTCCAATTCAGGAGTATATTCGATGAAGGACTATTTTAAGATGCATTTCATAACTGCCGATGAAATGAGGTGAATTTAGGAGTATATTCTATTCGTAGAGTTTTATGAAATCAATCATTTTTGATTGATTAATTGTGAGCATCTTATTGAATTTTGATTCGAAGACGGGATATCTTTGAAATTCTTTCGAGTTACATGGAAAATTCGATGGTTTGCTAATCACTATATTAGCATTTGATGGGCCATTGGATTAACCAAGTGAGTTTTTCCTTGTTTCTCTCTACCATTCTATATTGAGAGTATAAATGGTTTGAGTTTTGAGCTTGTCTTTTATCCTTTGTCGATCGAATTTTTATGTTGTTTACAACATTTTCCACTAGAAATTGCGAGGATGCAATTTTATTAAGGGGAGGAGTCTGTAACAACCCTGGATTTTGAAGATTACCCTTAATATTAAATTATAATTTAAATTATAATTTAATATTGTGTTTAAAAATGAATTGGATATTAAAATGAGGGATTACATTGTTTATTTTATATCAAAAATATCTTGATAAATATAATTTGGGATTTGATATTTAAATAAGTCATATTTTATTTTATTTGATGCCTATTTCAACATTTGATGGTTGAAAAAAATGCAAATGAATGAAATAAAGTTTGAAAAACTTTATTTTTGGATTTGGATTGAAAATAAATAATTGTGATGGTTTACTTTTAGTTAATTAGTAATATTGAAAATTTATTCCAATGTTAGCCTTCTATTGTGAAATAAATGGATTAATATGAAGAAAATAAAATTTAGAAGTGTAATTAAGCTTGGAATGATGTTTTAATGTTATAAAAATGTAAAATCATTTTAATACACTTCATTAGACTTAAAAATAAATTTTATTTGGTTGAAATGGATGAAAATAGTGATTTTTCACCAAAAATGGGAATATTGGTAAATATTGTTAAAAAATTGTGTTATATGGGAAAAATAATATTTTTAATTGGAAAAATATATTTCGATGATTAAAAAGTGTTAGAATGATTTATTGCTAATTATTTGACATGAAAGAAATTTTTTTTTAAGTCATTGCGTCAAAAATATTGTTTTCACATTAAAATGGTATAATTTGTAAAATATTGTCAAAGATAGGGTTTTATTTATAAAAATACCTTTTTATTTCTGTAACAAATTTGATTATTTTATATAATAACAATTTTAGTTACATACATCTGTTGTATAGATTTTTATTTGACTTTAAAATGTAAAAGGAGATATATATAATGTTAGAATATGATAAATATGTACATAGCTTTATATTTTCACTAAGTATATTAGTCTTGGGCTTATTTGGGTAATATTTGAATTCATTAACTCTCTCTAGAACCATCTAGAAGAGAGGAAATAGGTGTATGTACTTTTTTTTCTCATCTACCTCCAAACAAAAAGACACAGTAAATAGAGAGAAAGAAAAACAATGGTTTTCCCTAATTAAATCTCAATTCCACTCAATTTCGCTGTTAATTCAAGAAGCACTTCACCAAAATAAGAATAGTGAAAGGATTTCACCTTCAAGCTCCAATCTTTCTTCACAAATTTAGGCGCTTGCTATCTAAAATCAAAGGTGAGTTTAAAACTCACATTTTCTAGCTTCGATTGAGATTTCAAGGTAAGAAATCTCAATTTTGTTTGTTGCATGTTTATTTGTGATATTGCCGTCAGTAAATTGGGCATATCTCTTTCGTTTTAAGTCAGAATTCGATAATTTTAGATGATCTAGAAAGCATAGAAATAATCTACAAGTTTCATGTTTTCTAAAATTTTAACATTTTCTTGATCAAAATCGTGCTTGTTTGTTGCTATCCCGAGAGCAAATTGACGACGGCAGCAATCACAGGCCAGAAAAGTGTTTCTGCCATAACTTACACGTTTCTTATCCGATTTAGGTCAAATTTTTTTACTGCAATCTATATTCAATAAGGAATAATTTCTCTTCAGATTGTATTTCGATATTTTACTATTTGGATGGCCTAAAACAGATTTGAATGCAAAAGTATAGTTATGTCTATGATAGAATTTCCTGAGTTTGAATCTGATATTGTTTGAGCTATATCTTTCTCGATTTTGGTCGGAATTCGATAATTTTTAATGTTTCAAAAATTCAAGCACTACAAATTTCGTTCATTAAGTTTTCTATAATTTTAAGGTTAGCTATGTCAAAATTGAATTTTTTTTACTGCTATCCCGAGAGGAAAACTATTATTTTCTCTATGTTTGAAACTGAAACGAAATTAGCTTTAACTTCTTTGTTTCTTATCCGAATTTGGTAATTTTGGATGTTCTGGAAAGATTAGGTCATGAGCTACAAGTTTCATTTATTGGGTTTTCTTTAATTTGAAAGTTTGCTTGGTCGAATTTGTGGTTGCATGTTGCTGTCCTGAGAGCCAAAGGACAGCAACAATCGTTGACCAAAGAATTGTATTAGCTTGTTTTTGCTCTCATTCTCCTCGTTTTTGATGATGTTTTGAGATAGTTTGAGAGCTGTGATGCCTATCAGTATGATAGCTATATTTAGAGAATTTGAAACTCAAATTTAAATGGAATTTGAAGTGATTTTGGGTTAAATTTGAATTGAATTCGTATTGAATTCAAGTTATCAGTTTTGAGATATTCCTCTTAGTTTTCATTGCTTTCAAGAACAGTTTTCACTAAACCATTTTTGAGATAGATGTTCATTTCAAATTATTATTGCATATTATTTTTTTAAATTATTTTTGTTAATAAAGATAGATTTATTTCCTATAATAAAGGAATTTCAAATATTGGTTTTAATAATCGTTTTCAGAAAATCGTTTTAAATTTCTATTCTCTCCAATAAAATTATTTTATAAGTAAAATTACTTATTTTTATGAATTTTGGATGTATAAGAAAGAAAATTAAATGGTAAAGTAAAACATGTGGTATGGGACACATGGATTTGCTTTATCGCTTAATATCCGATGAACTGTTTGAGATGATTTAAGATGTTATTAAATTTTAGGTATTTCATATGATCCAAGAACTCCAATTTTGGAGTATATTCGATGAAGGACTATTTTAAGATGCATTTCTTAATCATCGATGATATGAGGTGAATTAAGAGCTCGAAAGTCCTAATTGGAATTATGGTTATAAATAACCATCTAGATGTTATTTTTACTTGCCGATGAGATGAGGTAAGCTTCTTTATGATGATTTTACGATGTTGAAATGTATTACGATAGTTTTTACTTGTTGATTAGATGAGACAAGTCACATGCCATTAGTACTCGTCAATGAGATGAAACGGGTATGGTATTGTATTTACTCGCCAATGAGATGAGGCTGAGTATTATTTCATGATGTTTATGATGTTTTACTAGTGTGGTACCAACTAACGGCTAGTAAACCTTTATGTGCGAACGTATGGTATGGGACATACGTTAACATCTATTGGGTTCCTATCCGAGAAGTTGAGATACATTCACGATGTTTACTAGTACTACACACACTACCCCATAAATGGCCTTCTGCAACACAAAAAAAATGTTGGGTCAGGCCCAAAAAATGTTGCCATAGGTCTATGGCAACACCTTTGGGGTGATGCAATTTTTGCCGTTGCCTTAGACCTCAAAGGCAACATTTTTACTGTCTAAGGCAACATAAGTAATATTGTTGCAATAGAACCCTATTTGGGTCTATAGCAACATCCATAGGTGTCTGTAGCAACATTTCAAAATGTTGCTATAGATATTAACTTTCTGAATTTGTGGGGCCCACAATGTAGAGCATATTTAATTTTTAATAGAAATAAATATTTATTTAATAAAATGCTATTGCACAGAATTTGATATTCAAACAGTAATTTATTTAAATAAATATTTTATTTCAACATTTGAAATAGTACAAATTCCCGACTCCAATATTTTACAATTCAATGATATATAACACTGATATTCACATATACAGATATTCCTCGCTACATTACTCAGTTCACTCATTACATATGCAGTTTCAATTTATACAGACATCGACACTGAAAAATATATGACGAGCCGAGTGCCGAGCCGAAGGCGAGCCGAGTAGCGGGTCCAGTCTTCAAGCTCATGCACATTTGATTTGACTTTGTCTTCAAGCTTGTATCCAGCTGTCCAGTCTTCAATACCTGTCACATATAATTCAAAAGAAGTAATCTGGAAAATAATATTTAACTCGAACAGAAAATGAAAATATTTTTGTTATATTATTTGCCTCAGGTATTTGGGTTGTTTCTTTTCATATTTTTTTCTAACAGGGACCAAATATTTGCACGGACAACCTGTGAATGCACAAATCAGCTGTACACAAGTGCATAAGCCAAACATGAATGCAACACATGGATACAAGACAGTATGGAAGACAACAAGCAACAGTTCAAGCAAAAATGCACAAAGGAGAAGCCAAGTGCACAAAGTAGTAGTCAACACAGCAAGCAACATAACATGACCAAGAAATGCATGTACATGGATGAACATACATGCATCATAAGGCTTGGTACAAGAAACTACTCAAGTGCAACTACTCAAGTGCAAGTTCATACTCAAGTGCAGCCAGATATGTAGATAAGCCACAAAAAATGGACGCGGCACAAGTTCAAACCCGAGTCATCGACTGGATTCAACTCAGTGCCAAGCAACCAACAAAACAAACAAGTACCAGGTTCAGCAAAATGTAGACAAGCTAGTGCAAGAAACACAGCAGTACACATAGGTAGCCCATCAAGCAAAAACAGTGAATGCATCAGGCATGTACAAGAGAAACACAGGCAGTAATATGATATACAGAGGACTTGGAGCATTAGTTCATGTTAAAGAACAAGGTTAGCATGATACCAGTTCAGTCCAGACCAAGCAAAACCAACAAAGCTAAACACACATATGTTTGTATATATCGTAGAAATCAAAACTCAATGTTCAGATTAGTCAACAATTTAATAAAACCAAAGATCACTTTCAAAGTACTGATTTTCAAAAATGCAGAAGTTTTCAAGTGAAGCAGTTTTCAAGAGGACAGCAGAATACAAATACTTCAAGTTCTGGTTTAACAAATGCAGCAAGGTACAAAGGTATGTGAACAAGTTTAACAAAGGTTCAAGTTCTGGTTTAACAAATGCAGCAGAACGGAGCTAACAAGCTTAGATCAGAAATCAAAAACAAGCCAGTGAACCAAAATCCAACATACCAAATAATATCACATCGCAATTCATCATCGGCAAAGCAAAATCAAGCCAGTGGACCAAAATCCAACATATCAATACATCATCGCAATCCAACATACCAGATTTCTCAAAGTCCAACAGAAAGATTAAACTCGAGATTATAGGAAATAAAGCCTATAAATAAATCCCAATTCATCATCGGCAAAAGCGTGCGAGTGTAACCAAAATTGAGAATAATCAAGTAAACCAGAAGGCAGAAAACATACCAAATAATATCACATCGCACCCGACGACGAAGTCAAAGCAATTCGAGCAATCAATCAAGGAGAACGAAGGAGCAAGCTACCAAGAACATTTCTTACACTAGATTCGATCAATCAGAGCATCAAAGCAACTAGAATTGCGTGCCCTAGTTTTCACAGAGAGAAACGAGAAAGAAAAATCGCGTGCCCTAATTTTCACACAGAGAGGAATGAGAAAGAAAAGTAAAGCGGGAAATGGAAATTGGTAAGGTGTGGATCGATGGTGTGAATCGACGGTTGAGATTTTGTTTTAAATGGTGGTGTGGATCGCTGAGGTGTATTTTTTTTAATTTTTTTAATTAGAATATATCTATGGAAACACTATATAAAAATGTTGCATCGTGTTACACTTGTTTAGCTAGAGCAACACATTTTTATGGCTAAGGTAACACCAAAAATACAACGTTGCAGTAGGGCCAAAATTTTATAGCTGTCGCAACATTTTAGCTAGCAACACCTTGCAAAAATGTTGCAGAAGGTCATCTATGGCGTAGTGAGACCTTGAGTATTCGATTGGAGTCGTCATGATGTAGTTGCTACTCTGATCATCACGATGTTATTAACTCGGGTCTTTGTGACTGGGTGTCATTATGATGTTATAGACTATAGTCATTCATGATGTTCACGATGTTAAGATGTTATTTGACTCCAGTCATCATGATGTTTATGGTACCAAATAGTAGTACTAGTCACAATGAAGCGCATGTAGCATTGCTTCGGCATGCAATCGAAGATTTGGCCAATCTGGGATTTCTTTGAGTTTTGATGTTTTAGACTTCACTGTCTTTAGATGATTATTACATTGATAGCCAAGTGCCAGAGGAGATGTATGCATATATGGCGAAATCATTTATGATGTTATTCTTTGATTGAGTTATTTGCATTATGGATTGATGATTTGATGATTTTATAGACTACTTGATGTTAAGATGAAGTTGAGATGTATTTATAAATTTATACCGATGAGATGAGGTATAAATGATTATGAAAAATCTTTAATGATGAGTTTTAGTGATGGATTTGAGATGTATCTATATTCATACCGATGAGATGAGGTATGAATAAGTATAATGCTTCTTTTATGATTGGGTTTTATATTTCCTTGAATGATCCTTAGGATTTGCCAATGAGATGAGGCACATCCATATGCTTTTTATTCTATGTATGAAGGATATGTACCTTTGATGTATTGTTATATTGCAACCACTTTTGAGAAGATAGTTGAATCATTTGTAGTCATTATCCATATTCTTTTATACCGCCGATGATATGAGTCGAAAGCGATGTTTATTGAGTCTTATCATTAAAACTTTGCTTGCCGATGTTCCATTGGCTTAAGTGTTAGGTATGCCACTTAAGTATGACTTTAGCTTTCACCTACTTATCCTTATCGATTATTCTGTTTAACTGATGCTATTAGCTAGCCTGACCCATGTGATTTCACTTGGGTCAGACCGAGTTGTTTCAAGTATCATCTATTGGGCTTAGCTTGAAGTTGATATTGGATATCAGCTCTTCTTTCTCTTGAGTATTTTATTTTCTTTCACATACTCTGATGTAGTTATATTGATTCGATGTATATGGCGTGGTCGTGTACCACCTTTATCGTATTCATATTGTATTATACTAAACAGGTATCAGTGTATATGTATATATATGTTGTTGAAAACTGTTCTGTGATGTGTTTTACATTTAGTTATTGTATTTTGTTTTGATAGATCCATTAGCCATCTATAATTTTGGATTAAGCATTTACTAGGTATGTCGATCCACTTAGTTGAAAAGAAAAATTATATTACATTTATCGACGTATTCGGTAGATGTTTAAGACAAAATTATAGATGGTCGCCCTTAACCAGCCATATTCTCCGCTTTAGTAGATGGAATCACTTGTTAATTCTCTTTGCTAAGGTGGGTCTCGGGGTGGGGCATTACAGCTTGGTATCAGAGCTGTGGTCAGAACAAAGTAGAATAAACACAGAACAATACGTATATCGCGATATATCGAAGTACAATACGTGTGAATCATTGTCCTTTATTCGAGCATGTTTTCGAATCGTGCTTGATTCTTTTTCGCGTTTTGGGATATGTTGAGATGGAATATGTCTAGGAATATAAATTGTATTCCATAATATTCCATAATTGAGTTTGATGTTATCTTATCTTATGAGTAATCTTATTTGAGATTATTCTATTCTTATTTTTTTCGATGCGAGTGAGTTCGTATTGATGAAGCTTATTGATTCCTTTGAGTATTCTTGTTGTGCTCCTTTGAGAGTTATGAATCGTATTAAGGGGATCCACAACGATTGGCTCGTTGTGAGCATTTTGAGATTTTTATTTGATGTTTTTTTTGTGAGTATTTGTTTGTTACTCACAATATTGAGATGTATTTGATTTGAGATGGATTGACTTATTCGATATTAAGTCCAATCCTTTGTTTTGTAGGATCCTATTATATATTTAGGTTTCCTATTTTGATTGGTTTTTTATTTCTATCACTTTGGAATGTGAATGATGATCCCAAAGTTTTTGAATTCACTCTTGAGTATCAAGATGTTGATGACATATCTCGAATTCCAATCAAGGTGACTTTGTTGAGTTTTGATGAGTCTGTTTGGGTTTGATATCCAATCGGGCAATCGAGTGTTAAATTAACCTGATTCCTAGTTGTTAGCCTTTGGCTATCCTTACACAAGGACTTCCACTAAGGAATGGGTGATTTTCTAGATTGTTAGAGTTTGATTGTGTTTATCATTCAGTTTCATTGAGTTATCCTTTTTAGATACTCAATCGATGTTATTCTTTGTAGCGTTACTTTGTTTGGGGTAATGATTTGTTGTTTTTGTGCTTCTTCTCCTTCGAGAAGAATATCTTGCTTATCCTGTACCTTGATGATTTTTGGGAGTGGCCCATGACATTGTAAGATTGACGAACACTCTATTTCCTTTTGATGATTTTGAGAATCGAGTATTCTGGGAATGTCTCGATGCATTCTCTTAATGCCCTTTGATTTGAGTATTGAAGCTATATAAATATGAGTTTTAAAGAGAACTTTGAGCTTTGAGATATTTAAAAAAAATCAAAGAATATTTTGGGAATATATCTACATGAGTAGTATTTCTTTTATAGAAATAATTTAAGAGTGTTGGGTTATCTATCGAGTAGTTAAGAGTTCTGGTCGATATGCCTGATCAACGTTATCGATAGGAATCTCCTAAATGCTATGAAGAGGCAATCAGACATGATGGTTTGTGTTTTAAAAATTGGTATTTTGAAAATAATATTTTGAGGTTGAATATTAAATTTATTTTGGTAATTACAGCCATTGATTTTAGAGACGAGCACTAGAGTGGCAAGGCAGTTTTGATCATTCGGTCAACTCTGCAGCCAACAGATATATTTGTTTATTAGAGACTCAATAGCGAGGCAATTCCATTTATTTATTTTTGAATTATGAAGATGAGAATATAAATGAGATTATTTTTGAGCTGTGCTTTATTGGAAGTGTATTTTGAGATTTTAGAATCAATATTGTAGCATTGGATGTTTTAAGAAAAGAGTTATAAGAGAATTTGAAGATTGTTTTTAAACTATTTAAGTGGTTTAAAGAGTAAAGAGAATTTAAACACTTAATTTATTTTGAGGAATATTATTATGGATTTACAAATTTCTTTGGAAATTAATTTTGAAGTAAGAGAAGAAATTTGGACTTTTAATTTGAGTTTTAAATTACTTACTAAGTAATATAGTAAAATATTTGATAATTTTCATATGTTGAAAATTGAGATTAAAAATTTAAAAGATGTTGAGATGTAAAAATTCTAAATATCTTGGATTAAAAGATAATTCGAGCTTATATCCTTGTTCTTGAGTATATTCTATCTTTGAGTTATTATTAACGACGTGCATTTTTCACGGTCGTTTGAGTTAGTGGCCTTGTGATAAGCCATCTTGTGATTTATCAATCTTGTCTCTTGTGCCTGTGTGAGGATGTTCTTTCCGTATATTTATGCGGAAAATCTTATTGATGGTCTTCTTTATTGCTTAGAGTTTGGGTTTAAGTGAGTTTGATCCTGACTCTATTCGTAGAGTTTTATGAAATCAATCATTCTCGATTGATTAATTGTAAGCATCTTATTGAGTTTTGATTCGAAGACGGGATATTTTTGAAATTCTTTCGAGTAACTTGGAAAATTCAATGGTTTGCTAATCACTATATTAGCATTTGATGGGCCATTGGATTAACCAAGTGGGTTTTTCCTTGTTTCTCTCTACCATTCTATATTGAGAGTATGAATGGTTTGAGTTTTGAGCTTGTCTTTTATCCTTTGTCGATTGAATTTTTGTGTTGTTTACAGCCTTTTCCACTAGAAATTCCGAGGATGCAATTTTATTAAGGGGAGGAGTCTGTAACAACCTTGGATTTTGAGGATTACCGTTAATATTAAATTATAATGCAAATTATAATTTAATATTGTGTTTAAAAATGAATTGGATATTAAAATGAGGGATTATATTGTTTATTTTGTATAAACAATATCTTGATAAATATAATTTAGGATTTGATATTTAAATAAGTCATATTATTTTATTTGAAGCCTATTTCAACATTTGATGGTTGGAAAAAAAGTGCAAATGAATGAAATAAAGTTTGAAAAACTTTATTTAGGATTTGGATTGAAAATAAATAATTGTGATGGTTTATTTTAGTTAATTAGTAATATTGAAAATTTATTCCAATGTTAGCCTTCTATTGTAAAATAAATGGAATAATACGAAGAAAATAAAATTTAATAGTGTAATTAAGCTTGGAATGATGTGTTAATGTTATAAAAATGTAAAACCATTTTAATACACTTCATTAGACTTAAAAATAAATTTTATTTGGTTGAAATGGATGAAAATAGTGATTTTTCACCAAAAATGGGAATATTGGTAAATATTGTTAAAAAATTGTGTTATATGGGAAAAATAATATTTTTAATTGTAAAAAAATATTTTGATGATTAAAAAGTGTTAGAATGATTTATTGCTAATTATTTGACGCGAAAGAAATTTTTGTTTAAGTCATTGCATTAAAAATAGCGTTTTTACACTAAAATGGTGTAATTTGTAAAATATTGTCAAAGGTAGGGTGTTATTTATAAAAATAACTTTTTATTTCCATAACAAATTTGATTATTTTATATAATAACAATTTTAGTTACATACATATGTTGTATAGATTTTTATTTGACTTTAAAATGTAAAAGGAGATATATATATAATGTTAGAATAGGATAAATATGTACATAGCTTTATATTTTCACTAAGTATATTAGTCTTGGGCTTATTTGGATAATGTTTGAATCCATTAACTCTCTCTAGAACCATCTAGAAAAGAGGAAATAGGTGTATGTACTTTTTTTTCTCATCTTCCTCCCAAAAAAAAAAGACAAAGCAAATAGAGAGAAAGAAAAACAATGGTTTTCCCTAATTAAATCTCAATTCCACTCAATTTCTCTGTTAATTCAAGAAGAACTTCACTAAAATAAGGATAGAGAAAGGATTTCACCTTCAAGCTCCAATCTTTCTTCACGAATTTAGGCACTTTCTATTTAAAATCAAAGGTGGGTTTAAAATTCACATTTTCTAGCTTCGATTGAGATTTCAAGGTAAGAAATCTCAATTTTATTTGTTGCATGTTTATTTGTGAAATTGCCGTCGGTAAATTGGGCATATCTCTTTCGTTTTAAGTCAGAATTCGATAATTTTAGATGATCTAGAAAGCATAGAAGTAATCTAAAAGTTTCATGTTTTGAGTTGTCTAAAATTTTAACGTTTTCTTGATCAAAATCGTGCTTGTTTGTTGCTGTCCCGAGAGCAAATGGACGACGACAACAATCACATGCCAGAAAAGTGTTTCTGCCATAACTTACACGTTTCTTATCCGATTTAGGTCAAATTTTTTTACTGCAATCTATATTAAATAAGGAATCATTTCTCTTCAGATTATATTTCGATATTTTACTATTTGGTTGGCCTAAAATAGATTTGAATCCAGTAGTATAGTTATGTCTTTGACAGAATTTCCTGAGTTTGAATCTGATATTGTTTGAGCTATATCTTTCTCGATTTTGATCGGAATTCGATAATTTTTAATGTTTCGAAAATTCATGCACTACAACTTTCGTTCATTAAGTTTTCTGTAATTTTAAGGTTAGCTATGTCAAAATTGAACTTTTTGACTGCTATCCCGAGAGCAAAACTATTATTTGCTCTGTGTTTGAAACTAAAACGAAATTAGCTTTAACTTCTTTGTTTCTTATCCGAATTTGATAATTTTGAATGTTCTGGAAAGATTAGGTCATGAGCTACAAGTTTCATTTATTGTGTGTTCTTTAATTTGAAAGTTTGCTTGGTCGAAATTATGGTTGTATGTTGCTGTCCTGAGAGCAAAATGACAGCAACAACAATCGTTGACCTAAGAATTATATTAGCTTGTTTTTGCTCTTATTCTCTTCGTTTTTTATGATGTTTTGAGATATTTTGAGCGCTATGATGCCTATCAATAGGCTAGCTATATTTGAAGAATTTGAAACTCAAATTTAAATGGAATTCGAAGTGATTTTGGGTTAAATTTGAGTTGAATTCGTATTGAATTCATGTTATCAGTTTTGAGATATTCCTCTTAGTTTTCATTGCTTTCGAGAACAGTTTTCACTAAACCATTTTTGAGACACAGGGTCATTTCAAATTATTATTACATATTATTTTTTTAAATTATTTTTGTAAATAAAGATAGATTTATTTCCTATAATAAAGGAATTTCAAATATTGGTTTTAATAATCGTTTTCAGAAAATCGTTTTAAATTTCTATTTCTCTAATAAAATTATTTTATAAATTAAATTACTAATTTTTATGAATTTTGGATTTATAAGAAAGAAAATTAAACGGTAAAGTAAAACATGTGGTATGGGACACATGTATTTGCGTTATCGCTTAATATCCGATGAACTGTTTGAGATGATTTAAGATGTTATTAAATTTTGGGTAGATCATATGATCCAAGAACTCCAATTTTGGAGTATATTCGATGATGGACTATTTTAAGATGCATTTCTTGATCGCCGATGAAATGACGTGAATTAAGAGCTAGAAAGTCCTAATTGAAATTATGGTTATAAATAACTATCTAGATGTTATTTTTACTTGCCGATGAGATGCGGTAAGCTTCTTTATGATGATTTTATAATGTTGAGATGTATTATGATAGTTTTTACTTTTCGATTAGATGAAACAAGGTACGATGACACTAGTACTCGTCAATGAGATGAAACGGGTATGGTACTGTATTTACTCGCCAATGAGATGAGGCTGAGTATTATTTCATGATGTTTATGATGTTTTACTAGTGTGGTACCAACTAACGGCTAGTAAACCTTTAGGTGAGAACGTATGGTATGGGACACACGTTAACATCTATTGGGTTCCTATCCGAGAAGTTGAGGCACATTCACGATGTTTACTAGTACTACAGACCACGAGTACTCGATTGGAGTCATCGCGATGCAGTTGCTGCTTTGATCATCACGATGTTATTAACTCGAGTCTTTGTGACTGGGAGTCATTACGATGTTATAAACTATAGTCATTCATGATCTTCACGATGTTAAGATGTTATTTGACTCCAGTCATCATGATGTTTATTGTACCAAATAGTAGTACTAGTCAGCGCGCGTAGCATTGCTTTGGCATGCAATCGAAGATTTGGCCAATCCGGAATTTCTTTGAGTTTTGATGTTTTAGACTTCACTGTCTTTAGATGATTATTACACTGATAGCCTAGTGCCAGAGGAGATGTATACATATATGATGAAATCATTTATGATGTTGTTATTTGATTGAGTTATTTGCATTATGGATTGATGATTTGATGATTTTATAGACTACTTGATGTTAAGATAGAGTTGAGATGTATTTGTAAATTTATACCGATGAGATGAGGTATAAATGATTATGAAGAATCTTTAATGATGAGTTTTAGTGATGGATTTGAGATGTATCTATATTCATACCGATGAGATGAGGTATGAATAAGTATAATGCTTCTTTTATGATTGGATTTTATATTTCCTTGAATGATCCTTAGGATGTGCCAATGAGATAAGGCACATCAATATGCGTTTTATTCTATGTATGAAGGATATGTACCTTTGATGTATTGTTATACTGACAACCACTTCTAAGAAGATAGTTGAATCATTTGAAGTCATTATCCATTATTCTTGTATATCGCCGATGATATGAATCGAAAGAGATGTTAATTGAGTCTTATCATTAAAACTTTGCTTGTCGATATTCCATTTTCTTAAGTGTCAGTTATGCCACTTAAGTATGACTTTAGCATCATTATCTCTTCTATTGCCAACAAAAGACGTTGTCCTTTCTCATGATATTAAAACCTTGTTTAGGGCATGGCATCCTTTAAAAAAGGATACCATAGCTTTCACCTAATTATTCTTATTGATTATTCTATTTAACTGATGCTTTTAGCTAGCCTGACCCACATGTTTTCACTCGGGTCAGACCGAGTTGTTTCAGGTATCATCTATTAGGCTTAGCTTGAAGATGATGTTGGATATCAGCTCTTCTTTCTCTTGAGTAGTTTATGCTCTTTCGCATACTCTGATGTAGTTATATTTGATTCGATGTATATGGTGTGGTCGTGTACCACCGTTATTGTATTCATATTGTATTATACTAAACATGTATCAGCGTACATGTATATATATGATATTGCTTACTGTTTTGTGATGTGCTTTACATTTGGTTATTGTATTTTGTTCTGATAGATCCATTAGCCATCTATAATTTTGGATTAATCATTTACTGGGTATGTCGATCCACTTAGTTGAAAAGAAAAATTATATTGCATTTATCGACGTATTCGGTAGATGTTTAAGACAAAAGTATAGATGGTCACCCTTAACCCGCCATATTCTCCGCTTTAGCAGATGGAATCACTTGTTAATTCTCTTTGCTAAGGTGGGTCTTAGGGTGGGGCGTTATTTGTCTACTTGGTTTTGAAAACTTAATGCTATGATGATCTTTTGAAAACTGAAGCTTTAATGAGATAGGTTGAAGAGTTGTTGCTCGATTAAATTTTTAGGTTTGTTGAAAAAGTTGTTTTTGTTTTTAATTCTCTAGTTTGTAGATTTCTGTTACAGGCTTTGAGTTTTCTTTTTTTTTGAATGAAGATAGGAAAAAAGAAATGAAGAGAAGAAATAGATGTATATATAGACTTAAGTATGATTTATTAAAAATAAAAGAAAATAGAGTGTTAACTCTGCTTTTTCAGCAAGGCCGTGATATCAAAAATCGACCGAGAAACCAATGATAGTTCGTCTCGAAGAATAGTCAACTCAGCATCCCAACAAAGCAAGTTCTGTTGAATGGCCTTTCAGATAAGATCCCCTACGGAGGGGGGGTCCAGGGGGGTGCCAACCCCCCAAGGTGGGGGTGCGGGGGCAACGCCACCGCTACGGTGATCGACCTGCCCGGTCAGGTCGCAGGGGTCCAGGGGGCAGCGCCCCGTCCAAAACGGTATACGACTTAGAGAATGGAGCGACCTATCTTCTACTCGAAGTCAACGACCTAACTGATGAAGCGGGTTAATGAGCTAACAAGTGGCACGACTTACCGACTTAATAAGGTTGCCGACTTAATAAGGTTGCCGACTTAACAAGGTTGCCGACTCAATAAGCTTAACGACTCAAGGATTGGACGACCTAAGAAGTGCCACGACTTAACGAGTTAAGGCCCAAAGCGACTTAGAGGAATGGAACGACTCAAGAGGGTTAACGGTTCATGAGACAGGCCGACTCAGTGGATCAACGACTCAAGAACTGTGCGACTCAAGGTCTTCACGACCTAACAATTCAAGGGCTGAACGACCTACGAGTTAAGGATCTACGAGTTAAAGACTCTACGAGTTAAAAGATCTACGAGTTAAGGCCACTACGAGTTAAAGACTCTACGAGTTAAAGAGTCTACGAGATAACAATCTTACGAGTTAGAAGATGGCGCGACAGGAAGTCTACGGCTCAAAAGATAAGTTGTTCACGACCCAAGACTTGGAAACAAGTTCAACACCACGCTGTAGTAAGAAGAATCGCTGACGACTTACGACCAATGATGAGTCGTGTACGACTCATGCTAGCATAAAGGAAACTGCATTTGGTTAACTCATGAACGACTTAGAACTTGTATCATTCATTCAGATGGGTGCATAACTCTGGGCCAAGCCATGAACCCAGTAAATCAGCCGCGACCTACCATGAGTCGTATATGAGTTACGACTCATCATGAGTCGTACACGAGTTATGACTCATCATGAGTCGTACACGAGTTACGACTCATCGTGGGTCGTATACGAGTTACGGCCTAACTCCGAAGATGCCTATAAATACGCCCATAACTCCAACAGAAAGGGGACTTTTGGGCTGATTCTCTTCAAGCGCCGATACTCTGCTGCATTCCAAACCAATCCAACACTCGAAGCTCTCAAGACACGAAGAACGCTACAAACAACTTCAAGAAGAGATCACATACATCCAACATGGATTTGAAGACTCTCATCTCCATTGAAGTTTGAGCTACTCGTTCAAAGTGTCTTGTAATTCAAAGTGTATTGTACTTGGGAAGAATTGTATCAGCTTGTAACGAGATCATCAGTAAAAATATTCAAAGTGGACGTAGGCTCTCTCTTAAGCCGAACCACTATAAAATTGCTGTTCTTTACTGCTTTTTCTATGATTTTCTGCTTATACTCTGCTCCCGAATCATCGGGTGGTGCTTTCACAACTATACTACATACACCGGGGTGTTAGCGTTCAAATTTTAGCGTTAACATTTTTGGTGCTTTCACTGAGAACCCAACTCAGGAATACTTTCACCATTGCTTCGCGAAAGTTTGTTGAAAGAATCTCTCTAAAGACCAGAAGTTTATCCGAGATAATGGCTACTGGAAGACAGCTCAGATCTGATAGATCCGGTGATGCTCATGAGAATACTACCACTTCTCTTGCTCCAAATGAAGCAGCTCCGAGTGTTGGAATTACACAAGAGGTGCTTGATGCTACAGTTTCTGGGTTATATCAGCAAATGGAAGCCCAGAACGCTCTAATGCTGGAAAGAATGAATGCTTTACTTGGGGGCAACCGTCAAACAGAAAATAATGAAGAGACCTTTGCAGATGATGCCCATGATTCCCAAGAGAAAGGTATCCCTCAAATAGCAGTTGGCACCGCCGCAGGGGCACCTTCTCAAGCTGAAGGTTCAAGGCCGCAACCAATTTTTCGCGAACATTTGCCCAGGCAAACTTCTGAAAGAGCAGCTGACTTCTGCCCGGCAAAGCCTCTGAACGATAAGGAGTACCTATCAGGGATGATTCGCTCAATTATGAAAGAGAGCATGCAGAGGCAAGAGGATGAAAATGATTGGGGGTTTTCTCCAAGTAAGACACCATTCACCGAAAAGGTCTTGAAGGCAGAGTTTCCAAGGAAATTTATACCTCCTACTATCCCAGCCTATCGAGGCACAAGTGACCCTAATCAGTTCCTGTACAAGTACGATTGGCATATGACCGGGGCAAGAGCAACAGATGAAATCAAGTGCCGATACTTTCCGGTATACTTAGAGGGAGTGGCCTTACTTTGGTTCACAAAGCTGCCAGTCAGATCCGTGGATCAATTTTCCGACTTAACACGAAAGTTCAAAGATCAGTTCAGGCTATATGCTACAAAGGCCAAGGATATAATGTCACTCTCTAGTCTAGAACAAAATCCCAGGGAGTCTATCAGATCGTTCTTAAACCGCTTCAATATAGCCTTGGCCGAGGTTGATAACGCAGAGCCACGGATGGTTTTGACTTATCTGATGCGGGCTATCGATAAATCGAGTGAATTTGGAAAATGGCTAAAAATGAAGGAGCCAAACTCACTTGAGAAATTCTATAAGAAGGCCGACGAGTTTATGCGCTTGAAAGCTTTCCTGTGCCAACAAAAGCAATCGTGACCGAAATTCAGAATGTCAATGTTGCTTCTAATAAAGGAGAATCTGGAGGACAGAAAAGGAAGAATGATGATGGGAAAAGGCAGGGAAATCCAAAGAAAAACCGCCACTTTGAACCGTCGAATTATACTCCCTTAACTGATACTCCAGAGAACATTTTCTTGGCAACAAAGGATATTGTTGAATATCCTAAACCACAAAAGTTGAGACTAAGGAAAAATGCCACGCAAAGTGAAAGATTCTGTAAATTCCACAATCAACCTGGCCATGACACTGACGAGTGTCGCCATTTGAAGGATCTGATTGAGAAGCTGTTGAAAGAGAATAAACTTCAGCAATATGTCCGGAGAAATAGGAATGATCCATCCTCATCCACTCAGGGGCAAATACTTCTCACTCATCATTACGGCCCAAATGAAAGAACTGCAACGCAGGGATCCGAGAGGCTTATCATTAATGCTATCACAGGGGGCCCTCACCCAGCGGACATAAGTTGGGACGAGGTGGAAAGATATGCTCGTGCTTTGAGACAAGCCCCGGAGGGAGAGAATATCCTTGTTCTGAAAGATGATGCCTAATGGCCATATTTCACTTAATGGCTTTTGCTCAAAATTCATAGAATAATACTGGATTTATGATTCCTGTATAAAATGCCGTTGTAAAAACAGTGCAAATAAATAATAGAAACTATAAATCTTGAGCTTTCTATTACGATAAAATGCTTGTTTCATTTCGATATGCAAATATCTTAAAATATATTGCTAAAATGTCGATTTAATGTTGCAGGCAATCAAAGCAAAGCTCACCTAGTCAACACATCACAAAGCCAAGCGATTCCTACAAATCGCTCAACAGGCGAATATCAGGCCACAAAAATTCCAGACCCAAATCCTACAAAAGAAGTGCTTCAAGCAAACAGTGAGTGATTCAACTGGAGGTGGGCCCTTGCAAACTAATTGAGATCGTTTGTGCAAACGAACATTCGATTAAGTAGCTTGTGTCCGCTACTGCAAGTTCACTTAGCAATGAAGTACACTTCTTTTGATAAAATAAAATACTTCCAAAAGAAGGAAATGTGGGTTTGGAAACGATAACGGGGAATCACTGAGGATCAAATGGTGAAAAGACATGGGCGAGCAGGCAGGAAACAAATAAAGACCTCTTCGGGGGCACATTTCACCAGAGCTGAAGTGCAAACTCTTCGGAGGCCCACTTCTCCAGAGCTGAAATGCCAAATAAAGACCTCTCCGGGGGCACATTTCACCGGAGCTGAAGTGCAAACTCTTCGGAGGCCCACTTCTCCAGAGCTGAAATGCCAAATAAAGACCTCTTCGGGGGCACATTTCACCGGAGCTGAAGTGAAAACTCTTCGGAGGCCCACTTCTCCAGAGCTGAAATGCCAAATAAAGACCTCTTCGGGGGCACATTTCACCGGAGCTGAAGTGCAAACTCTTCGGAGGCCCACATCTCCAGAGCTGAAATGCCAAATAAAGACCTCTTCGGGGGCACATTTCACCGGAGCTGAAGTGCAAACTCTTCGGAGGCCCACTTCTCCAGAGCTGAAATGCCAAATAAAGACCTCTTTGGGGGCACATTTCACCGGAGCTGAAGTGCAAACTCTTCGGAGGCCCACTTCTCCAGAGCTGAAATTCCAAATAAAGACCTCTTCGGGGGCACATTTCACCGGAGCTGAAGTGCAAACCCTTCGGAGGCCCACTTCTCCAGAGCTAAAATGCCAAATAAAGACCTCTTCGGGGGCACATTTCACCGGAGCTGAAGTGCAAACCCTTCGGAGGCCCACTTCTCCAGAGCTGAAATGCCAAATAAAGACCTCTTCGGAGGCACATTTCACCAGAGCTGAAGTGCAAACTCTTCGGAGGCCCACTTCTCCAGAGCTGAAATGCCAAATAAAGACCTCTTCGGGGGCACATTTCACCGGAGCTGAAGTGCAAACTCTTCGGAGGCCCACTTCTCCAGAGCTGAAATGCCAAATAAAGACCTCTTCGGGGGCACATTTCACCGGAGCTGAAGTGCAAACTCTTCGGAGGCCCACTTCTCCAGAGCTGAAATGCCAAATAAAGACCTCTTCGGGGGCACATTTCACCGGAGCTGAAGTGCAAACTCTTCGGAGGCCCACTTCTCCAGAGCTGAAATTCCAAATAAAGACCTCTTCGGGGGCACATTTCACCGGAGCTGAAGTGCAAACTCTTCGGAGGCCCACTTCTCCAGAGCTAAAATGCCAAATAAAGACCTCTTCGGGGGCACATTTCACCGGAGCTGAAGTGCAAACCCTTCGGAGGCCCACTTCTCCAGAGCTGAAATGCCAAATAAAGACCTCTTCGGGGGCACATTTCACCGGAGCTGAAGTGCAAACTCTTCGGAGGCCCACTTCTCCAGAGCTGAAATGCCAAATAAAGACCTCTTCGGGGGCACATTTCACCGGAGCTGAAGTGAAAACTCTTCGGAGGCCCATTTCTCCAGAGCTGAAATGCCAAATAAAGACCTCTTCGGGGGCACATTTCACCGGAGCTGAAGTGCAAACTCTTCGGAGGCCCACTTCTCCAGAACTGAAATTCCAAATAAAGACCTCTTCGGAGGCACATTTCACCGAAGATGAAGTGCAATCTCTGTGAAGGCCCACTTCTCCAGAACTGAAATGCCAAATAAAGACCTCTTCGGAGGCACATTTCACCGAAGATGAAGTGCAATCTCTGTGAAGGCCCACTTCTCTAGAATTGAAATGTCAAATCCAAGCCTTCCAGCGAGGCGCAAAAAAAAAAAAAAAGGAAGAAGAAGGGCTTCTCCAACACAAGGCACACTCTACTAAAGCAAGAATAATATTTCCTCAAAAAATGGAAAATTATTCTCTAAAGAAAGAGTGCATGCCTTCTCAAAATGGAAGAGTTATTCTCTAAAGTAAGAGTACAAGTCTTCTAAAAACAGAAGAATTGTTCTCCAAAATCTCCTTAAAATGGAGAATATTACAATTAGTTGTGGTATGGGGGCAATATAATATTGCTACATTAATAAAAGCAGTACCCAAGCAACGTACCACAAGCTCACTGCAATATCATCCAAAGAGAATAAAGAAACTTGTATGAAAATGAGAAATAAATACTTTCTCAAATACAGACAAAAGTTTCTATAAAATTTGTTGTGCACGTGCGGGTTTCAAAAGGCAAAACAAGAAGGATGACCCCACACCGTCAAATGGAGTAAAACATTACACCAATAAGGCTTCCGCAATAGGTTCCATTGATGCAAGTTCCTTTGCGAAAGCTAGGACATCTGAAGTTTCTTCTTGAAAACCAGGGGCATCGTGAAGCTAAGTCAACCAAAAAGAGTGAAAAAGTCCGAATTAGTGCAAAAATCCATCTTTCAGCAAAAAAATTTAACGCTCCTCTCCTTAACCGTCACAGCACTTAGTCTTTTAAAAATTGACTTCTGACTGGAATATTCGAAAAGAGGAAGGAAGTGCTGCAAAAGTAAAAAATGAAATTAGTACCGGACAACTCAGATTTTGAAAATCCCAGAAATGGGAAGATCCAGTTTGCCCCACTACTCTTCTTATCGAAAAGACATTCTATATGAAGGACTGAATATTCAAAAGTAAAGGTGCACGTTTTCTAAAAGCGTGTGAAGTGTTGTGCAAAGCTACTAAAATAACAAGTAAATAAAGCAATACTTGAAATAATACTGGTTGGCATATGTCAATTCAGAAGAATTCAAGGCTTGTTATTTGAAAGTAAGTGCGGTGTCAATGCAGATAGCAGTTATAACTGTGTAAACTTTGTGTTGATACTTCATTCAAGATAATTGATTCGCAACACTTCATCAAGACCATACTAATTTGCTTACAGTAAAATACCAGTTCTTTGATCTAATCCATCACTCGATATGGGCAATCGGTGATGAGTATATTTGCCCTATTTTTCTGCAAATGGTGCGTTTAACAGGTTGTTAAAATAATCTATAAAGAGATGCAACAAGTTCTGGTCAAGTTCAAAAGGCTTCAGGACAAAACAAAGTAAAGTTGCCTAAGTACAAGCTCAGCAGCTCAATAAAGCACGAGTTAAGAAGAATCGAAGCACACGACCTAGTCCCTAGGCGTATACTTCGAGGGGCAAGTGTTAACTCTGCTTTTTCAGCAAGGCCGTGATATCAAAAATCGACCGAGAAACCAATGATAGTTCGTCTCGAAGAATAGTCAACTCAGCATCCCAACAAAGCAAGTTCTGTTGAATGGCTTTTCAGATAAGATCCCCTACGGAGGGGGGGTCCAGGGGGGGTGCCAACCCCCCAAGGTGGGAGTGCGGGGGCAACGCCACCGCTACGGTGATCGACCTGCCCGGTCAGGTCGCAGGGGTCCAGGGGGCAGCGCCCCGTCCAAAACGGTATACGACTTAGAGAATGGAGCGACCTATCTTCTACTCGAAGTCAACGACCTAACTGATGAAGCGGGTTAACGAGCTAACAAGTGGCACGACTTACCGACTTAATAAGGTTGCCGACTTAATAAGGTTGCCGACTTAACAAGGTTGCCGACTCAATAAGCTTAATGACTCAAGGATTGGACGACCTAAGAAGTGCCACGACTTAACGAGTTAAGGCCCAAGGCGACTTAGAGGAATGGAACGACTCAAGAGGGTTAACGGTTCATGAGACAGCCGACTCAGTGGATCAATGACTCAAGAACTGTGCGACTCAAGGTCTTCACGACCTAACAATTCAAGGGCTGAACGACCTACGAGTTAAGGATCTACGAGTTAAAGACTCTACGAGTTAAAAGATCTACGAGTTAAGGCCACTACGAGTTAAAGACTCTACGAGTTAAAGAGTCTACGAGATAACAATCTTACGAGTTAGAAGATGGCGCGACAGGAAGTCTACGGCTCAAAAGATAAGTTGTTCACGACCCAAGACTTGGAGACAAGTTCAACACCACGCTGTAGTAAGAAGAATCGCTGACGACTTACGACCTATGATGAGTCGTGTACGACTCATGCTAGCATAAAGGAAACTGCATTTGGTTAACTCGTGAACGACTTAGAACTTGTATCATTCATTCAGATGGGTGCATAACTCTGAGCCAAGCCATGAACCCAGTAAATCAGCACAGGAAAGCTTTCCAAACTAACATAAACATGGAAAAGTTTTTACCTTACGCTAACAAAAACATTTGATAGGAAATCCGATGATATTATAATAGCGTCTAGGATTTTCAAGTAAATAAGAAATAGCCGAATTGTTACATGATTGAATTCCAGCTACTAGCCACAAAAGTGGGTAATACAATCAAAACCGTTGGCACTTATTGGATTTTGGATTCCATACAATGGCTGGGCTACTGGGGTACCGCCCGTCACAGTACATGGCCTAGATCACCATACCGAGGAGTATGCCCGCTCCCCTGTAACACAAAGCCGGAACCATTCCTTACTGAACAGTTCCAAACAAGACCACCCCGCACTTGTGATCAGCAACCGCACCACTAAGCCGAAATAAAGGGACATCTAGACAGGGGTAAATCTTTCTCTCAAGTGGGGGCTACCCACAAAGCTTTGCTGCACCTCCCCTGTTTTAGCCTTTCTCGGTTGATGAGGCTTGAGTCTATGATTACCTTCATAGGACATAACACTTAGAATGCTCATCGTCCACCTGACGATGTTCTGAAAGCATTCAATCCATACAAGTTCGTACCAGCTTCGAACGAAACCGAAGGCATTATCTCGTTACACTCATTTTGGAATCACCCTCAGAGTTAACGACGATAACCCTTGCACTCTAAATCACCATCTCGAACCTATAAGTACTATTCCGTCAAACTCATTATGGAATCACCCATAGAGTTATACTGACGTATAGTTCTTACACCTCGAGTCTTCACTTGCTCCACTTGAATTCACGTCCTAACGTTTAATTGGAATCGATGTGGTTTTTGTATCCCAAATATGCAAACTCGATCCCGGTCTTATCGAAATCCAAAACGTGTCTTTTAAGGTCCAAGTTGTTTTAAAGTTTAAAAACAATTCAATTTATTATCTATATACACACAGATAGATAATTCACAACACAATAGATAATCAACCTTATCATCAACAGATAATTCATATCATAATCAGATAATCCACATTATCATCCAAAGCAACCAATACAATCCATTCGTTTTCCATCTCATAGCTGAGATTACAAACCATACTAGACAACCAATACCAAACATCAAACAAAAGCAATGATCTAATGATCCACCATTTATAATTAATTTAAGATGAATTAAATTAATTTTTAATTTCTAATTAATTTAAAATAAATTAAATTAATTACTTCATCATTATAATCCTGCTTAACTTAACCATCAATTGATTATAAATCAATTAAATAATCACCATCTCAATATTCATTTCAATTAATCATTACTGATTAACCATCATTAATTACAATAAATAATTTGCATTTAATATTATTATACAAGTTAATTATATTAAACCCTTTGCAAATAATTAACTTGTAATTGCTTAATTAATTAATTAACTAACTAAAATTAATTACATAAATCATTTATTAATTATTAATTATACCTAAATTAATCAATTCCAAATTACATCATTAATTAATTAATTTCTGATTTCTGATTACATTTAATCGATCTCTCAAAATAAATTAATTACATTAGTAATTAATCTTCAATTTAAACCCTATATATTAATCACCCATGATTAATAACCATTCAGTAATTAACTACTTTAATTACTCATCCCATAAATTAATTATTCTTAATTAATTATCCTTATTAATCACTTGATTAATTTTCAAAGTAATTTAAATCTAAATTACTTTTATAATAAATATCCTTAATTACATTCAGTACTTATTAATTAATTACTTCCTTAAGTAATTTCAAACCCATTAATTACATAAGCAATTATCAATCAATCCACAAATGTTTAAATTAATTTAACTTAATTAATATAAACTAATCATATTAATCAAATTAATTACACCAAGTAATTAATTCACTAATCTCTTTCATTAAGTAATTAAACAATTGATTATTATTAATTAATTAATCTAATTAATTATTAAAAAAGATTAATCACGTTACCTAATTGTTAAATAATCCTAAGTTAATGACCTTCATTAACATTTCTTAATTACTTAATTAAGAGTTAACTTATACAAATCATTATTAATTATCAATTAATTAATATTTAATTACAATTTAATTAATCTCTAATTATCAATTAATTAAGTGTTAATTGAAATCTTAATTATCATTAATCACTTGATTAAATAAATCTTAATCATTAATTAAAATTTAATTAACCATCCTTAATTATAAATTAATTAACCTTAATTAATTAATCTCAAATCTTAATTAATCAATTTTTAAAAATTATTAATTACTTAATTAATCATCCACATTATTTATTAATTAAATAATTAATATACCATTTAAATTAATTTAATAATTTAAATGAAATCAATTTCTTAAGTTCTAAAATTAAGAAACATTCTTCTTATACAAAAGTATTTTAAACAATTTGTTTCCAAATAAAATTTTAACATCACCTTAAATTTCATTTTAAAATTTTAAGATTTTAAAATGAGTACAACTTATTTAAACAAGGTTTTTAAACAAATTTTAAAATCCCTTTTATCTAACATGTCATAAACATGCCTTTTATAAATTAAAAGTTTTGAAAGATTATAAAACAAATGTATTTCAAACAAATTCAATTTAAAATTTTCTTTTTAAATTTCAAACTGAAATACAATTAAATTTCATTCCAGATTTAATCTTAAAAATTTAAAACTTTACTTACTCTTCCATCTTCATTTTTAAATTTAAATTATTCCAAAATAGTTACAACAAATTTAAATTTAAAAACTTAATTCATTTTAAAAACTGTCACTAAAATCAAATCTTGGTTTTTAAAACTGAATTAAAACTTATTATAAATTTTATTTCTTAAATTATAACTCATAGTTTTAAATTCAAATCAATGTTCTTTTATACCGTAAAAAGTTTAAAATCTAAATTTAACTTTCCAGATTTTAATTAAATTTAAACTTAGATTCTTCTGCCTGAGCTTCATATTTCTGTTCCCAGATTTTAAACTTTGTTTTAAATTTTTAGTTGCATTTTAAAATTTTACTTCAAATTTAAAAACAGAAAAACAGTTTTCTGTTTGGTTTAAAACGTCTTAATCTTCCTGAATTCAAAATATTTCAAAATCCAATATTTAAATTATTGAATTCATATTTAAATTTCAGGTTTAAGAATCCCAGTTGAACTTTATCTTACAATTTAAACTTTACTTTTTAAATTTAAATAAAAAACAGAAACAGTTCCTGTTCTAGTTTAAAATCAAATTACAATTTAAAAGAATTTCAAATTTATTTCAGAGATCCAAAATTTAAACTTGTCGAATTCAAATTCAATTCCACGTTCAACTTAGTTTTCAGATTTTTAGTTTTTCATTTTAAACTTGCTTTTAAAAATTAAAATCAAAATCAGGTTTCCTGTTTTATTTAACCAAACTTGAAAATTAAAAAAAAATCAAATTACTACAAAAACCAGAATTTCAAACTATTTTGAATTCATATTTAAATTCAGGTTTAAAGCCTAAGTTAAATTCCAGATTAAATTCAAACTTTACTTTAAATTTCTTAAAACAGAAACAGGTTTCTGTTTTATAAAATCTGAAACAAAGATTACCCGAGCCACCCTTAAAATTACTTCAAGTCACATCCTCTTTTGCTTCGAGTTAAAATTCAATTTTCCCGAGATAAACACGAGGAAGTCAAACCTGTAACCAAAACATCACTAACATGCACAACTCCTCCCTGTGCACTCACTCCCCAACTCCGACCATCACTGGCCATCATTAATGGCCATCCCCCATCGACCAGTAACTCCACATCACCCTTCAAACCTCAGATCCCCAAAAATTCAACTTGAATTTGAATTTACGTTAAAACCCAAAACCTGAAACAGCATTCCCCTTTCACTGCCTAACCTGTCAACATCAATTCCACTCGCCACCTGCCATAGATCACTATGCAACTCTGGCGACAACTTCGTCAACCCATCATCTACCGTTACCTAAAACAACACTGAACTCGATCCACTATAAATGCAGTTATGATCGATTCTTCACAGCCCAGAAAAACTAGGGTTCTACACTTTAAATCCCAATAACAACATTAAAAATGAATTTCAACTTAATCCAAATTTTTTTACAACATCCCAGATAACTACATCCCTTCCAGAAGAAATGCCAACACATACAACCCTAAAGATCATCATAACTTCCCCAATTTCCATTTTCAGTGCAAATATAAACTGCACTTCCAATTCTTTTCTAAAAATTGATATTTTGATCTTAGAAATCATGTTTTAGTATAGGGTTTCACTTTATATTACTGATTTCTTAAATCTTCATACTTGAATTTTCACTAATTTAATGTTTGCTCAACTGTTAATAAAATCCAGAGATGATACTGGATTATTTTAACCTAAGTAACATTCTAAACTAAAGTTTATAATTAAACTAACAAATTTCATTTGAATCTCAAATTTAAATAGTGTATATATCAAGAGGTTTTAAATTTGAAAAGTTCAAGAATTGTGAAGTATAACAGAGAAGATTTTGTTGAAAACAAATAGACATGCATCATACATCCAGATATACAATCATGTATATACATAAACATACATATTTCATACATCTATCATGCATCTAAATTTACCTACCTAAAATTTAAAAAAAATAATAGTTACTCACATGTTCAATTATGCAGACAGAGCACATCCCTTTTTTTTTCTTTAGCATGTAGATGCTTGCTTGAAATTGTTGCATGTAGACTTCCTTGCTTTCAAATGCTATCAACTTTGAAAAATTCATGCATGCAGGTAAACTTGCTTTTCCAGATTCATTTGCATGTTCCAGATAAAATGCAGGTTTTGGAAATTTGGATATTGCTTCAGGTTTACCATGCATTTGATGTTGCATGTGCTTCCAGTAAAGAAGATGCAGGAAATCATGATTTCCAGATTTTAGAAAGGTTAAATGCAAGTTTGTGTGCTTGAAAATGGAATGCATGTTTGCTTTTGAAAGAGGGAAATGCAGATTTGCTATGCATTGATTTTAAGATGAAAAGTTTGATTTTTGAAGAGGTGGAAAAAAATTATGCAGATTTGTATTTTGTTTATTGAAATTGATATGATTTTAAGGTGGAATGTTAATGAAATGAAAATGAAAAAAAGAAAGGAATGGAATTTTTTTTTGAGTTTATATAACTTTGTTTAAGATAAATTAAAATTAAAGAAAAATACAAATTTGAAAAATGACACTTGTCTTTGGTATGAACACTTGTAAATTCTCTTGCTTAAACTTTTAACACATGTTATTTTAGGTTCTTAAGATGCTTACTTTTGTCAATTTAAGTAATTAGTATTTTTAAATTAAAGTTTAATGATAGTTTAACTTAATTAATTAGTTTCTTATACTTAGTTATGTATATAATTAATTTCTAAAGAATAAAGCAAAGTGTTATTATAAATAAAACAATATACAAATAAATCATTTAACAAAGATACTTCTAAACAATTAAAATAAATTTATAAAAGAGGTTATAATTTACTTGAATATATGTTTCATATTTTAAATTGTATTTTTAAGTTTCATATTAAATTAACAAATCATATTTTATAAATTAATATTTTAAGAAGAATAACACAAACATTTTTGTAGCTTATTCTAATATTCAAACTTAAGTTAAAATGAATTTTAAACCAATAAAACATTTATCTTATATATATTAAAATCATTTAGTTATTTTTTAAATATTTTTGAAAAGCTTAAATCAAAAATAAATCACAATTCCTAATTTCAAATTATTAAAATTATGCTATACGAATTTAATTAAAAACAACTTGTCTATTTAAAATATATATAAATACATATTCATTATTAAATAGAAAACAGATTTATCAGTTTATTAAAAATAAATTCACAAATTAAATATTTAAATTAAGAAGATTATTAAATCAAATCAAATTTATCAACAGTAATTATCAATTCAATTTAATTTAAACACGGATTATTAAATTTATATTGTCCAAAATTCCGGGATATTACAATCCTTCCCCCTTCAAAGAATTTCGTCCCCGAAATTTAAAACAAAGGTAATTTAATAATCTATTTACAAATTTTATTTTAAAATACAGCATATGTTAATCATATGCCAACAACCAATGCAACCAATTCACACAATCAGAACAGATCTAATTATCCAAAGAATTTTGGATAAACTTTCACGAGTTTCCCCGGTGTATATATATATATATATATATATATATATATATATGTATATATATATATATATCGGGATACTCACTCTATAGAATACAAACAATCAAAACTACTAAGCTATAGAGCTCCCATCAACTATTCTATACAGAATATTAGACTCTAAACGAGTCTGACTCAACAACCAATCCATCCTAAACTGTTGGTTCTACAACCAGAAATATCAAACACGTACTTCCTCAGAGATACGTAAAACACCCTGAATCCCAGTTATCCAAACTGGCAATTCAACTCTAGAAAACCAAACACTTATCTTACCCAAAACACAGAAGAAACCCAAAAGACCTCGGAGCTAGCTTCCCAAACTTAAAGCTCCCTGAATCAGAGAAAAACTTATCCCAAATCAAATCTCCGATTCCAGAATCCAAATTTCTCTGTCAAACACGTACTTTACTATAGTCACTATTATAATAGCGTGTTGTACTACATAACAGATAGTTTAACGGATCCTTAGGAGATGGTAATCCTGAACATCTCTTAGGTCATTGAACCCTTGTTAGACACTGGATAGGAGATGTCGAATCCCGTAAACATCTCTGATGCTGTTACAATCATATTTATTTACTATTGATTTGACTTACATAAGATCTTTTAGTTCTGACTCGAATATTTTGTCTTTTTAATTCGTCGGGTCAGTCTGAGCTTTACACTTTATCGAAGATTGCTTTCTGGTGGATAGAGACGAAGATTTTGTAATATTATTATTTATTATATTTATTCCACTGCATCATGTTGTTCCGTTGAATTTATTTATTTATTCTTGTTATATGTGACTCTGATCTGTATTGTAAAAGTATAATCAATGTTATTTGTAAATAACTTTATGAACTGTTTATTTGATGATTATATTTTGTCATTCCGCTGCAAAATTCTGTATTTTTTCTTTGTTCACTGTCTTTTTCTTAATTACCCATCACAATCCTCTCTTTTGAACGGTTTGAGTTTGACTTGTGAGGTTGATTGTGGATTAAACAATCCATAAAGGCGGGTCATCACAATATGCTGGGTTTTGCCAAATATAAATTAACAATCTGATATTTGAGAAATTCAAGTCTGACATAAGTGGATGATTATCGATTTGAACGGTTTGAAATACTAGGTCGTTACAGGTATACTATTATCAATGTCCTTAATTAACATTTATTTTAACCCAAATTAAGTGCAGTTTTGAAAATGTAATCTTTCTTAAGAATTGTGAATATACTTATACCGTTGATATAAATATATGGGTACATTTTCTAAGTACTGGAAATGTAGAGTTTGTGAATATACTTATAATGTAGATATCTGTATATAAGAAGTTTCCTACATTTTGGAAGTGAAATGTTTTTGGTGAATTTATTTATGCAGTAGAGATAAGCATGTCAATTTTTTTTCAAATATTGAAAAGAGCTGAGAAAATTGTGAATATATCTTTATGAAAGTTTTTTGATACAAGAATTTACAAAGTGGTTTTAATTAATGAAGGGATTAACTAAAGAGGCTTAGTAGGTGCTTATGTGTTTAACCAGTATTATTTTCCATATGGAAATTAATCTCTGATCTAATTGTTTGTATATTTGATAGTTAAATAACCGACTCTAGAATGTTGGCTAGTTTTTAAAATTATCGTTTGTCAATTCGAAGAGACACGGATTGGATATATTATTTGAAAATCACTTTGAATCGGGATAAGTGTACGAATGTGAGGTATCTTGAAGATGATGGAATCAAAGAGGGAGATCTTTGAAGTACAAGGGCTACTTTCTACTAATTCTAAGGGTGATTCCAAAAAAAATGTAGTAGAAGTAGTGCCTTTGGTTTGTTTTTGTCCAAAACAATTTGTACGGATAAATGTTGACATTGCATTATTGTCTGGAAGACAGATTTAACATTCTAAGTTGGCTTGCTATATAAAAGGTATAGCGTAGCCTCAAGCCTCAGAATTAGAAATGACTAAAACAAGGAGATATCCTAGGGCTATGTGGTTCGCTACCATTTGGGTATGATCATCACTTTTCTAGATCACTACATTGAATTTATGGATTTGGCTGTGCATGAAAGCTCTCGAGAAAAGGTTGGAAAGTAATTGAGGTGATTATCATATTCGTCTCCTATTCAGTAAGGGTTAGTTAGGTCCTATTCATAAGGGTCGAAAGGTTTTCGATCTCGGTACATTTTATCTAGAGTTGTATTGTGGTAGATGATACCCAATGCTTTGTCATTGTATGGATTCCATCCTCTAATGCATGTCTTTGCGGACTTAGTTATATACTTGTATGCTGGAATTTAATCAATTTAATAATTTCTGTTATGTTTTAGTATTTAATTTAAACCCTAGACATTATTATAATATCACAATAATTTATATGAAATTTTTTGGTTATCGTAATGCAAAAAATTGTTCTTGTTTATGTGTGGCGTGGTCTTACGAGACGCCCTTATTTTTAAAGGTTTTCATAACATTAAAAATTCGTTTGAAGTGTGTTTCTCACACTGGTTTACCAGACTGATCCGAAAATTATTTTCTTATAATGCTCAGGTTAGGCCGAGCATATTTTCAGATATAATTTTGGGAGCTTTGGAGCTACAGAAGAAGAAAAGGATGCCACCAAGACATATTCACGTATTTCTTTTTGTGATGACCCGGAATTTATCTTTCAAAGCTAATAAAAATGCATTCTATTTATAATGTATATATATGTATATACATTGTAAATGGGAAGCTTTGGTTTGAATTTAATAAAAAGATATTTTTCAAAACTATAATATATATATATATATATGTATGTATGTATATTATGATTGGAAGCTTTGTTTTAAATTTCAATATAATAATTTTTCAAAAAGCTTTTTGAAGATAGACTCTATATTTTTAAACATTTATTATAGTGTGTGTGTATATATATATTTATTGAAAAATATTTTAGCTTAATTGGATTTGTTACAAAGCTTTAGTACATTTTCTTTTAAAATGGAAAACGAGATTTAATTTAAGGTTCATTTCTTTTGTTTTTATATGCTTTCTTTTTTAAATTTAACATGAGATAAAATATATATATGCAACAATTTAAACATGTAAATATAAAAACATAAGAAAGTATTTGAAAATAGTTTTTGACATTTGTAAAAATATAAAACATACATTAAGACATTTGTAACTTTGGATATTATGCATATAAAGAAGTGGCTTAATCATCTTTTTATTAAAATTATAAATAACAAGTGTTTTGAGAAGAATCAGTCTATTTTCATTTTTTAGTTCAAACTTCTTATTTCCCTTCCTTTCTTCCTTCTATAACTAAAAATAAAATAAAATCAAGCTACTTTCCAATCTGAAATCTGAAATCAACAAAACTTCAGTTATCAACCTAAGAAAACAAGTAAGCAGCTGCAGATTCAAACTCAACTTATAAATCAATCATTAGTAAGCAAGGAAATTCAAGTAACAGATTCAAAGATTCAAGTTTAGCTTCATAACAAATTTCTGGATCAATGAACAAAGACTAATTCTCTCTTTTTCCAAAATAGTGAGTAAACTTCTTTTTTAAAAAGCTTAAATCTGTTTTATGTTTGATATATGTGATAAAATCTTGTAGTAATGTAGTGACTAATGGTTGCATGTATGAACGGATGTGAATGCATGTATATGAATATATAAAGGACCGTGCATGTTTGTGCATATGTATGTATATATGCTTTGTAGTATTCTAGGCTCTAATTCCCTAAATAAAAGTCCATTCCTCTTCCTGCAATCGATTTTAGGCTATGATTTCTAAATGAAGGATGATTGTAGAAGTGTAACATTATTTTTAAAAATAATTTTAACTGTTAATATTTAGCAATTAAATTCAAACATCAGAAATAACAGTAAAAATCATATATAAGTCAAAAATCAACATTCATGATTTCATGTTTGGATTTCGTGAAATGATTCATGTTAGAAAACAATGATTTTTGATAGCATTTTTTGTCGAGTTGTCTCGAGATGATCAGATATGGTTTTTTTGGCGAATTCTGATGAACAGTGACAAGTTGAAGGCCGGGGTTGTTGTCGAAGGTAGCTTGCGAGTTGGAAATACTCGAAAAAATAGTGGGAGGTTTTTTAGATGACTGTCGTGGCCATACACCGATGATCTAGGATTTGTGGAGCTGTTTTGGACGACGAGGATGTCGAAGCTCGTACGTTATCGTTAGATCACCGGAGGTGATCGCATGTGGGGGAACGTTGCGTAGGTTTGTGTCACTGCTTTGGTCAGAGGGACGTGGGCTCCGGTGGACGAGATCGTCGTCGGCAAGGGGTTTTAGTTGATCGGTTTATGTTCCAGGTGATGGTCGAGTGTTCGTTTTCATTTTGCCGTCGAATTCTTTGGACTGGAGGGTCAGAAGGATTGGGTTAGGTGGCGACGACTTGCCGAGGGTTGGATAGTTAGTCGGAGGGGAGACGTTCGACCGTGCATGAGCATGCGTGCATGTTGTATCTGGAAATCGTAGTGGAGTTTGGGGAGGAAGCTTGTGCTCGGCTTTGGGCTCGAAGATTTTCATGGTTTGACTCGAAGCCGAAAACGTGAAATTTGCTCGCAAGTGACTAGTGTTTTGCTTGGGGAAGTTGTGTAGCTGGCTCGGGTTTTCTTGTTTCTTTGAGCTCGGGTTGAATTGTTAACTGAGCAGTTTTTTTAAGAAAAGAAAACGAATTTTTCAATCAAAGGAAAAGGTATAAAGTTTATAAGCTAATGCAAATTTTAATGCGTATTAAAATGAATGAGTTTTCAAAAGAAGATAATCATGTTTTAAAACTACTTTCAAAGATTTAATTCTAAAGTTAAAAGTTTTCTTTAGAATTGCTTTGGTTTAAATAATGATTTAACAAGTTTATAAGCCAATGGTACAATATCAACCCAACCTACCTGTAAATTTTTGGCATGATCCTTGGGTTAAGAAGGGACTGATCCTATCTAAAGTTTGCGAGTTTCCCCTAATTCAGCAAACTGGTATTCATTGTAATGCTAAGGCTACTGATTTCTTATTTCTAGGCAATATTCTGCTGCCTAACAATAGCAATCAGATGATAAGGCAATTGTGGAGGGAAGTTATGAATTTATACAAGTGTGCTAACCATTCATTTTCTGTTTCTTGGGATAAGAAGTTATACACTGTTGCCACTGTGTATAAGTACATATCTGGTTCATCCCCTCTGCCAGCTGCTAGGTGGTACAATGTTATATGGTCTAAAGATTCTGTGCCTAGAGAGAATTTGATGATGTGGAAGGTTGTTAGTCATGCTTTGATGACTAGGGATGTTTTGGATAGGTTTGGCATGACTGTGTGCACCTCTTTTGTATTATGTGATATGTGTGATGAAACTGTTGATCACCTTTTCTTTGAATGCTCTGCCCTTCTTGTTTTGATGTGTAGAATTAGTAGCACTACTGGATTTGATCTAAATACTGCCAATTCTGTCACTGCTTGGGACATAATTCATGCAGTTGCTGCTAGAAGGAATGATGAGTGTCATGCAATGGTTGTTTGCTTGAAAATCTATTTTGATGTGATATGGAGAGAAAGGAATGCTAGAATTTTTGAGAATTTGTTGAAAGCTAACGATACTCTCTGGTTTGAAGTGAGGAAAAGGGTGTACAAGCAATTACAGAGGAGCAATAGGCAGTACCCTGTTGGCCTACTCCATGCATGGGCTGTCTAGTTGTATCTCTCATGTTCTTTTTTACTTTCTTTTTTTCCTTTTTTTGTAGCTTGGTTCTATGCTTGTGTTTTTCTTTATTTTCAGTTTGCAATAAATCTGGTAGGGGTCCAGTCAACCTCGCTGGCTTTGCCAAAAAAAAGGAAAAAAGAAAATATTTAGCCAAGTCATAAAAAGTGTATTTAAAAAGAATAAGTTTTTTAAGGGATGTTAATCAAGCTTTCAAAACAATTTATTAAACAAGATTTTAAATAAGTTTCAAAGTTCAAATTTTTAAGTAAATGTTTTTAAAACTGTCTTGGTTATATAATTATATACTAGGTTAATCGTGTAATTAATTTCCAAATGATTTTCAAAATAAGTTTAATGATGTAATTAAGTAATTAATTAAGATAAAGAATTTATCTTTAATTAATCAAGGTTGTGATTAATTAGGGATAATTAATTAATGAAATTAATTAAACGTTAATCACTCAATGTAATTAATAAGGGTTAATTAGTTTGTGTTAATGGCCAAAGGGTAATTGCTTAATGAAGGTAATTAAAGGATAGTTAATGTAATTAATGAAAGGATCATTAACTAGTGATTAAGAGATAATTAATTAATGTAATTAATTTAAGATAATTAATTAATTTAATTGAGGATAATCGTTAAATGAAATTGATTAAGTATAATTACTTAATTAATAAAGTGTAATTACTTAGTGTAAGTAGTTAATGGATAATTACTTAATGTAATTAATTAAAGGGAAATTTTTAATAGGAGTAATTAAGGATTAATTACTTAGTGTAATTAATTAAAGGATTGATTAATTTAGGTAATTAATTAAAGGGTTAGTCAATTAATGAATTTAATTAATTAAAAGATAATCAATCAATGTAAGTGATTATAGAATAATTAATTAATGTAATTAATTAAGGATCCATATAATTAATTATAGTTACTTAATTAATTAGAGTACTTAAAGGTAAATTAATATAAATGGTTAAAAGATAATTAATCTATGTAATTAATTAAAGGCTAATTACTTAATGTAATTAAAGCATAATTAGTTAAGGATGATTAATTAAGATGATAATTAAAGGATAATTAATTAATATTTGTAATTAATTAATGTTAAGTAAGTAGGATTTAAAGGTAATTAAAGTAATTAAATTAATTTATTAAATTAATTAGGAATGTGTGACTAATTAATCTTGCTTATGGATGATTGAATGATATAGAATGCCTTGGATTATTTGATATCCCTAATATGTTGTATGTGCTGCTCTATGATATGGGATAATTGGTTGAATTGTTATAATATGGATTATCTATTTATGATAATGTGAATTATCTATATGTGTGAATATGTTTTTATAGATAACAAATTGAATTGTTAAACTTAAAACAACTTGGACTTTAAAAGACGGTGTTTTGGATTTCGATGAGACCAGGATCAGAATCCAAATTGGATATCCGAAAACTACATCATCCAAATTAAACGATAGGTCGTGAAACCTCAAGTGAAGATCGAGATGAAGATTTAAAGAGTAAGGTCTATTGTCGTTAAACTCTGAGGGTGATCCCAAAACGAATATAACGATGATAGTTCCTTCGATCGAGATGAAGATTCAAAGTGCAAAGACTATTGTCGTTTACTCTAAGGGTAATTCCAAAATGAGTGTAGCGAGATAGTGCCTTCGGTTTCGTTAGAACCCAAAAATGACTTGTATGGATGATTGCTTTTAGACCATCGTCATTGGAGGACAATGAGCATTTCAAAATATGTTTGTAAAAAGATAGTCGTAGCCTCAAGCCTCATCAACCGGGAATGGCTAAAACAGGGAAGGTGCAGCAAGGCTAAGTGGATAGCACCCAAGTAGGATGAGATTTTCCCATGTCTAGAGGTCCCTTTTTATTCGGCTATGTGGGCAGTTGGGCGCGCCAGCTGCGGGGTTGTCTTATTCGGGATTATCCAATGAGGGATGGTTCCGGCCTTGTGTTGCAGGGGATTAGGATAGATCCTCGGTACTTTGATCTAGATTAGGTACTGTGACGGGTGGTACCCCAATAGCCCTGCCATTGTATGGAATCCAATCTCCAATAAGTGTCGTACATTTTGATTGTGCCCAACTACGTTGGAACGCGAGATGTAAGCATTCCAGCTATTTTTGTATTTTACTTGAAAACCCTAGACAATATTATAATATCACTGGATTTCCTATCAAATGTTTTGGTTATCGTAAGGTAAAAACCCGACATGTTTATATGCAGCATGATTTTACGAGATACCTTTTGTTTTTAAATGATTTTCAAAGTTAAACAACTTTAACCCGTTTACTCACACTAGACCCATGTCCGATCAAGAGTTTACTTTCCGTTATCTTAAACTCTTGGGTACTCAACTTTTTACTAGTGGAAAAGGGATCCAGGTTAGATTTGACGAACTCTAGAGGAGACTTGGAGCAGGAGGCTTCCGCTTATGTAGATATATAGTGTTTCCGCTGTGATGAAGAATTGTAATGGTTTCTAAGTTATATGATGGATAGGTCTTCAAGGCTGTCTAATTTATGATGTATAAGCTGTGTTACTCTTGATAGATGTTGTATATTATGTACTAACTATGTGATTAATGTATTTTATTCGTTTCGCTGTAAGATCTTGATATTGTTTAGTTCTTTCTTTCCTATCTTTTCTCTTTTTTATCCCTTTCTTTCTTATTGATGGTGCGTCTTTCTGTGGTATGAAAGGCAGGTCGTTACACTTTTATTTTTGCTACATTTGTTGGTTATATTTATCAGCATTTGTGAGGACAAGTTATTATAGCTGTTTGGGCTGGTGATTGGTTAGTTTACTCTGATTGATGTATGTATATTACCGTTTTCTTTTGTATATTATATTACGCATCACGGGAGATTCAATTCTTTCTTTTCCCCAACAATCTGTCTTTCTGAAACTTGGATGTTTAGCACATGAATGCCATGGATGTATTACTGTTGACTTTTGAAGGTCGAAAAGGTGGGTCGATACAAGTGGTATCAGAGCTTAGGTTGAATGAACACTTAGGCTTTAGTAGGGTAGATTCATTAGAGCTAAGGTTAGTAACACACTAGAATGAGTTTTGGTGTGTGTGTCCATATATATATGAGCACGTACTTGTTAGTCCTATAAAAATGTTTGATATTGTGTTGATATATCGGTTGCTTGGTTTATGAATTCTAGTCGATATAATAGGTACAATTGAATGGATAGGAGTTTCTAAACTCTTGAACGAGGCATACCGACACAATATTGTTTTGAATTAGGTAAATGAAATAATTTTATCTAAAATATATTGTGCATATATAAAAGAATAATTTTCAGAAATAATTATTTGTGAAAAAAAATTTGATAGGAAATAATAATATTTAATTATTATCATTTATTGTTTGATTAGTCATGGTTAACCAGTTAGAGAGCATTGACTATTGTTTGCTGATTGATTGTTATGATGGCGGCTGGAACCCTTGTCCCCACTGATGAGAAAAAGCTTCATGAAGAAATGGATTTTTTGTGTTCTAACTAAGTTAATTAATTAATAAATATGTGCATGTGTTATATATTATGATATATGTTATGCTGTTTTAAAATATTAAATTAACATAAGCATACATGTATGTATACAAATAGATTTCAAAATTATTATAGTATAACAAAAATTGTGTAATTCAATAAATTAACTAAAAGGTTAATTAATTAAATCATATACACATGTATATGATATGTTTGTTATACTATAAAGGTTATAATATATAAATATTCAATATGAATGTTATATTGGAATGATGTAAAATTAATTAAAGATTAAATTACCTAGAATTAATTGAATAAGGTTTATTAAAATAATGTTATACATAAGACTATTTTATAGGTTAACTAAACTACAAAAGCTATATAATAATAAAACTTATATAATATAAATGTATAAACTAAAGGTGGAACATTAAAGTAACCCTCATGGACTGGAGGAATAAATAAATATGTATATGTATATGTACTGTGATTTCGGATATGTCCGACACTTGAATCCGAGGGTATTTCATAAGTCATATCACTTGATATAATTATTGAAGATTATGAATCTTTAATATAATCTTATTCTCTATCATTTATATTTAATAGATTACTCACATGCTCTTTAGTTGTTGAGATTTCCTCAAGCTAGGGATGTTCTGTGTAGAACTATTAATATGTTAAATAGACGAGGTAAGATAACTGCACGTATTTGTTGAGCTTTCCTCAAGGTATGTGCATTATACTTAGGCCATCGCGAAATGACAGGTTCAAGTGAATAATCACACTTTATTTGTTGAGCTTTCCTTAAGGTAAAGACATGATTAGATAAGGAACCATGAGTTGAGTGTTGTATGTGATACGACTGATAAATAGTTATATACCGTATGCAGACTTATGATTTATTGAGCTTTCCTTAAGGTCAGAATCCTAAGACATACAAGTCCTAATACCCACCAGTGAAGTCAAAAGATTCTATATCTTGCATAGGTTTTAGTGAAACATAAAAAATAATAGGAGCCTTATGAGAAAAATAAAATGATAACATTTAACCTTTCTAATTCTATAATGTTATAATAATCTATATTGGTACATTTGTGCATTTAGTATAATCGATAAAATGTTTATTAATTAAGATATACAAATAAACCGAGTTAAAGAATGACAAATAGAAATATAACGTACAATTTACTAATAAATGCTTACTTCATGTTAATGTCTCACTACCCATTCTAGCACTAATTTTACAACTACTGAATACGTTCATAATTTGATCGTTTTCGTGTTTATTTGGTCGAGACCGTATGCTGCGTTATATGAGTTTCGAACTCAAAAGCAATACAAGAATAAGGATATTTGATCCATATACAATCACATATAAATGTTATATGGTGAACAATCACAGTTCGTAATGTACGATATTTCGATGAAATTAGTTCATCTAGAATAATAAAATAAACCACAGTGTGAAATCCAGTATTCGATTTAATTGATTACGATCGTATTGTGTTAAATGTAACACAAGACCAAAAATACAATTTACATCTAAGAACTCAATCACTGAAATGTCAGTTTGATCGATTTACTTAAGATACATCATATTTGGTGTCCTTGAATGTTAAGGAGATCAAATGCATTTTTAATAAAAGTTCGTTATGATATTGTAGAAAAGGATTTCTTTTGAATGGTTTCACCATTTAGAAAGAAAAAGAAATATGCAAGAGTAGATGTGATTTAAGGTACAATTGGGACGAAGAGAGTGAATGGTCACCTCTGCTTAATAAAGAAACATTAGAAATGTGAATTGTAATAAGAGTGATTGATACTTAACATTGGAATAAGAAACATGATTTCTATTCAGAAATGTTTTTCGTATAGAAAATTGTTTTCGATGATATTTATTTATTTGAATTCAAGATATTTGATCAAAGAAATTTCCACTATAAATTGATTGCGGTATATGAAATAAATAGTCTATTTATGTGAATAATGGACCTTCGTACTCGGCACGCTATTATAGTAATGATGGAAGAAGTGGGAGCAAGCCTACTTATTGATTGCATCAAGCTACAAAAATTATTTTTGTAAAACGTACCACACACTATTTATAAATTAAAATCTTTTCTTTGGTGATGACTAAAGAATAGACATAGTTTTATTTCATAAGAATATTATGAACATTTATTGTGAAATAAGACTGTAGTAAAAGTATTTGATGCATTAGAAAATACAAAAGTATCAAAACTATTTACAATTATTTTGTAATTATAGACTAAGTCATAGTTTTGAGAAATAATTTTTGGTTATATGATTTTGAATTACATGATATTGGTTAATTATATCTCAAACAATAAAGGTATATGCACTAATTCAATAGGAGCATCATAAGAGTTATGTACTCTTTGGATTAATACATATAGATATATACATCCGTAAGCCTTGTTATGCGACGACCCATAAATTTTGATGATTTTTATGACATAATTAAACTAATTTTTCATGAAATTTAAATAATAAAATTTAGCTATGAAAATTTGATACATGACATATGTCTAGTTAAACGTAGCAAATGTCAGGTTTTCATTAGAAAATATGAAAGTTAGTTCTGTTGTGTAATTTTCAATTTCAATTTAAAATAAGTTAATTTGATGAAAATAAAATGTTTTCGAAATCTGGATATTTTTACATACTAAAATGTAGAACATATTCTGAGTGTGACGTCATATTTCATTTCTGTAATGACCTGAAATTTTGGATATTTGAAATTGTAATATTTGATTGGTTTTAAATATTCAAAAGCTAATTTTCAACTTGAATTTAAAATATCAATAGTTATATGATAATTTAATTTTTGAATTTAATAATTGGGAATTGGATAAAATATGAAATCTGGAAGTTTCAACCTTGTTAAAAATACTTCAAAGTCTTATAAAATTAATACCGATAGCACTGAAGATAAGGAAAGTTTAAAAATTCAAATTTAAAGGTGATTTGTTCAGTTTTGAAAATATATCGTTTAAATTTGCATTTAAAAATAGCCTTCCGAGGCACAGTCTTGTAATTCAATGAAACCAGTCCTTTTGGATCCATAATATTGTATTATTATCGGATTTCAAGTTTTGTAGCATTCGGGGTTGTCATGCGATCATACGATATATAAACGCGCTGAAATTTATATAGAAAATTTAGTATAAGTATTAAGTCCAAAAGGCTATCTTCTTCATACGTTTGAGTTAAGACTCGAAACTTTTTCTATTTTGTTCAGAATAGGGTTATAAACGCCCAATGGCATGCGTCGAAGGAGGTCAAGATTTTAAGTCACATGTATCGAGACAATTTAAATTTAAAATGTGTGTGTGTGTATATATATATATTATACTTACCAGTCTAAACTCTTTCACATCAAACCATTTTCTTCACTTCAGCTCTTTTTTTTTTCAAGGCACTGTAGCCTGGTAATTTTGGCATGCTAACATCCCTTCCTGTCCTTCTTTTTCAAGCATCTTGTTCCCTCCCTCTTTTAAAATCACGCTAGCAGTTCAAAAAGGAATTTCATTATCGTTCAAAGGATGAAATGGCCGAGCATTTTGAATACGAGTGTAGCATGCAATTCTTTTTCATCCTTCTTCAAAATTGAGTTCCCTCTCCTCCCTTCTCTGTTCGAAATTCAAATTGAATGGTCGGCTCGAAGTCAATTAAATTGAATCATATTCGTATAATAAAAAAAGGAAGGGGCTTCGTTCTCCCTCATTTATAAGCTAACCTGGAGCTTGTCATCATCAAATCAAATCGAGTTCGAACAAGAGTTCAAATAAAAAAAATGGCAACGTGCGTGCAAAAGTGAGGAGAGCGAAGCGCGGTGACGACGACGAATTTGGTTCACAGTAGTGAAAGTGCGCGCAAGGACGAAAGGGTGCGCGAGCTCATGGTCGCAACGTTGTTCGTTTGGGCAAAGGGATCGAGGAGCGAGGTGGGATTCACGTTCAAGCCGTGATGAAGGTGGCTCTCGCAAGTAAGATTTGGATCGCGAGTCTGGTGAGGGGCAAGAGCAGCGTAGGCTACGTAAGGAGTGCAGCGATTTAGGGCAGCTTGTCTGGGATACATACACGCGAGGAGACTGGTGGCCGAGCAAACAAGACCATGGGAAGATGACCTGGAAGCGACGATCATGGACTTGGATTTGGGAGAGATGCACCGTTCATGGTGCTCGGCCTTCGATGTGAGTATGGGTTTGTTCTGTTTTAAGAAAATCAAATATGAGTGTAACAACCCGCATATTTATCGATTTTTATATTTAAATATTTTATCGTTCGTCGGATTTTGGACCGAAAACCTACTTTTTGCGTACGGTCGAATTAGGACTCGAGACCACCTCCATTGAGTTCAAAATGCTGTTTGTGACCTTTTTGAGTATAAGCTTCGATATGTTTGGAGAAAGTTGATTTTTGCTACCTTTTCCCGCTTAGGGCTTTGGTTGGGCTGAGCCAATTAGCCACTTAACTCAGTTCCAACACTCTCCTCTTCATTCACTTCTCTTCTATTTTCCTAACACTCAAGCTCAAGCAAAAATGGAGGAAGAGAATGGGAAATAGAAATTCCTAAGCCCTAGCTTGCTTTGCAAATCCATCTCCTTGCTCCAAAGTTCATGAGAACCCATTGGTAAGCTTCCTCTTCTTCTTCTCCAACTCATTCTCTCTTTGAATTTCAGAAATTTCCTAAACCTAACTTAGGAAATGTTCTTCTTTTTAGCTTAGATTCAAGCTTCTAGAGTTGGACTTGAAGAGTGGTGGATTCCTCTTTGCTTTCAAGCTTCATCTTCATAAATTTTAGTGCAAAGGTGAGATTTTTATCTCACATCTATGACTATAATTATCTTTGGTTGTTGGGTATGAATTCCTAACACTTCTTCATGTGCATTTGCTCTTGATTTGGATTGGTTTTGTGAATATTCAAATTGTTTGAGTTTTTAAGTCAAATTTGTGTGAAATCCTTTTATGGATGTTTGATCATGTTTTTGGTGATGCACCGAGAAGCATATAGGGTCGGGTTGCCGATTGGCATAAACCCTTAGAGCCAATGTTCGTCCGGTTGCATTTTGGAAGAATTTGCTCTTCATTTGAATAAGGCTGAAAAATAGCCCAGGCATGATTCAGTCGACTGAAAACTCTGTTCAGTCGACTGAACCTGAAACCCGAGAGTTTTCAGGCATGATTCAGTCGACTTAAAAACTCTGCACAGTCGACTGAAACTGGAAACAGAAAGTTTCCTGAACCTGGAAAATTTCCAGGCATAGGGTCAGTCGACTGAAAACTCTGTTCAGTCGACTGAACCTGCTGTTTGAGTCCAATTTGCCTTTTTGGATTGAATTTCCAATTTAAATCGATTCGTGATGATCCTATTTATTGTCATCATTTATTATCATCTTCGATGACTTATTTTCTTTGGGAATTTTAGATATATCCACTTCGATGGATCCTCTATCGATTTCATTGGATTTTATTCACATCTTCGAATGTGATCTTTGTGATTGATTGTTTCTACAATCCCCCTTGTGCTTTGTCACTTTAAAAATATAAAGTATTTCTATACTAGTAGTAAATATCAAAACTCTTTCCTCAAACGATTTCAATACTATTTTAATACCAAATTCGTTTATAAAACCGTTTTTCAATCTATTAGTATATACAAACCTTTACCTCACTCGTATGAGAAATCTAATTAGACGACTTAGTAAAACAAGTGGTATGAAACGCTTGCGTTTACTTCGTCGGTTAATTCTTGGACTTGTTCGATTGAACCTCTTGTGACAATTTTCTAGTGGAGATCTACAATTTGTTCGTAAATATTTAAGTTAAGCTAGTGGTTATGGGACATGAAGCTAAGCTCATATATTTACTAGCTTATTGTAATTGACACTTCTCTTTGATCATGACGATCACCTTTGTGGTTTAGACTAGCAATGTGCGATGTCTCTTTGTCTATGTGGAGGACTGTTCCTCATTTTATTGAGTTTCGTCTCATTTTATACATGGGTCGTACCTTTCTAGGTGCGTCAATGTTTTATTATGCATGGGGTGTACCTTTCTAGGTGCATCGATGTTTGTTTACTTCGTGGAGCAATCGGCTCAATAAGTCGGGACATGGGGCGTATCTTTTTAGGTGCGTCGATGTTCGTCTATGCATGGGGCGTATCTTTCTAGGTGCGTCGATGTTCGACTTAGCATGGGGTGTATCTTTCTAGGTGCATCGATGTTAGACATTACATGGGGTGTATCTTTCTAGGTGCATCGATGTTTATTTATTTGTGCATGGGGCGTATCTTTCTAGGTGCGTCGATGCTAGAGCATGGGGCGTATCTTTCTAGGTGCATCGATGTTTATTTATTTATGCATGGGGTGTATATTTCTAGGTGCGTCGATGCTAGAGCATGGGGCGTATCTTTCTAGGTGCGTCGATGTTCGACTGTTCATGGGGCATGTCTTTTTAGGTGTGTCGATGTCCAGTTTCTTTTGGGGATTGGCCATCCTTTTTATTGTGATTTGGTTCATCGGATGTCCCGCTGTACGACGTCGTTGTTCCTTTTTATTGTGATTTCTGGATTTTGTGTGTTGATTTCTGGAATTTATGTTCACCAACTTTTACGATGGGCATTGATATATATGCCATTTATTGTGGCTTGGTGAATGAAATTAGGAGTATGACATTCCTTTCTATCTTGAGTAGATTATTGTGATATTGATTAATCTCTTATTGGTTTTTTTTAATTACTTATTTATCACAGCTTGGTATCAGAGCCAAACTTCGGAACAATGTAGAATAATTTAACAAGGATCATCGTCCTAAGTCCATCTTAGGAGTCGTGCTTTAGGATTTTATTCGGGTCTTCGTACCGTCCTATCCTATTTTCTTTTATGATTCCTTGTTTTATCAATCAAGTTTGATTGAAATTTATTTTGAGAATAACTTTTTCTTCTTCTTTCTTTCTTTCTTAAAGAAGAGAAATGGTTAGACCAGGCCGTCCCAGCGCCGGTCAATCTAGTGCTACTCCCCTGGATGGAGTATTCATTCTGCTCAACAACTTTTGGATCTTGTAAAGAATCAAGAGTTTATCTATGCTTTGAGTAAGAACCCCGAAATGGTTCTACCTTTGAAACTTGAAGTTTCTTTCACACAGCTTGTGGATGTTACTCTTCTTCATGGAGAGATTGGTAAAGGAAGTGTTTGTGATATTGGGACTTCCAAGAAGAGGCATATTAAGTTCAAGAGCCTTAATCCCAATAAGAGAGTGAAGCAAACTACTTTTGTAGCAGAGACTCCAATCCCTTATCGTGGAGGATGCTACAATTGTAATTCTAAGGAACACTATGCGAATATGTGTCCAAAAACCCATTCTTGTCGCTATTGCAAGAAACCGGGTCATCTTTTATCTGCATGTCCCAAACTTTTGAATAAGGACATGAGAAAGCTAAATATTGTGCAAGCCCCTAGCAACTCTTCTCTTAGTCAAGGTATTTTACATTTAATCCTTGATGACATTTGCTTTGTGATTATCTTGTTCATGTTCTTTTTGATATAGTTTCCATCTCACTATTTTATATCAAAAGGAATTGTTAATTCTTTTTCTATGAATATTTTGGGCTTGTTGACTTCTTTGAGGATTGTGAATCCGGATGGTAGATCCGCAACACTCAATTTGCTTTTGTTTAGATGTCGAGATTGTTTTATGTGACTTTTCTTTCCGAGCCGATATTTACTTTGGCTTCGGAATTGACTTTTTCTGTAAGGATTGGCTTAAATTGTGAAGCCCATATCCTATTTTTCGAGTGGATTACTCATCTTCGACATTTTCAATCTGTTAAGCAGATTTCTATTTTTCCTTTGTGATTTTGATTCCAATTTGGTGGAATCATTTTATTCCTTAAGCCCACTTATGAGGAAAGTGTTGTTTCTCTTATCTAAATAATTTGTGAAACTTTTCCGGTATTTTTTTTTTGAGCTTGTCTTAGGATCATCACCTAAGCAATATCTTTTGTGTGGTGTTAAGGTCTTTTCAGTTTGACTTTACCACCGGTTTTCGTTTACTTCGAGTTGCGGAAATTAGCATTCCACTTACCGCATTCCGCACTTGTTATGATTCTTCTGAATGACTTGTGTCATTCAATTTGTCCAGCTTATTTCATCCATTTTATAAATCGAATATTCTATGAATATTTCGATGATACCATTCTTGTATTTATTGATTTTGGATGAAAATAGTAATTTAAAATTTTGCAAATCTTTTCCACAAGATTTATTTATAAGTAAAACTGGATTTTGTTCTTGAAACGAACAAAGAATATTCTTAAAACTTTTTAAGAGATTTATTTATCCTATAAAAGATAATTTTGTGATTGTATTGCCCGTTGAGTGCTTTAAGAATTTTGGTCGATGCGCTTGATCAACGTTATCGATAGGAATTTCCTAAACGCTTTGATGTGACAATCAGACATGATATATTGACTTGTAAAAATGTAAATTTTTGTAGAAAGATTATTACATAAAAGTAAAAATGTAATTTTGAAAGTTTTAACTTTTCGGGGAAGAGAATTATTTAAAAGAACCCTTCCTTTCAATACTCTTATTCTTGTGATTCCTGAAGGGGAACCAAGACTTTGCTATTTGTACCAATACTAGTCGTATTGGTTTGGAATGCCATTCTCTTGCAAAGGAGAACGTTCTATCACTTGTGCTTCTAAATCATTATAGCTTATCGAGACTAGATATGCCACTCATGATCTAGTGTTTGCGGCTATTGTTTTTACTTTTGAAATTTGGCATCATCATATTTTGATGAGAAATTTGTTCTCTATCTCGATCATAAATCTTTGGAATATTTACGTTCTCTTAAGGAACTTCATGTTGACTCGAGTTCCTAGCATCTTATGGTCTTGATATTCTTTTATTCCCGAGAGGGGAAATCGTGTTGCCAATGCGCTTTGTCGTAAGCAACAAGTGGTTGATTCTTTGATGTTGTCTGAATGGAATTATTTTTCTATCAAGTTCATCGGACGTTTTGGTATACTTAGTTTTATTTAGCTTTATCTCATTCCTTTTAAGGACTAGCGTCCGATGTCCTTTTATTGTGTTCGGTTCATTGGACGTACCGTTTTTGTACTACGTCGGTGTTCCGAAAATCATTCGGGCTTTGATTCATTGGATGTACCGTTTGTACTACATCAATGATTTTGCTATTTGATTCATCGGATGTACCGTTTGTACTACATCGATGTCTTTGCTTTTGATTCATCGGATGTACCGTTTGTACTACATCGATGTCTTTGCTTTTGATTCATCGGATGTACCGTTTGTTGTAACGATCCTAAATTTTGAACAATTTAAATTGAAAATATTTAATTAATTTTAAGTATTTGAATGATAATTTAAATTGAATTCCCAATGCTATATAAAACATTTCTATGATTTGGCGATTAAACTTTAAAATTTAATCTATAAGAAGTTGAATAAAAATTTAAACTTGACTTTGGAGTTGAAATTGAATATTAAATTTGTATTATAAATTTAAACTAATGACTTAAGAAAAAAAAAACTTGGATATAAGGATTATTTCTTATGTAAATTAATAGTTGAATTAAAATTTGGATTTGAAACTATGAGGCTATTTGAATTTTTCAAGTTAATATGAAGAACATATTTGAATTTAAAAATTTGAGCTTGAAGTTTGTAAATTTATTTAAATTCCCTTCAAAATTTTTGTTTAAGGAATTAGGTGGGCTTTACAACTTTATTAGCCCATGGTTTTGCTTAAGTGCTGTAATATTATCTAAGGCTATACTCGATCCCTTCTCTATTTCATTCGTAACCCTAAAATTCAAAGAAAACATAACAATGGCGGCCACGAATCCTCTTTCGTTCCTTCTTCCTCCGATCGTCTCAACTAGGGCTTCAATTTCTGCTTCGAGTTCGATGCTTCAACTCGCTCGCGGCATCTTCAACAATTAGGGCTTCAGCTCTTCGTCTCTAAATTAGGGCTTGCGATCGATTTGGGGCTTTCGTTCAATAGCGTTCGTTGTTCCAAAGCAGGGTTTTTGCGAAGCTCCGGCATCGTCTTCTACCCAGCTAGAAAAGGTGAGTCTTTGGCTCACGGTTGATTTTAATGCAAGTGTTTGGATTTGTTGACTTGAATGCTTGGTTGCATGCTATGTTTTTGGGTGTTATCTGTTATCATTGGCTCGGTTACTTGAATCTGAACTATTTGGGGCTATTTGCAGTCTCTCGCTCGATTACTTAAATTTTAATTTAACTGATGAGAATAGATGTTATAAATTTTATTTTTAAATTGATAATAACAGATGTTGTTAAATTTATTTATAAATTGATAAGAACAGATACTATGTGTATTTGTTTTGTTTTTTTTTTATTGATAAGAACAGATACTACACTTTTGTTTTAAACTTGTACTGTTATTTTCTTTTTTTTGTGCTTCTGACCCGAAGCAAGGGATTGATTGACACGAAGTGATACTCGGGTGATTATGTTTTGACTCGGAGCATAAGGGTTTAAAACCTGAAAATTTTGTGCAGGGTTTTGAGACTGTGATTTTACAGTTTTTAAAATCTTGAATGAAACTCTTATTTTAAAGATTTAAAATTGAATCAAATGTAAGATTAAACTGAATTCAAATGCAGTTTGAAATTCAAAGTTTTAAAAAAAAGAAAAAAATTAAAACAGTTTGCAGGGTTTTATAACAGAGAAGTTGCAGTTTTTTTTAGTTAAGTGAATTCATATTTTTTTTTTAGTTAGAATCTGATTTAAATGGAAGTTAAATCTAATTTCAAATAAGGTTTGAAGTTCAAAGTTTTAAAAAAAATGGAACTTTTAAATATATAAGTTTTGAAGGTTGCATGTTGTTATTTCCAGTTGCACTTACCCCTTAGATGCACTATGTCTTGCATTTAGTCTGTACTGGTGTACATCTTAGTTTGCATTCCTCCTGAGTTCATATATATTGTTCTTGTACATATATATATACACAAGTATACATGCAATTGCTTCACTGTTTATTTTCTGCACCACTTGCATGTTACCTAAAGTTTGTTATGCTATCATTCATTCATGTGTATAACTGGTTTGGTGTTGCATCCATTGTGATATTTGTAGTAGCACCGTGCTTGAATCATTTTTGCCATCTTCACTCTGCAGTATAGCCTGTCACACCTGTTATACTTCATTCCTTGACTTGTTTGGTTTCTGTTCTCGGTTGATTTGCAATTGCATTTTCATAGTTGCTGCCCAAATTTGTTCTTGCTGTCATGTTCCATGCATTTGAGCTCTTTGAGTTGCAGTGTTTCATCACTTGATGTCTTTGATTATTTGGTCTGCACTTTATGTTGCAGTTGGACCTGCATTCGTTATTGTTTATGCCCTTGTGTCTGTGTGTGTGGTGCCATGTTTATGGTGCCCCCACCTTCATTTTTGATGACTTTATGCAGTATCAGTGCCTTTGTGCACTTGTGTGTCTGGTCAGTAGCTTGTTCATGTGATTTTTGACTCGGTATTAAGATCTGACTTAGTTTGATTTCGTGTTTTCGATAGTTTGATTATCACGACACTGTTTATTTTTGGTGTGTTGTATAGTAAAACTTGGGGAATTTTGATTTGTTGAGATTTTTGGTTTGCGGTTTTCAGTTTTGGATTTTCGTAACAACCGCAATGCATTCAGTTAATTATTTCTGAAAGTTTTGAAAAAAAACCGATTTAGAAAATGATTTTAACATAAAAAATTGAATATCACTTATTCTTATTTTCTGCATTTTGGGAAAACATAAAGATCTCTCCCCTTTACTATTTTCCCCTTTTGTTGTAATGGCTATGATTTTTCCACTTTCTGCTCCTCTTCCATGCTTTTTAAAATACATACTGAAAATGCAAAACACAAAACTTGAAGTCCAAACCAAACGGGTCCCAAGGATTTAAAACAATATCCCCAAAAGGTCTGTGCTAGCATGCACGAAGTGATTTTATGTTTCTACAGGCAAATCATTATCGCCTCATTTTATAGACTTAACAAATAACTGAAAGACGTAACACAATTTTAGTCAGAACCAACAGTTGCAGGAGCGCTGCTGCTTTGCCATATTAAATTTTTATATGTTCATCTCCAATGATTTCATTTTGGGATTCAAGTGGCACATTCCACCTGCTAATATTTGATGCTTCATGACACTGTCAATTACAGCTGATTTATTTTGTAAACTCCCTGATGCATTTCTGGACATTTCCCCCTCCCTGTTGCACCTCTGTGCATCCTACTGCACTATGTCATCATTTGGCTCTGCGATTCATCGCTGTTGCCTCTGTGTTTGTTGTGTCTGCTGCTCCATGCACTTGTTTCACTGCCCTGTACACGATCAACTAGCATCTATGCCTGCTGCTGCATGCTTGTTGGCTTACTGTTTTTTTTTTCAAATTGGCACTGGTTTTGCCTTGAGCCTTTTCTTTGCAGTGATTTGTCTGATTTGCGCTTGCAGCCACACGGGATTGACAGATTTTAAAAATTAAAGCTGTTAATAATGAAAATCCATAATAGATTTTGAATTGATTCATGTGATCCATTTTATTCAGTTCATTACAAATTTATTTACTTCAGTTAAGATTAATCCTGACTCGAGTGTTTTTGTGTTTTGCAATAAACGCTCGGGTCAGACCGAGTATTTCTACAGCTTGAAGATTTTCTCGCAGCGAAGTTTGAGAGAGGGGGATTAAAGCACTCCACTAAAGCTTTTCAGAAATTTTTTTTTTGTACTTAATAAAATAAATTGTTTCCGCTGTATAAAATGTAATGTATTGTATAACTCTGATATTTGTATACAAAAGAAAAGTTTATTTATAAAATATATTATTGTTTCTGTGATTCTGTGACTGATTCTGTTTAAATGTTATAAACTAAATAACAATCCGTCATTTTGAACGTTTCTAGTTGGTTTAATTACCGACTAGAGACGGTCAGAACGGCGGGTCGTGACAAAGTGGTATCAGAGCTTTGGTTTACACAAAGCTTAGTTTATGGCGTTTAATATGAATAGTTACTAGAATCACTTTAAAGAAAGTGTTTTCAAATCTAAAGAAGTTTAAAATTGTTTTCTTTAAAATAAAAAGGTATTTTGAAAATTAGAATTATTTTTGGAAATTCCCCTCTCTAAATTTAGGTTTGCGACCGTTTCTCTTCGGTGAGGTCTCGTCAGACTTGAGTTTCGATCATTCGGAAACTCATTATCGAATTTTTGAGAGTTATGGAAAATGAAATATGAGTTAAGAGAATTAATGAATTGGTTTAAATTGGCTTAAATCAAATATTTTGAATATCTTCAAAGTAGTAATTGGAAAATAAAATGATATGTCAATTTGATTATAATCAAATGGATTATTGAACTATAACTTGGAAATTTAATTTTGAATTCTTTTGAAAATTGATTTCAAATGTTGTGAAGAACGATTTAGTAAATAAATGGATTATAAGTATTTAACTTATAATATGGATTTTGGGTATATAACTAAGTTATATGAATTGAATTGAATCAAATTAGTAAAGGAGATTATAAAACAAAGTTTATAAATAGAAATATAATTTCTAAAGATGTTTGTAAATTCCGCAAACGACTTATTTTGATAAGTAAATTGTTGTAACTTATTAAAGGTGTTATATCTATGGTTTTGGACAATAAATGAGATATAAAAAGAGATATGAATCTAATGAAAATTTATAAGAGATTTAAATAGATTCAATGAAGAATTTGAATTTGAATGGGCATGGAAATAAGTTAAGTGGAAAACTTAATATTAGAAATTTGAAGTTGGTTTAAAACCAATATTTTGAAATGTATGCAGAATTCAAACTATGAATTAAGTTGAAGTTGAAAAACTTAAATGGGAATGTTTTTGGGAAGCAACACTATGAAATGAAGTAAATTCATTTTAAGTTGTTTTGAAATGTGTTTAAAAGAATGATTTCTTTTAAGAATGGAATATATACTTGATTTTGGTTTAAGTATATCAAATATTTTCAAAGTGTTGAAAATAAATGGATTTGTAAATTACTTATTATTGAATAAGTATGGAAATATTTTCCAATATGAAATGAAAGGTTTGAAATTTTATCTTTTCAAGATAAAGTGTAAAGTGAATGTTTTGAAATTTTATCTTTTAAAGATAAATTGAAAAGTGAATATTTGAATTTGTTTCAAATGGTTAAGTGTGAAAAATTTTATATCTTGTAAAGATATTATTTTTGGGAAATTTGAACACTTAGTTCAACTTGGAGAAGAAAAAAAAAAAATTTCAAAGTGATTGAATTTTGAGTTAAATTGAGTTTAACTTTGACACCCAAAAACAATATAAGTTGAACTCTGAATTTTGAATGATTGATTTGGATTGTATGTCTAACGTCGTGAATTGACGACATATCAATTGATCTCTATTAAATATATATCTGCGGTGGCGGAGAATTTATTCTCTTAGCTTAACACCCTTCTCTGAGACGTACGAGCTCAGAGGTTATATATCGATAGACATCAATTATGTGTTGAGGATTGACGATGTAACGTGAAATCCAAATCGAGTGTGAAGTCGCTTAGAGGAAAATTTTAAATGGATAATGAAATGGAAAATTTGTGAATCCTCTATTTGTTATGGGTATGAAATATTGTGGTTTTCATAACGTATATGTATGAATACGATTAATTCGAAAACCAATTAGTTTGGAAAAGTAATTGTTGTGGAAAACTTATGTAAGTACATGAGTATGATATGTACAAAAATGTGAAATGAAATATTATATATGTATGTATGATATTATGTTTTCCAAATTGAGGATATGGAAAAGTACCTTCCATTTAAACTTTGTGAAGGTTGTTGGAACTCGAGAAGAGTGTCCATTTGAAAATCGTAGCTACGTAGTATTTCCATTAGTTGGAATGTCCTTTTGGACTGGTATAGTGTGCTAGCGTAATTCGAGGGGCGAGATGCCTACGGTTACAAGCGATTCCACTGGGATAGTGGCGTAACCGCCGTGTATACCGCGATCTAGTTACACTCGGGTGGTAGCGTAATTTGAGGGGCGTGATGCCTACAGTTACAAGCGATTCCACTGGGATAGTGGCGTAACCGCTGTGTAAACTGCAAACTACAAACCAAAGCGTAATTCGAGGGGCGAGATGCCTACGGTCACGAGCGATTCTACTGGGATAGTAGCGTAACCGCCGTGTGAACCGCGATCTTTGGCAACAACCATGGCGAAATTCAAGGGATGAGATATCCACAGTTACAAGCGACTCTACTGGGATAGTAGCGGAACCGCCGAGTAAACTGTGATCCATGGGGGAATGTGCTTTCCATATCCATTTTTAAAAGAATTTTTAAAAAGGTATTTTCACTGGGAATTGAAGCAAGTATATTTAGTACTTGGAGATTGTTAGACTTGCGCCTGGCCAGCGTATGCCTAATGTCTTTAAGAACGACAATAGACTTGTTAAATTTCGAGTTAGCAAGTATTTTCAAACTTTAAATAGAAAATCAATTATCTGAAATTAAAGTGATATAAATTCCAACCTAATAAATTAAGGAAGAGGATTTTTGGAATGTTTTGAAAAGTCCACAGCTTTGGAAAAGTTATACTATGTAAATTTCTTAAATGAAGAAGTTCAAATTTAAAATTTGGGTTTTTGTAAGTTGGAAATTTTAGTAAAGATTTTTGTGTCTTGATTGTAGAAAATAATAGACAAATGAGTTAATAAACAAAGCTAGTGAGATAAAACAAATAGAATGAATCCTGCATTCATTTATTTTTAATAAGTTTCAAACTTGATAAAAGTGTGTAAAATATAAATATTAGTGAAATTTCAACAATCATTTCTCCTTACTTGTAATTTCGGGACGAAATTCTTTTAAGGAGGGGAGATTGTAACGATCCTAAATTTTGAACAATTTAAATTGAAAATATTTAATTAATTTTAAGTATTTGAATGATAATTTAAATTGAATTCCCAATGCTATATAAAACATTTCTATGATTTGGCGATTAAACTTTAAAATTTAATCTATAAGAAGTTGAATAAAAATTTAAACTTGACTTTGGAGTTGAAATTGAATATTAAATTTGTATTATAAATTTAAACTAATGACTTAAGAAAAAAAAACTTGGATATAAGGATTATTTCTTATGTAAATTAATAGTTGAATTAAAATTTGGATTTGAAACTATGAGGCTATTTGAATTTTTCAAGTTAATATGAAGAACATATTTGAATTTAAAAATTTGAGCTTGAAGTTTGTAAATTTATTTAAATTCCCTTCAAAAATTTTGTTTAAGGAATTAGGTGGGCTTTACAACTTTCTTAGCCCATGGTTTTGCTTAAGTGCTGTAATATTATCTAAGGCTATACTCGATCCCTTCTCTATTTCATTCGTAACCCTAAAATTCAAAGAAAACATAACAATGGCGGCCACGAATCCTCTTTCGTTCCTTCTTCCTCCGATCGTCTCAACTAGGGCTTCAATTTCTGCTTCGAGTTCGATGCTTCAACTCGCTCGCGGCATCTTCAACAATTAGGGCTTCAGCTCTTCGTCTCTAAATTAGGGCTTGCGATCGATTTGGGGCTTTCGTTCAATAGCGTTCGTTGTTCCAAAGCAGGGTTTTTGCGAAGCTCCGGCATCGTCTTCTACCCAGCTAGAAAAGGTGAGTCTTTGGCTCACGGTTGATTTTAATGCAAGTGTTTGGATTTGTTGACTTGAATGCTTGGTTGCATGCTATGTTTTTGGGTGTTATCTGTTATCATTGGCTCGGTTACTTGAATCTGAACTATTTGGGGCTATTTGCAGTCTCTTGCTCGATTACTTAAATTTTAATTTAACTTATGAGAATAGATGTTATAAATTTTATTTTTAAATTGATAATAACAGATGCTGTTAAATTTATTTATAAATTGATAAGAACAGATACTACGTGTATTTGTTTTGTTTTTTTTTTGTTGATAAGAACAGATACTACACTTTTGTTTTAAACTTGTACTGTTATTTTCTTTTTTTTGTGCTTCTGACCCGAAGCAAGGGATTGATTGACACGAAGTGATACTCGGGTGATTATGTTTTGACTCGGAGCATAAGGGTTTAAAACCTGAAAATTTTGTGCAGGGTTTTGAGACTGTGATTTTACAGTTTTTAAAATCTTGAATGAAACTCTTATTTTAAAGATTTAAAATTGAATCAAATGTAAGATTAAACTGAATTCAAATGCAGTTTGAAATTCAAAGTTTTAAAAAAAAGAAAAAAATTAAAACAGTTTACAGGGTTTTATAACAGAGAAGTTGCAGTTTTTTTTAGTTAAGTGAATTCATATTTTTTTTTTTTAGTTAGAATCTGATTTAAATGGAAGTTAAATCTAATTTCAAATAAGGTTTGAGGTTCAAAGTTTAAAAAAAAAATGGAACTTTTAAATATATAAGTTTTGAAGGTTGCATGTTGTTATTTCCAGTTGCACTTACCCCTTAGATGCACTATGTCTTGCATTTAGTCTGTACTGGTGTACATCTTAGTTTGCATTCCTCCTGAGTTCATATATATTGTTCTTGTACATATATATATACACAAGTATACATGCAATTGCTTCACTGTTTATTTTCTGCACCACTTGCATGTTACCTAAAGTTTGTTATGCTATCATTCATTCATGTGTATAACTGGTTTGGTGTTGCATCCATTGTGATATTTGTAGTAGCGCCGTGCTTGAATCATTTTTGCCATCTTCACTCTGCAGTATAGCCTGTCACACCTGTTATACTTCATTCCTTGACTTGTTTGGTTTCTGTTCTCGGTTGATTTGCAATTGCATTTTCATAGTTGCTGCCCAGATTTGTTCTTGCTGTCATGTTCCATGCATTTGAGCTCTTTGAGTTGCAGTGTTTCATCACTTGATGTATTTGATTATTTGGTCTGCACTTTATGTTGCAGTTGGACCTGCATTCGTTATTGTTTATGCCCTTGTGTCTGTGTGTGTGGTGCCATGTTTATGGTGCCCCCACCTTCATTTTTGATGACTTTATGCAATATCAGTGCCTTTGTGCACTTGTGTGTCTGGTCAGTAGCTTGTTCATGTGATTTTTGACTCGGTATTAAGATCTGACTTAGTTTGATTTCGTGTTTTCGATAGTTTGATTATCACGACACTGTTTATTTTTGGTGTGTTGTATAGTAAAACTTGGGGAATTTTGATTTGTTGAGATTTTTGGTTTGCGGTTTTCAGTTTTGGATTTTCGTAACAACCGCAATGCATTCAGTTAATTATTTCTGAAAGTTTTGAAAAAAAACCGATTTAGAAAATGATTTTAACATAAAAAATGGAATATCACTTATTCTTATTTTCTGCATTTTGGGAAAACATAAAGATCTCTCCCCTTTACTATTTTCCCCTTTTGTTGTAATGGCTATGATTTTTCCACTTTCTGCTCCTCTTCCATGCTTTTTAAAATACATACTGAAAATGCAAAACACAAAACTTGAAGTCCAAACCAAACGGGTCCCAAGGATTTAAAACAATATCCCCAAAAGGTCTGTGCTAGCATGCACGAAGTGATTTTATGTTTCTACAGGCAAATCATTATCGCCTCATTTTATAGACTTAACAAATAACTGAAAGACGTAACACAATTTTAGTCAGAACCAACAGTTGCAGGAGCGCTGCTGCTTTGCCACATTAAATTTTTATATGTTCATCTCCAATGATTTCATTTTGGGATTCAAGTGGCACATTCCACCTGCTAATATTTGATGCTTCATGACACTGTCAATTACAGCTGATTTATTTTGTAAACTCCCTGATGCATTTCTGGACATTTCCCCCTCCCTGTTGCACCTCTGTGCATCCTACTGCACTGTGTCATCATTTGGCTCTGCGATTCATCGCTGTTGCCTCTGTGTTTGTTGTGTCTGCTGCTCCATGCACTTGTTTCACTGCCCTGTACATGATCAACTAGCATCTATGCCTGCTGCTGCATGCTTGTTGGCTTACTGTTTTTTTTTCAAATTGGCACTGGTTTTGCCTTGAGCCTTTTCTTTGCAGTGATTTGTCTGATTTGCGCTTGCAGCCACACGGGATTGACAGATTTTAAAAATTAAAGCTGTTAATAATGAAAATCCATAATAGATTTTGAATTGATTCATGTGATCCATTTTATTCAGTTCATTACAAATTTATTTACTTGAGTTAAGATTAATCCTGACTCGAGTGTTTTTGTGTTTTGCAATAAACGCTCGGGTCAGACCGAGTATTTCTACAGCTTGAAGATTTTCTCGCAGCGAAGTTTGAGAGAGGGGGATTAAAGCACTCCACTAAAGCTTTTCAGAAATTTTTTTTTGTACTTAATAAAATAAATTGTTTCCGCTGTATAAAATGTAATGTATTGTATAACTCTGATATTTGTATACAAAAGAAAAGTTTATTTATAAAATATATTATTGTTTCTGTGATTCTGTGACTGATTCTGTTTAAATGTTATAAACTAAATAACAATCCGTCATTTTGAACGTTTCTAGTTGGTTTAATTACCGACTAGAGACGGTCAGAACGGCGGGTCGTGACATTTGTACTACATCGATGTCTTTGCTTTTGATTCATCGGATGTACCGTTTGTACTACATCGATGTCTTTGCTTTTGATTCATCGGATGTACTGTTTGTACTACATCGATGTCTTTGCTTTTGATTCATCGGATGTACCGTTTGTACTACATCGATGTCTTTCCTTTTGAATTCATCGGATGTACCGTTTGTACTACATCGATGTCTTTGCTTTTGATTCGTCGGATGTACCGTTTGTACTACATCGATGTCTTTGCTTTTTGAATTCATCGGATGTACCGTTTGTACTACATCGATGTCTTTGCTTTTGATTCATCGGATGTACCGTTTGTACTACATCGATGTCTTTGCTTTTTGATTCATCGGATGTACCGTTGTGCTACATCGATGTCTTTGCTTTTGATTTATCGGATGTACCGTTTGTACTACATCAATGTCTTTGCTTAGGTTCATTGGGCGTACCGTTTTTGTACTATGCCGTTGCACCGGCTCAATTTTCTGCTATTCTTGACGTTCCCCATGTCTTTTATCTACGGGAATGCCTTAGGGATTCCGGTTCTTGAGCCCGGTGTTATTGTGGAAATTGAAGTTTCACCAGATTTCTTGCTAACTCTTTTGTGCACTTTATGGTGAACTTCCTATTTCAAATTTTCTTTTGTGTTAATATGCTTTATGGTTGTTACTTCATATATTTCCTTCTTACTTTTTGCGAGGACGCAATTTCTTTAAGGAGGGGAGTGTGTAACAACCCGCATATTTATCGATTTTTATATTTAAATATTTTATTTAAATATTTTATCGTTCGTCGGATTTTGGACCGAAAACCTACTTTTTGCATACGGTCGAATTAGGACTCGAGACCACCTCCATTGAGTTCAAAATGCCATTTGCGACCTTTTTGAGTATAAGCTTCGATATGTTTGGAGAAAGTTGATTTTTGCTACTTTTTCCCGCTTAGGGCTTTGGTTGGGCTGAGCCAATTAGCCACTTAACTCGGTTCCAACACTCTCCTCTTCATTCACTTCTCTTCTATTTTCCTAACACTCAAGCTCAAGCAAAAATGAAGGAAGAGAATGGGAAATAGAAATTCCTAAGCCCTAGCTTGCTTTGCAAATCCATCTCCTTGCTCCAAAGTTCATGAGAACCCATTGGTAAGCTTCCTCTTCTTCTTCTCCAACTCATTCTCTCTTTGAATTTCAGAAATTTCCTAAACCTAACTTAGGAAATGTTCTTCTTTTTAGCTTAGATTCAAGCTTCTAGAGTTGGACTTGAAGAGTGGTTGATTCCTCTTTGCTTTCAAGCTTCATCTTCATAAATTTTAGTGCAAAGGTGAGATTTTTATCTCACATCTATGACAATAATTATCTTTGGTTGTTGGGTATGAATTCCTAACACTTCTTCATGTGCATTTGCTCTTGATTTGGATTGGTTTTGTGAATATTCAAATTGTTTGAGTTTTTAAGTCAAATTTGTGTGAAATCCTTTTATGGATGTTTGATCATGTTTTTGGTGATGCACCGAGGAGCATATATAGGGCCGGGTTGCCGATTGGCATAAACCCTTAGAGCCAATGTTCGTCCGGTTGCATTTTGGAAGAATTTGCTCTTCATTTGAATAAGGCTGAAAAACAGCTCGGGCATGATTCAGTCGACTGAAAACTCTGTTCAGTCGACTGAACCTGAAACCCGAGAGTTTCCAGGCATGATTCAGTCGACTTAAAAACTCTGCACAGTCGACTGAAACTGGAAACAGAAAGTTTCCTGAACCTGGAAAATTTCCAGGCACAGGGTCAGTCGACTGAAAACTCTGTTCAGTCGACTGAACCTACTGTTTGAGTCAAATTTGCCTTTTTGGATTGAATTTCCAAATTAAATCGATTCGTGATGATCCTATTTATTGTCATCATTTATTATCATCTTTGATGACTTATTTTCTTTGGGAATTTTAGATATATCCACTTCGATGGATCCTTTATCGATTTCATTGGATTTTATTCACATCTTCGAATGTGATCTTTGTGATTGATTATTTCTACAATCCCCCTTGTGCTTTGTCACTTTAAAAATATAAAGGTTTTCTATACTAGTAGTAAATATCAAAACTCTTTCCTCAAACGATTTCAATACTATTTTAATACCAAATTCGTTTATAAAACCGTTTTCCAATCTATTAGTATATACAAACCTTTACCTCACTCGTATGAGAAATCTAATTAAACGACTTAGTAAAACAAGTGGTATGAAACGCTTGTGTTTACTTCGTCGGTTAATTCTTGGACTTGTTCGATTGAACCTCTTGTGACAATTTTCTAGTGGAGATCTACAATTTGTTCGTAAATATTTAAGTTAAGCTAGTGGTTATGGGACATGAAGCTAAGCTCATATATTTACTAGCTTATTGTAATTGACACTTCTCTTTGATCATGACGATCATCTTTGCGGTTTAGACTAGCAATGTGCGATGTCTCTTTGTCTATGTGGAGGACAGTTCCTCATTTTATTGAGTTTCGTCTCATTTTATACATGGGTCGTACCTTTCTAGGTGCGTCAATGTTTTATTATGCATGGGGTGTACCTTTCTAGGTGCATCGATGTTTGTTTACTTCGTGGAGCAATCGGCTCAATAAGTCGGGACATGGGGCGTATCTTTTTAGGTGCGTCGATGTTCGTCTATGCATGGGGCGTATCTTTCTAGGTGCGTCGATGTTCGACTTAGCATGGTGTGTATCTTTCTAGGTGCATCGATGTTAGACATTACATGGGGTGTATCTTTCTAGGTGCATCGATGTTTATTTATTTGTGCATGGGGCGTATCTTTCTAGGTGCGTCGATGCTAGAGCATGGGGTGTATCTTTCTAGGTGCATCGATGTTTATTTATTTGTGCATGGGGCGTATCTTTCTAGGTGCGTCGATGCTAGAGCATGGGGCGTATCTTTCTATCGATGTTCGACTGTTCATGGGGCATGTCTTTTTAGGTGTGTCGATGTCCAGTTTCTTTTGGGGATTGGCCATCCTTTTTATTGTGATTTGGTTCATCGGATGTCCCGCTGTACGACGTCGTTGTTCCTTTTTATTGTGATTTCTGGATTTCGTGTGTTGATTTCTGGAATTTATGTTTCACCAACTTTTACGATGGGCATTGATATATATGCCATTTATTGTGGCTTGGTGAATGAAATTAGGAGTATGACATTCCTTTCTATCTTGAGTAGATTATTGTGATATTGATTAATCTCTTATTGGTTTTTTTTAATTACTTATTTATCACAATGAGTATATAAAATTTTGTTAAAAACATAATTGGTTAACTCATAATGTAACGATCACGGTTTTGAGTAAAATTTAATTTAATAATTTTTATAAAATTTTGAATTAAATTGTAAATTAATTTGATATTTTCCAAATTAAATAAGGTATTTGTTTGTTTATTTATATATATGTATATAAATTGATTTTAAATGAAATTTTGGAATTGAAAATTCAAAAAAATAAATATTTTTGCAAATAAATATTTTTGAAAATAAATTGAATTTAAATACTCTAATTTTAAGATGAATAAAATTAGTTTTCTAATTATAACAAATGTAATATATATCTAGAAGTTGTAATTTAGGATTAATATAGATTGGATTTTGAAACTAAAATATAATATATGATTGCTTATTAATGTGTAATTAGAATTGAAATCATTTTCAAGAATAGATAAAAACTTTAAAAATATATATATGCACACATATCTTTTAAAATTAAATAAGATTTATAAAAGTTTTATTGTTATTTCTTTTAAAATTTTACTTGTAATAAATAGTTTGTATATTTAAAGAACATCATTAATAAAAACTTTGAAACTAATATAAAATTAAAATATAAAAACATAATACATATTACATAATTTATTAAGACATAAGTACTTAATTTAAACAAAGGTTTAAAACACAATTCATAATTAATTTAAAATAAGGACTTAAACATAATTTGATATTTTTAACATTTGTAAAACAATAAGAATATGTATTAACAAGTGTAGCCTAATTTTAACATGTATTAATATGTGTGAGCATAGTATTATTTGTAATTACAAGTGGCAAGATGTATTTGTTTTTCTTTTTAAATTTATTAAGTAAATAAACATCAAGGTTAAGAAACCAGGTTATTTTCTATTTCTCAATCCTTTTCTTATCTTTAAACTTAAAACTGAAATGAAAATCAAAAGAGAATCAAGACAACAAAAGTTCAAATCTTTAAACCTGTGAAAGTAATTCAAAGAATCAATTCAAGAGAAAGGCAAAATCAAGTCTTAATCAAAGCAAGATTCAAGTTTCAGATCAAATAATTTCAAACATGAGAAGCTAGAAAATCAAATTCAACAACAACTAATTCAACCTGAAGCAAATTTAAAGAATCTAGTTTCAATTCTATGTAGCAGATCAAAAAGGTTCCAGTTTCAAGTTTTCCAGGTTTCCTAATATCTGCTTCTCTGTTTCAATATCCTGTTGAGTAAACTAAACCCCTTTAGAACTTAAATCTAGTTATGGATCTTGACAAATCTGTGTAGTTATATTGTAGATATGGATGTGTTTTGTTGACTTTGGTGTTGACTGGGTGTGCATGTCTGGGTATATGCATTCATAAGCTCTGTTATGTTCTACAGGCTTGAGAATTTATTTTAAAAATTCATATCTTCCAATTTATACAAATTCTAGCTATGATTATTGAAGGAAAGATGACTGAAACAGTATAACATCAATGTTAAAAATAAATTCAAGTTTTTATATTATGTATTTATTTCAAGAATAAGAAATTAAAGGATGAGTTAAGAGTTAAAAATAAATTAAAGTTTTTATATTATGTTTTTATATTATGTATTTATTTGTTAAGAGTTTATCAATTAATGATGAGTAATTAAAGGATGATTACTTGATGAAATCAATTAAGTATAATTACTTGATTTAACTAATAAAATATTATTACCTAATTAAAAATAATTGCTTTATGTAATTACATTAAAGGATGATTAATTAGGTAAAGTTTAATTAATGATAAGTAATTAAAGGTAATTAACTAGTTAAAGATAATTAATTAATTAAAAGTAACTAATTAGTGATTAAAGTTGATTAATCAAGTGATTAAAAAATAATTACTCAATGTAATTAATTATATAAGTGATTAGGGATAATCACTTATTGCAATTGATAAGGATTATTAATTAAATGGTAAGTGATTAATGGTTAATTAATTAATTAAGGAAAATGATTAAAAAGAATAATTAAATAATCAAAGGATAATTATTTAATGATTAAATGTTGATTTATTTATTAATTAAGGTTGATTAATTAATGATTATAGGTTGATTAATTTATCATTAAAGGTTAATTAATAAGTGATTAAAGGATAATTAATCAAAATGGTTTGTAATTAATTAATGTTAATTAAGCAGGATTAGTAATTTATTCATAAGTAATTAATTTGGTTTAAATTAATTAGATGACTAATTGAGCTTACTTGTGGATGTTTGGATTGAATGGAATGCTTTGAATTTTTTGATATCCCTGATGTGTGATGCTTTGTGATATGAATTATTTTGATTTGAGCTGTGATGAATGTAATTTATTTATCTATGATGAATTTATATTATTTTTCTGTGTGAATGAAGAGAAGCGCTATAGGATTATACCGCATATCTACATTGTTATACTTGGATTTGTGATGATTGATGATATTGTATTGTTGTGTGTAAAACCCCTAGACTACACCACACACATTAAAATATGGATTGCACGAGAAAATTGGTTAAGTCACAGATATTTGAATTTAATATTATGAAATGGTTTTAAAGATTGAATTTTGAATCCAAAATGATTTTGGAAATGGAATTGGGTTGAATATGAAAAGCTTTTGAAAAGGAAATTTGAAATTGAATTTAGTTTGAATAGAATATATCTTGTTTAAGTTTTGAATTTATTTTGGAAACTATGGTTTGAAAGGGTATACAATTTATACAATAATATATATAGATTTTTAAACCATCTTTAAAGTATTTTAAATGTATTATTTGGGAATTTAAATTTAACCGAAGTTTATACTTTAAAGGCTGTAACTTGTGCATATTTGATCGGATTTTTCCGAAACGAAAAGCTTTTGTTTCCAAATGACAATGGCTTTCATATCTTGAAAGAACTTACACTTTTTGTCAAAAATATTTCAAGTTTGAAATGGAATGGTTTTGAAAGCTATGAATGAAGCTTTGTAAAAGAGTGATGAAACTTTGTTTTCAAAGTGAAGAGGATCTTAAAGGTGTATCTTTTGTATAAAAGATTTGAAAGTGTAAATTTATTTAAAACCATTTTAAAGAAAGGTTTTGGGGAACAAGTGTTGAAAGTTGTGACTTAACTAAGATCCCATAAATCCATATGTTTTTTTAAATTTAAGCGCTCATTATTTGGTTTAGCCGGGAGTGGACTTAATGTTATATAACCCATTCTGAATGATGATACGACGAAATGGATAGCATTTGAAGACCGGTGTTCAAGACCGGGTATTTTTGATAACGAAAGGATTACCTGTCGAATGACTCTGCGATGAATAACTACCGTATAGAGATATCTATATGTGATGGGGAGTCCGATCAGGATTGTGAATACCCGGATTGTAAGGGCTTCTTTGTGAAGTGCCTTCGGTTTCGCTCGAACCCAGAATGGACTTGTATGGATGTATGTCTGACATTACACTTCGAGATGTAAAGCTGGTTTCTATCAAATATATTTTTGTTTGGTGGCGGAGAATTTATCCTCTTAGCATAACACTCCTCTCTGAGACGTACAAGCTCAGAGGTATGTAGTTGATGGTTACTAATGATACATTCCCATTTTGGTAATGTGACATGCTAAGTGTTGTTGATCATTTGTTGATCAAAGCATGGCTTTTGTGAAAAGCGTAGCTTTGTGGACGAGAACTCGTCGAACCTCACAACCTAGAAATGGTTGAAACAGGAAGAATGCAGCAAGCTTATGAGGGTCGCGCCCTTTAGGGTATGTCCATTTCCTTCTGGATAAAAAGTGATATCATGGTATGGAGCCTAGATATTTAACTTATATGGTCGTTGCTTTGCTTTGTGGTTGTTGGTGTTGAGCGCTCGGATAAAGGTCGGTGACGAGGGTGGTGGCATACTCGTGACAGATGGTTACCTAGTTACAGAGGTAACCCGACCTTGTGTTGGCAGAGATCCGGTTAGGTTCTCGAGGCGCCCTCCAGAGGCGTAACCATGTGGCATAGGAAGTTTCTTGGCCTGAACATTTGTTGGAAATCCAAAGAAACAATACGTGCCCTATACGGTTTTAGTTGTATAATCTGCCATTTACTTATGGTGGTGACCTACCGTTTAGATGGTAGCTATAGTAGGTATACCATAATGGTGGTACGCTAGCTAAGATTAATATTATACTTTCAAAATGTTTTCTTCACTATGCCCTAATAATAATATCAAAAGGTTTTTGCGTATCAAGCATTTTTGACTACTATAAGGAGAAATCTCCTCCAATTGTGCGCTTTCATTGTGTGTGTGCGGGAAGGCCTTATGGTAGTTTCATTTTCCAAAAAGCATTGCAGATTTCTTTTAAATTCTTTTTGTTTGTTTTTGTGTTCAAATAAAACTGTTTTTGTTTGCTCAGACCAGTCCCATGATCGACCTGGAGTTTATTGTTCCCTTTCTAAACTCTGGGTGTCCACAATTTTCCATACGTGCAGCCCAGAGTCATATTTTCAGATAATCAGCTAGTAGATGTAGATTCGGTAGCCTTCAGTCTTTGGAGCTTTGGACTTTGGCAATCACATTGCGGATCGGCTTTGCTTAAGTTCAACATGATAGGATTTTGAGCTTTTGGATTGGGCTTTTGCTTTGGAGCTTTGGAATTGGAGATTCATTCTATTGGATTCTCTCTTTCTCTTGGAGTCTATGAAGATATCTTTTTCCGCTGCTGTTGTTACGCTGTTGTGCATTTTTGGCTCTGATAGTGTTGGGCATCTGTTGTATCACATAGTATTAGATATTGTATCCATTTTTGTAGCAATGATATATGTTTTTCTTTCGCTGTGTTGTTGTACTTAATGTGTTATAAGCTCCGGCGAACCAGATACGACATTTGAATCTACGGCATTCAAATACGGGTGATGTATTCTGGTGCCGATTTTCCAAGGTCGAGTCAGGGTCGTTTCATTTGGTATCAGAGCTGAAGGTTGAGTATCAACTTTAGCTCAGGAGTATAATACGTTAGGTAACTCATTAGAGATAGGGTTACAAATGCCCTAGAATGGGTATATCCCTAAGATATCCATCCATATGCCTTAGTAAATTCTCTTACTATCCACTGATAGCGACCATGAGTGTAAGAAGAGGACGAGGTAGGGGATAGGGGAGTACCACCACAATCGGTCGATACCCTGCAGCAACAAGGAACAATCTTTCTCTATCAATCTTTTTTGATCATCATTCAATTTCGATTATTGGATGGTTTCATGGCAGCTACAAAAAGAAGCTTTGGTGTGATGGTGGCCCTGCGAATCGTGCAGATAAGTTCCTATTCATCTTCCCTTCATAGTTTCAATCAATCTTTTCGTTCTTAACGTCAATAAAATTGAAATTTTATTTGAAATAAATTGGTTAATGAAATATGAAGCTAAAATTGGATGGTATCCGTTTGTCTGTTCTTTGGGGTCTAGATATATATTCTACGAACGGTTAGCTATCCTTCAAACTGACCAATGCCCCTGCATATTTCATAGACTGTATGACCCAAGTATCTTGTGAAGTATTGAACAAATTGTTCTCGTATTTATTGATGATATTTTGATTTGGTAAGCCAAATATAGAATAGATAATCAGTTTCATCTAATAAAACATTTCTCTATCTGTTCTTGTCGTCTCCCTGTCTAGAAAATTTTGGGGATGAAATTTTATTAAGGGGGAATCTGTAGCGATCCCAGTTTTGAGTCAAATTTAATTTAATAATTTATATAAAATTTTGAATTAAATTGTGAATTAATTTGATATTTTCCAAATTATGTAAGATATTTGTTCGTTTATTTAAATATATGTATATAAGTTGATTGTAAATGAAATTTTATAATTGAAAATTCAAAAAAATTAATATTGTTGAAAATAAATTGAATTTAAATACTCTATATTTTAAGATGAATAATTTTTTTTCTAATTATAATAAATGTAATATATATCTAGAAGTTGTAATTTGAGATTAATATAGACTGGATTTTGAAACTGAAATATAATATATGATTGCTTATTAATGTGCAATTAGAATTAAAATCATTTTCAAGAATAGATAAAAGCTTTAAATATACACACACACACACATACATATCTTTTAAAATTAAATAAGATTTATAAAAGGTTTAATGTTATTTCTTTTAAAATTTTACTTGTAATAAATAGTTCGTATATTTAAAGAACATCATTAATAAAAACTTTGAAACTAATATAAAATTAAAAATATAAAAACATAATACATATTACACAATTTATTAAGACATAAGTACTTAATTTAAACAAGGGTTTAAAACACAATTTATAAATTAACTTAAAATAAGGAATAAAACATAAAATTGATATTTTTAACATTTGTAAAACAATAAGAATATGTATTAACAAGTGTAGGCCTAATTTTAACATGTATTAACATGTGTGAGCATATTATTATTTGCAACTACAAGTGGCAAGATGTATTTGTTTTTCTTTTTAAATTTATTAAGTAAATAAACATCAAGGTTAAGAAACCAGCTTATTTTCTATTTCTTAATTCTTCTCTTATCTTTAAACTTAAAACTAAAATGAAAATCAAAAGGAAATCAAAACAACAATAGTTCAAATCTTTAAACCTGAGCAAGTAATTCAAAGAATCAGTTCAAGCAAAGCAAAATCAAGTCTTAATCAACGCAAGATTCAAGTTTCAGATCAAATAATTTCAAACATTAGAAGCTAGCAAACTGAATTCAACAACAACCAATTCAATCGGAAGAAAATTCAAAGAATTCAGTTTCAGTTCTTTGTAGCAGATCAAAAAGGTTCCAGTTTCAATTTTTCCAGATTTCCTAATATATGCCACACTATTTCAATATCCTGGTGAGTAAACTAAACCCCTTTAGAACTTAAATCTAGTAGGTCTTGACAAATCTTTGTAGTCATACTGTAGATATGGATGTGTTTTTTTGAATTTGGTGTTGACTAGATGTGCATGTCTGGGTATATGCATTCATAAGCTCTGTTATATTCTACAGGCTTGAGAATTATTTTAAAAATTCATATCTTCCAATTTATACAAATTCGAGCTATGATTACTGAAGGAAAGATGATTGAAACAGTATAACATCAATGTTAAAAATAAATTCAAGTTTTTATATTATGTATTTATTTCAAGAATAGGAAATAACAGTAGAAAATCAAAATAAGTTCAAAATCATATATTTGGAAATCATGTTTGAAATTCATCAACAAATTCGTTTTGAAAATTGAGGAATTTTGGAAATCAAATCATAATAATTAGTTTGGTATAATTGGAGTTATGCTGAGTTGATCATAATTGGGTTTTTCATTGATTATTGGTGATCATCGATGAGTTGGATGTTGGGGTTTTGGCTGGAGCAGGCATGGAGGTAGGTGGTTTGGGGAAAAATGATCGGAGATTTTTCCGATCATCAAGGTGGCGGTGCGGCTGGGTTTTAGGGTTTAAAACCAAGTTTTGCTCGATGAAGTTTCAGAGGCGATTCCCTCACCAATGGCGAATCGGACAGGCCGGCGCAGGTGGAAACAAAGTATGGATTGTCGACGAAGAACTGATCATGATGGCAAGGCTTCAAGTGGTCTTGATTGGTGAGGCGAGTTGATTTTTGTGATAGGAGTTTGGTTCTAGATGGTATCGAATGGCTCGATAACGAGCTCGACGTCGTTTCATCGATCTAGGTTTTTGTGATGATACGATAGGTAATCGACGATGTGTGGATGATCTCGACGTTGATGGGAGATGGTCGGAATAGTGAAGCATGTGCACGCACACACGTTCGTGCTTGGGTGGTTGTGAAATTTGGGAAGAAAGGAGGTTATTCGTGATTGGTCTTGGGATGAATTCGTGTGTGACTGGAAGCAGTGAAGCAGAGGAAGAAACTCGAGTATGTTATCGAGTTTAACACGGTGTTGTCTAGGGTCTGAAGTATTTAAACAAATCAGTTTTGAATTAAATAAGTTTTAAAAAATTTAAAACAAATTTCTTTTATATAATAAAAGTTTATTTAAATTTTAAGTCAATGAAAGTTGTATTGTTTATTTTACTTAAAATTAATTAAGTTTTGTTTTTCTTAAGTTTATTTTGAAAATAAAATTTAATAGTTTAGATTAAGAAATTGATTTAAGAGATAATGATTTGTCTTAAATGATGTTTTTTCTTTGTAATTAACTCGAAGATATTAAGTTAATTTATATGTTGATGATAATCTATTTTCAAGGTTATTTAAATAAGATTTTAAAGATAAAATGGTTCATCTTAAAAGAAAATGATTTTGATTATCAGTTAACATAAAGAGTTTAAGTTAAATTGTATGATTTTGTTAATTTGTTTCAAAGGTTATTTAAATGAGATTTAAACAATGATTATGAAATTAATTAAGATAAATAGGTTATCTTAAGATTAAAGGATCATTAATTTGAAATTTAATGATAATTACTTAATTAAAGGATAATTAAGTATTAATCAAGGATTAATTAATTTATTAAGAGTTAATTAATTAATGATAAGTAATTAAAGGATAATTACTTAGTGAAATCAATTAAGTATAATTACTTGATTTATTTAATAAAAGATTGTTACTTAAGTAAAAATAATTACTTTATGTAATTACATTAAAGGATGATTAATTAAGTAAAGTTTAATTAATGATAAGTAATTAAAGGTAATTAATTACTTAAAGATAACTACTTAATTAAAAGTAATCAATTAGTGATTAAAGTTGGTTAATCAAGTGATTAAAAGATAATTACTCGATGTAATTAATTATATAAGTGATTAGGGATAATCACTTATTGTAATTGATTAAGGATAACTAATTAAATGGTAATTGATTAAGGGTTAATGAATTAATTGAGGAAAATTAATTAAAAAGAATAATTAAATAATTAAAGGATAATTATTTAATGATTAAAGGTTAATTTATTTATTAATTAAGGTTGATTAACTAATGATTAAAGGTTGATTAATTTATCATTAAAGGTTAATTAATAAGTGATTAAAGGATAATTAATAAAAATGGTTTGTAATTAATTAATGTTAATTAACCAAGATTAGTAATTTATTCATAAGTAATTAATCTGGTTTAAATTAATCAGATGACTAATTGATCTTACGTATGGATGTTTGGATTGTATGGATTGCATTGAATTGTTTGATATCCCTTATGTGTGGTGCTTTGTGATATGATTTATTTTGATTTGAGCTTTGATGAATATAATTTACTTATCTGTGATGAATTTATATTATTTATCTGTGAATCCGTGAGTGAAGGTAAGCGTTATAGGATTATACCGCTTACCGATATTGTTGATGATTGATGATATTCTATTGTTGTGTGTATAGCTCTGGACTGCACCACACGCACAAATATGGATTGCATGAGGAAATTAGTTAAGTCACATATATTTGAATTTAATGTTATGAAATGGTTTTAAAGAGTGAATTTTGAATCCAAAATGATTTTGGAAATGGAATTGGTTTGAATATGAAAAGCTTTTGAAAAGGAAATTTGAAATTGAATTTAGTTTGAATAGAATATATCTTGTTTAAGTTTTGGAATAATTTTGGAAACTATGGTTTGAAAGGGTATACAAGTTATACAATAATATATAGATTTTAAACCATCTTTAAAGTATTTTAAATGTGTTATTTGGAAATTTAAATTTAACCCAAGTTTATACTTTAAAGGCTATAACTTGTGCATATTTGATCGGATTTTTTCAAAACGAAAAGCATTTGTTTCCAAATGATAATGGCTTTCATATAACGAAAGAGCTTCCAGTTTTTGATGAAAAGATTTCAAGTTTGAAATGGAATTGTTTTGAAAGCTATGAATGAATCTTTGTGAAAGATTGGTGAAACTTTGTTTTCAAAGTGAAGAGGATCTTGAAGGTGTATCTTTTGTATAAAATATTTGAAAGTGGAAATTTGTTTAAAACCATTTTAACGAAAAGGTTTTAGGGAGCAAGTGTTTAAAGTTGCGATTAACTAAGATCCCATATATCCATATGTTTTTTTATAAAAAATTAAGCGCTCATTATTCGGTTTAGCCGGAGAGGACTTTATGTCATATAACCCATTCCGAATAATGATACGATGAAATGGATAACATTTGAAGACCGATGGAGACCGAGTATTTTTAAGAACTAAAGGATTACCTTTCGAATGACTCTGCACTGAGTAGCTATGGTATAGAAATATCTATATGTGATGGGGAGTTCGATCGGGACTGTGAATACTCAGATTACAAGGGCTTCTTTGTGAAGTGCCTTCGGTTCCTTTCGAACCTAGAATGGACTTGTATGGATGTATGTCTGACATTACACTTTGAGATGTAAAGCTAGTTTCTATCAAATACATTTCTGTTTGGTGGTGGAGAATTTATTCTCTTAGCTTAACAACCTTCTCTAAGACGTACGAGCTTAGAGGTTTTGTAGTTGATGGTTACTAGTGATACATTCCCAATTTTGGTAATGTGGCATGCTAAGTGCTGCTGATCATTTGTTGATCAAAGCATGGCTTTTGTGAAAAGAGTAGCTTTGTGGACGAGACCTCGTCGAACCTCACATCCCGGAAATGGTTAAAACAGGAAGAATGCAGCAAGGTTATGAGGGTCGTGCCCTTTAGCGTATGTCCATTTCCTTCTGGATAAAAAGTGATATCATGGTATGGAGTCCAGATATTTAACTATGTGGTTGTTTCTTTGCTTTATGGTTGTTGGTGTTGAGCGCCCGAATAAAGGTCGGTGACGACCGAGGGATGGCATACTCGTGATAGTTAGTTACGTAGTTACAGAGGTAATCCGGCCTTGTGTTGGCCGAGATCCGGTTTGGTTCTCGCGGTGTCGCTCCAGAGGCGTACCCATGTGGCATCGAAAGTTCCTTAGCCTGACCATTTGTTGGAAATCCAAAGAAACAACACGCGTCCTGTATGGTTTTAGTTGTATAACCTGCCATTTACTTATGGTAGTGACCTGCCATTTAGATGGTAGCTATAGTAGATATACCATAATGGTAATATGCAGGCTAAGATTAATATTATACTTTCGAAATGTTTTCTGCACTATGCACTAATAATAATATCAAAAGGTTTTTGCGTATTAAGCATGTTTGACTATCATAAGGAGAAATCTCCTTCAATTGTGCGCTTGCATTGTGTGTGTATGGGGGGAGGCCTTGTGGTAGTTTAATTTTCTAAAAAGCGTTGTGGATTTCTTTTAAATTCTTTTTGTTTGTTTTTGTGTTCAAATAAAACTGTTTTTGTTTGCTTATACCTGTCCCATAACTGACCTGGAGTTTATTGTTCCCTTTCTAAACTCTATGCCCATAATTTTCCATACGGGCAACCTAGAGTCATATTTTCAGATAATCAGCTAGTAGATGTAGATTCAGTAGCCTTTAGTCTTTGGAGTCTTTGGATTTTGGCAATCGCATTGTGGATCGGCTTTTCTTAAGTTCAACATGATAGGATTTTGAGCTTTTGGATTGGGCATTTGCTTTGGAGCTTTGGAATTGGAGATGCATTCTATTGGATTCTCTCTTTCTCTTGGAGTATGTGAAGATATCTTTTTCCGCTGCTATTGTTCAGCTGTTGTGCATTTTTGGCTCTGATAGTGTTGGGCATCTGTTGCATCATATTGTATCAGATATTGTATCCATTGTTGTAGCAATGATATATTGTTTTTCTTCCGCTGTATTGTTGTACTTAATGTGTTATAAGCTTTGACGAACCAGATTCGACGTTTTAATCTTCGACATTCGAATACGGGTGATGCATTCCGGTGTCGATTTTCGAAGGTCGAGTCAGGGTCGTTTCACATAAGTATTATAATTTATTCAGAAAAACATAATCTGGAATTACTTATTATAAAAGTTATACCATATCAGAGAAACATTATCAACTGTGATTATTCCTTATTTAAAAACAAGTATATAAACTATTATTTCACGGATACCAAAGATATTTATACCAAATGTAAATTAGGTGGGTTAATTATTATTTAGAACTAGTTAATTAAATTTATTAAATGATAATAGATCGTTCGGTTATTTCAAAGGATAATAAAACGTATTATGTTTTAAAAGGTTAAAATAGTGGAGAGGCAAACCGGTTTTGATCATACTGCAAATAAAGTCAATAGTGAGTTAATCTCACTCAAATTGTATTACTAGCTAATTTAATTAGTTAAAATTAAATTATTGGTTGATTTCTTGAATTGATAATTTATTTTCAGTCTGGATGTGATATATTATATATAGTAGTGTGTGTATATATATTGGAGTGATTGATATTCCCACAATATATAGCTGTTGAGACCCTATGCGCCCCGCATAATAGCGGATGACCCTTTATATCACGATATTCCGCTCGAAGTGGGATTGGTATTTTTATATTGTGCTAACATCTGTGGATGCAGGGAAACAGGTTGGAGGGATCCAACTGGATTCCTCAAAAATGTTGAAATTATTTTCATTTCGGTGATATATGAAATGTTGGATAAATTGTGATATATTATATTGGAAAATTAGTTTATTTGATGTTAATATATTGCCGGATATATTATGTCATTTTAAAATATAAATATTGAATTTTTAAAGGGAAATAAAAAGGGAAAAATTAAAGTAAGAAATTTATAGTAAATATGGGTAAATTTAAAAGAGAAGAATCGGGAAAATAAATTGTTTGATTTTTAAATCCTATTTAATAAATTCCGAAATATGGAAAAGAATAGAGTCTTGAATAAATGTGAATTAAAGGATATTAAAAATAAGGACTTAAGCAATATTGTTTGTCAGCACGAAGGAATATATTTCTAAATATAAGATCTAAGTGAGTTGGGAAAAATAAAAGGATAATTTGGAAATAGAATATGAAATTGATATTTCAGATTTAAATAAGGATTTAAACTATAATAGAGGACTAAAACTGGAATTAATGGATTTTGGGATAAATTTGGGTAAATCGAGAAATAAAAATTAAAGGGGATTTAATTCAGGAAATTGATTTGAAAATCGATTAAGTGTTTTAAAAACAGTGATTAAATGGAGAATGAGATTATGGAATTTATAAACAGGGTTTATAAATATAGGGAAGTAAATATTAATGGATATGAGAGTTTAAATTCATGGTGGAAATTTATAAGAAAAGGGTAATTCGTTTTAAAAATAAAAAGAGAGCTTTATTTTTTAAAAGTATGGGAAAGTAAATTTACGGGATTGAGACGTAAATTAAATTAGGATAAATCGAGAAGGATTTATAAATGATTAGATGGGCTATACTGGAATGAAAAGTGTATTTTCCTGAAAAGCCATGTATAATTTCAAAGGAAATTTTTAAGTATAAATTAGAAGTCTTAAAAGTGGTTTTAAAAGAATGTTTTAGAAAAATTATTTTTTAGTTGTTTTAAAATTGTTAAAGTAAATATTTATTTAAGTTAATTATGGTGGTAATTATTTTTAAAGGTTAAATTAGTATTTTGATGTAAAGGATAACTACTAAATATTTATGCCTTATATAACAATTTTATTTTAAAAGTAGTTTTGGCCAAAGTTTTATTTGGGGAAATTATTATAGAATTTCTTAACTGTTATTTTGAATAAAGTGATTTAAGTAGTTTTATTTTAAATGTATATTTTTTGATAAAGTGATTTAATTTATTTAAAAGCTAAATTTAGTAAGGTTTGGAGTTTTTTTAGTGGAAATAAAATAATTGGTTGAATGGTTATTTAATTTGATAGTTAAATAACCTACTATCAATATTGGCTAATGCGTTGATCGTTTCGAAGAGACCGGGATCAGATTTGCTTCATTACAGCATGATAGGGGGTTCTCGCTTTGTGTTTGGTCGCGACCAGGAGACCCTTACCCCTACATGTCCCTTATGGGTTGGCTGCAGTGTCGAGAGGCTGGCCATAAAAGAAAATTCGAGGTACTAGTGTATGCCACGGTGGGGCTGGGATGGTTGAAAAGCCGTCGCCGCTGCCGTGGGTTGTTACAGTGGTATCAAAGTAGAAGGTTGAGCGAGAATCTTGGCTTTGGTGGGGATTAGTCATTAGAGATAGGATCAGTAGCGCCCTAGAATGAGTTTGAGTGTATTAATGGATGTGAGCGTGTAATTTTTAGTGAATATAAAATCATTTTATATTATGTTGATTGGTTTGTTGAGTGGTTTATGGATTCTGGTCAATACGAGTAATTAACGTTATTGATGGGGATCTCTAAATGCTCAAATAGAACAGTTCGACATGACATTGTTTTAAATGGGGTGAATGAAATAATTTTACCCAAATTATTTTTATATATGAAAGGAATAGTTTTTCCTAAATTATTATAAGTATATATGGTTGCTTGGTTGTTAGGAAGTGATAATATTAAATTCTTATCGTTGTTGTGTGGAAATTGAAATAAGAAATTAAAGTTATAACCAAAAAATAAGGAAAGAATTCATAAAACAGAATGGAATTTGTAAATGTGAATTGTAAATGGGACTTATAATTTGAAATAGAATAAAATTCTAGAGTAGTGTTTGAATATAGATTGGAAGGATTTGGAATTTGAAATTTGGAAATTTTAATTTCCTTTGGGTTTGAAAATGATTTTCAAAAGGGCTTTGGAGGAATAACGGTAGTATTATTCGGAAATCTTTTTGAATTGGATATGAAATCTAGTGAGATTTGGAATTTAAAAATGTTTGAAATGCTTTTAAAAGAGTAAAAGCACTGAACTCACTTCAATCGCTGGATAATAATTTCAGTGATGAATGCAGCATTACCGATGTTCATTTTCGAGTTTCCAAATGAGGAATCGCTACCTGAATATTGTGAATTGAAGTTTTGGTTGGTAAAACTATTTTGATTTTGAAATGCAAAGGAATAATTGGATATACCAATGGATTTTGGATACAATTGATTTCAAAAATGATTTCTAAAAACACTTAAGAAATTGTGTAGACTCTGGAGTTCGTTTAAAATGTTTGTGGAATATAAAGAAGTTTGGGAACTTATAAAATTTGAAATTCGTTAGAATAATATTTAACCTGAAGAAGAGTTAAATCATATAAGCGTGAAAATGAAATGAATTAGAAAAGTAAGCCAATTAGATAAAGTGAATTGGAAGAAAATAGTGAATGGAATTTAAATAAGTTGGAAATAATTTGTGAATGAACAAATTTATTTTGGTGTAACTAATTGGAAATTGGACTGAACGTTTGAATAATGTTTAAATTTGGATTATGTTAAAATAAAAGAGTAAAATAAACCAATTAATTGAAATAAAATGAGAAGAAATGGGTGAATAGAATATTGGTATGTTTGAACTTATAAAATTTGAAAATTTAACTGAAAAGGTAATCAACTTGAACCCAGAGGGATCTAGAAATTTAGCCCAAGTTGGACTGAACAAAACAAAGGATTGAAAATAAAATTGGTAAGTAACTAACTGATTTAAATAAAGCAAATGAATTGAAATTGAAAATTAGAATTACATTTAATTTAAATCGTGTAAGTAAAGTGAAATCGAAAAATCAGTTCGAATGGGCTAAATAAAATGATAGGTTTGAAATAAAAAAATTGATTGAGATATAAATAAATGAGTTAGTGGAACTAATTAAGGGGATTGGTTAATTAAATGTGGTTTGGGAGGTGGCTGGTAAAAGAAGTCAATATTTGATTTGATTTGGTAATAAGTTAGTAATTGGAAGGCAAATAGAAAATAAAGGAAACTGAAATGTAAATTGAATAAAAATGGATATAACTTCAATGGTGAACTGAAAATAAATACTAAAGTGTATAGAATATTTATAATAAACTTAATAAAAGTAAAGGGTGAAATTCGTAAGTAAAATTTGATGTTGGAAATATACTAAGTATTTGAATGAAGGTTAAGTAAAGTGGTCAAAAGGGAAATTGTGAATAAGTGAATGGAAATCAAAATAAATGTGAATAAAAAGAATTGATATAGCTAATAATTAATTGGGATAAATACGTAGGATGTACGTATATTATTTTATTCGCATAGCGATTTGATCCAGATTCGAGCACAAAATTTCGAGATATGTATATCGATCCGAGTTGGGATTTTTCACTCAATTTTCAACCGTGAACCCTTGATGTGGATTTGTGATTAATTCTGGAAATTCTCTATCATAGTATATGGCTATACAAGGAGAACGATGGTTTCTGAACGAGAAACCAGATCTGAGTCCTCACTAGGAAGACGGGTGAACGATATTAGTTCGGAAGTGAAATTATGCGATCGAGTAAGCGATCGGATTTAATATTGCATACATATGATATATGTGCAATGTACGAGCTTAAGTAAAAGAAATATTGAAAATTTTGTAAAGAAATGAATAAAATGATTATGAATTCTGTGATTGGATATTATTGCTAAGTGAGATTCAGGGATTTAAAAGCAAAGCTAAGTTGATGTTTTGATTTCAAAAGATAAATTTGAATTTCTCAACCAAAAGGTATGTATTTAAAATCTACATATGAAATTTGATGATTTCTGATCTAGCCCTTTGGCTTTTGTTTTCTTTTGAAATTTAGGGGCCCGTAGAGGTATTTCGTAGTTGTTTCGATCTAGCAGCGGAAAGGAGATGCTGGCGAAATTTTTCAAAAATTTAAGAAGTTAGAAAAATTTTGAAGAAATTTTGATAATTTAAACTTTTGTTTTAAATTACAATTTTAATGGTTGAGTAAGTAATGTTGTTTGGAATCTGTGGCTGAGTTTGGGAAGTAAGTAAGAGTGGTAGTGTGTTCTTAATAACAAGATTATTTTGGGGAGTTGTAAAAAAAACTATTTGGTTTTGGGAGTAGAAGCGGGTATTGGCCATTCTTCTTACTTGGAAATTTCGGGGACGAAATTCTTTTAAGGAGGGAGGAATGTAACGACCTGGGATTTTGGATATTTTAAATTGGAATATTTAATTGATTTAAATATTTAAAAGTTAATTTTCAACTTTAATTTCAAATATCAATATTTGTTTTATAATATAATTTTTGAATTTAATAATTGGGAATTGGATAAAATATGAAATTTGAAGGTTTCAAGCTTTTTAAAAATACTTCAAAGGCTTATAAAATTAACATTGATAGTATTGAAGATAGGGAAAATTTTAAAATTTAAATTTAAAGGTGATTTGTTCAGTTTTGAAAATATATTATTTAAATTGACATGTAAAAATGGCCTTCTGAGGCACAGTCTCGGAATTCGATGAAACCAATTCTGTTGGATCCATAATATTGTATTATTACCGGATTTCAAATTTCGTAGCATTCGGGGTTGCCATGCAATTGTACGATATATAAACGCGCTGAAATTTATATCGAAAATTCAATATAATTATTGAGTCCAAAAAGCTATCTTCTCTATACATTCGAGATAGGACTCGAAACCTTTTCCGTTGTATTCAGAATAGGGATATAACATTATGAACGCCTAGCGGCACACCTCGATAAGAGGTCAAGATTTTAAGTTGCATTTATCGAGACAATTTAAATTTAATATATATATATATATATATATATATATATATATATACTATACTAACCAGCCTAAACCCTTCCACATCAAACCTTTTTCTTCACTTCAACTTTTGTTTTTTTTCAAGGCACTATAGCCTGATAATTTTTGCACGCTAACATCCCTTCCTGTCCCCTTTTTTCAAGCATTTTGTTCCCTCCACCTTTTTAAAATAACGCGAGCAGTTCAAAAATGAATTTCTTTATTATTCAGAGGAAGAAATGGCCGAGCATTTTATATACGTGTGTAGCCTGCAATTCTTTTTCATCCTTCTTCAAAACCGTGTTCCCTCTCCTCCCTTCCTTGTTTGAAATTCAAATCAAATCGTTGGCTCGAAGTCAATTAAATCGAATCGCATTCGTATAATAAAAAAGGGGGTGGGGCTTCGTTCTCCCTCGTTCATAACCTAACCTGGAGCTTGTCTTCATTACAAATCAAATCGATTTCGAACCAGAGTTCGAATTGAAAAAAAAATGGCAGCATGCGTGCAAAAGGGAGGAGAGCGAAGCGAGGCAACGACGGTGAATTTTTTCATGGTAGTGAAGTTGTGCGCAAGGATGGAAGGGCGTGCGAGCTCGAGGTCGCGATGTTGTTCATTTGGGAAAAGGGATCGAGGAGCGAGGCGGGATTCACATTCAAGCCACGATGAAAGTGGCACTCGCAAGTAAGATTTGGGTCGTGAGTCTGGTGAGGGGCATGAGCCGCGTAGGCGGCGTGAGGAGAGCAGCGATTTAGGGCAGCGTGTCTGGGTCACATACACACGAGGGAGCTGGTGGCCGAGCAAACACGCCATGGGAAGATGATCTGGAAGCGGGGATCGTAGACATGCGTTTGGGAGAGATGCACCGTTCAAGGTGGCCGACCTTCAATGTGAGTATGGGTTTGTTCTATTTTAAGAAAATTAAATATGAGTATATAGAATTTTGTTAAAAACATAATTGGTTAACTCATAAGTATTATAATTTATTCAGAGAAATATAATCTGGAATTACTTATTATAAAAGTTATACCATTTCAGAGAAGCAATATCAACTGTGATTATTCCTTATTTAAAAACAAGTAAATAAACAATTATTTCAAGGATACCAAATACATTTACACCAAATGTAAATTAGGTGGGTTAATTATTATTTAAAACTAGTTAATTAAATTTATTAAATGATAATAGATCGTTCGTTTATTTCAAAGGATAATAAAACGTATAATGTTTTACAAGGTCAAAAATAGTGGAGAGGCAAGCCGGTTTGGATCGGACTGCAAAGAAAGTCAATGGTGAGTTAATCTCCCTCAAATTAGATTACTAGCTAATTTAATTAGTTAAAATTAAATTATTGGTTGATTTCTTGAATTGATAATTTATTATCAGTCTAGATGTGATATGTTAGATATAGTAGTGTGTGTGTATATATATTCGAGTGATTGATATTCCCGCATTATATAGCAGATGAGACCCTATGCGCCCCGCATAATAGCGGATGACCCATTGTACCGTGATGTCTCCCTCGAAGTGGGATTGGCATTTTTATGTTGTGCTAACATCTGTGGATGGAAGGAAACAGGTTGGAGGGATCCAACTGGATTCCTTAAAAATGTTGAAATTATTTTTTTTCAGTGATATGTGCAATGTTGGATAATCTGTGACATATTATTTTCGAAAATTAATTTATTTGATGTTAATATATTGCTGGATATATTGTGGCACTTTAAAATATAAATATTGAATTTTAAAGGGAAATAAAAAGGAAAAAATTAAAGTAAGAAATTTATAGTAAAGATGGGTAAATTCAAAAGAGAAGAATCGGGAAAATAAATAGTTTGATTTTTAAATCCTATTTAACGAAATCCAAAATATGGAAAAGAATAGAGTCTTGAATAAATATTAATTAAAGGATTTTAAAAAATAAGGACTTAAGCAATATGTTTGTAAGTACGAAGGAATATACTTCTAAATGTAAGATTTAAGTGAGTTGGGAAAAATAAAAGGAGAATTTTGAAATAGAATATGAAATTGATATTTCAGATTTAAAAAAGGTTTTAAACCATAATAGAGGAGTAAAACTGAAATTAATGGAATTTGGGATAAATTTAGATAAATCGAGAATAAACTGTAAAAGGGAATTTAATTCAGGAAATCGATTTGAAAATCAATTTAATTGTTTTGAAAATAGTGATTAAAATGAGAATGAGATTATGAAATTTATAAACTGGGTTTATAAATAAAGGGAAGTAAATATCAGTGGATATTAAAGAGTTTAAATTCAAGGTGGGGACTTATATGGAAAGGGTAACTCATTTTAAAATAAAAAGAGAGTTTTATTTCTTAAAAGTATGGAAAAGAAAATTTACGGGATTGAGACGTAATTAAATTAGGATAAATCGAGAAGGATTTATAAATGATTAGATGAGCTATATTGGAATGAAAAGTGTATTTTCCTGAAAAGCCAAGTATAATTTCAAAGGAAATTTTTAAGTATAAATTAGAAGTTTTAAAAGTGGTTTTGAAAGAATGTTTTAGAAAAATTATTATTTAGTTGTTTTAAAATTGTTAAAGTAAATATTTATTTAAGTTAATTATAGTGGTAATAATTTTTAAAAGTTAAATTAGTATTTTGATGTAATGGATAACTATTAAATATTTATACCTCATATAACAGTTTTATTTTAAAAGTAGTTTTGGCTAAAGTTTTATTTTGGGAAATTATTATAGAATTTCTTAACTATTATTTTGATAAAGCGATTTAAGTATTTTTATTTTAAATGTTTTAAATGTATATTTTTTGGGAGTGATTTAATTTATTTAAAAGTTAAATTTAATAAGGTTTGGAATTTTTTTCAGTGGAATTAAAATAATTGGTTGAATGGTTGTTTAATTTGATAGTTAAATAACTGACTATCAATATTGGCCAATGCACTGATCGTTTCAAAGAGACCGGAATTGCATTTAATTATCCGAAAACCACTTCGATCCGATTTGAACGTAGCGAATGAAGGCCATAAAGATGATGAAGACGGTGATTCGGTTTATCCAGACCCAGAGCAACTTGTATGGATGAATGCTATCAGACCATCGTCATTGAAGGACGGTGAGCATTCTAAGTAAATGAGATCTTTAAAAAAGTAACGCATAGCCTCAAGCCTCATCAACCGGGAATGGCTAAAACAGGAGAGGTGCAGCAAGGCTAAGTGGATGGCACCTAATTAGGGTAAGGTCATCTTTGTCTAGAGTCCCCTTGATCTCGGCTGTGTGGGTGGTTGCTGATCCCAACCGTGGGGGTGATCTTATTCGGACGATCCAGTAAGGGTTAGCTCCAATTTTATGCTGTAGGGGATCGATAGTGGTCCTTGGTACTTTGATCTAGGCCTGGTACTAAGAAGGACGATATCCCAGTAGCCCTGCCACTGTATGGAATCCAATCTCCAATAAGCGCCCGTATAGTTTTGATTGTGCCTAACTATTGCTGGAACGTGAGATGCAAGCATTTCAGCTAGATTCTATTTTACTTTCTATAAACATTATCATAATATCAGACGGATTTGTTAAAAATGTTTTGGTTATCGTAAGGCAAAAACCGAACATGTTTATTTGTGGCGTGGTCTTACGAGATACCTTTGATTTCGAAGGATTTTGAAAATTTTAATAATAAAATTAAGTGTGTTTTCTCACACTGGTTTTCCAGACTGACTCGGATGTTATTTTATTATAATGCTCAGGCCAGACCGAGTATTAGAGATACATGTTAGGATGCTATAGAGTTTAGGAGACGAGTTAGATTGCGAGACGTATAGCATGTATCTGACTTATATTCCGCTGTGTATGGTAAGCTGTATAGTCAGCTTTTGTGTGGACAAGTTATTATAACTATCCAGTATTGTGTTATTGTTTGGTGGTGTGCTCTGATGATGTAATGTATAAAACAGTAATAGTCCTTTTGTATAAAGATCAGTTGTTATCTACTATATAGTATTCCGCTACGATTGTGAGATTTTGATGTTGTTTTCTATTTCTTCTTCTACCTCTTTCTTCTTTAACCCTAACAATTCACATTTCCGTCCAGTTTGAGTTGACCTGATGGACAATATTCTCGACTCAAAGGGGCACGGATTTGTGGGTCGTCACAGTTTCACCAAATTTGGACTGTTATGCTCTGTTTATCTTATTTTCATCGAATTTGTTGTGGTATGGTAGCGAAATATCGAGTTTTGATAGGATGTCGTATCACCTATATCTGTATGCCATTTTGCTTGTCGCATCGTGCTGATCTCCGCAATATATTCATTTGTGTGTGTATCCGTTGCATGGAAAAATTTGCAAAACGGTTAACCATATCGGTACCCAATTTGTGCCTTTTGTTTCTTACATCCATTCATTACCCATCGGTTCAAAACCAATAGCCTGTAGCCTTTTATTATTCCCAAAAATTAATTGGTGACTTTCTCAATTTCCACCATTACAATATGTCATTTTTGGTTCGTCCTTTCTCCCCCATCTTCTCTTCTTTTTGAGTCTTGCTTTTCAAAGGAAAAAAAATAATTTTTTTTATAAAAGATTGCTTTTCAGTTGCTTCGTGGAAAACAAGTCATATATATATAGGTTGATTTTCTTTAAGCTATTCCCTTGGCCGGCATGCAGATCCGCCTTGCCTGCTTCGGTCCTTCGCCCATTCGCCTTTCATTTTGCTAAACCATTTTGTTACTTCTCCTTTCCTTTGTCGATTATTCCAGCTACCAATCATGGCCGACCCAGCCTCCTATAGCCAACACCTTTATATACCCGCTTTCTGCTTCATTCCCTCTCACATGCGTAGCCAAATCAGCACCTCCCCTTCACCAGTCCCATCCGACCAAACACCTCATCGTCACGTCATCTGGCCTCCACCCTATCATCAGCAAGTGTCGATCTCCTCCAACCCTGTCACCCTACTCGAACCTACTTGCACCCAAATCCTACCCAAACCCGCCTGCGGCCAAACCTCCCTCCGCCTGCACTTCAACTAGACCTAAGCACATCACACCACCGAACGCCACCACTGCTCTAGAATTCTTCATCGCGTCACTACTGAATCCAGATCCGCATTCACTCCTTCCCTCTAATGGTCTTCCCACCATTACAACCTTCTTGGCCGCCATACTCTTGCCGACCCAAACTTAGTGACACATCCAAGCTTCACACGTGTGTTGCCATTCCGTGTCTTCATCAACATCGGCCACCCTTTGTTGTGCTCAAACCCCCACTTTCCTCCTCTTGTTTTCGAATGATATATGTATATACATGCTTTCCTATATATTTTTTCTTATATGAAGGTTTGTTTGGCAAGTTTTTTATCTTATGTTCTATAAAAATATTATTTATATATATATGGATATTTTGATTTTAGAAATATGTGTGTATATATATTATACATATTAGTTCCACTATAGATTTCTTTTAATGTATATATATATCTATGTATGTATGTATAATTTTATTTGCTAGTTTATACATATATATATATATATATATATATATCTCAATATATTTGTTTATGTATTGGGTCTGCACATATTTGTTCACGAACATTGGGTCTGCATATATTTGTTCACGTACATTGGGTCTGCATATATTTGTGTATGCATATTTTGTCTGCATATATTTTGAGTAGCACGCATGTATTTGTATATAGTTTGTATATATTTATTTGAATAGCCTGCATATATTTGTTTGTATATATATAGCTTACATATATAGTTGTTTGTGTGTGTGTATATATTATATAATGTTTTTGCTCGATTTTTTATATAATATCGATATAGTTTATTTTATATGATATATATTTCATTTCATCGACTCAAGTCCATCTTGCCTTGCTCCGTTCGTCGGATCCATGTTCATCGTGACATGCTTTGGAATGTGTGCCTGGATTGTCGCATCTTGTTCTTGTCTATTTCTCTAGCCTCCAAAGGTGAACAGTCACTCACGATTAACATTCTTATATATAGTAAATTTAATTCACATGAAATCATGACTGAATAATATTGTTAAATTTGTATTGTTAAGTTATTTAAGTTGTTAAAAATGATATGCCATTATCTACGCTTGTTCACCTTTGACATATGATATATGACAACATAACTTGTTGTGTGTGTGTGTGTATTTAAATTTGTTACTGATGATATATGCCTATTGTTGATATATTATATTATTATCATATTTGCTCTCACTCTTCAAGTTCCTTGTTAGTTTAGAATTCCCTATGGGTTGAAATGATGCATACCCGAACGATATTATGGATTAAGGAAAAATCGTTATGGGTTGAAATGATAAACCCAAGCGATTTTTATTGATTTTGAAATTTTAGGATTACGGGTTGAAATGGTACATATTCCTAGATATTTAATTTGTAGATTAAAATGATAGAAATTTATACACGGACACCATTGGTCTATATTTTGAAAATGATTTCCAAAGTTTGAAAGGAAATATATGGGTATTGATGAATATTGGTTTTTTAAAATATAATATATGAATGATGTTTTTATATATGTATAAAATTTATATTTTTAAAAATAATATGTTTTGGAAATTTTAATTTATAAGTTAGTTTTGGAAAATATAAATTTTAAGATTTTACTTATAATTTTATTATTTTAAAAATATAAAATAAGATTAAATATAAAACAAACTTAATAATAAGATTTAATTTAATAAAATTTAATTTAATCATTATAATATGTTTAAACATTTATTTAAATTTATCTTAATATTTTAATAATAATTTTTTTATAACTTGAATAATAGAGGTTGGGAGATAAATTAATGTTGAGTTGGAATTTAAATTGGTTAATGATCGAATTCAAATAAGAATTGATTTGAATTTATTGATTTAGAGATTTTGAAAGGTATGATTTATAACTTGATTTGATAAAAAGTGATTAAATGAATATTCTCAACTTTAAATAGAATTGAGACTGAATATTTAATATTGATTCAAATTTATAAAATTATTTTATTTAATCATTATTTAAAATGATTAAGAGAATATTTTCCAATTTGAAATTTTTTTGAAGTTAAAGGTTGAAATGTAAACGATACTTATATTCTAAATGTTTGAATATTTAAATTTTGAATCTTATTGGAATTGAAGTGATTGTTCAAATCAGGATTTGAAATCAATGTAAATTGTAATGGTTTATTTAGAATTTGAATTGAATCTTTAACCTTTTAAAATTGAAATTGTCGAACTGGGATTGATTTAAATTGAATTTTGGAATTTAAGTTGATTTGAATCGATTAGTGAAATTGGAGGAAGCAAATTTTATTATATAAAGTATTTTTAACATATGAATTATTTCAATCTATAACCTATTTTTAAATATAAACTATTTCTAATTTATAACTACTTAAATATATATATATATATATATATATATATATATATATATATATATATATATATATAACTATTTCATTGTTTAAACTATGTAAGTTGGAACTGCTATGATTTAGATTTAATTGATTTAAATACTGATATTTTGATATGATGGTTTAAACTATTTGTGAATATGATATTGAAAGTGATGTGAATTTGGAAGTGAATATGATTTCGAAAGCAATTTGTTTTTGAAAAGAATATGATATTTTGATATGAAATATGAATTGTTTAAAATGAATATAAAAGCGATTTTATAAAATGACCATGGTGTGAAATAAGTGTTTGGTTGTTAAAGAGACCGGGATCGGATATTGTCATACTCTCTGCCAATTACCGAAAACTACTTTGACAACTTAAACGTAGAGGAGACTCCAGAACGAAGTAGGATGGTTTGGTGTACGATTCTATGTGAGGTATTTTCGTAGTCCTGACTTCCATGAGTCAGCTTAGATGTGACTAAAACCGGAACCATGTCAGGCCAAGTGAGGTCATTCCTCCAATCGGACACATTTCTTCGATACCATTCTATTACTTTATGATTTGATTGGATGCCCCTTTGATTTGGGAGTGTGTCTCGAGGTGGGCTGTAGTAGCTGCTATGCGTTACCACCGGTCCGGATCCACAAATGGTATATCTACCCTGGCATTGCCTCGTGTGTCGTGTCCGCATGCCCTATCGCGCCTTCTACTAGTTTTTTTGTACCGTACCTATGGGGTGTCCTCTGGGTAAACTACTGATTTGGTGGAGCTTACGGCATCGTATAGACTACAGGGGTATATAAAATATGTTAAGGGTATATGGGTAACGCCTTAGCGCAATTTTAACAGTGTATTTTACTGAGACATTATTTATGTAGCGTATTGTACTATGTATGTAGATAGTTTAACGGATCCTTAGAGGATGGAAATCCTAAACATCCTGTAAGTTATTTTGTATTTCAATTGATATTTCACTTGAGTTGAATTTACTGGTATAAGAACGTTAATCCTAACTCGAGTGTTTTGTGTTTTACTTTATGCTCGGGTCAGACCGAGTGCACTGCATTTAAGACTCACCTTTTGAGCTTGGGGATTTTCTTGGAGATCTATCTGTTATCTATTCAGCTTTGTAGTTATTTCCTGTTGTTTCTATTCTGACTGGTCATCTGCTTATGATCGAGACTACTCCGTATTTCAGATTTCTGTTGTATTTATTTTAGGCTCTGATGTTTTTATAGTGGCTTCATGAACTGCAATTTATCTATTCCACTGCCTATTGTTCTATTACTTTGTGTCTGTGATTCTGCGATTTATTTATTTACTATATATGCTGAGCTTTGCCAAATATAAATTAACAATTCGTTGTTTTGAGCAATTCAAGTTGGACATATGTGGATGTTTGTCGATTTGAACGGTTCAAAACACTAGGCCGTTACAAGTTATACCCGAACGGTTCCACGTACTTCATTATATGCACTGATGGGTTATCAAAAACATGGACATCTGTCTTTGATACATATGTATAAGTCCATGATAAGCTCATAAAATATAAAATGGAAGTAAACAATATAACATGTGATTTGATCGGATGATCGAGTACATTGGAAGGAGTTCTGTATATACCTAGTATGAATAAAGATTTATTCTTAACGGTCGATCCTCCCAATAATACATGATGATGTTTTAATAAAGAATAATCAAACTTTGTTGGACAAAGCACGATTAATAATGAGTGAAGTTGAGCTAAATTATCTCTATAAGATGTGTACTTAGAGTAGTTGAGCTAAATATCATTCAAAGAATAGTTTACAAAACCATACAAGGTAAGGGTCTATAAGAAACCCCTAAATATCCTAGGCTATGGAGTCCACAGGTTGTGTGACTCGAATGACTGCACATAATACTTGTACACAAGAGATCTTTTATGAATCGTTCTAAGAGAATTTTAGGAACTATAGTCATTATATCGCTAATTTATTATATGAACACAAATATACTATGAAGTAAATAAAAATCAATTTGACAGAAGGCAACTCATAAAATGTTTATAAACACCCATTCCATTGCACTAAGAAACAATTGTTGTTTCTAGAAATACCAACTTCGTAGCAAAGGAATTTCTTTAAGAAATTATTGGTACTAAAATAGATTTTATACGACCCAAAGATAAAACCGATTACATGCGATGAAATGAAATTAACCTAACCTACATGAACACAATACTTTAGAATATATAATGTGTATTTTTATACATTAAAGAGAAACCGTGAGTTTCTTGTCAAGGCAAAGAACAAATAATCCTCCGTTGTTTAATTAAACCAATAACAGTATTGATTCTGTAGCATGATACGATGTGTAGATCCTAAATAGATTACAAGTACACTATCAAAATATGATTTGATAGTTATACCCAAGGGGATAAGATCCATTGGTTATGAATGTGTGTTTAAGACAAAGACAAATGCGGCTGGAATATAGTGAGCCTCATTGATAAAAACAATATTGTGAATTTCAATTGTTGAAATTAATGAATCAGATTCAACATGCGATATGCTCAAGTTATTTTGGATTTTACTCATAAAATTGTCACCAAGTATGACTTTGTGTTTTGGTACATATGCGTTGAAACCGAAATTTGACTAGACTGTTTGTACATAACAACCAAATTTTCTCAAAAGTCAACGGGAGCGATATTAAGTTTGTGGGTTTTTGGATACGACTTAAGAACAAATACGAAAGTATCATTCGACAAGCATCAAAATTAAACAAGTGTTTCGATATGTTGTCGGTCAAAATGCAGAGGAAGCATGTGCTCACAAGATAAAAAAGTTAAAAGGCACATGAATATTTCTAAACCATAAGTAAAAAACACATTGCTAATAGTTGACACTATAATTGTGTTAAAATCAACTTTAGTTTTTTTAATACATAACATTGGAATTGTAAATGATGTCTTTTGTAGTAAGTATAAAAAATATTGAGAACGTCCCTAACGATATGCAATCATACTTTATTAAAATGTTTAATATGAAACATGTAAGATGGATTCCTTAAGCATTTGCAATATGAATTATCCTACATGTTATATTGTCTACGATATTGTAATTTGTTTTTGTATTTGATACGTGAAACGAATACCAAATATAAATTTATATCACTAATTGCTTTTTTGAGGTGTTCTCATGTGTTTATGAAATACTAGAAAATTATTTATAGAAACAACGAACTCCTTACGGTGGAATGTTCAGAATCAAATTTTCATAATGATATTGCGTATAATATGTCAATAATAAATTCAAGTTAAGAATCTTTAAGTTGTCAATGGTTCATATGAAAGACTGTGGCTGATTGATTCAATGCAAAAGGCTATGCACATTGCCTTGACTAGTGCTAAAATAAAAGCAATGCATATAATTATAATTGCATACACTTATTACTGAGCCGATGGAGATTTCAAATGTTGAGAATCACATAACATTGCTATATGATAACAATTTTATGATATAGCTCATAACAAAACTCAGAATTTTCTAGAAATCGAGAGACATAGTCTGAATTGTTCCACATAATAATGTTAGGGGAGTTGACTGGCAGAGTAGATAATTGAAGCATAATAGCATACCCATTCACTGAGGGACTGGCTCGATCGGTTTAGAGGAAATCGATTGGAAAATTTGGAATAAGATTCCATAATTGACTCCAAGTGCAAGTGGGAGATTGAGAGTTAGGGGTCCTAGGGGAAATTATGTAATTTGCCACATGTATTTAACTCGATAACCAATCATGTTCAAAATAAAAGATGTTTTCTATCTATTATATACTTGATATAATGCAACGACCAAGATTTTTGAACAGTTTATAATTAAATAATAGAATTATTTAAATAGTTGAATCTTGGATTTAAGTCGAATAAAAATGATTTCGAAAGCTTATTTAAATTCAGTTTAAATAATAAACGGTTATTATAAATTTTAATTTATGATTTGAGTGGCTAAAATTGTTTTAAAAATAATTCATTTTAATCAACGTGTGAAATTATCTTTTTGAGACACTATCTCGGATTTTTGACGAAACTAGTGCCAGTAGATCTGAAATAATGAATTGTTGTATGCCGATAAGTTTCGTGACGATCAGACATACTGTGTTATCATGCGGACTCATACGGTACGTATAGACTTGTTTTGCTCTTCTAGGACAAATGATAGGGAAAATTGTCTGCTTAAACAGTTAGGAGGTGATCTTCGATCTTATGTATTGTCTGTTTATTTCCCACAGGACCTGGGTTGAGATTCCCAAGAAATCATTTGATTAGTTTTGTAGCACCCGGTAAGCAGGTAAGTATACTTATATGAGATGACTTGAAACCATAACCACACTAAAACCATGCACCTGTTCTATGCTTTTGAAGAGGTTTGTGATTGCTTCATGGTGGCTTTGTGTTGGTTTCATGATTTCATTGTGATGGCTTCGTGATTGGTTCGTGATGTTGGAATTTATTTGGAGATTCGAGATCTGTTTGAGATACTCGAACACATGTTGTTGTTCATGACCTATTCCAGATGTGGGAATCCACGTGTGATTCCGAGTCCTATTGAGGTATGGGAATCCATGTGTGATTTTGGGATTTATTGAGGAATCCATGTGTGGTTTCGAGATCTACTTAAGATAGTGGAACCCATATGTGGTTTCTTGATCTGTTTGAGTTGGAACTTATGTGGAAGATCTGTTTGGATGGTGACTTATAGGCTAGAATGTTGGACGTAGTCTCATCATCGATATGTAAAAAACCAGAGATATGTGACATAGCCAGTAGAGTTGGCAAACCCATAGGGTACATGCGACTTCATTTCTAGAGAAAGTTATTGGGTATGCATGCGAGAGCGAGGCATCCGAACTTAGCAAGACCAGCTATGGTTTTCCTATGGTACATTCATTAGAGATATATGACACTTCGAAAGGATATCTCTGATCCTTGTGTAGTTATTCGTATAATTCTATATGAGTGGATCGTGTAGTGTATATATATGCAAGTTTAAGTGACTTAACTATATAATGTATCTAATATAAACTTGATAGATGATAATAGCAAAGTAAATGGAAATAATAACACCAGGATTTTATACTGGTTCGGACCTCCCGTCCTACATCCAGTCCCAAAGCTCCTCTTCGGAATTCAACTATCAAACACCCTCACTTCGCCCGGAGGAATAGGCTTGGTTACAAAAGCTTGTTCTTGTTAAGTGTGTGTTCTATAACACGGATATTGACTATTAAGTACAAATGCTTCCAATCTATATATCTAGAGAATATTGGTAGAAGAGTTCTGAATATATGGAAGACTGAAATACAGGTAATCGATTGCTAGAGATCAAGTATAAATTAGAGTATAAGAGTAAAGAGCATAAGTAAGTAAGGTGAAGTGTTCTCTTGGATTCTTGATGCTATTTATAGCGGTAGAGAGATTCCTTGTGTAGTCGCATCTGTTAGTAAGTGTTCTAAGGTCGCTTCTGATAGCGATGAAGAGTTGCAGTGAAGAGGAGCGAACGTGTCTTTTCAATTGTGACAGTTGTATTTTGAATATAAACACCCGAGTTCAGAATCAGACGTCTGGAAAATGTTTTAGATGTCTGGCTCTTATATATTTTTATACATGGTTGCTTTTCAAACATCTGAGTATATTAATCAGATGTCTGATTCTGTCTGATTTGCGAACCAGAGGATTCAATCAGACGTCTGGCTATTGCACCCAGACGTCTGAACTTGTGCATGTTGCTTTTCCTGTGTCTATGTCATTGCTCTTCTGATTCTATCAACTTGTAGCCTCTTGATACTTCTTTTGAGTCTTGTTCTTATCACTTTGGTGACGTTACTTTAACAATTACCTGTAAATAGAGATATATATGTATATTTGATTTCCATTGTATAATTGTTATCATCGAAACCATAGAATTGATTCCTAACAACCTCCCCCATTTTGATGATGACAACTATGCAATGTACTTATATATAGATTATAAATCTCCCCTGAATATGTGATTATTTTTAATGTTTTATGACTATACTTATATTTCTCCCCCTTTGGCATTATCAAAAAGAATTAAAAAATTGAAGGCAATCGTCAAACAAAAAGAAATTTTCATTAATAAGTCAAAATTTGATTACATACGTAGATTTTGTCATTTGTACAAAAGTTGACAACCTAAAATCTATGATTCTCAAAATCTATGAATCCTTTGGAGAAGCTTTATTTCGATCATCTTCCTTTGGTTCTTCTTTTTAAGAAGTGCTAGCCTTGGTAGGAGATGTCAAAGCTTGCCTGGGAGGTTCATCCTCAGAGAGTTTGGAATGTTTTGCGGGAGGAGAAGGTACTGAGGTTGGCCAATCTTCAGAAGATGGTGTTGGACCGCGAAACTGTTGTAGTACTTCTTTAAGAACTGATAAGATAGTCGAAAGAGATTCTTCAACTATGGCTAGGCATGTAGCAAATGATGTTTCGATGTTGTCAATTCGCTTAACCAAAAGTTTTTGATTTTGAGATAGTATATGTTGGTTTCGAATGGTGAGATCTCGAACACTTTCATTTGGATTTGTATCCGTTCGAGTCTCCATAATCTCATCTTGTCCTGGATAATCAAATGGTGCAAGAGGAGGTGGATTTGCTTCTCGATATTGTTCCTCTTCTTGAGATGGTTCAATGTGTGGTTTAGGTTGCATCCAATCTTCGAAGGATATAAATTCTGGGGAATTTCGGGTAGGTGCATAAAGGAGAAAATTTTGGTGGAATCATATTTTGGTGAGATTTCTTCGAAGGTCGATAGGTAGGATGGAATGTTATGTGCACAAAGAAGTCTCATGATATAAGTTGGGTAAATAGTGGATGGCCGTGATCGAGTCTAAAAAAGCTTTAGCTCGTTGAAGATGAATTTGGCCCAATTCAGCCTTGTTCCACTAAATAAAGAATATAGGGCTTTATGTTCTAATTCGGTTATTTTCTCATGGCTTCCCATACGTGGAACAATTGTATTGATTATCATTCAAGTTAGGAGTCTAGCTTTTGGACGTAGATATTGGAGGCAAATTTTGGCATTTCATCCTCCCAAATTTGATGAGTAATACTAATTCGTGGCTTGAAGCGCATATCAAGAATGTTGTATAAATCTTCCCCTGTGTCAGGGCATCCTAGGGTTCTACCTATTATGCCTGGAGTTACTCTAATTGTGTTGCCATACATGCTAGACCAGAGCCGGTTATCTCCATCTTCAGTGTTGCACACAGATGTTCTATCCAAATTCGCATAGAATAGAAATATTGCTAATTGGTCGATTTGGATGTCATTAGGAGTGAATGAAATCAAGGTTTCTAACCCGGCATTCTCACAAAGTTCATCTAAATCATACATTGGAATTTTAAAGAGATTATAGAATGGATCTACGTGGAGCTTTTTCTTTTGTATATCTTTATACCTTTTGATAGAATGTGGCGCTTTATTCATCTACCTTTCGATCTGATCATCGAAGCACACCTGAGGATTTGAAGATGAGGTCGGTTGGTCTTGTTTTCATTTTGAAATCTTGGGATTATTAGTTCGAGGAGGTATTATGATTTGATTTGCTTAAAGATAAAGTTTTTTAGAAAAAATCATCTTTGGGGGATCGAAGGTTTGAACAATTTTGAGATAAAATAAAAAAAATGACGTTATCTGGCGAATTTAAATGGTCGATTGGATTTCAGACGTTTGGAATGGAAATCAGACGTCTAGTTTGCCCTAAATTGAATACAGCAGATAAATTCAGTCGTCTCGTTTCTGGGTTAGAAGTCTGTTTGGATCGAATTTGTAAAATTGGATAGGCAGAGAGATTTATCAGACGTTTGGATATAAAAATCAGGCGTCTGAATTAGGTTATTTTTGAAAAACTTTGTGGCATAGAACAAAGTCAGACGTTTGTATTGAGTATCAGGCGTTTGAAATTCTCTGATTTATATTTTGAGAAGATAGAGAAAATTTTCAAATGTTTGGGGGGTATATCAAACTTCTGGCATATGCACAGTGCTCAAAATTTAGACATATATCATTGTGTCAGACGTCGAAAGTCCATAGCCTGACGTTTGAAATAAGCAGTTTGTCTAAAAATAGCCTAAAATTTGATGGTTTTTCTTATTTCTCTAATTTTTATAACAAATCAAAAAATAATATTATTGTTGCGAACTAACAAATAAACATAGATACATACAATAACAAATATAATTTATTTAGAAGGCGATGGAGTTTTACGATCTCCTGACTCGTTATCCCTCCATGGTTAAAGTGGAGACCATATATTTCCACGTTCGTGGGTTCTCGGGGAGTCAGAATATCGTCTTGGTGAAGGGTTCGAAGGAGTACGATACGAAGATGAGGGATCCAAAGAACTACAAAGTTTTGATAGCGGTTCATGGACATCTTTCTTCCGTGACGAACAAAACTTCATCGCCACTTGCTCCAAAAAGCTTAGCCCTCGCGTTGTAACTTTTTGTTCAAAATATAGTTCTCATTGTAGGTCTATCTGTTGTTGCTGATAATGATGAATTTCATCAATTTTCTCCTTTGTGTTAGGAGAGACAAACAGAGATCTTTTGGTCTTCTTGTTATCGGGAGTAAAGCCCGTATGATATGAGGACCATCTATACGTTGGTTCCTGCTTCGATGTAGGTGTAGGAAGCCGTTGTGGCGTGTCAGCCGAGCTGTTCGTCGTAGTTGTTGAGATGGAGATGGATATATAAGTGTCCCCAGAAGACATGGCTATATTTTTTTTTAAGGAAGATATGAATTGTGTGTATATAGTTTTGTATAACTCTTTAAATATAAGTTGAAAAAATTATTTATAGATAAACTAACTGTCTAAAAATTTAAATGTTCAGAAATTTTTAAGTATAATTTGTGGTAGTAAAATAAATGACTAATCGTAGCCTAAAGTGAAACATTGATCATTTTTAAGGAAAAAGATCTTGCAGTGAGCAAATACCTAAATTTCATCGGAGTTTAATAAAAGTTTGTTCGTTTAGTGGTTTTGTAAAGATGTCTGCTACTTGATTTTCGGTATTTATGTATTCTAATGAAATAGTTCCCTTTTCAACATTGTCTCGTAAAAAATGATTTCGTATATCTATATGCTTAGTTCGTAAGTGATTAACAAGGTTTTTTGATAAATTTATAGCACTTGTGTTATCACAATATATTGGAGATTTGTTGATAATTTTGCCAAAATCTGTAAGTGTTTGTTGCATGTATATCACTTGTGCACATGCTAGAGCTGTGGAGATATATTCGGCTTCACAAGTAGATAACAAAACACAATTTTGCTTTTTGCTAAATCAAGAAACTAGTGATTGTCCGATAAAGTGACAAGTTCCCCTAGTACTCTGACGATCTATTCTACATCCATCAAATCTGCGTCGCTATATGAAACTAATTCAAACAATGATCCTTAAGGGTAAAACAAACCATAATCTCGAGTACTAGATAGATAACGTAAAATACGCTTAACAAATCTTAGATGAGATTCTTTTGGTTTTGCTTGAAATCGAGTACAAAGACATACACTCATCATAATATCGGGTCGACTAGCTGTCAAATAAAGTAAAGAACCAATCATGCTACGATATAATTTTTCATCAAAATCCTTTCCGTTATCATCCTTTTATAAGTGAACAGTAGTACTCATTGGTGTTGGTTTACTCGAAGTTTTATCCATTTCAAAATGACGTAATAGATCGTTACAATATATTTCTTGATAAATAAAAATTCCATTTTCAAGTTGTTTAATTTGTAAACCTAAGAAGAAATTTAATTCTCCCATATGTGACATTTCAAATTCATTCGTCATAATATTTGAAAATTGTTTACATAGATTTTCGTTGATTGAACCAAAAATGATATCATCAACATCAATAGAGCAACTAATTTAATCTAACACTTTATAAAGTTTTTTAATAAAAACAACATGTTCAACTAAACATGACAGTTCATTACATAACTGGGATTTAAAAACTTAGTTTTCATGAACACATGAAGATAAACATCATAGGCTCTTATTAAAACTAGCAAGCATGCACATCCAATTTTCTCATTAGCCATTTACCCTTTTCTTCCTATTTAAGTTTTGCATTCCCTGCAAGAACATTGGTGGCTGCCTCATTTTTAAATGAGACACCCCCATATGCCATGAGCAAACAAGGGTCAGATCAATGATCTGGTATGAGCAACATCAAAATATTCATAGTATTAAGCAAACAGAGAATATAAGTGTAATGACTTGTTATTTAAGCAAGTTTCTGCAGTCAATTATTTTTATCATTGTGTAAATAAAGTGACTCAGATATGATAACTTCATCTATCATTCCTACACATACATACATCATCTTGCAATCATAAATAAAACTCTGCAACCTGTGTATCCACCGGAACAATCTTGGTTCCAGACCAACCAACCTAAGAAATATTCATAATTCTATCTTTTTATATACAGGTATTTTTCAATTTAAATTCCTGCCTCATCTGCTATCAAGGAATCACAGGGACACATTGCAATGAACTAATTCACATCATTGCACAAAGATCTCAATGCTTAAACAAACCATGTGCCAACTTGCATACTTTAAATATAACAAGCATTCCAGCAGCCTTCTTGGCCTTCCCTTCCCTATTTTATTTACTAGTGCATTGATTCAAATTTTATTATCAAATAGCTAAGTGAACATGTCACTGTATACATGGAAACACCCATAATTCTTCCTAGCATAATTCTCTCAGAAATTAAGTAGACAGTTATTTCCCAAGATGTGGACACTATGTCTAGATCTCAGTAAAATATAAGAATATTTTCAACTGTAGGAGAAGCATGGAATGTCATATTATATTGATCTGCAAGCCTCTATGATTGAATTAGATTCATGATCTGGCTCAATCAAAGTTTTTAGCCTGTGGGTTTTTTTTTTGATTTGATTAAGGGCTCAGCACATATAGTATTTCTATTGCACCCTTAATTAATTTCCTCTCTTTTTTTCAAGCCTCAACACTTATACAAAGTATAATCCAGCTCACAATATTTTTCCTTGTTAAAATTTCCATGCCATAGATCTATAACAGTTGAGAGTATTCTTTCCATAATTTTAAAGTTTCAGACCTTAACACTTCTGAGCAAGATAAAACAGTAAGTTGCACATCCCAAAGACAACCATCACAACAAATCAAAGATCACCCAAAACATCCATAATAAAATCATGACGGATCCAAAATCATCCCAAGAGCATTGATAAAATCATGTACATCAAAACCAGAAACATGTAAATGGCAATATAAAAGTGGCTGCCTCATCTCAGGTCTTAATGCCATGAATTTAGTGAGGTTTACTCACCTAAATATTTTCTTCTTTTGATCCAGAAAACCCTTGTGTGTTTTCTCCTTCCTTTCAATATTTTTCTTTCTTTCTTATTTTTTAAGCAACTTAGGGTAAAATGATTTCCTGGCCAAAACTGCCTATTTATAACAATGTTTTCCACTAGGGTTTTGTTAAAACAAAATTCCATTTTTATCCTAGTTAGCATCATGCATTTTCCACATTTTCATCCCCGGTCATATTAATTAGCTAAGGGCAGCACTTTCTTCCCTTTACTTTTCAGGAAATGGCCACTCACCTAGGTCATGCTAAAAGTGTGACTACTATATTTTATGCTTTTATTTCTTTCCAGAAATTTTCCTTTCTATTTTTACCTACACAAGCATATTGACTTGTATTACATTTCATGTCATTTTGATGTTTCCTTATCTTTTGCTTTGATACTTTCTGCTCCCAGAGAATGTACATGTACATAGGTGGTGTATATATATTTATTTGATCTCTCTTGCCTTTCAGAAAATATACACACATATATTTTCTAATTAAATGAGCTAGATCTGGCAAAAGAAAATCCTATGCTTTAAGTAAGGATTACTTCTTTGCTCAAATAAAATCTTTCTACCTCTTTATTACTTTATTAATTTCTTATGCTTCACAGAAAAGTGTATATAGGCATATCTTCTATATTTAACTGGGTTAGTTCTAAGTTAAATTCCAATGTTTTAAATAAGAATTTTACTTTCTTATTTCAACCAAAAAATTTCTGTCACTTTATTTATTTATTTTTTTTCCAAATTCTTAGATTTCCTTCTCTGCCATTTTCAGTGTGCATGTGCACACATATCCTTGCACACTATTTAATTTCAAGAATTTCACCATATTTATATCTAAATATTTCAAAATTAAATTATTTTATCAAAGTGATTTTTCACAAAAGTTTGGCGTATTACATTCACCCCTCCTTCTTAGGAATTGTGTCCTCACAATTTTCCTAGTACTTACAACAAGCATCATCTTATTTTTTGAAAATCTAACAGACATATGCATAAGCAAGCAAATTTAACCATAGCAATCATTCATATGAAACTTTTCAGAAATTAAAATTACCTTTAATTTGCAAAAAGCTTAGGATAATCCCTCCTTATCGTATCTTCTAACTCCCATGTACAATCATTAGGATCAAGACTCCATTGGACCTTCAACAATTTCAGAGTTTTACTCCTTAGTTTCTTTTCTTCTTTAGCTAATATTCCCACTGGTTCTCTCTCATAGACCAAATTGGGATTTTTCTTAATTTGAGTAGGCTTGTCCAGAATTTCCCCATTATTATGTACCCATCTTCTAAGTTGTGACACATGAAAAACATTATGCATTGCTTTCATTTCCTCTGGCAGTTCCAGTTTGTATGCTATTGAACCAATTCTTTCCAGAATTCTATAAGGTCCAACATACCTTGGTGTGAGCTTACCTCGCTTTCCAAATCTCAAGACCTTTCTCATAGGTGAAACTTTGATAAAAACAAAGTCAGCCACTTCATATTCTACTTGCTTTCTCCTCCTGTCTGCAGACTTATTTTGCTTGTCTTGAGCTGCTTCAATTCTTTTCCTTACCAATTCAATTTTCTCTGTAGTTTCTTTTATGTACTCATCCCTAAAATAGCCCTTTCTCCTGTTTCCACCCAACACACAGGTGATAAGCATGGCTTGCCGTATAAGGCTTCAAATGGTGCCATCCCTATGGTGCTTTGATTACTGTTATTGTATGTGAACTAAGCTAAATGGAGAGTCTTCCCAATTGCCTCCAAAATCCAGTGCACATGCCCTTAATAAGTCCTCTAAAACTTTGTTCACCACCTCAGTTTGTCCATCTGATTGTGGATGGTAGGCAGTGCTTAAGCACAATTCACTTCCCATAGCTTCTTGAAAACTTTTCCAAAACCTTGAGGTGAAGATGGTATCCCTATCACTCACAATGGTTTTGGGAATGCCATGTAGTCTTACCACTTCTTTCATAAATACTTGAGCCAATTTTGGTGCATTCCTTTCTGACTTGACTGGAATGAAATGTGCCACTTTAGTTAGCCTATCTACTATCACCCATATGCTTGTGTTTCCTCTCTTGGATCTAGGCAGACCATCTATGAAATCCATAGATGTATCCTCCCATTTCCACTGTGGTATACTAAGGGGTTGCACAGTCCTGATGGCCTTTGTGTCTCTGCCTTGACTTGTTGGCAAGTCATACACTTTGCAACATGTTTGGCCACATCAGACCTCATTCCCTTCCACCAAAGATTTCTCTTCAAGTTTTGATACATCTTTGTACTGCCTGGGTGTATGGAGTACTTGCTCCTATGGTATTCATTCAATATTTCCTCCTTCAACTTTATGTTTTTTGGAACACACATTCTGTCCTTTTTCCTTAAATAACCATTTTTATCAATATGGTAGTTTATCACCTCTTCCCCTTTTAATAAGAGCATTTTCTTTTCCAATAGGTTCAAGTCTTGATCCAGCATTTTTCCAACCTTCAGAAGTAAATCTGATTGCAGAGTTATTAAACTCAATTTTCCTTTACTTCCACCTTCTTCCATTGGTACTATTTGTACTTCACTACTTGCTTCAATCTCTAAGTCAGTGAGTATAGACAAATTCTTAAATTCTTCCATCATCAACATGGCTACTTTAGCATGTTGTCTACTCAAGGCATCTGCAACTTTATTTGCCTTACCTGGTGTATAGAGTATATCAAGATCATAGGCAGCTAGAAACTCCACCCATCTATGTTGCCCCATGTTCAAATATTTTTGTGAGAAAAGATATTTCAATGCTTTATGATCTGTGTACAAATTAAACTTTGCACCTAATAAATAGTGTCTCCAAAGTTTCAAAGCATACACTACTGCTGCTAGCTCAAGATCATGGGTTGCATACCTAGTTTCATGTGGCTTTAATTGCCTAGATACATAGGCTATCACCCAGTCTTGCTACATCAACACAGCCCCTAGCCCAGAGCTACTTGCATTTGTATACACAATTAATCCCTCATTTCCTTCAGGTACTTTCAATACTGGTGCATTGACTAAGGCTTCCTTTATCTTGATAAAGGCTTGTTCACATTTTTCTGTCCATACAAAGGCTTGATTCTTTCTAGTTAAACTGGTAAGGGGTGATGATATTTTTGAAAAATCTTTTATAGATCTCCTATAATATCCTGCTATCCCCATAAATGATCTTACTTCACTCATTGTGCTAGGCCTCTTCCATGCTTGGATGGCTACTACCTTATTGGGGTTTACTGAAATTCCTTTGGCAGAAATGACATGGCCAAGGAAATGTACTTCCTCCTTCCAAAATGCACATTTTGAAAATTTTTCTTTTAGACCATTTTCCTCAATCTAGACAAAACCAAATGCAAATGATTCTTGTGCTCTTCCACTGTTCTGGAATAAATCAAAATGTCATCAATAAAAATTAGCACAAATTTATCTAAATAATCTCTAAAGGTTCTATTCATTAAATCTACAAAATATGAGGGGGCATTTGTCAACCCAAATGGCATAACCATAAATTCATATAACCCATATCTAGTGTTAAATGCAGTATACTTAACACTTGAGTCTTCAACCTTCATTTAATGAAATCCTGATGCCAAATCTAGTCTAGAAAATATTTTAGCTTCACTGAGTTGATCAAAGAGATCATCAATCCTAGGCAGTGGGTATTTATTTTTGATGGTGACCTTATTCAATTCTTTGTAATCTATGCACATCCTCAATGTACCATCATGCTTCCTCACAAACACTACTGGAGCACCCCAGCATGAGTTACTTGGCCTTATGAACCCTTTACTCTCCAATTCTTCTAATTGGTTTTTGAATTCCTTGAGTTCACTTGGCCCCATTCTAGTAAGCTTCTTAATTATTGGGCTTGCTCCTGGAATGAGATTGATTTGAAACTCTACTGGTCTGATGTGAACACCCTTGACTTCCCCAAACACATCTAAGTATTCATTGACTATGGGTATTTCTTCTATAATAAGTTCACTGGAATCTTTTTCCAAGTCAATTAAATGATACAATTTCCTTTCCTTAGCTACTTCACACAAAACTGTGATTCTCTGACCACTAGAATTTTGCAATGATATGGTGGATGAACTTAAATTAATTATGGCTTTAAATTACCTTAACCAGTCTACCCCAAATATAACACCTATATTTGGGAAGTTTAAAACATATAAATTGGAAATAAAAGTATCTCCTCCTATGTTTAATTCCACATCCACACAAATCATATTTAAAACACTAGAACTCCCTAGTGGACTTTGTATATGTAATGGGGTTTCAACCAATATGCAATTTAATTTTAAAATTTTAACTATTTCATAAGAAATTAAGGAGTGAGTTGCCTCAATATCATATACTACTGCTATGGGTATAGTACAAATAAATAGTATACCTTCCACTTGACTGTGCTTCTCAACATTAATCTCCAGTGTGGATTTGCCTTTGCCTTCCAAGTTTGCTAATTTTCCTTGCTGTTTATACTTAGGACAATTCCTCTTCATATGCCCATCTTTCCCACATAGGTAGCACTTGAAAGCTCCTCCTTTCAATTCTGGACACCTTGGTTTGATATGTCCTTCCTTTCCACAATGATGACACTCAATTTTCTTTTTGGTTTCCTTAGCTTTAATATCTCCAGTGCCCTTGTTACTGACCTCTTCTTTCTTCTTATCATAAGGGTGATATCTTCCCTTACCCTTCTTGATGTTATTATTCTTAAAATTTCTGAACTTTTCCCTTTCCTTGTCATGCAGCTCCAATCTCAAAGCCAAGTCTATTACTTGATCAAATGTCCTGTCAGCATAAGGTAACATGGCTATGCTAAGTCCTGGGTTCAAACCTTTAACGTATATTTCCTTTTTGGATGCTTCATCTGCCACAAGCATCGCGCCATATGTGGAAAGCCCCTCAAAACTTTTGAGTGTATTCAGTGACATTTAATGTTCCTTGCCTGAGTCTAATAAATTCTTCAAGTAAAGTGGTCTTAGCTGATGCTGGTACAAATCTTGCCTCCAACATTTCCCTGAATTGATTCCAAGTGATTTCATTTTCAATTCTTCCAGCTATGATCACCTCCCACCAGCTTAGAGCTACTCCTTTCAGCTGTCTTGAAGCCACTTGCCTCTTCCTTTGATCATCAAGCTGTATATCATTAAAAATTCTATCCAATGTTCTCAACCATGCTTGAATTTCCATCACATTTTCAGTCCCTTCAAAACTCTTGCCTCCCAAATTTGTATAAGCCTTTAATAGTTTTGAAAGTTCCTCATGTGGATTCTCAGGTCTATGCCCATTCCATCCCTTAAAACCCTCACAAACTCTTGCATATCAAGCATTTGTAGTGCACTTGTTCCTGCATAATGTGATCCCCTTCCTACCATGGTCTGGTCACTAAGTATTGGGCAGAGGGTATTAGTACACTGTGAGTATCTTTCTATAGCTAATATTTTCCTACCTAAATTATTTCATTCAAAACAAACAGACATAATAAACTTCTATAATACTTAGCAATCAATGCAACCAAGTGCTCTGATACCAAATGAAATGACCCTCACAAATATCTACCTTAATTTCTCAAGAATTTTTTTTTGTTATGCATAAGTATATGTATGATTTTACACACACATTTAATTTATATATGTACATATGTCCATATATATATATATATATATCCATTTGCATATTTAAATTTGATTTAATCTTACTTCCTATTCTCAGGGTCATTTTCCTTTTTAAATGATTCACCCAGGGTTCATATTTTGCTACCAATATAAATATATCAGTTTATTCCTAAAAGATATACACATGCATATGAGGATGCATATGTTCCTCTTGTTTAAAGTTAGAGTATGTTTTTATTCCATTTGTTAAACAAGAGCATGCTGTTTGACCTTGGATTTGAATAAACCTGCATATAGTTAATCACCATTTTCTTTTGAATATTTGTAATATATTACTAAATCCTGTGCATATTTAATTCATGTGGATTTGGTCATTCTATTTTAGAAATTTGTTGTCAATTTATCTTGGCAGATAAATCTCAAAGTACTTGGTTTTTTTTTGTCATAGTTTAATTAAACTGATATTTTGCTAAGACCAGAATATGATATATTCACTTATCATTTCCCACTGATGTATTTTCTAGAAACCTTCTTATTTGATTTAATCTATATGACTTGTTTATTTCAATCTTATTCTATATGACATATTGTGAGTTAAGTATATGTATAAGATTTGCTGTAATAAGAACTTAAACATAAAAAGAATGTTTAAAAGAATAAGGTGTATTTCCAGATTTGATGGTGTAGATCTGTCCAGATTACATATCTGTTATAGTTTTTGAAAGTTAGTTGTGGTAAAACAATTACTAATGAACTAAAGCTTTTGAGATGTATTTTACATTCAGAAAATCATCAAACATGAACAACCAAAACTTCACTCATCTGAAGCTGGTTAACCCATGAGTCTTGTGTCTACCAGATACCTGATCATGGCAATTGAAATGCCAGTCATTTGCATTATATCTTAAGCCTTCCCATTCAATTTCTTTTCTAAAAACAATTTAGAAAGTAGACTTGAACCTTTTGCAAAGCATTTCAGAGAAAAACAGTTAAATACTTAAAAGTATACTTCAAGGTAAATTCTGAATTTTACTCTAAAACACATTGTTCTCTTTTTTTTTAAAATAATTCCAGGTAGTCTAATACATAATATAATTTATACAAAGCAATTGCTCATATAGTTATATATTTCTTTATCAGGTTTTCATAGCTAACACTTTGAGCATATTTTTCTTGTTTATGTCTCAGATAATACTTCAATATTCAGACCTTAACACACAACAATTTCAACAGAGCAACTAATTTAATCTAACTCTTTACAAAGTTTTTTAATAAAAACAACATGTTCAACTAAACATGACAGTTCATTACATAAATGGGATTTAAAAACTTAGTTTTCATGAACACATGCAGATAAACATCATAGGCTCTTATTAAAACAAGCAAGCATGCTCATCCAATTTTCTCATTAGCCATTTAACCTTTTCTTCCTATTTAAGCTTTGCATTCCATGCAAGAACATTGGTGGCTGGCTCATTTTTAAATGAGACACCCCCATATGCCATGAGCAAACAAGGGTCAGATCAATGATCTGGTATGAGCAACATCAATATATTCATAGTATTAAGCAAACAGAGAATATAAGTGTAATGACTTGTTATTTAAGCAAGTTTCTGCAGTCAATTATTTTTATCATTGTGTAAATAAAGTGACTCAGATATGATAACTTCATCTATCATTCCTACACATACATACATCATCTTGCAATCATAAATATAACTCTGCAACCTGTGTATCCACTGGAACAATCTTGGTTCCAGACCAACCAACCTAAGAAATATTCATAATTCTATCTTTTCATATACAGGTTGTATTTTTCAATTTAAATTCCTGCCTCATCTGCTATCAAGGAATCACAGGGACACATTGCAATGAACTAATTCACATCATTGCACAAAGATCTCAGGGCTTAAACAAACCATGTGCCAACTTGCATACTTCAAATATGACAAGCATTCCAGCAGCCTTCTTGGCCTTCCCTTCCCTAGTTTATTTACTAGTGCATTGATTTAAATTTTATTATCAAATAGCTAAGTGAACATGTCACTGTACATGGAAACACCGATAATTCTTCCTAGCATAATTCCCTTAGAAATTAAGTAGACAGTTATTTCCCAAGATGTGGACACTATGTCTTGATCTCAGTAAAATATAAGAATATTTTCAACTGTAGGAGAAACATGGCATGTCATATTATATTGATCTGCAAGCCTCTATGATTGAATTAGATTCATGATCTGGCTCAATCATAGTTTTTAGCCTGTGGTTTTTTTTTTTTGATTTGATTAAGGGCTCAGCACATATAGTATTTCTATTGCACCCTTAATTAATTTCCTCTTTTTTTTTCAAGCCTTGTCACTTATACAAAGTATAATGCATCTCACAATATTTTTCCTTGTTAAAATTTCCATGCCATAGATCTATAACAGTTGAGAGTATTCTCCCCATAATTTTAAAGTTTCAGACCTTAACACTTCTGTGCAAGATAAAACAGTAAGTTGCACATCCCAAAGACAACCATCACAACAAATCAAAGATCACCCAAAACATCCATAATAAAATCATGACAGATCCAAAATCATCCCAAGAGCATTGATAAAATCATATACATCAAAATCAGAAACATGTAAATGGCAATATAAAAAGTGGCTGCCTCATCTTAGGTCTTAATGCCATGAATTTAGTTAGGTTTACTCACCTAAATATTTTCTTCTTTTGATCCAAAAAACCCTTGTGTGTTTTCTCCTTCCTTTTAATATTTTTCTTTCTTTCTTATTTTTTTAAGCAACTCAGGGTTACATGATTTCTTGGCCAAAACTACCTATTTATAACAATGTTTTCCACTAGGGTTTTGTTAAAACAAAATTCCATTTTTATCCTAGTTAGCATCATGCATTTTCCACATTTTCATCCCCGGTCATATTAATTAGCTAAGGGCAGCACTTTCATCCCTTTATTTTTCAGAAAATGGCCACTCACCTAGGTCATGTTAAAAGTGTGACTACTATATTTTATGCTTTTATTTCTTTCCAGAAATTTTCCTTTCTATTTTTACCTACACAAGCATATTGACTTGTATTACATTTCATGTCATTTTGATGTTTCCTTATGTTTTGCTTTAATACTTTCTGCTCCCAGAGAATGTACATGTACATAGGTGTATATATATATTTATTTGATCTCTCTTGCCTTTCAGAAAATATACACATATATATTTTCTAATTAAATGAGCTAGATCTGGCAAAAGAAAATCCTATGCTTTAAGTAAGGATTACTTCTTTGCTCAAATAAAATCTTTCTGCCTCTTTATTACTTTATTTAATTTCTTATGCTTCACAGAAAAGTGTATATTGGCATATCTTCTATATTTAACTAGGTTAGTTCTAAGTTAAATTCCAATGTTTTAAATAAGAATTTTACTTTCTTATTTCAACCAAAAAATTTCTGTCTCTTTATTTATTTATTTATTTATTTTTTCCAAATTCTTAGATTTCCTTATGTGCCATTTTCAGTGTGCATGTGCACACATATCCTTGCACACTATTTAATTTCAAGAATTTCACCATATTTAAATCTAAATATTTCAAAATTAAATCATTATTTCAAAGTGATTTTTCACAAAAGTTTGGGGTATTACATTATGTTTGGCAGTTAAACATAAATTTGAATTTTTATTTATATTCATGTTTAATACATAAATATTTTTGTTTCTAACACCTTCAAAGGTAAGTTGTTTGTTATTATCTAAAATATTACATCTATCTTTTTCAAAATTTATTTGTAAACCTTAATCGCATAATTGACTAATACTTAGTAGGTTGTGTTTTAGATTTTTTACTAATAAAACATTCGTAATAATAGGAGAGTTAGATATACCAGAGTTGATGACTTCTATAATGCCCACGACATATCCTTTTGAATTATCTCCAAAGGTTACCGTTCCACTATTGATATATGTTATATTTGATAATATTTTTGAATTTCGGTCATATGCTTGGACCATCCGCTATCTAGTATCCATTTCTCCTTATTTTTATTTTGGGTACCTGCAAAATAAAAGATGTTTTAATTGGTACCCATATATTTTGTTAGGGTCCTAATTTGTAACGACCCTAGATTTTAATTTAATTTAAATTGATAATTAAATGAAATTTTGAATAAAAATTTATAAAATTTATTATAAATGGAAGCGAGTTTCCCCAATTCAAATAGAAAAAAAATATATTAAGTCATATGGGTTTGATAATTTGTATATATGACAATATATATGTATATATTGGATTTTAAATAAATTCTTAAATAAATGAATTTGAAAAATAAATAATATACTTTGGACACAAGTATAAAAATAAATAAATAAATTGATTTAAAAATTTATAAATGATGATAATTTGAGTTATATAAAATATATGTGTATATATAGAGAAATATAAAATAATAATTTTTAAAGTAAAATTTATGATAATTATTTAAACTAAAAATAGAAGTAAATTTAAAATACAAGAATAAGAGCAAATAAAAGTATTCAAACAAATAAAAATATGTTATTTATCAAAATAAAGATAGTTTCTTTTATAAATTGTTTTAATTAAATAATGAGTTGTATTTAAACAATATTAATAGTATAATATTTATACAAATGGATTTTTATAGATAGAAATGGTTATTTCAGATTTATATATATATATATATGTATGTATGTATTTTTAAAGAAAGCTAGGATTTGTGAATTTAAAATGAAATAAATTACAAACAAATGTATGCATACAAACATAATTAAAATAGAAAATTATTTGTAATACAAAGTAAATTAAACAAAATAACAAAACAAAACAAAAGATAAAAACAAAAGAAAAAGTAACAAATCAAATACAAGAGCTTGTATATTAAATCAAGCAAGTTATGTTATATAAAATCGAAATTTATTTAAGTTATTAAAAGCAAAGTAAAAGAAAAGAAAATACAAGATACATTCAAGTGAACGAACAAAAGAAACAGTACAAGCATATTTACATCTATATTACATAAGTCAAAGCAAGCAAATTTAACAAAGTAAAACAAATATAAATAAAGTAAGTAAGGCTGAAATAAAGAAGTACAAAGAAAGGTAATAAATGCTTTCATCTCTAGCCATAACTAGTGCACCTCAGCCATACACAAGTCATTCCAAATAGTTACATCCTGTACTTGCAAAGGACTTCAAAACTGCATGCTTCCTTTGTATATGCATCAACTCCTCACTTCAGTTCATTATCACAACTAAGCAACCTCTGAAAAAGAATACCATCTCAACTTAAACAACAGCAAACCAAATCAATACAAGCCTGGAAAGTATGCAAGTCAGATCTGTTTTCAAAAGCCTGATTATGTAGCTCTGTTCTTCTTTTCAGGAAATATCAGTGAGTAATTTTTGTTTTATAACTTAAAAGTTTGAATCTGTTGAATACTTATCTGTGAGTAACATTTTTTTTTTACTGAAGTTTTAAAATTTGTTACATGTTGATATTTGGATGCTTAAATATATGGTGTGAATATTTATTTATTCATTTTTCTGGGTGCTTGTGTGATGAAGTTCGGTATATTGTAAACCTGTAAATTCATGAACTTGCTCTGTTTTGCATTTGCTATGAGTAACTTAAAGCTTAAGTATTTAAACTAATTGCAAGTTTAAAATCAGAAATAAGTGTGATTTGTATGTATGAAATCTTTTGTGCAAATGGATGTGGTCTGAGACCATATTAAAGTCTCTGTAAACAAACTTGTTCATTTTGTTCTCAGGTTTGAGTTGATTCAAATTATTTTACCACTTGATCAAATAGCTTTTAGGATTTATAATACAAACAGAAATTGTTTGTTTCAACATGATTTAGAGTTTAGGTTGTATTTAAGTTAAATAAAAATTGAATATGGTTCTGGAAATCAAAATAACAGAGAAAAATTTGAATAAGAGAAAAACCAAACCTTTTAATTTATAAATTCAAGAATATACTTTGAATCTCTGTAGCAAATTATGAATTTTAAAACTTAAATCACGATTTTTAGTCGAGTAATGGTTGTGATATTCTTTGTTGATCGAAATCAACATCTTTGTCGATTGCCGGAGTTTGGCATCGAAGTTCGTGATGGGGTTGTGCGAGGAGATGGAGGAACTTGCCGAGGTGATGGGAAAAATGGTTGGAGGTGCCAACGGTGGCGGTGGCGATGGGGGCAGTGATTTGAAGTTGGTAACCCTAATTTTTGAGGTGATTGAACTTTTGACCACCGCGTCTTCAACCGTGCATCGAGTTGCACGAGGTTTGGGAAGGTGGTAGCATGGTCGGAGGCGAGTTCATGGCTGGAGTTTGGCGAGTTCAAGTGGCCGAGGTGGGGAGAACGACTCGTTGACAGGTTGGGAAGGTTTGGGTTCTTGTGTTTCCAGGTTTTGGTTTTTACTACTAGATTTTGGTTTGGGCGTGGTGATGGTTTTTGGTTGATCGTGATGGCATCTGGTGATGGAAGGCGTCGTGTTGAGGTTCGTGTGGATGGCCGGAGGTGGTTGAGGCAACGGTGCACGTGCACCGTGCACACTTGGATCTGAAGAACAGAAAAAAAAAGAAGAAGAAGGAAACGCGAAAGGAAAGGAGCAGGGGGAAGACTCGAGAAATCTTCAGTTTGACTCGAAGCAAATGATGCTTTGACTCGAGAAAACACTATGCTTTGATTCAGAGTACAAGAGTATGTACCCAGAGTAAAATTTATTTGTTACAGGTTTTAATAATAACCTGTACTATTGTGTTTTAAAAAGTTTAAAATGAAATTTAAAATTGATGTTTTAAATAAGTTTAAATATCTTAAATTTGAAGGGAATTTAATATCAAAATCTTTTAAATTTTCTAAATAAGAAAGTAGTACTTTAACATATGAATTTAAAGCAAGTTGAAAAATCAATGTTTCAAATATTGTTTTTTTGTGTTAACTAAATCATTAATAAATATGAGTTTTACTTTTAAGTAGATGAAGATTAAATAATTAGTAATTCATTAATTTACTTTGAAATAAATTAGAAGTTTAAATTTATAAATTATGGTTTAAGTAAATTAATTAAGGAATAGTTAATGTGTAATTAAGAATCATAGATTTCCAATTTGTGTTAAAGGAAATTCAATTTGAAAAGAAATTGGATAATTTATGATTAGAAATTAATTAATTGAAATTAAGAACTATTTAAGTTGTGATTAACACCTAATTAATTAAATAATTAGGATTAATTAATGGATTATTAATGGTTAGTCAATTTCTGAAAAAAATAATAATAATAATTAAAGTTAATAAATCAAGTGATTAATATATAATTACATTTAATGTAATTTAATGCTGATTTATTTATAAAGGTAATTAATTACTTAAAGATAGGTATTTAATGAAATTAAATTAAGGTTAAATGATTAGGAAATTAACTTAAGGCTAATTTAATTAATATGATTTATTAAGAATCATTTAATAAATTAAAGCGTTTGATAAATTAGTTTATATCAAATGATTTAGAATTAATAAATCAGAATTGGATAATAAATTCATAAGTAAATAAATTTGATTGGAAATAAATTGAATTTATTAGGATTAAACAATTAGTTAATCCTGCTTATAAATGACTATTGAATACTTGACCTTGCTTATGAATGTTTATATTGTATGAAATGCCTTGAATTGATTATCCTAACTGATTGTGATATTTGCATTGTGGATTGAGCTGTATATGATTCATTCATTTTTACATTTGTATATTATCTGTGTTCTGTGAATAAAAGATAAGCGTTATAGTTATATCGCTTATCAACCATATAATTCTGTGTTTAATCTGTGATGATTGAAAAATGTTGCACTATTGTGTTAAAACCCCTTGACCACACTAATACACACACCAATATGGATTTCACGAGGAAATCGATTAAGTCACAGATTTTGAAATGATTTTTAAAGTTGAATATTTTAATTCAAATGTTTTGGAAATGGAGTGGGTTTAAAGTGAAAAGCTTTGGAAATGGAATTTCAAAGATGAAATATATTTTGAATAACTTGATTAAGATTTCAAATTTAAATATTTTGATTTAAAATTGAATTCAATACTTGAAATTGAATTCTATGATTTGAACTAGGGATTATAACAATATTATACTAGTTATATATCAGTCAAACCATTTTTAAAGTATTGTTCTTTTGACAATTTGAATTAACCCAAAGATTATAACTTGTATAAATGAAATATGGTTTTTTTCGAAATAACACTGTTATTTCTAAATGATAAAAGAAAGCTTTCATAGGAAAAATGAATTTCAAATTGTATTAAAAGGATTTCAAGTTTAAACTGAAATAGTCTTCCAAGTTATAGATGAATATTTGGAAACGAATTTTTGAAAGAAAATATTTGGAAACGAATTTTTGAAAGAAAATATTTGGGAACGAACTTTGAAAGATACCAGTTAAATCTTAATTTAAAGATTTAATGAATTAAATCCAATTGAATTGGAATTGTTTTGAAATCCAAGGATGAATCTTTGAGAAACTAGGTGAACTTTATGAAATAAATCTTTTGTTTAAAAGATTTGAAATGGTAATTGGATTAAACCATTTAAAAGAAAGTTTTGAATTATTAAGTTGTGACTTAATTGAAATCCCAGTATCCATATGTTTTTGAACTATTTCGCTCACTATTCGGTTTAATCGGGAGAGGACCTTTGTGTCGTATAACCCATTCCGAATATGTGATTCGTCGTTATGGATAGCATTTGAAGACCGGTGTTGAAGACCGGGTATTTGCGAGAGCGATAGGATGACCTGTCGATTGACTCTGCACCGAGTTGCTCCGGTATAGAGTTCTCCATATGTGATGGTGAATCCGATCAGGATTGTGGATATCCGGATTGCAAGGACTTCTTTGTAAGTGCCTTCGGTTCTGTTCGAGCCCGGAACAGACTTGTATGGATTGTATGCCTGACGTTACAAATTGAGATATAAAGCCGATTTCTTTCAAATATATTTCTGTTGGTGGCGGAGAATTTATTCTCTTAGCTTAACACCCTTCTCTGAGACGTACGAGCTCAGAGGTTATGTAGTTGAAGGTTATCAGCAATATATTCCCAATTTGGTAACGTGACATGCTGAGTGTTGCTGTGAAATGATCGTTGTGTTGATTATTTGTGATAGGATCATTTGTTTGATCGTCTATCTTGGTGATCATTTCTATGATCATTTGTTGACCCAAAACATGGCTTTTGTATAAAGTATGTTTTTGTGGACGTGACTTCGTCGAGCCTCACACCCAGGAAATGGTCAAAACAGGAAAGAAGCAGCAAGGTTATGAGGGGTAGCGCCCTTTAGGATATGTGCATTTCCTTCTGGAAAAGGGTGGTATCATGGTATGGAGCCCAGATACTTGCTCATGTTGAAACACTTTATTATTATGATTGTGTGAATTGATTAGAGAGCGCTCTCGGATAAAGGTCCCAAAGGACCGGGGGATGGCATATTCGGTCAGTTGTTACTCAGTTAGGGGTAACCCGGCCTTGTGTTGGTAGAGATCCGGTTTGGTTCTCGGGGATGTCCATCCAGAGGCATTCTCATGTGGCAATGGGAAGTTCCTTGGCCTGACCATTTGTTGGAAATCCAAAGAAACAATACGAAACTTGTACGGTATTAGTTGTATAACCTGCCATGGAATGTGGCGGTAACCTGCTATTGAACATGGTTAGCTATAGTAGGCATACGATAATGGTCGTATGCTGGCTATGATTTATATCTTTATTTTCGAAATGATTTTTACTACACTATGCACTAGTAATAATATCAAATGTTTCTTTTTTTTAATGCGTATCAAGCATCTTTGACTATCATAAGGAGAAATCTCCTCCGATTCTGCGTTTGCATTGTGTGTGTGTGCGGGAGGCCTTATGGTAGTCTCATTTTTAAAAAGCATTGCGAATTGACTTAGAAAATCTTTTGTTGAATGTTTTAAAAGATAAACTGTTTTTCTTGCTCACACCAGTCCGACGACTGATCCGGAGTTTATCGTTTCTTTCCTAAACTCTGGGTGCTCATTATTTTCTACACGAGCAGTCTAGAGTTGGGTTTTTCAGATAGTTGGATATAGTGGATTATCTGGAGTTAGTTCAGTCTTTGGATCACACCAGTCTTGCTTAGCTTGGTGCATCGTTATTGGGAGTTCGAGCTATTGCTGGATTGATTCTTGGAAATGGAGTTGCAGTTATTTTTGGAGTTCTTCCTTGAAGACTGTTTTAGAGTTATTTGTTCCACTGCTAGATGTTATCGTTTTCTTTTCCGCTGCTATTTATTGTATCATATCTCTGATGTATATTGATATCTATTGGATCATCTGTTGTATCAGATATTGTATCAAAGCTGTATATCAATGTATTATTCTTTTTATTCCGCTGTGTTGTTTACTTAATGTTGTTATAAGCTCCGGCGAATTGGATTTGAACGGTCGAATCTATGGCATTCGAATACGATTTGAAGTATGAATGTCGATTTTCGGGCGGGCAAAATCCGACTCGTTACATGTGGTATCAGAGCTAAGGTTGAAACTTTAGCTCAGGAGTGTAACACATTAAGTAACTCATTAGAGATAGGGTGAAGTAAATCCTAGAATGAGTAATCCTTAAGATATCCGTTTGAATGCCTCAGTAAATTCTCTTACTATCTACTGATAGTGAGTATGAGTGCAAGAAGAGAACGAGATAGAGGACAGGAGAATGCGACTATAATTGGTCGATACTTTGTAACAACAGTGGAAATAATCCTTCTTATCAATTTTCTTTGATTCGTTTCCAAATTCTTTTGATTTCTTCATACCAGCTACAAAAAGAAGTTTCGGTGTGATGGTGGCCTTACGAATCGTTGCAGAAAATTATTACTTCGTATCTTCATCTGATTTCTTATCAGTTTTTGATTTAAACCTTAATGAATTTGAAACTGAAAATTTTAAATGAAATAGAAATTTTAAATTGAGTTAAATTGATTAATAGGACATGAAGCTAAATTTGAATTATATCGATAACACGATTTCGGTTAAAACCAAATTCAAAATTCTGTTATAAATTTCTTGGGTTGATCGAAGTCCGAAGAGGGACAAATTGGTATGTATTCTGAGATATTCCGACTTGAATTTGGAATCCATATCTTGAGTTTGAGGAATTATAGGAAATCGAATCTGTCTATCTCTGTGTTGTTTTCGTGCCTGCGAATTTCGAGGACGAAATCCTTTTAAGGAGGGAAGTTTGTAACGACCCTAGATTTTAATTTAATTTAAATTGATAATTAAATGAAATTTTGAATAAAAATTTATAAAATTTATTATAAATGGAAGCAAGTTTCCCCAATTCAAATAGAAAAAAAATATATTAAGTCATATGGGTTTGAAAATTTGTATATATGAGAATATATATGTATATATTGGATTTTAAATAAATTCTTAAATAAATCAATTTGAAAAATAAATAATATACTTTGGACACAAGTATAAAAATAAATAAATAAATTGATTTAAAAATTTATAAATGATGATAATTTGAGTTATATAAAATATATGTGTATATATAGAGAAATATAAAATAATAATTTTTAAAGTAAAATTTATGATAATTATTTAAACTAAAAATAGAAGTAAATTTAAAATACAAAAATAAGAGCAAATAAAAGTATTCAAACAAATAAAAATATGTTATTTATCAAAATAATGATAGTTTCTTTTATAAATTGTTTTAATTAAATAATGAGTTGTATTTAAACAATATTAATAGTATAATATTTATACAAATGGATTTTTATAGATAGAAATGGTTATTTCAGATTTATATATATATATATGTATGTATGTATTTTTAAAGAAAGCTAGGATTTGTGAATTTAAAATGAAATAAATTACAAACAAATGTATGCATACAAACATAATTAAAATAGAAAATTATTTGTAATACAAAGTAAATTAAAAAAAATAACAAAACAAAACAAAAGATAAAAACAAAAGAAAAAGTAACAAATCAAATACAAGAGCTTGTATATTAAATCAAGCAAGTTATGTTATATAAAATCGAAATTTATTTAAGTTATTAAAAGCAAAGTAAAAGAAAAGAAAATACAAGATACATTCAAGTGAACGAACAAAAGAAACAGTACAAGCATATTTACATCTATATTACATAAGTCAAAGCAAGCAAATTTAACAAAGTAAAACAAATATAAATAAAGTAAGTAAGGCTGAAATAAAGAAGTACAAAGAAAGGTAATAAATGCTTTCATCTCTAGCCATAACTAATGCACCTCAGCCATACACAAGTCATTCCAAATAGTTACATCCTGTACTTGCAAAGGACTTCAAAACTGCATGCTTCCTTTGTATATGCATCAACTCCTCACTTCAGTTCATTATCACAACTAAGCAACCTCTGAAAAAGAATACCATCTCAACTTAAACAACAGCAAACCAAATCAATACAAGCCTGGAAAATATGCAAGTCAGATCTGTTTTCAAAAGCCTGATTCAAATGATGTAGCTCTGTTCTTCTTTTCAGGAAATATCAGTGAGTAATTTTTGTTTTATAACTTAAAAGTTTGAATCTGTTGAATACTTATCTGTGAGTAACATTTTTTTTTTACTGAAGTTTTAAAATTTGTTACATGTTGATATTTGGATGCTTAAATATATGGTGTGAATATTTATTTATTCATTTTTCTGGGTGCTTGTGTGATGAAGTTCGGTATATTGTAAACCTGTAAATTCATGAACTTGCTCTGTTTTGCATTTGCTATGAGTAACTTAAAGCTTAAGTATTTAAACTAATTGCAAGTTTAAAATCAGAAATAAGTGTGATTTGTATGTATGAAATCTTTTGTGCAAATGGATGTGGTCTGAGACCATATTAAAGTCTCTGTAAACAAACTTGTTCATTTTGTTCTCAGGTTTGAGTTGATTCAAATTATTTTACCACTTGATCAAATAGCTTTTAGGATTTATAATACAAACAGAAATTGTTTGTTTCAACATGATTTAGAGTTTAGGTTGTATTTAAGTTAAATAAAAATTGAATATGGTTCTGGAAATCAAAATAATAGAGAAAAATTTGAATAAGAGAAAAACCAAACCTTTTAATTTATAAATTCAAGAATATACTTTGAATCTCTGTAGCAAATTATGAATTTTAAAACTTAAATCACGATTTTTAGTCGAGTAATGGTTGTGATATTCTTTGTTGATCGAAATCAACATCTTTGTCGATTGCCGGAGTTTGGCATCGAAGTTCGTGATGGGGTTGTGCGAGGAGATGGAGGAACTTGCCGAGGTGATGGGAAAAATGGTTGGAGGTGCCAACGGTGGCGGTGGCGATGGGGGCAGTGATTTGAAGTTGGTAACCCTAATTTTTGAGGTGATTGAACTTTTGACCACCGCGTCTTCAACTGTGCATCGAGTTGCACGAGGTTTGGGAAGGTGGTAGCATGGTCGGAGGCGAGTTCATGGCTGGAGTTTGGTGAGTTCAAGTGGCCGAGGTGGGGAGAACGACTCGTTGACAGGTTGGGAAGGTTTGGGTTCTTGTGTTTCCAGGTTTTGGTTTTTACTGCTAGATTTTGGTTTGGGCGTGGTGATGGTTTTTGGTTGATCGTGATGGCATCTGGTGATGGAAGGCGTCGTGTTGAGGTTCGTGTGGATGGCCGGAGGTGGTTGAGGCAACGGTGCACGTGCACCGTGCACACTTGGATCTGAAGAACAGAAAAAAAGAGAGAAGGAAACGCGAAAGGAAAGGAGCAGGGGGAAGACTCGAGAAATCTTCAGTTTGACTCGAAGCAAATGATGCTTTGACTCGGGAAAACACTATGCTTTGATTCAGAGTACAAGAGTATGTACCCAGAGTAAAATTTATTTGTTACAGGTTTTAATAATAACCTGTACTATTGTGTTTTAAAAAGTTTAAAATGAAATTTAAAATTGATGTTTTAAATAAGTTTAAATATCTTAAATTTGAAGGGAATTTAATATCAAAATCTTTTAAATTTTCTAAATAAGAAAGTAGTACTTTAACATATGAATTTAAAGCAAGTTGAAAAATCAATGTTTCAAATATTGTTTTTTTGTGTTAACTAAATCATTAATAAATATGAGTTTTACTTTTAAGTAGATGAAGATTAAATAATTAGTAATTCATTAATTTACTTTGAAATAAATTAGAAGTTTAAATTTATAAATTATGGTTTAAGTAAATTAATTAAGGAATAGTTAATGTGTAATTAAGAATCATAGATTTCCAATTTGTGTTAAAGGAAATTCAATTTGAAAAGAAATTGGATAATTTATGATTAGAAATTAATTAATTGAAATTAAGAACTATTTAAGTTGTGATTAACACCTAATTAATTAAATAATTAGGATTAATTAATGGATTATTAATGGTTAGTCAATTTCTGAAAATAATAATAATAATAATTAAAGTTAATAAATCAAGTGATTAATATATAATTACATTTAATGTAATTTAATGCTGATTTATTTATAAAGGTAATTAATTACTTAAAGATAGTTATTTAATGAAATTAAATTAAGGTTAAATGATTAGGAAATTAACTTAAGGCTAATTTAATTAATATGATTTATTAAGAATCATTTAATAAATTAAAGCGTTTGATAAATTAGTTTATATCAAATGATTTAGAATTAATAAATCAGAATTGGATAATAAATTCATAAGTAAATAAATTTGATTGGAAATAAATTGAATTTATTAGGATTAAACAATTAGTTAATCCTGCTTATAAATGACTATTGAATACTTGACCTTGCTTATGAATGTTTATATTGTATGAAATGCCTTGAATTGATTGTCCTAACTGATTGTGATATTTGCATTGTGGATTGAGCTGTATATGATTCATTCATTTTTACATTTGTATATTATCTGTGTTCTGTGAATAAAAGATAAGCGTTATAGTTATATCGCTTATCAACCATATAATTCTGTGTTTAATCTGTGATGATTGAAAAATGTTGCACTATTGTGTTAAAACCCCTTGACCACACTAATACACACACCAATATGGATTTCACGAGGAAATCGATTAAGTCACAGATTTTGAAATGATTTTTAAAGTTGAATATTTGAATTCAAATGTTTTGGAAATGGAGTGGGTTTAAAGTGAAAAGCTTTGGAAATGGAATTTCAAAGATGAAATATATTTTGAATAACTTGATTAAGATTTCAAATTTAAATATTTTGATTTAAAATTGAATTCAATACTTGAAATTGAATTCTATGATTTGAACTAGGGATTATAACAATATTATACTAGTTATATATGAGTCAAACCATTTTTAAAGTATTGTTCTTTTGACAATTTGAATTAACCCAAAGATTATAACTTGTATAAATGAAATATGGTTTTTTTTCCGAAATAACACTGTTATTTCTAAATGATAAAAGAAAGCTTTCATAGGAAAAATGAATTTCAAATTGTATTAAAAGGATTTCAAGTTTAAACTGAAATAGTCTTCCAAGTTATAGATGAATATTTGGAAACGAATTTTTGAAAGAAAATATTTGGAAACAAATTTTTGAAAGAAAATATTTGGGAACGAACTTTGAAAGATACCAGTTAAATCTTAATTTAAAGATTTAATGAATTAAATCCAATTGAATTGGAATTGTTTTGAAATCCAGGGATGATTCTTTGAGAAACTAGGTGAACTTTATGAAATAAATCTTTTGTTTAAAAGATTTGAAATGGTAATTGGATTAAACCATTTAAAAGAAAGTTTTGAATTATTAAGTTGTGACTTAATTGAAATCCCAGTATCCATATGTTTTTGAACTATTTCTCTCACTATTCGGTTTAACCGGGAGAGGACCTTTGTGTCGTATAACCCATTCCGAATATGTGATTCGTCGTTATGGATAGCATTTGAAGACCGGTGTTGAAGACCGGGTATTTGCGAGAGCGATAGGATGACCTGTCGATTGACTCTGCACCGAGTTGCTCCGGTATAGAGTTCTCCATATGTGATGGTGAATCCGATCAGGATTGTGGATATCCGGATTGCAAGGACTTCTTTGTAAGTGCCTTCGGTTCTGTTCGAGCCCGGAACAGACTTGTATGGATTGTATGCCTGACGTTACAAATTGAGATATAAAGCCGATTTCTTTCAAATATATTTCTGTTGGTGGCGGAGAATTTATTCTCTTAGCTTAACACCCTTCTCTGAGACGTACGAGCTCAGAGGTTATGTAGTTGAAGGTTATCAGCAATATATTCCCAATTTGGTAATGTGACATGCTGAGTGTTGCTGTGAAATGATCATTGTGTTGATTATTTGTGATAGGATCATTTGTTTGATCGTCTATCTTGGTGATCATTTCTATGATCATTTGTTGACCCAAAACATGGCTTTTGTATAAAGTATGCTTTTGTGGACGTGACTTCGTCGAGCCTCACACCCAGGAAATGGTCAAAACAGGAAAGAAGCAGCAAGGTTATGAGGGGTAGCGCCCTTTAGGATATGTGCATTTCCTTCTGGAAAAGGGTGGTATCATGGTATGGAGCCCAGATACTTGCTCATGTTGAAACACTTTATTATTATGATTGTGTGAATTGATTAGAGAGCGCTATCGGATAAAGGTCCCAAAGGACCGGGGGATGGCATATTCGGTCAGTTGTTACTCAGTTAGGGGTAACCCGGCCTTGTGTTGGTAGAGATCCGGTTTGGATCTCGGGGATGTCCATCCAGAGGCATTCTCATGTGGCAATGGGAAGTTCCTTGGCCTGACCATTTGTTGGAAATCCAAAGAAACAATACGAAACTTGTACGGTATTAGTTGTATAACCTGCCATGGAATGTGGCGGTAACCTGCTATTGAACATGGTTAGCTATAGTAGGCATACGATAATGGTCGTATGCTGGCTAAGATTTATATCTTTATTTTCGAAATGATTTTTACTACACTACGCACTAGTAATAATATCAAATGTTTCTTTTTTTTAATGCGTATCAAGCATCTTTGACTATCATAAGGAGAAATCTCCTCCGATTCTGCGTTTGCATTGTGTGTGTGTGCGGGAGGCCTTATGGTAGTCTCATTTTTAAAAAGCATTGCGAATTGACTTAGAAAATCTTTTGTTGAATGTTTTAAAAGATAAACTGTTTTTCTTGCTCACACCAGTCCGACGACTGATCCGGAGTTTATCGTTTCTTTCCTAAACTCTGGGTGCTCATTATTTTCTACACGAGCAGTCTAGAGTTGGGTTTTTCAGATAGTTGGATATAGTGGATTATCTGGAGTTAGTTCAGTCTTTGGATCACACCAGTCTTGCTTAGCTTGGTGCATCGTTATTGGGAGTTCGAGCTATTGCTGGATTGATTCTTGGAAATGGAGTTGCAGTTATTTTTGGAGTTCTTCCTTGAAGACTGTTTTAGAGTTATTTGTTCCACTGCTAGATGTTATCATTTTCTTTTCCGCTGCTATTTATTGTATCATATCTCTGATGTATATTGATATCTATTGGATCATCTGTTGTATCAGATATTGTATCAAAGCTGTATATCAATGTATTATTCTTTTTATTCCGCTGTGTTGTTTACTTAATGTTGTTATAAGCTCCGGCGAATCGGATTTGAACGGTCGAATCTATGGCATTCGAATACGATTTGAAGTATGAATGTCGATTTTCGGGCGGGCAAAATCCGACTCGTTACATAATTGTTAGGAGAAGGTAGTCATATCCAAGATGGTTTGGTACCTTTATAAATATAATTTTTATTATAGACTACAATCTCTAAGAAATTATTAATATGCTTTTGTCTAATCAAATTATTATTTGTCTTAGGAATCCAAATTTTCATATTTTTGGTATTCATTTAGACTTAGGTAAAGTTTTAGTTTTTATATAACTAATATTTTTAGCATCATTTCCTTTTTGTTTAGAAGAATTTTTAAATCCTATTCCATTTCCATTGCCTGATGGTTTTGAAGTTTTGATAAGATTTTCCAAATTTTGTTTTCCTTTATTAAATTTTGGCACATCATTTGTAATTTTATCTAATTTTTCTTTTAATTCTACATTTTCAATTTTCAATATTTCAATACTGTTTTTTAAGTCAACATTTTCTTTTAACAAATTATCCTTCACTATTTTAGTGTTTTCAAAATCAATAGTAATAGCCTCACTTTCTATTAATTTTTTTTTCTTGAGATAATTCAAATTCTTCTTCTAAGATAATTTTTTCAACTTTTAACATTCCTACTTCAAGTTCTAATCTATTTATTCTGACTATATATTCTTTTTTCAACTTTTTAATTTGTCTAAATTTATCATCTAATTCCATGCTAAGTTCTAATAATTCGTCATAGCTAAGTTCAGGACATACCTCATCAGTTTGTGCCATAAAACACACATTAGCTTGTTCTCCATCACTATAGCTATCACTTTTAGATAATAAAGAATCTGAATCATCCCAAGTTACTTTGAAAGACTTCTTCTTTTTGAATTTTTCAAATTTGTTATTCTTTTTATCATTATTGTGTTTTGGGCAATCCTTCTTCATATGTCCGTATTGATCACATTCATAACACTTTATTTGAGATAGGTTTGTTGTATTGGACTTCCCTTCTTTTTGGAATTTGGTCATCTTTCTAAATTTTTTGAATCTGTTATAGTTCTTGGCAATGAAGACTATCTCTTCTTCATCTAAATCAGAGTCATCATTATTTGTTGCTGGGAATGCTATGTTCTTTTTCTTCGAATTCAGTTCTTTTCGTGCCTGCAAATTAGCTTCATAGGACATTAAATTTCCTATCAACTCTTCAACTTTGAGAGTAGAGAGATCATTAGCTTCTTCAATAGCTAATATCTTCCTTTCGCAATCTGATGTTAAAGAGTTGAGTATTCGAGGAACTAAATCAAAATCAGTAAACTTAACTCCTAACGCCATAAGATCATGTTAGATAGTTTGAAATCTAGAATACATGTCAACAATAGTTTCATTTTGCTTCATTTTGAATGACGAAAATTGGTGTTTTAAAATTGAAATCTTAGTTTGTTTGACCTTTGTTGTACCTCGTGTGTAATTTGTAAGGTACGTCAAATGTCAAATGCAGTTGTGCATAACATGACATGTGAAAAATTCATTTTTGTCCAGAGAGCAAAATAAAACATTCATAGCTTTAGCATTGTTTGATGCTAAGGTCTTTTGTGCATCGGTCCATGAGTTCATAGCAGTAGTAGGGGCTTCATATTTATCTTGTGTGGCTGATCAAATTTCTAGACCATTTGCTTCCATAAAAATTCTCATATGCGTTGACCAATATGCATAGCTAGATCCATTAAAAAGTGGGGGTCGTGCTGTGGATTGTCCTTCTTGAAAAATACTTGCCATATTAAAGTGATTCAAAAATGTGTTACTGTTCTTTGATCAAACCTTGCTCTAATACCAATTATAATTCTATATGAGTGGATCGTGTAGTGTGTATATATGCAAGTATAAGTGACTTAACTATATAATGTATCTAATATAAACTTGATAGATGATAATAGCAAAGTAAATGGAAATAATCACACCAGGATTTTGTACTGGTTCAGACCTCCCGTCCTACATCCAGTCCCGAAGCTCCTCTTCGGAATTCAACTATCAAACACCCTCACTTCGTCCGGAGGAATAGACTTGGTTACAAAAGCTTGTTCTTGTCAAATGCATGTTCTATAATACGGATATTGACTATTAAGTACAAATGCTTCCAATCTATATATCTAGAGAATATTGATCAAAGTGTTCTGAATATATGGAAGACTGAAATATAGGTATTCGATTGCTAGAGATCAAGTATAAATTGGAGTATAAGAATAAAGAGCATAAGTAAGTAAGGTGTAGTCTTCTCTTGGATTCTTGATGTTATTTATAGCAGTAGAGAGATTTCTTGTGTAGTTGCATCTATTAGTAAGTGTTCCAAGGTCGCTTCTGATGGTGATGAAGAGTTGCAGTGAAGAGGAGCGAACGTGTCTTTTCATTTGTGACAGTTGTACTATGAATATAAACACCCAAGTTCTAAATCAGACGTCTGGAAAATGTTTCAGACGTCTGGCTCTTATATATTTATGTATATGGTTGCTTTTCAGACGTCTGAGTATATTAACCAGACGTCTGATTCTGTCTGATTTGCGAACCAGAGGATTCAATCAGACATCTGGCTAGTGCACCCAGATGTCTGAACTTGTGCATGTTGCTTTTCCTGTGTCTGTGTCATTGCTCTTCTGATTCTATCGACTTGTAGCCTCTTGATACGTCTTTTGAGTTTGTTCTTGTCTCTTTGGTGACGTTACTTTAACAGTTAGCTGTAAATAGGGATATACATGTATATTCGATTTCCATTATATAGTTGTTATCATCGAAACCATAGAATTGATTTCCTAACAGTTCGGATTCGGCTTACATGAAGAGATCTTTCTGGAAATTCTACACAATTAGCGAATGCGCCTTAGCTGTTATAATTATGTACCTATTACTCATATGATGTATGCTCACTTGTATCGCAGCTATGTAATTATTCCTATTGCACACCTTAGACATTATTATGTTATCACTAATTTTATAAAAAATGGTTTGGTTATCGGAAGAGAAAAACCCAACCAAGTTTGTTGATGGCACAATCTTACGATATACTCTTGTTATGAAAGGTTTTAAGATATAATAAATTCTGTGTGATTTGAATTTCTCATGTAGGTTTACCAGACTGGTCCAAGTGTTTATCTCTTATAATGCTCGGTCAACTGGAGTATGTTTTCGAATTTAGCTGTTGTTCATTGGAGCTCTTAGAGAGAAGCTGGATGATTTCCTACCGTACTTATTTTCCGCTGCATTACTTGATTGTATCCATCAGCATTTGTGAGGACACGACGTTATAACTATCCAGGCTGATGATAGGTTTGTTTTCTCTTATTGATGTATGTATATAAAGGTTTACTAAAGACCTTTTGAGATACTATATATTATCGTTCCGCATGTGAGAACCTAATATTGTTTTTTCTTCTTTCTTGTTCTAATTCTTTTTCTTTTTTTACCCTAACTATTCGTCTTTTCGGCACTTGGGTGCTTGGCACATGAATATCGTGGATGCATTAGTGTTGACATCTTTGGGTCGAAAAGTCATGTCGTTACATATAATGTGTTATATCAATTAATTAAAAGAATATTTAATTAAAACATGGCAAGTGAGACAATATTCAAGGAAGGATTCGTTTCCTTGGTTATATGAGGTTAGTATCACCGTCAACTGAAGTCAATTCAAAGTCAAAGTCTTTGGCTACAACATTTCGGTTAATAATAACAATAATTGTTATTATTGAACTAAGACTTTGTGTTTGGACATAGAGTTGAATATGGACGATATTGGAAATTTGGCCATTGCAAAATTCTACAAGTCCAAAGTGATATAGTTTTGACGAAGAGAATTGGTTTCATTAATAGTCACAATCGGGTAACGCTTAGAGTAAAATTGGATTTCACCGAAACTAAGTGATAAATTTGGCCAAAATGTCGTACCACCTACTAAGTAGCATGTGAACGTTTGACTCACCTAACGGGTCACACAATCGAAACGTTGAATACTCCTTTGACCAAGCAATTTAATTAATTTGTAATTATTATAAATTAATTAAAATAATTAATATTTATGAAATATTAATTATAAAATTTTATTTTGATTTATTGAACAATGTTATTAAATATATTTATCATACATATAAATATATTAATTGATATACGATGTCGATACGCATTTAAATTGGATTTAAATGGAGCACATATATTCGGCTTTAAATGGGTTTGAAGCTCATATAGGGGCATGTGATTTTCGACCATTATAGACCGGCAAAGGAGGTAGGCATAACAAGGCTAGAGTGGCTAGGGTTGAATGGACAAGAGGTAAGAAAGAGTAAGAGAGATATGTGGATCTTGATCCTAAATTCTCTCTTCATTTCCTCCGCTATAAAAACAACTTCACCCGCTCTCATTTATCACTTTCTGGGGCCATTTTATACGTTCCTTTTAGCCGAAATGTAACGATCTGTAAATTCTTCACTTCAGGAAAATACCGAAATATTGAAAAATAATATTTTCAAACATAAATGATGATTTTTTTAAACTAGGAGTAATAATGGTAAACTTATTTTGAATAAGTATTTACAATTATATATACTTTGGTTAGAATATCGATAAAATAACTATAAATCGTTTTATCAGTAACCGGCTCCTTAGCCATCTAACATCGTGCACCGGTCTAGATACATACACTTATTTTCGATTTTGAACCTCTATATGAAATAAAATATTTCATTTATTTTTGAAAAATTAAATCTGTTATGACATCATGAGGATGGTCATTATAATTAGTAATTGATTTAATTGATATTTAAGTATTTAATAATTATTATAATTATTTGAATAAGGGTTTTAAATGATTATAATTCATTTTAAATAGCTATAAAGTGACGATTAATCAATTATAATAGTTATATATATATATATATATTTGATTTGAAAATTTATCTTCCTTCTTCTTTTTTTAATGGCTGAGCAATTCCTTCCTTCCCCCCTTCCAGGACATCCAATCCCTACCCTTGACCCGATCTTGCCTGACCCTGATCCCCCTCCTTTGCCACAGTCTTCCACTATTCGCCCCGTCATGCCATCAGTTACTACCTCCCTATCTTCTTCTGATCCCTCCATTTTAGCTCAGTTTCCTCCCCCCCCCCCCCCCCCAACAGTAACTCTAGTCAACAAGCATGGACTTCTCTTTTCAAGAACAAACCACGCAATGTGGGGAAGTACATGCCTGTTAACTTTATCAATGAATACGATGGTGATGCTCTGATTCTTCCTGATGCTGTTCAAGAAGCTGGGCAATGTATTTGGCAAGATTATTTAGTTGGCTTCTTCCTTGATAAACCCCTATCCTTTACTGCAGTAGTGCAACACCTCAAACGAGTGTGGCATTTGAAAGGAAGCATTAAGGTCAAGTCTGATGGTGTGGTCTTCTTGTTTCTGTTTTCTAGTGAGGATGATCGGAGCAGGATCATCAAAGATGACCCGATAATCATGAAGAACAAATTGTTTATTGTTAAACAATGGGACCCCACAGTTAGCAATGTGTGCGGCTCAGTCACATCAGTTCCAATATGGATTCACATCTACAACATCCCTCTAGCAGCGTGGTCCCCTCTTGGCATCAACTGGCTTGCAGGAAGAATTGGGAGTGTTAAATGTTTAGATGAAAGTACTGAGAAAATGGAAAGGCTAACCTATGCTAAAGCCTTGGTGGAAGCGACACCCATCTCTGACCTTGTTGACAGCTTTCAAGTACTGTGTCAGGATGGAACAAGGCAAACTGTTTTTGTGGAATATCAGTGGAGGCCACTAGCATGTACTTCCTGTATGGTGTTTGGGCACGACAATTCAAGTTGCAAAAATAGTGTATTGACAGATGATGCGCTGAACAGTAATAAGTTTTCTTTATCAAAACAAGATCCAAAAAAAGACTCCCATGTGAAAGAACAAATTGACAAAGTTGTCCATAATAATTCTTTCAGTGTGTGGAAGAAAGTTGAGCGTGGAAGCAAAAGGAAGAATGAGTTAATAAAGACCAAGGAGAATACTGGGAGTGGCTACAATGGGAACGACAGAGACAATATATCAAGAAAAGAAGGAATTGTTCCAGTGAATAGAAAAGACAATGTGCAAGACCTAGTTGAGGAAGGGGAAGTTGTTGAGGTACTGGAGATGAACTTAGGAAATAAATTTCGAGTGCTACAAGAATTAGATGATGAAAATGAAGTACTGTGTGAGGAGGGAGGAAGCGAGAAAAGAAACGTTGAACAATTAAAGGGTTCAACTGTTATTACATGTAAGGAAGTATTAGTAGCTAATGATAGAATGCATGCATGCATGGAGATGAACACTGTAGATCAATGTGTTGAAGCTGCTTTAGTTGCTAACTTTCAGCTTGCAAATAAGTATGGCAAGCTAGTTCAGGAATTGGTTGAGAATGGAAAGGCAAAACTGAATGAATTGAAAAAAGGAAAACAAAAAGAAAAGATTTTACCTGAAACAATAAGGAATACTAGGAAAAATGGTAACAATGACAACTTGGATGGTATTACTGTGCCTTCTTTCTTCCCTGTGAGAATAAACAAAATACACTTCATAATGCTACATGTTCCCACAATATGCACATTCCTCAAGCTCAAGCTCAAGCTACAGTGACACATGCACACAATGTCAGTGTGCAGGCTTCAGATGTTTCCATATCCCCTTGCAATCTTCCCAAACCCCCTTATTCACATATTACTCCCCCTTGATTATTTATTCCAACATGATCTCCATCAGCTTGTCCACCCCAAATCTCCAACCCCATTGAATAATAATCACAGCACTGTCAAAAAAAAAGGAAAATCACTTGTCTGATTTTGACAAAGGCAAGCTTGTAGACTATGGTGAAACATTACCTGAAAAGGAAATAACCCCAAATTCAGGCCTTCGTAGGTCTATGTGATTGCAAATACCACAACCATAAGTTATCCCATGTTACACAATTTTGGGTTTTGGAATATTAGAGGAGCACATATGAATATCAAACTTGTGCAAGCTAAACACATTATCTCTGAGAATAAATTAGGCGTTTTTGGCATTCTTGAGACCAAGCCTAACCATGATCTTACCTACAAAGCCGCAAAACTTATTGCCCCTCTATGGAGTGTGCATCATAATTTGGATGAGGCTCCATATGGCAGAATCTTCGTGCTTTCTAACCCTAACTTTTACACCCTCACCCCAATCTTATCCCATAAGCAATTCATCCATTTTCATGCCTTACATCATCCTACCTCTACTTCTTTCTTCCTGACTTTTATTTATGGAGATAACCACATAGCTGCAAAGGCAGGTTATGCTGAACTATTTACCTCATCTTAGACAGGAATCTCACCCGTGGTTTGTGTTAGGTGACTTCAACTGCATGCTTTCTGCTGATGACCGCTGTGGTGGCAATCCTCTTTCAATCTCTGATATTGCCCCTCTCAACCTTGCTATCACTGCCTCTAACTTACATGAAGCTGCCTTTGTTGGTCCAAAATTCACTTGGAATAACAAAAGTCGATCTGGTGTGAGAACCATGAGTAGACTGGATTTGACCTTTCTCAACACTAAGGCCCTAACTCAATTCCCCAACTCTCTTAACCATATCCTCCCCCCTCTGCTCTCTGATCATTCTCCTATTTATTTAGCCCCTGATTGCAATGTCATTAAAAGAAATTCAAGTTTTAAAATTTTTAATTCCTGGATCAATGATCCAGAATTTATGCCTTTAGTGATTAATGTTTGGAAGTGCCCCAAATTGGTAACAAAATGTCTAATTTGCAGCATAAACTGAAGGCAACCAAGGAAGCGCTAAAGATATGGGCTAAGAACAAATATGGTGATGGTAACAAGTACTCTTCTGTCCTACAGAGAGAGCTGCCTTCTATTCAGCTGAGGATGCTTGATGACCCAGGTAATATCAGTTTTTCTCAGTAGGAACATGTGTTAACTCAGCGTCTTTCTGATGCCTTGGTTGCTGAGCAAAGCATGCAGAAACAAAAATTGAGGAAGGAGTGGGATTTGTATGGTGATCGCAATACAAATTTGTATCACACCTCCCTAAAAATTAAAAATGCCAAAAGACACATCTTCCAAATTCAGAATGAAGATGGTATAATTTTAAACAAGCCGGATGACATTGACAAAGCCTTCATTAACCATTACACTGACCTGTTTTCCCCCATTGAAACGTGGTCCCCTTCTTCTCAGGAGCTATAGTCAACCCCTATGCCTGTTCTGTCTACTGATGATATCCAATTTTTATCTTCCCCTGTGACTAATAAAGAAATATACAACGCTATGTTTGGTATGAAGAGAGATTCCTATGGAGGCCCTGATGGCTTTAATGTTGTCTTCTTTATTCACTGCTGGGACATTGTTGCTGTTGACTTTTTAGCTACCATACATAATTTCTTTTCTCATAATAAATTGCCTATTCCCATCAATGCAACCAATTTGTGTTTAGTGCCTAAAGTTAAACATGCCGCTTCTCTCAATGCCTTTTGTCCTATTGCTTGTTGTAATATTATATACAAATGCATTTCTAAAGTTATTGCTGCTAGGCTGAGGCATGTGCTTCCTACTGCGATCTCTGAGAATCAAGCTGCATTTTTGAACAATAGATGTATTCTTGATAATGTGTTGGTCACTCATGAACTCCTTAATGGTTATGGTCGTACCCATGTTTCTCCTAGAGCTATGATGAAGCTTGATATTAGAAGAGCTTATGATACTGTGTGTTGGGAAGCCTTGACTGGTATTATGAGTTTAATGGGTTTTCCATGCCATTTTGTCAGTTGGATATATACGTGTATATCCACTGTTTCCTTCTCATTGTGTTACAATGGTGGCACTGTTGGATATTTCAGAAGTAAGAGAGGTATAAGGCAAGGAGATCCAATGTCTTCCTACTTGTTCATTATTGTCATGGAATTTCTTACTCAGCTGATTAACAAGCAAGTCAGACTAAATAAATTTGAGTTGCATCTCAAATGCAGAATCCAAACATTACCTCTCTTCTCTTTGCTGATGATGTGATTCTTTTTATGAAGCCTACTGTCTCATCTGTTAACTGTGTCAAAGGCATCCTTACCTCCTTTGAGAATTGCACTGGTCTCCAAGTCAATAGTACTAAGTCTTACCTCTTGGTGGCTGGTCTCAATGACATTGACAAGCAGACCATTTTTCAAGAAAGTCAATTACCCATTCTCCCTGATGGAACCATGCACTTGGAAATTCCCTTGTCCACTAGGAAAATTGGTTCCAATGCTTGTATACCACTTTTTGAAAGAATCACTGAGGCTATGAACAGATGGGCTAGCAATAAGTTATCTCAGGCTGGTAGAACCACAATCATTAAATCTATTATTCAAGCCATGACAGTATATTGGAGCAGGTGTCTTATTTTGCCCTCTGCTCTTTTATCTGGAATCAGGAAAGCTATGAATCACTTCCTATGGACTGGGGATATGTTTTCAACCAAAATTATTCCTATTGCTTATGCTAAGTTGGAAAAACCACAAAAATATGGTGGTTTGGGTATCAAGTGTTTGACTGCTTGAATCAAGCAGCCTTTTCTATGCATTTTGATAATCTTATCAATGTCAGACCTAATCTGTGGGTTAAGCGGGCTAGGAAACATCACCTTGGCAATAAAAATTTCTGGCAAATGGTTCCCTCTCCTCTGTGTGGCTGGGTGTGGAGATCTATCCTTAATCTCAGAGGCATGTTACTTCCCCATATCCAGCTGTTACTTAGCCCTGACTGTGCTGCAAAGTTCTGGTATGATCCTTGGGTGGGTAGAGGGGTGATATTGAATGGCTTGCTTTCCTTTGAGCAGAAAATGCAAACTTGCATCCCTTTGAATGCTAGTGCAGTTGATTACTGTGTTGATGGTGTGATTGATTTACCCTATACTTCCAACCCTAACATTAATCTTCTGTGGGATTCAGTGAAATGCTATAGTTTACCCTCTGATGGTAATGGTTATGTATGGGCTGCTAAGCATGAAAGGCACTCTATTGCTTGCATTTGCAAAGCACTGAAGGGGGATGCTCGTAACCCGGTGTTTAGATGGCATGCAAGAGTTTGGAATAGCTTAACTTCACATAACCTGAATTTTTTTACTATGGAAGGTCCTCAGGAATGCGCGATGACCAAAGTTAAATTATGCACAAGAGGATTCTCTGTGGACTTGAATTGTGTCTTCTGCAATGTTGTTGCTGAGGATGCTTCCTACCTGTTTTTTGAGTGTGTGGTTACTGCTAAAATTTGGAAAACTTGTCTCACTAGTGCTGGTTTCAATGATCCTATTCTACATGGTGATGCTGAGTGGAATAGGTTGTTCAGGAAAACAAGGTGGAAGAATACAACATCATTATGGCACTTGTTGATTTTGAAAGTGTTTGTGTATGTAATTTGGGCTGAGAGAAATGCAAGGGTTTTTGAGAATAAAATGAAGACTGACTGTGCTTTGATCAGTGTTATTTCTGCTATGGTCATGGAGAAGTCCTCGCATCATGCTGCTTATGACTCCATGGATTAGGGTGGCGTTTTATTTCTTTGTGTTTCTTGCATGGTTGTCCTTTTGTTTTCTTTCTTTTTCCTTGTTTGTTTCTGTGTGTTTCTTTGGGAGCTCCAGTGTTTGCTCTTCGTGTTTTTTATGTGTTTGTGTGTTTAATAAATATGGCTAGGGATCATTCAACCCTCCTTGCCTTTCAAAAAAAAATATAGGAAAATTGATATCGCCTCATCGGTATAGTAATAATTTTTGAAAGAAATTGTTATTATTGATTTGTATAGGTTTATAATTCAAATTTGATTATTTTAATTTATTAATAATGATGAGAAATTTATTTTCAAACTTTGTTTACAAATATATGTATATTGACTAAAAAGTAAAAACGTGATCGGAAAACGAAACTGGAATTTGCAATGGCTTGATGTATATAAGTTGTATAACGTTGTTTATATAACTTGAACACCTATATAACATACACATACATCTATTTAGCCTTACATAAACTTGCAAAAACTTTTCATATGCACATACAGAACATAAATATACACATGACATACACACATACACACATAGATATATGAAAACAAAATATCAAAGACTTTACCTCCTTTCCTTACTTCTTAAGCTAACCAAAAGTCCACCCTCTTACACCATGGTATAAGTATCATTGCAAGCACATGGGGGAATCCTATCGGCCATGCAAGGATGAGATAGGAAGGAGGATAGTGATGCTAACAGTGATGCATTATACAAAATATCCAAGATATTTTCCTCCACTTCCACCCTTATAAATATCTTACCCTCTCCCCTTCATTTTCATTCATCTTCCTCTTCCATTTCCTAAGCATTCTCTCTTCTTTTCATGTCTACCAACCTAATAGAAATAATGCCATAATATCTCTCAAAAGGAATTTAAAATATAACACACACACACACACACACACAGATATATATATATATATATATATATATATATATATATATATATATATATATATATAGATAAGCACCCCAAACTATTCCAAAACTCTAATTTTCCTCTCTACCATCCACGACCTCCACTTCCTCCATCAAAGGCCAAGCCCACCTCTTCTCCTACCCTAGGCTGTGGGCTTCTCTATCCCAGTAAACTCAACCCCGGTTTCTTAGGGAATAAACAGAGGAAAATAAGATCGGTGATCACCTCCTAACCATTAGTGGATGGATTTCCTTATAAACGTCATAAAAGAACGAAACAAGTTTATACGTACAGTATAGCACCTTCTGACGGTACCTATATCATATAATTCTCATGCTTCTCCTAGATATTCCTAAAGTTATAATTTAGGTCCAGATTTTATAGTCGGTTATTTAACTATGAAATAAACAATTATTCAACCAAATATCTCATTTTCCACTAAAAAACACTAAGTTTCATTTGATTTAATTTTAACAAATTAAATCTCTTTATCCGAAATACATACTTACCCTACCGAATTTAGTATATTCACAAACTATCCTTTTCAAAATTATTTGAAAACCCTTTTAAAATAGTATGGAAAGTACCACTGCGGTATCAACCATAGATTCATAGCTCAATGGTTATGTCTCTATCCCAAAGAAATCCAAAACTTAACTGCAGAAACTCACTACCACTTATTTCGCCATGAAAGTATACCATTACTTTTCGAAAACCTTATTAAATGATTTCCTCAAAATAGAACTGATAAACTTCCTAAATAAATTTCCAAGTTAAACTTAGGAAAATACTCTTTTATAAAAGTTATTATATAAAATAACATTAATATTGAATAATTTATCTTTTAAAATAATAATATTGATAAATTCTTAAATAGTAATTAACTTAATATCAACTCATTGTAAACTACTTAATTAATAACTAAATATACTTTAAACAATTTAAAATAACTAAACAATTAGTTTTCTGAAATATTCTTAAGTCCTTTTTAAATTCCTAGTTAATAATGAAAAATCCTCCTTTTTAAAAAAAACTCAATTTTCTCGATAAAAATATATTTTCCAATTCCAATAGAACCAGTCTAACATTTATAAATCTCTCTCGATATATTCCCAATTTGATTTACGTCCCAATTCCATAAATCCCTTTTCATATTTCCAAAAATAAATATACTATTTATTTTTAAGCAGATTTACCCATCTCCTTATAAAATCCCACCATGAATTTATAACTTCAATTTATCCACTGATAATCACTTCACTTTATTAATAAACCTTGTTTATAAATTTCATAGTCTCATTTTCCGTTTATAACGGTTTCACGATATTTAATCAATTATAAATTGATTTCTAAATTGAATCCATTTTTAAATCAATTTACCAAATAACCCAACTATATTTCAAAACCCAACTAAATTCAGATTCCACTTCCTTTTCATAATTTAAAATCTTATCTAAAGTCTAATATAATAATTTCATATTTTATTTTTAAATTTCCTTTGTATTTTCCCAAACTATTTTAAATCTCGATTTAAAAACATTTTACACTTAAACAAACATCGCTTAAGTTTTTTTACTTAAAATCCTTTTATTTGCATCATTCCAAAATCTCTATTTTCCATATTCCAAAATTATTAAGTATAAGTTTTAAAATCTTTTTTATATATAATCCAAATTTCACTATAAATATTTTTACTTCCAGTTTCCCTTTTTATTTTCTTTCCAAATTTCAAACATTTATTATCGGTATTTAAAAATACCAAAATCTAGGCAAAACTATCCCAGCATTCAATAAATTCAAGTCACACTTTAATCTACCAAAGATTATCCAAAAGGATATATATCAATATATATGAAATTTAATTCCACATTTTTGAGGAATCCAGTTTGTTCCCTCCAACCTGTTTCCCGCATCCACAGATGTTAATACAACACAAAAATACCAATCCCACATTGATGGGGATATCGCGATATATAGGGTCATCAGCTATTATGTGGGGAGCATAAGGTCTTATCCGCTAAAATATGTAGGAGTAATCACTGCAATTACTAATATATATAGTACTATAAATAATACCATCCAAACTGATAATAATTATCAAATTCAAGTTACAACTAATAATTAATTTTTTTACTATTAAAAATTAACATCAATCATCCATATGAGTGAGATTTACTCACATTTTACTTCCTGTCGCTGTCGCATTTCGGTTTCGAATAAATTTGAACGTGTTTGAATTAACCTAAAAATTGCAAGCTCTAAATTTGATCAGTTCCTATGCGACATATCCGTCAATATGAACACAACTCAGAGAAACGCATGTCGATTTGACCTAAAACGAACGAGATATGCTTTTATACGAATTGGAATTCAATAAAACATTTTGTATATATAATAACGAATTTCTACACTACGATATACAAGCCAACTAAAAACAAGCCCGACCTATACGAGGGCTTTCTTCGTCGACCAAAATTTTCGTTCCCGCTTCTTCCTGTAATAGAACGCACCCATGGCCAAACTTCCTCCATCAATAGCTTACTCCACACACCACGAAACCAATCGGAACCACATCCATCGCACTCCTCCTCAATGCATTAACCGCTTGAAGCTCGTACCCACCATAAAGGACGAGACCCGAACCCTAAACTCACGACAGTGCGATGTCGCACCCCATGACCCCAAGTCGCCTTCTTTAAAACTCCACCAGCCAGTGCTCTTCCATGCCGCAAACCCAAATCCAAAACTCGATTAGCCCCTCTTTCCTCCATTCCAGATGAACCCAAACCCTAAGTTTGGCCACAAAGGTTGCACTTGACCGATGACAGTCGCGTCCAACCCCAAGCATATCGATTTGAAGCAAATCTGCTCATGAGCTCAATATATCTTGTTTTGTGATTTTTAAGTGGGTATATTGTGAGAATTTTTAAAAAAAGCTTTCATTTTTTTTTCTTTTCAATTCTGTACATCTGTGTTTTTTTACAAAGGAAGAAGAGGCTTGTTTTAAAAGGGATGGGTGGTTGACTAGATAGGTTACTTGAAAAGATAGAAAAGAAGCTGAAAAGAAAGGTATGGACAAATCAACATATATATGTGTATATATGTATTATTTAAATTTCAAAATACCTAGCTAAAAATTTTAAACCCCGATTGAATGTGCCGCTAGGTGTTCGTAATGTTATACCACTATTCCAAACGTAATGGAAAATATTTCGAATCCTAATTCGATCGTGTAGAGAAGATAGCTTCTTGTACCAAATTGTTATATTAATCTCATAAGACCAAACGATAACTCTAAACACTGCAAAATTTAAAATCAAATAATAATACACTATTATGGATCCAACCGAACTGGTTCCGTCGAATTCTGGGACTGTGCTCTGAAAGGCTATTTTAAGTGTCAATTTAAACGATATATTTTTAAAATTTAACAAATCACTTTTAAATTCAATTTAAATTTTTTTATTGTCTTTAGTATTGTTATTATAAATTTTACAAGCCTTTAAATTATTTTTAACAAGCTTAAAACTCAAGATTCAATATTTTAGAAAAAATCAATTATTAAATTCACTAATTAAATTATCTAGTAAATCGTTATATTTGAAATTCAAGTTTAAAAAGTAACTTTTAAATATTTAAAATCAATTAAATATTTCAATTTCAAATAAGCAAAATTCTGGGTTGTTACATCCAATCTAGCCGCGTAAAAGAGATGTGGCGAAATTTTTCGAAAATTTAGGTGTTAGAAAATTTTTAATAACTAAAATTTGATTTTGGATTATAACTTGAAATGATTGACTAAATTTATTATTTGGAATCTATGGATGAATTCTGAAATTAGTAAAAGTGATAATGTGGTCTCAACAAATTGATTTTGGGAAGTTATTTCAAGTAATTTGTTTGAGAAAGTTAATAGGTTTTGGGCCATTCTTTTTATCTTGGCAATTTCGGAGACGAAATTCTTATAAGAAGGAAGAAATGTAATGGCTCATAATTTTAATGATTTGAAATCGGAGTATTTAATTGATTTTAAATATTCAAATGTTAATTTTATAGATTTAGTAACTTGAATTTCTAGTAAAGTGGTTTATTGGATAATATAATTGTTGTACTTAGTATTTGAAATTGGTTAAATAATGAATCTTGAGTTTTATGCTAGATGAAAATAATTTCAAAGCTTATTTAATTTCTATTTATAAGAGTGAAGATAATAAAAATTTTAAATTGGATTTATAAGTGGTTTACTCGATTTTAAACATAACTTGTTTAAATTGACACGTAAAAATAGCCTTCTGGTGCACTGTCTTAAAATTCGACGAAACCGGTTCAATTGGATCCCTAATAGTGCATTATTATCGGATTTCAAATTTCGTAGCATTTGGCGTTATCATTCGTTTGTACGGAATAGGAACGCATTGAAATTTATTGTGATGCCCCACCTCTATACTCACGCTAGCAAGAACACTACGGAGTAATGCCGTCAACTAGCGCGAAGAATAAAGCTATTGAGGAGAGACCCTCCGTGTAATTGCTTTGTGCGAGCGCTGATATGTCAAATAGTTTAACATGCATTTCATTTCAAGAGGAAATCCGACACATCGACACAAACCCAAAGCTACTACACAGTGGCTATATGATCTTCGGAAACAAATATAGAAATAGACATAACACAATCAGTCATAGATATCCATATCGCAAAGGCGGAAATAGATATGAATATATAACTCTAAGAAGTGTTTATTAGAGTAGTGGTCAAACAAGATCCACAATATAACAAAAGAATAGATACAAGTGCTAGACAAAAGAATATGTATACATCAAGGAGTCTCTATCTCGAATGTATAACAAAAACTACCAATATAGTGCAGTTAGCCAAAAGTCAGGTAACACTCCCAGATGAGGAGTCAAGTAGAAGCACATGTAACATCTCGGTCTGACCTGAGTATTATTTAGTAAGAAAATAATAAATGGATCAGTCTAGCTATAAATATCAGATAAAATGAGATGGAATAAGAGATATAACAAAACACATGATAACAATAATGCCATACTATGAAAAGTATACATTTGACAACAACAAAAATCATACAATATCTCAAGAAATCTCATAACGTCAAAAAGATTGTCATATTCTTTACTCAATTCGCCATACCACAAATATTGACAAACTTATCAATGCCAATCGTAAAAGTTGTTGAAACACAAATTCACAAAAGTTAGTGAAACACAAATTCACCAATGCACAAATATTTATAAAGCTTATCAATATAAATCACGAATTTTGGTGAAACACATATTCTAGAAATCATCAATAGAAATCCAAAAATAAAAAAAAGGGGAGGCCTATCATAAAACGGGAGCATGAAAACTCACCAACACGTGTATCACAAAATGGAACGCTATTTCATGGTTGCAAACCATTAATTTTGAGCCGAAGCTCCACAAAATGGTCCGAAGACCATGGGTCGCTACCCCACCAATTTTGAGCCGAAGCTCCACAGAAACAGGGTTTAGTCTCCCTCGCAGACAAGAGACATCACACATTGCTAGTCTGAATCACAAAATGATCATCATCGATCATCAAGAAGCATCAATTACACTAAGCTAGTAAATAGATGAGTTTAGCCTCATGTCCCATAACCACTGGCTTAACTTAAATATTTATGAACAAACTGTAGATTTCCACTTGAGAATTGTCACAAGAGTTTCAATCGATCAAGTCCAAAAATTAACCGACGAAGTAAACGCAAAGTGTTTCATACCACTTGGTTTACTAAGCCGTTTAATTAGACTTCTCAGACGAATGAGGTAAAGGTTTGTATATACTAATAGATTGGAAAACGGTTGAAGAAACAAGTTTTGTAATAAAACAGCGTCGAAATTATTTTGATGAAACAGTTTTGATATTTACTACTAGTAAGAAAACCTCCGTATTTTTAAAGTGTCAAATCACAGAAATTATTGTAAAAACAATCAATCACCAAAATTCACATTCGAAGCCGTGAATCAAATCCATAAAAATCAATAGCGAATCCATCCAAATGGATATTCCCAAATTTTCCAAATGAAGGAAGTCATCAAAGTCGATAAATGATAACAATAAGTCGGATCAACCCAAATCGATTAAAATTGGAAACCCAAACAACCTAGGCAAATTGGGCTGAGATAAGCAGATTAAGACGTTTGAAAATAATGATCCATACGTTTGAAACTGGAAAATAAACGTTTTCCAGAACATTATTCAGACGTCTGAGTCATTAAATTCAAACATCAGAAAATGGCTAATTTTAGCCTACTTGCTCTCGGGTTGATCACGAGCAATTTCAGACGCTTGAAACTTATAATTCAGATGTCTGACCTAGGGAATGAAATTTTGTCCAGAACAGTATTTAGACGTCTGAAACTGAAGCTTGGGGTATTTTTTCCCCTAGGCCATTGATGGCCAAATTATATCGATACCAATCGGAAGAGTGATGATTACGAGGGGTTTATGCCAAATGACTACCCAACTTTAAAGACTCACCAATACACTCCGATCAACATGTCCAACATCCATATAAGGTTTTTCATAGATTTTGTTGTCAAAACATCAAAAATTGGAATATTAACCAAATCAACCCACATCAAAATCAAATGAACACGTAAATATGTTAGGAATTCATACCTAACAATCACAGATAATTATAGACTTATATGTGAGATAAAAATCTCACCTTTTTCACAAAAACAAGGATGGAGAAGCTATAGAGCAAGGCAAGAACAATCACTCTTCAATTCCAACCTAAGAAGCTTGAATCTAAGCTTAAAAGAAAAACATTTCCTAAGTTAGACTTTAGGGATTTCTGAAACTGAAGGTAGAATGAGTTGGAGAAGAAGAAGAGGACGCTTACCAATAGCTTCTCTTTGAATTTGGAGTTAGAACTTAGATTTGTAATGGAATTTGGGCTTAGGAATTCTAATTCTTTTTCTCCTCCTCCATTTTTATCAAAACTTGGAGTGTTAGGAAATGAAAGTGAATGAAGAGAAGTGAGGGTGGAGCTATAGTTAATAGTTTAGGCTAACCCAAACCTAAAGTCCAAAGGTCAAATTTTAGCTAGCTCCAAACATATCGAAGTTTATACTCAAAAAGGTCACAAACGGCGTTTTGAACTCAATGGAAGTGGTCCCGAGTCCTAATTCGACCGTTTGCAAAAAGTAGCATTTCGGACTATAATCCGACTAACGATGCTATATTTAAATAAAATATTTAAATACACAATCATAAAATATGCAGGTTGTTACAGAGTCCCCTCCTTAAAGAAATTGCATCCTCGCAATATTTAAGAAGAAAACAAAAGTAACAACCATAAAATCATATCAACATAAAAGAAATTTGAAATAAGAAGTTCACCTCAAAGAGCACGAGAGAGTAAGTCCGGATGTGTTCGCTCGATGAATTCTCTGGATTCCCAAAAACAATCCTTAGGATTTGAAGACCATTGGACTTTCACAAGAGGAAACATTTTATTTCGAATTTATTTAACCTCCGAAGCAATGATACGAATAGGATGTTGCTCATAAGTTAAATTAGGCGAACTTCAATTTTTTCAATAGCACCGGGCTCAAGAATAGAATCAGAATCTCGAAGGCCTTTTCCGTAGTTGAGAAACGTGAAACACGTTATGAATAGCAGAAAATTGAGCCGGTAACAAAAGGCGATAAGCCACGGAATCAATACGTTCGGTGATGGGAAATGGACTAATATATTGAGGTGCTAATTTTCCCGATCGACTGAAACACACAACACCCTTCATAGGTGAAACACGAATAAACACAATATCTCCCACAGAAAATTCCAATTTCCTTATTCGGTTATCGACATAGGATTTTTCCTACTTTGAGCTTCTTTCATCCTATGACGAATAAGGTCAATCTTTTCTGTGGAATCGCGAATCACTACTACAAAACAGGCCATTTGCATCGGTTGTTTACCCCCCTTTTGCATCAGTTCAACAACCGATGCATATGCAACCGATGCAATAGGCTTAACACTTTTGCATCAGTTCTGAAACCGATGCAAAAAAGTCCTTTTTGCATCGGTTGTTACTAAGAACTGATGCAAAATATCATGTTTGGTTGCTTGAACACAGCCCCCATGTTGCATCGGTTGTAATGAAAATCGATGCAACAAAGAAACTTGTTGCATCAGTTGTTGAAAACCGATGCAAAATAATCTCTCTATTGCATCGGTTTTTTATAACAACTGATGTAAACTAATCCCTCAAAAACCATTATTACAATACTCAAATAGACTATATATATATTTATTGATAATCTTTATATATATATATATATATATATATGAAAGAAAAAAAACATACATAAAAAATAAAAAAAACAGATTAAGCCTCCTTGTTTTCATCTCCAGCATCATCCTAAATACATAAACAATAAGAAAACTTAATTTACATACAAAATCACGGTCCAACATACTATCGACATTATTCTATGCTCCTCTAAACATCATCAGTCATCCATTGCAGCTCCACCACCCATACTGTCAGCAGTAACCAACAATGACAATACAACTTATCATCTACTTGCCTCGACAACAAGTCACACCTACCATACATTCATCAACAAAAACCCTGACAACTTCACTCACCATCTCAACTGCTTACTCCAGCCTCCACCACAATTTGATCATAAACTTCTGACACCACCCACAACTTCAATCATCCCTGACCTAACCAAACCTGTACATCAAATACCCCTCCAAACTCACATCATACAGAACTGCAATAACTACACAGTCTCCATCCATTTCTTACTCCAGCAAGCACGACATCAACATTCACTGTGAACCTCCTTTGCACCACCTCTGACAACTCTACACTTCCACTCACTATTTTGAAAAATTACCTCCACTCACTGTCTCGACACTGTGAACATATCCATTATAAACTACTGTGAACATCACCATACAATAATTGCATGCATCACCTTCACAACTGCTACCATACTCCAGATCCACCATCCTACCTGTATGCTTAAACCAACATACTCCATTGCTTGCTTGAACCATCTACCACCGAGCTACCTGCATTGACTCGGCCTTTCTTAAACTCTCATATGGCTTAGAATTCTTGCAACCTGTTCAGATGCTACAGCTATTCACATACTTTTCCCATCATGTAATAAGTTCACATACCTGCTCAGGTTCGCTTTAACTTCACTACATTCTTCACTTCAGTTCACACATACCCCAGCCAGCATGACACTTCATGACCCTGTTCGTATATGCTCCAATTTAATCACGTTTTGCCTATTCATGTTTCAATCCACTTGCATCAACACATCAAATTTTGTCATTACATCAATGAAAAATAGAAGTAAAATTAAATAAGATAAAAAAACAAAAAAAAACAGTGCTGGGAAAAGAAACATAATAGAAATTTTGTCAAACATAAAGATGAAAAAATTATAAATACTTTGTCTGTTATAAAATGATGTATGAAATTTTGTCGAACAACCAGAAATTCACATCATGAAGATGTATGAAATTATTATAAAATGTGTCTAACCCAATAACACCTACATCAGGACTAGCAACATCAATAGTCACCTAAATTTAATAAAAAGATTAGATATAGCTCATATAAGCATATGCGTATTAAACTAATTGGTGGTAAGAATAATTTAGAGCTATATATGTAATAATACCTTGTCTGTTTCAACCTGAGCAATAGGTTCGTCAATTTTAACATGGTCATTAGGTTCTACATTTTGCGAAACAATGAACATAAGGACAACTTACGAGTGTTCAATTGTCTGAAACCTAGTAACATGAATAATGGTTACGTACATAACAGTTTTTGCATAGCCATTCTATGATGGGTGATGTTTATGAAGTTTAAATATTAACAGGCTATTTTACCACTAAAACATCAAAAGAAGACTCTTAAAGCCAATCACCTTGTGATATCAGTTAAAGCACATTATTGTCAATCAAAAGAAGACTCTTAAAGCCAATCACCTTGTGATATCAGAGCTCCTAAAATGATGGCAAATAGCAGCGTTCCCTTAAAGTGATATCAGTTCTCCTTCATTTGATTTCGTTAAAAAATTATTTAAGCAGATAGAATTCAATTTCTATTTCAAATAAAGGTTGCGTCAAGTATTTAATCAGTACCTGAAATTGTTAATATGGTTTTCCCTATATGACACTGTCGGCGTATTCATTCAAAAACCACAACTGTATCCATGATTCACCCACCTCAGCTGTAGTTATTTACATCACTTGTAGGTCCAGCAGATCATTCCAGAAAATGAAAAAACAAAAATGTAAATCAAATTGTTTGTGTTGTACATTCACTGCAAGAATAAACTGGTTTTCAACGTATGTGGATATCGCTTTATTCACTATGACATAAAAACCAAGATGTGGTACCTATAACAATAATTAGGTGCAGACCAAACATCAACTGCGTCTTCTAGGTCTGATCATAATAGATCGCACATGGCTCCATCGTGAGGCACTTCTTGCTTCCGATCAATTGTTCTAATCTGTAATCATATTACAAAAACAGAATCAGACGGTTGCTGAATACACCACTTTTTACCCTTAAAATTATCCATTCCGGAAAATACTTAAAACACTTTGATTTCCAACACCGAAGTATAAATTAAAATAATAATAATAATTAATTAATAAATAAAAACTGCATTGGTTTTACTGGGGTTTTAAAATGCATATTGCAGTGTATTTAGCACCGCGCTAAAAATTAAGTTAACGTGGTTCATAAAAGGGTGAAAAAGTTAATGCAACGATGGATAAGTCTAACGTGCAAACCTGATCTAATGTTGTTATGGCAGGGGAGAGACCTCCATGCACAGAAAAAACTCTGTTCTCGATCAATGCTGATAGACTGTGACGTTAAAAAAATAATAAACATGCAGTAATCTAAAGATAAATGTATGTACATACTGTGATAAAATTAAGGTGGAAATGCATTATATGTAACCTGGAGAATCTATAAGTTAAACATGTTTAAATTTTGACAAATAGTACCTCAAATAGTCAAAAATATCTGTGCAGTATCTCCAGACATTTACAGAGCCATACTTACGCAGGCATTCATCATAAAATCCATATACCTAACCATTATAAGATTAGTGGCATGTATGTGATAAAAAACATGCAACATTAATAAATTGCTACCTAACCTGTGTGATTTTACGGCTCTCATGATTGCCCCTAATAAGAGTTATACGATCAGGATATCTAACCTGTGATGATAGATTGGGTCAAAGTGAACTTGAGCATATCCAATCAGGCATAAAATAGATAGAAAATTATTGTCCAGCAACAGCAAAACAACCAAAAAAATATCATTTTATAATTATTAAGAATATAAAAAAAATGTAAAAAGCAAAACGAGCAGGGACAAATCATAAATGATGACATACAATAAACTTACTAGCGCGCTCGGCTCTTAAAAAAGCTTCTCTCATGGGTGAGTTATTAGTGCAATAAAAATCTAGTATTATTACCCAGAGAAGCGATCATAACTTCTACTCAAAGTCATACTCAAATTAGTAGTTGTTAGATCAAAATAGTGCGTAATCTCTCCACCTTGCTATGCCAGATTTCTCTCAAGACTTTATTGTTGAATGTGATGCATCTGGGGGTGGCATAGGGGCTGTGTTGCTTCAAAATAACAGACCAATTGCCTATATTAGTCAAGCGTTAAAGGGTAAAAGCATTCACTTATCAACCTATGAAAAAGAATTACCGGCTCTTATGCTAGCAATTAAAAAATGAGCTCAATATTTGCTTGGAAGGAAATTTATCATAAAAACAGATCATAAAAGCCTCAAATATCTATTAGAGCAAAGACTTCATTCAGGAATTCAAAGTAAGTGGCTTGCTAAGTTGCATGGATTTGATTACACCATTGAATATAAATCTAGCAATGAAAATAAAGTGGCTGATTGCTTATCTAGAAGAGATAATTTTGATATCTTAACATTGGGGACTGACTTTTTTCCTACATTGGAGATTCATGCTATTTCTTTAGCACATTGTGACTGGATTGAAGAAGTTAAACTAAGAGTACTATCGGATTCTTATTTTCAGGAAATGGATCTGAAGTTACATTTTGGGAAATTTGATGCCACAAAGTTCAAAAAAATTGAAGGACTATTTTTCTATGAAGGAAAAATTATTATCAGTCCAAATGATGATAAATTTAAGCAAATTTAGTTAAATGAATATTACTCCACACCACAGCAATGTAGTGGTGTTTGACAGTGAAATAGAAAATGGCAATGTAGTAGTAAAAAGAACACAACAATGTAACAGTGGATCAACAATTGTAAAATTAAAAAAAATAATGTAAATGAAAGTAAAATACCGAATTCTTAGAAAGCATATGCACGCTTATTTGAATTAAAATTAAACTTTAAGTTCCAGCAACTGGTTACTTTCAAGGTTTGGACTTGTAACCAAATGGATTTTTGCTTGCCCATTTCCATTGGTCTCTGCACATCTCCTCTATTCCATACTTTGCTCTATGATTATAACGATGGTATTATAAAACTTATTATTTAAATTACAATATGTAACCAAATGGAATACTCTCTTTAACAGACTGGAAAATAACATAACAGCTGTTGTTTTTTAAGGAAACATAACAACTACGACCTTAATATCATGAAATTAACAAAGCTTAAGGATAACCATACCTTTTATTATGACTTCTAGCTGAATTGTTTTGAGTTTGCCTAACCGTTTTTGATTTAGTATCATTGACAGTGTTATTGATGGAACTTTTTTTCAAAGTGTACATCAGAATTTATTATGAAGATTTCCTACGCTAGTTTGAACGTAAATAAAATATACGCATGTATGAATAACCCTAATATGCACATGCAACAATACAGTAGGCAGGTACATAAGTCAAAATTGTGGTGGAGGTGACTCGGTGATTGATGAAGTATTAAGTGGCAGTGGGATAATGGCAGGTAGGTAAACAAACAGAGATATGAAAAAAAATAGAGAGGGAGCAAAGAACATAGATATGCAAATGCAATTTTTTTAATAAACAGAAGTCTAAATGTTTTCGTTTGTAATGGAATGTAATTTTTTGAATGCAAACCGAAATGGACAAATCATTAACTAATGCAAATGTGAACAGAGAAAATGCAAATGTCAATAACAAATGCAATTATAATGCATGAGAACAGTGTCAAAGGAAACACAACAGAGATGGACAAACAATAACAGAGAAAGAGGACAGTGCAAAAGCACCACATTCTGTCACAACCACCACATTCTTTCCATCCAACAACTGCCTCTGCCTGCACATCCTTCTCTGTATGAAGGTGATGTGCAAATGTAGGAATTTGGGGTTACGATATCACTTTACAGGGCACCATACCTTGTAGACAGATTCTGAAGAAGGGAGAAGAATACTTAAACTAGATTCAATTTCGAGAAATAGCAGCAGTGAGATTAATAAAATTCATCTTTCATTTCATGGTATCAGAGCTAGTATAGCCAAAAGGCAATCATCAATCAGAAAAAAAAAGGTGATTTTTATCCTTCTCCCTTCAGAGCATTATCATCACAAGGGGGTATACCGATCTCTTAATCATCTAAATATCAAATTCTTACCAATTCTTGCAAACTGTGCCATCCTAGAAGAGGATCAGATTAGAAATCTTCATCTCCTCATCTGGTTGCACTGATCTTGATCACTAGAGTCCACTTTGGCTACAGTATTATCACTGCCTTGCCAAAAGCATCATCTTCTTGATCAAGATCTTCTCACCTGATTGCTCTGCATCCATAACTATTGGCTGCAAAATTATCATTGCCTCGCCAAGGTGCTGCTTCACTGATCAAGATTTCAGACAACAGGGTTCTTGACCCATCATGGCGAATCAAGATGATGATGCCACCTCTGTCAATACAGTAAACAGGTCCAGAAATGGGCAGAGTACTGATCCAATCTTGATCAGACCTAAAAATTAATTCAGCATGATAGCCACACTTATCCAATTATACAACATGCAATAAAGACACGAGTGCACTTAATTCATGAAATATTCTTTTAGAAGCAACTGCAGATTCTGACAACGGTTCTGGAACCATAGGTAGCAATAATGTAGTAGCATTTTTAAAAAAATAAATGATGAACTATATACATTTTAGACTTTTTAGACTTTAATCTATTGTTACAGACATTCAAAACAGTAAGATTCGTATAAGTATATGTGTATCAGAACATTAGAAAAACTTTTGCTAATTAGATCAAACCTTTTCATGAATATCTTAAGATTCATGTATCTAGCATCGGTTATAGGACTATTTGTTTGTTGAATATATCCATTCAACTAGTAAGTATGCATTCCTTCATAAGAAAAAACAAAATTTTATATATAAATCAAGAGTTCAGTTGTTGTAACAACTCATTGTTCTTAGTATGGTCATATATTTTGTTATAAAAACCTTTTATTTCCATTAAATGACATTGTTGCTGATTTCAGTCCAACGGAATGGAGTGATCACCATGTGTCAACAAATTGTTATGGAGTAGGCTGCATAGAATCTTGATTAAAAAAAATTGGTAGAGGATATTGATTATTTATTCTGAATATTAATAACTGTATCTTACTGGCAAGTTGATGGTATACAATAAATTGATAATATCCAAAGTTTCCAAAGTTTGGAAGGTGGTCAAAAGTCAACGAGTTTACTAGAATAATGAATAGTGTAATGAAAACTATATACCACGGCTACTTGGAAACCTCTACTACATTTGAAATATATGACTTATATGGCTAGTTGAAGAAGAATATTAATTTGATCTTATTTTGTTATAGAAGGAACGCAGAATTTATATATTTATGATTCCTTGGACTTGAATAATTAGTTCACATGATCATGGTTAAATTGATGGTTAAGTGTAATGAAAACTTTTGAACACTGCCTGTGTTATTACTGAATGCACTTACAGTGACATTAGTAGAGGGAAACTTGGCAACTAAATATCTTGTGCTAACTCCTACAGAGCAACCGATATCAAGAATATCCTTTATAGCCAGGTTACCAAATTTAACATGGTGGTCTTCAATCGCTTTAAGTCAGTTACCACGTAGTATTTCGTTTGCCTCGGCTATTGAAGAAGCATCAGGTATTGCTCGCTTAGCAATTGATAGTGTAGCAGCTTCTGCTTCAGCTACTGCCTATTATTATATCAGTTGATTTTTCAATCTCTTCTTTTCATATACAATATAAACAACAGCAGCCACGCGCAACCTCACCATCTTTGCTCCCAACAACCAGGCCCTAGAACGCGACCTCCACCCCGAGTTCAGGCGCTTTCTACTTGAACCCAGAAACCTCCCTTCCCTCCAGTCCCTCCTCCTCACCCACGTCTTCCCTCATCACCTCCATTACCGCAACTTCGGCCCTCACTCAAGCCACAAATCGCTATCAAGCGAGAGCAACATCATAGATCCGACCACCGTGACCTGGCCCAATGACGTCGTACGTCCCGATGGAGTGATACACGGCATCGACCGGATCTGGATTCCGAAATCCGTACAAGCGAGCATTAATTAGAGGAAATTAGGGTTTGAGATGAGAGAAAGGAGAAGAGGTGAATGAGAAAATGGGAGAGGAATTCGGTTGATTAAATCATGGATTTGGTTAAGGTTAGGGTTTTTTTGGGAAGCAGGCGAAATACTGGAAACGAATGAAAAAATAAGCGGCGAAATACTGGAAACCAATGAAAGTGCGTAAGGAAAGGGAAGCAAATTAATTTAGTGCATCTGTTGACTTCATAACCGATGCAATTACAACTATTTGCATCGACGTATTTGCATCGGTTGTTGGCGACAACTGATGCAAATTTGATTTTTTTTATTACCTATTGCTTTCTACGCACCAATTGCATCGGTTATTAAGATGGAACTGATGCAAATAGTTCTATTTGCATCAGTTATTACTTCAACTGATGCAAATGAGGCTAAGCAATATGCACTTTTTGTACTAGTGAATAAAATCTGGACCTAAAACCAGCTTCTCACCGGCCTAAAGCCAACAAGAAAGTGATCGGCATGGCCTTCCATAGAGTGCCTCAAAAGGCGCCATACCAATACTAGATTGGAAGCTATTATTATAGGAAAACTCAACAAGATTAATATGATCTACCCAACTTCCACCAAAATCAAGAACGCATGTACGAAGAAGATCTTCAAGAGTTTGATTCACACGCTCGGTTTTGTCCATCGGACTGAGGATGATAAGCGGTGCTGAAATTAAGCTTCGTTCCCAAAGCTTTTTGAAGACTCTTCCAAAATCCATTAGCAAACAATGGATCACGATCACTAACAATAGAAGTAGAAACTCCATGTAATTTAATAATTTCTTTAATAAAGAGTTTAGCCAAAAGAGGTACAGTTCGGTTGGACCGAACATGAATAAAATGGGCGGATTTAGTAAGTCTATCAACTATCACCCATAGGCTATCATGACCCGTACGAGAACGGGAAAGGCCGTCAATAAAGTCCATGGAAATTTGAACCCACTTCCAAATCAGAATGTCCAAAGGTTGCAATAACCCACCGGGCCTTTGATGTTTGGCCTTGACAAGTTGGCAAATCATGCAATGCTTAACAAAGTTAGCAATATAGGATTTAGTTCCATTCCAATAATAAAGTCGCTTCATATCCGCGTATATTTTGCCACTACCGGGATGAATGGTAAATTTAGAACGATGTGAATCTTCTAAAATATCTTTACGAAGATTATCAATATTTGGCACGTTAAGCCTACCAAATTTTCGAATACCGCCACGAGAATCAATATTAAAGTCTTTCAAACCTTCAATATCAATTTTATCCGTAAAATTTTGGCTAAGAAAAGCCAATTCGGGATCTAGCTTTTGAGCTTCAAGGATGCGGTCTAAAAGAGAAGAATGTGCCTCAAGGCTACATAAAATAAGAGATGCACATAAGTTGGATTCATGTTCTCGAATCTCACAAGTGGATAAAGTTTCGAGATCATTCCACTCGGATATCATCATAGAAATAACCGCTTGTTGCTTACGACTAAGTGCATCGGCAGCACGATTTCCCTTTCCGGGAGTATAAAGAATATCAAGATCATTATATGTAAGGAACTCGAGACAACGTTGTTGACGCAAATTGAGTTCCTTTCGGGAAAATAAATACTTTAAAGATTTACGATCGGTGTAGAGAACAAATTTCTCTGCCAAAAGATAATGACGCCAAATTCGAAGGGCGAAAACAATAGCCGCGAGCTCTAAATCATGAGTGTCATATCTTGTCTCGGTTGGCTTTAATTGCCTAGAAGCATAAGCAATAACACGATCCCTTTGCATAATAACAACTCCCAAACCAACACGACTAGCATCGGTATAAACAATAAAATCTTAGTTCCCTTCGGGAATCACAAGAATAGGAGCATCAGAAAGGAGTTCTTTTAATTTATGAAAAGAAGCTTCACATTTATCCGACCAAATGTATTTAACTCTTTTTTGTCAAGATAGTAAGAGGCACGGAAATTTTAGAAAAGTCTTTGATAAAACGACGGCAATAGCCCGCCAATCCAAGAAAACTATGAATTTCTGTCACACTCTTCGGTCTCTTCCAATTTTGTACCGCTTCAATCTTTGAAGGATCCACGGAAATTCCGGATTCAGAAATTATATGGCCGAGAAATTTCACATGAGATTGCCAAAAGTGGCATTTAGAAAATTTTTCTTTCAACTGATTACTCCTAGGAGTTTCCAACACAATCAGAAGATGCTTTTCATGCTCCTCCTCGATTTTAGAATACACAAGAATATCATCTATAAAGATGAGAACAAATCGATCAAGGAAGTCTTTGAAAAATCAATTCATAAGGTCAACGAAATAAGCCGGAGCATTCGTTAAACCAAATGACATAACAAGATATTCATACGATCCATAATGAGTACAGAATGATGTCAAAGGAATGATATCCTTTGCAATACGAAGCGGATGAAAACCGGTTGCTAAGTCTAATTGTGAAAAGACTCTGGCACCACTAAGTTAGTCGAATAAATCATCAATCCGAGGTAAAGGATATTTATTCTTGATAGTAAGATCATTAAGCTTGCGGTAGTTAACGTGTAACGGCTTGCAAATCCGTACACCTTGAGTCAACACTATTCTACAGCAATCAACTCAAGTTGTACAGAAATACGAACCATTTGGGTTAAAGAAGAAGAGGTAGAAGAAGAAAATAGAAAACAACAACAGAATCTAACCATCGCAGCGGAGTAAAATATAATAGATAATAAATGATCTTTACTCTAAATCAAATATCTCTGTTTATATATTACATTATCAAAGTACAACAATCACAGCTCAACATCAATACCATACAAATGGATACACAGCAACTCAACACAGCGGAATATATATATATATATATATATATATATATATAAACAAGTACGGAAGTACGTATCGTCATCTTGCTCGTCTCCTGAGCTCTACAGCATCATATCCTGTATTCTATAATACTCGGTCTGACCCGAGCATTATAGTTAAATAACACCCGAGTCAGTCTGGAATACCAGCGTGAGAAAATCACACCCAACTGATTATTAAAGTTTCAAAAATCCTTTGAAAAAAAAGCATCTCGTAAGACCACGCCACAAATAAACATGTCGGGTTTTTACCTTACGATAGCTAAAACAATTTTTATAGAAACCCTCTGATATTATAATAGGGTCTATATAAAAATACTTATAAAATAGCCGAAATTGTTACATCTGTTAAATTCCAGCTACTAGCCACAGAGTGGGTAATACAAACAAAACTCGTACAAGGCTCGTAGGGAGAATGGATTTCCAACTAATGACTAGTCACTGGGGTACCACCTGTCACAGTACGGGGCCTAGATCACCGTACCGAGGAGTACGCCCGCTCCCCTACAACACAAGACCGGGACTACCCCTTACTGGACAATCCCGAGAGAGATCACCCCGCGGTTGAGATCAGCAATCGCCCACTAAGCCGAAATAAAAGGGACATCTAGACAGGAATGACCTCAACCTGCTTGGGTGCTACCCACCTAGCCTTGCTGCATAACCCTTAATTTTTTGTAATTCCCATTTGATGAGGCTTGAGGCTAAGCGTTACCTTTTCAGAACATATCCCTTAGAATGCCCATCGTCCACCTGACGATGTTTCGCAAGCATTCATCCATACAAGTCCGTCCCGGGTTCGAACGGAACCGAAGGCATTATTCCTACTACATCCATTTTGGAAATATCCTCAGGATTAGTAGCGACTAGCCCTTGCACTTCACTACTCCATCTTCGACTTCGAAATCGTTTTCCACGAAACGTACAAACTGGATCGAAGTGGTTTTCGAGAAATAAATCTTGATCCTGGTCTCTTCGAAACGATCAGCGTATTTTTGTCCAATATTGATAGTCGGTGATTTAACTATCAATTTATATTCACAAACATCCATCAAACAATAAATAATTTTTCAAATTATTTATTTATCTCAAAATATCTTTACAAGATATATTCTATTCTCAATCCTTTTGAAAACAATTTCAAAACCATCTTTCTTCTCAGAATAAACTTTCCCAAATATTTTCTATCTCCTTTGAAATCACCAAGCACAAAAATAGATTTTTAAAATAATTTAAAACACTTTACTTTGAAAATATAATTTTAAACATTTAAGTTAAATTACTTCAATAATTTGTTAAAAATACATACTATATGAATATCTGAAAATAAGGTTACTTAATAAAATATAAAACTAGATTTTAACTTTTAAAAACAAAATACTAAGTCACTCTTTAATAGTTACTTCTATACTAGATTAAAGGAAATACTTACTTTTTAATTTAAATATTTAGAAATAATAAATTTTTTAAAACATACCTTTTAAAAATAATTTTAAAACTTTTAACTTATATTTAAAAATTTACTTGAAAACGTACTTGGTTATTCAGGGAAAAATTCCAACTTCAATCACTTAAATCAATCTACCCCAAATTGATTTCCAATTTATTTTACCTGAAATAAATTTCTTTAATTACTCAATTCACTTCTAAATTCATTAGTTATGGACTTATTATTATTGTTATTATTTTCCATTTGATTTAAAATCTTTTAGCTGAAATATACCAATTTCAGATTTTTCCCAATTTCTTCTTTATTCTTTTCAATAAATTAAATCTTAAATATTAAATAAATGTTTTGTTCTTTTAAATGTTAATATGGAAGTTTAAAATTTATTAACTTTATTGTTTATTCAAAATTTCCTTTCCATACTCAAGATTTATTTATTAGAAATTTTAAGTCACTTTATTTCTTTTCCAATTCATTCTTAAATTTATTCAAATTTTCTATAATTATTTTTCTTATAAATTCACTTCTTTTATTTTCATCCCAAAATCAAATTTATATTTTTGGTAATTCATTATACCCAATTATATCAACCAACCCATAGCATTCAATACTTCCACACAATCCATTATAGAATATCAAATAATCAGAACATAGAACATTAAATAATTTAAATAAAAGTTGAGGGGTCCAGTTGGATCCCTCCAACCTGTTTTCCCTGCATCCACAGACGTTAGCATCACATAATAGGCCAATTTCAAATTATACTGTACTATATCACATCACTCAATTCAAACATACCATCAATTATTTAAATTTAATCATTTAAATTTAAATTTAAACTGAGTGAGATTAACTCACCTTTGCTATTATTTGCAATCCACTCCAGTTTCGACTGGTTTGCCCCACGATTTTAGACCTTGTATAAATATTAGATTGTTTTATTAGATTGTTTTATTAATATTCGAGCTAATCGCGAAATCAATTTCCGTTTAATAAAGTTAACTTTGCACCAGAATCAAATTTTGACTAATGATTTAATTTTTTTTTAAACTAATCTTCCTATAACAAACCATATGTTAATTACTAAGTTCTTCCATAGGTTAAACAATCATGTCTTTCTAATATATTTTTTAAAAATGTGACTGTATTATTAATTTTTTCTTTTTGAACTACCTATATATGATTATAAAATAGCCTATGTAGATTCTTAAAAAAATCCAATTTATCTAAACCTTTAAATGCTTTAAAAATTCTTATCATCATATATGTATTTTCTAAAACCCTAAATCTGTTTTCTGTAAAACCATAATTCTCTAACCAGTATGCATATACTGCTCTTTCTAGATCTAAGCTTATACGTATTTCTAAATGAAATAAAAGAAAAAAAAACAAAATCAAGCTAATACCTTACTGCCTCCAGAAAACAAGAACACAACGACCCTCCTATTCGAGCATCCCCCCCTATACGACAACCCACCGGCCTCTCAATGCTGCCCAAAACTCGAACTTCACGAAACCCTACTGTTGCTTGCAGCTCGAGCCACGCACAGACACAACTCGCTTCGACCACGAGATAGTCCCCTTCGCCCCACAGTCGCGTCGCTATTCAACTCAAAACAATGAGCTCGTCGCTGTCGCGTCGCCCAAAATTGCCGAGCTCTATGACATGGCTGAGCTTCGAACGCCAACAGCTACACGATACACGTCGACCGTCGCAAAACTAAGCCCTCCCATGCACGCTCGGTGTCGCCATAAATCGAATCGAAGTCGCGTTCGATATGATGAAATTGAAGACGAGGGATTAGATCTGGTTGTTGATTAATCTTGTGTGTTGCCCCCATTTTTTTTTCGGTTTATACTGATTTAAGATGGAGGCTTCTGCCCTTTTTTTTAATAATCGAACGCGTAGATTCTCGAAGAAGGCTCAAATTAAAATAAAGGCATTAGCTTTTGAGAGAAGCCAGAGTACGTGATGTTAATTACAGTACACAATGCAATATCAACGCGTTTATATACCGTATGCTCACACAACAACTCCAATCACTACGAATTTTGAAACCCGATAACAATACAATATTACGGATTAAATGTAACTGGTTTCGTCGAATTCCGAGACTGTGCTTCGGAAGGCTATTTTTAAATTCAATTTAAACGATATAAATTTCAAAACTTAACAAACCATTTTTAAATTTGATTTCATCACTTCTATTCTCTTCAGTATTATCAATATAAATTTTATAAGCCTTCAAATTATATTTTAACAGACTTAAAACTCCAAATTCAGCATTTTACTCAACTCCACTTATTTAATTTAATAATTTAATGATCAAATAAATTGAGATATTCGTAATTCAAGTTAAAATTACTCTATTGAATATTAAAAATCAATTTAAATATTCCGATTTTAAATGCTCGAAAATTCCGGGTTGTCACATTCCACCCCCCTTAAAAGAATTTCGTCCCCGAAATTATTAGTTAGGAAGAATGATCCAATACCCGTTTACTTCTCCTCAAAACCAAACAATTCAACATCTTACCAACGATCTTTTTATAAAAGACCCATTATCATTCTTATTAACTTCTCAACTCTCCCAAAGTTTCAAACTATACTATTCGTTTAACCATTCAAGTTTTAATTTAAAACCATATTTTGAATTATCAAAATTTTCTCAAAAATTTTCTAACTCTCTAAATTTCCGAAAAATTTCGCCAGCGTCTTCTTTGCGCGGCTAGCTCGGTACAACTACAAAATGGCTCCACGGCTTCCCAAATCCAAAAAGAAAACAAAAGGCCAAGTGGCTCAAACCAAATTCCAAATCAAATTCACACCAAATTTAAATACATACCTTTTTGTCGAGCATTTCAAATTTCTATCTTTGAAATCAATCCAATTCTCTTTTCCCTTTATATTACCTGCATATCCTACTTGACAATAATACCCAATCACAATATTCCAAAAACATTTTATCGACTTCCTTACAAAATGTCAACATTTATTCATTCGAATATTGACTTAGAATATGTTTGTAATATCAATTTCCAATTAAGAAATTCACCATTCCTTACTTAAGTTTAGTATGAACATTCTATATGCTTCTTTGTTTGTTTTCACTTTACCACTTTAGTTAATATCTATTTCTATTCAAATTGATTCTTTCAATTCCATATGAATTCAATTTATCTTTAACTTTGAATATTTGATTTTTTTTTTCCATTTATAACTAATTCATGTCATTATTTTAATTAGCTTCATTTACTAACTTATTTCAATTTCCAATTCTAAATAGTTTTGTCGTTAACAAAATTTTCCAAAAATTTTCTAACTCCCGAAATTTCTGAATTTTTTTGGCTAAGTTCCCTTTGTACGGAGGAACTTTTGCAATTTGACAAAAGAGATAAATATATATGCATCGACCCACACGGTCGGAAAAACCAAAAACAGTTCATATTTCCTATTTTTATTGCGTAGGCGTACCTTATTTAGCATTTTAAGCAAGCGGCTTATTATTTTTAGCAAATAGCACAACCAAATCCAGCCACACGGCTCCCAGGTACCTGTACTTACTCAATTTAAACATGTAAGTACGATATATATGAAGTTTAACAACATTTCACTTATTTGCAACAGTTAAACACATGAATTCTAAAAGAAATTCACATCAAACATTTCTCCGTAAGTAACTTTTACAATTTTCATACCAATTCCACTGTTCCAATTAATTTACAACCCATCTTCATTCAATTTGAATGGTTTAAAACTCAATCGCTTACAATTAATTTATTTTTAGGCAAACCGAACTCATATTTAATTCAGTTGCCCTCAAAATCAATTTATTTTACTCCTATCAATATATATAATTTTAATTACTTCCATTTACATCCAATGACAATTTATTCTATGAAATTTGACGAGATCCATCTGAATAAATAAGTATTTATGTTTTGTAACCAATTTAAATGGACTTCAACTCAATTTATACTTAATTCTATCTCATTTTAATTTATTCACAAACTCTCATTGTATTTCTTCCCTGTCCAAAAAGTTTGATTCCAAACTATTTTATTTAGCTCAAAGACAATCTAAGCTATTCCATTCAATAACCATTTCAATTTTTCTTATAGACTCCAAATTATTTCAATTCCTTAACATTTTAAATGGTTTACAATTATTTATTTAAGAATTTTCATTCCATTAAATATTATCTGTAACTCACCGAATTCTATTTTGATTTAAATTTATTTTCACTTGATTTAAATCCAACCCAATATCATTAAACTTAGTTTAAGTTGAATTAAATTCAACTCTCTTCCATCTATTCAGCTTAAGTCAATTTACTCCAATTTATTCAAATTTTATACTTAAGCTCATTTTCATCTTACAAGTAAATTTTTCTCTTTTATACCCAACTTAACTCAGTTGATCCCATGGCCATATCCAATTTATTTCCACATATCTGGATTTTATTTTCAATTCAAACCATTACTATTTTAATCCATTTCCATTTTTATTCGATACATTTCAATTATATCTAATTTGTTAACACTTCAAGTCAAATTTTAATTAATAACTCAAGTTCTGATTCCACCATTCACCTTTAACTTCCATCAAATTTTATTAACTCACAATTCAACTTCATTCTCTATTTATTTAATTAATTGCAAGACCACTTTCAATTATATTTTCTTCACTAATGATTAAAATCGAATTTGATTTATAACTTGAGTTTTATTTCCAAACTTCAATATTAACTCACCAATTCAGCTTTTATTTAACTACAATAGGTTCCATTTACTCATTTCATTAACTATTTTATTAACAAATTAGTTCTTCCCTATTTATAGTTCAATACTTGATTTTTAATTCCAAATACCCATTCATTTTATTTTCTTAGTTCAATTTTATTATATAATTCAAGTTTGGATTTTCCTTTCATTTTCCAGTTCATCAAAATATTAATTTTGGGTTTTGTATTCCATTTTCAATTTTATAAATCATAACTTATTATTTACACTATTCCATTCATTATAGGCTTGAATATATTCTTCTTTTATTTTTAACTCGAGTTTTTCACTTATTTATAACTCAAGCATATTTTTAGTCCATGCATTTTTAATTCTTTTATAAGTTATTCTGATTCATTTATTGCAATCCCAATCCTTATCCCACTTATTTTCCATTTATTCAGGTAAGAATCGGATTTCATTCAATAATTCAATTGAATTCTTATTCCAATTCAATTTTATTTTAACTCAGATTTATTTAGCTCAATTCGATTTCAACTTGATTCGAATACAACTGGATATTATTTTCAGCCTATCCAATTTATGTTAATCCAGTCAAATTTTTATTTCCCATCCAAGTTAATTTCATTTTTAACTTTTCTCTTTAAATTAAATTCCAACATTCAAAGCTTATATTTCTATTCTGATTTAAAAATCATCTCAATTTACAAGCTTACAACCTATCTTATCAGGATTTTTAAACTCCCGACCTTTGTTTTCATATTATTTTGGAATCTCCAAACTTCTCAAATCACATTTCTCAAAAGTCAAACCAATCATGGTTTTACCCTCAAATAAATTTCCTTTGAAATTTTCAAAAACAACTAGCTTTTCTGAACAAATCAAATTTTGGCAGCAATCCGTCACTTAGAAATTCGAAAATGAATACTAATGATGTGACCGTCATCATCAGAATTATTTTCCAATAATCCGAGTGATTTCAATGCTATATCACTTTCAAAATTCATTTAAAACAATTTTCCTTTTAGAAATATCTCCAAAACAATTTGTGCTATTATTTATTTTCAAAACACTTCCAAAATGTCTGGGATTTAAATTTCCAAATCCTGCTTAAATCAATCTTAACTATAATTCATTTATACAGTTTATGCTTATTCAAATTTCCATTTGATTGTATTTCAATTCATAAATCATGTTGTCATGTTATATTTATACATTTTTTTTATAAATGAATCTATTTTCCTTAATGATTAGTTATATTTTCAATTTGTAGTTAAATTTTTATTCAACAATGATAATAATTTAATATTATCATTCCTAACATCCTAGAAACTATATATTAGCTAAAATAGTTTACAAAAACTTTTATTTATATCAAAATATATTTTGGGTAAAATTATTTCATTCACCCACTTTTAAAACAATACCGTGTCGATTGTTCTATTCAAGTTTTTAGAAACCCCTTCAATACAGTTGTGCAGACTGTGTCAACGAAGGTTCATATGCCACTCAAAAAATCAATCAACACAATATTAAAATAATTTATAATCACTAACAAATATGAGCTCGTATCTATTAATACGCTCAAACTCAGTCTAGAGTACTATTGACTCTATTTCAATGAGTAATTCCCACCAGAGCCAAGGTTATCACCAACCTATGCTCTGATACCACTGTAACGGCCTGCAAATCCGTACACCTTGAGTCAACACTATTCTACAACAATCAACTCAAGTTGTACAGAAATACGAACCATTTGGGTTAAAGAAGAAGAGGTAGAAGAAGAAAATAGAAAACAACAACAGAATCTAACCATCGCAGCGGAGTAAAATATAATAGATAATAAATGATCTTTACTCTAAATCAAATATCTCTGTTTATATATTACATCATCAGAGTTCAACAATCACAGCTCAACATCAATACCATACAAATGGATACACAGCAACTCAACACAGCGGAATATATATATATATATAAGTACGGAAGTACGTATCGTCATCTTGCTCGTCTCCTGAGCTCCACAACATCATATCCTGTATTCTATAATACTCGGTCTGACCCGAGCATTACAGTTAAATAACACCCGAGTCAGTCTGGAATACCAGCATGAGAAAATCACACCCAACTGATTATTAAAGTTTCAAAAATCCTTTGAAAAAAAAAGCATCTCGTAAGACCACGCCACAAATAAACATGTCGGGTTTTTACCTTACGATACCTAAAACAATTTTTATAGAAACCCTCTGATATTATAATAGGGTCTATATAAAAATACTTATAAAATAGCCGAAATTGTTACATCTGTTAAATTCCAGCTACTAGCCACAGAGTGGGTAATACAAACAAAACTCGTACAAGGCTCGTAGGGAGAATGGATTTCCAACTAATGACTAGGCACTGGGGTACCACCTGTCACAGTACGGGGCCTAGATCACCGTACCGAGGAGTACGCCCGCTCCCCTACAACACAAGACCGGGACTACCCCTTACTGGATAATCCCGAGTGAGATCACCCCGCGGTTGGGATCAGCAACCGCCCACTAAGCCGAAATAAAAGGGACATCTAGACAGGAATGACCTCACCCTGCTTGGGTGCTACCCACCTAGCCTTGCTGCATAACCCCTGATTTTCAGTCATTCCCATTTGATGAGGCTTGATGCTAAGCGTTACCTTTTTAGAACATATCCCTTAGAATGCTCATCGTCCACCTGACGATGTTTCGCAAGCATTCATCCATACAAGTCCGTCCCGGGTTCGAACGGAACCGAAGGCACTATTCCTACTACATCCATTTTGGAAATATCCTCAGGATTAGTAGCGACTAGCCCTTGCACTTCACTACTCCATCTTCGACTCCGAACTCGTTTTTCACGAAACGTACAAACCAGATCGAAGTGGTTTTCGAGATATAAATCTCGATCCCGGTCTCTTCGAAACGATCAACGTATTTTTGTCCAATATTGATAGTCGGTGATTTAACTATCAATTTATATTCACAAACATCCATCAAACAATAAATAATTTTCCAAATTATTTATTTATCTCAAAATATCTTTACAAGATATATTCTATTCTCAATCCTTTTGAAAACAGTTTCAAAACCATCTTTCTTTTCAGAATAAACTTTCCCAAATATTTTCTATCCCCTCTGAAATCACCAAGCACAAAAATAGAATTTTAAAATAATTTAAAACACTTTACTTTGAAAATATACTTTTAAACATTTAAGTTAAATTACTTCAATAATTTGTTAAAAATACATACTATATGAATATTTGAAAATAAGGTTACTTAATAAAATATAAAACTAGATTTTCACTTTTAAAAACAAAATACTAAGTCACTCTTTAATAGTTACTGCTATACTAGATTAAAGGAAATACTTACTCTAGAATTTAAGTATTTAGAAATAGTAAAATTTGCCAAACATACCTTTTAAAAACAATTTTAAAACTTTTAACTTATATTTAAAAATTTACTTGAAAACGTACTTGGTTATTTAGGGAAAAATTCCAACTTCAATCACTTAAATCAATCTTCCCCAAATTGATTTCCAATTTATTTTACCTGAAATAAGTTTCTTTAATTACTCAATTCACTTCTAAATTCATTAGTTATGGACTTATTATTATTGTTGTTATTTTCCGTTTGATTTAAAATCTTTTAAATATATATACCAATTTTAGATTTTTCCCAATTTCTTCTTTATTCTTTTCAATAAATTAAATCTTAAATATTAAATAGATGTTTTTTCTTTTAAATGTTAATATTGAAGTTTAAAATTTATTAACTTTCTTGTTTATTCAAAATTTCCTTTCCACACTCAAGATTTATTTATTAGAAATTTTAAGTCACTTTATTTCTTTTCCAATTCATTCTTAAATTTATTCAAATTTTCTATAATTATTTTTCTTACAAATTCACTTCTTTTATTTTCATCCCAAAATCAAATTTATATTTTTGGTAATTCATTATACCCAATTATATCAACCAAGCCATAACATTCAATACTTCCACACAATCCACTATAGAATATCAAATAATCAGAACAGAGAACATTAAATAATTTAAATAAAAGTTGAGTGGTCCAGTTGGATCCCTCCAACCTGTTTTCCCTGCATCCACAGACGTTAGCATCACATAATAGGCCAATTTCAAATTATACTATACTATATCACATCACTCAATTCAACCATACCGTCAATTATTTAAATTTAATCATTTAAATTTAAATTTAAACCGAGTGAGATTAACTCACCTTTGCTATTATTTGCAATCCACTCCAGTTTCGACTGGTTTTCCCCACGATTTTAGACCTTGTATAAATATTAGATTGTTTTATTAGATTGCTGTATTAATATTCGAGCTAATCGCGAAATCAATTTCCGCTTAATAAAGTTAACTTTGGACCAGAATCAAATTTTGACTAATGATTTAATTTTTTTTTAAACTAATCTTCCTATAACAAACCATATCTTAATTACTAAGTACTTCCATAGGTTAAACAATCATGTCTTTCTAATATATTACTTAAAAATGTGACTGTATTATTAATTTTTTCTTTTTGTACTACCTATATATGATTATAAAATAGCCTATGTAGATTCTTAAAAAAATCCAATTTATATAAACCTTTAAATGCTTTAAAATTCTTATCATCATATATGTATTTTCTAAAACCCTAAATCTGTTTTCTGTAAAACCATAACTCTCTAACTAGTATGCATATACTGCTCATTCCAGATCTAAGCTTATATGTATTTCTAAACGAAAAAAAAGAAAAAAAAAACAAAATCAAGCTAATACCTTACTGCCTCCAGGAAACAAGAACACAGCGACCCTCCTATTCGAGCATCCCCCCTCCCTATATGACAACCCACGGGCCTCTCCATGCTGCCCAAAACTTGAACTTCACGAAACCCAACTATTGCTTGCAGCTCGAGCCACGCACAAACACAACTCGCTTCGACCACGAGATAGTCCCCTTCGCCCCACAGTCGCGCCGCGATTCAACTCAAAACAATGAGCTCGTCGCTGTCGCGTCGCCCAAAATTGTCGAGCTCTATGACATGGCCGAGCTTCGAACGCCAACAGCTGCACGATACTCGTCGGCCGCCACAAAACTAAGCCCTCCCATGCGCGCTCGGTGTTGCCATAAATCGAATCGAAGTCGCGTTTGATATGATGAAATTGAAGACGAGGGATTAGATCTGGATGTTGATTAATCTTGTGTGTTGCCCCCATTTTTTCTACGGTTTATACCGATTTAAGATGGAGGCTTCAGCCCTTTTTTTTAATAATCGAACGCGTAGATTCTCGAAGAAGGCTCAAATTAAAAATGTAGGCATTAGCTTCTGAGAGAAGCCAGAGTACGTGATGCTAATTACAGTACACAATGCAATATCAACGCGTTTATATACCGTATGCTCACACAACAACTCCAATCACTACGAATTTTGAAACCCGATAACAATACAATATTACGGATTAAATGGAACTGGTTTCGTCGAATTCCGAGACTGTGCTTCGGAAGGCTATTTTTAAATTCAATTTAAACGATATAAATTCAAAACTTAACAAACTATTTTTAAATTTGATTTCATCACTTCTATTCTCTTCGGTATTATCAATATAAATTTTATAGGCCTTCAAATTATATTTTAACAGACTTAAAACTCCAAATTCAACATTTTACTCAACTCCACTTATTTAATTTAATATTTAATGATCAAATAAATTGAAATATTCGTAATTCAAGTTAAAATTACTCTATTGAATATTAAACATCAATTTAAATATTCCGATTTTAAATGCTCGAAAATTCCGGGTCGTCACCTAACGCAAAGCCTAAGTGTACCATCAGATTTCTTTACAAAAATAGTAGAAGCTCCCCAAGGAGAGGAACTAGAACGAATAAATTGCTTCATCTCCAATTCGGATAATTGTTTGCGCATCTCCTCATTTTCCTTATTGGACATACGATAAGGAGGACGAGTAATGGGCAAAGCACCAAGGATTAGATTAATTCTGAACTCAATTGCTCGCTTATGTGATAATCCTAAAACAGGCTCAAATATGTCATAAAATTCACGAACAACGTGAATAAGAGAAATGACATCTTCCTCATCATCATTATCGCCATAATGAAGGTTTAAAGAATATAAAGATGCTGCCAGGTTGGAATCCGAATCTTTAAGAACGATAGAAATTTGCTTAATAGACTGAGGATGTCAAAGATGAATAGTCCACTCAGGACATATGATATGGGCTTTATAACGGTTAAGCCAATCCATTCCCAAAATCATTCTGAAGCCCAAGTAACGCATGACATGCAAATCGGCTCGGAAAGAAAAATCACACAAAATAATCTCGACATCTTTACAAAGTAAACTAAGTGTTGCGGATCCACCGACTGGATTCGCAATTATCAAAGAATTCATTAAAGCAACAACACTTAAAGAAAAAGTATCAACAATTTCTTTTGATATAAAAGAATGGGACGCACCCGTATCAAAAAGAACTCGAATAGGTTGATCACGAAACATAATAATGCCATCAAGGATAGAATGAGAAATACCTTGACCACGAGAAGTGTTACTAGGGGCTTGTACAATATTTAGCTTTCCCTCCTTCTTACTTTGAAGTTTGAGACATGAAGATATATGATAGCCCGAGCTTTTGCAATAGGGACAAGTAAGGAGCTTTGAACACTTATTTGCATAATGGTCCTTAGAACCACAATTATAACATTCTTTAAGGCTAGAGTTAGGAGACTTTGCTACATGTTTCCCTTTCTTATTGGGATAAGGACCTTTGAACTTATTAGGCCTCTTCTTGTTGTTGAAGTTCGGTTTGGCACCCACAACTTCAACATCACCCTCTTTATCAGCCTCTTCGAGTCGAAGAGCGATATCAACAAGCTGATCGAAAGCAACCTTCAATTTTAGAAGTAACGGCTTCCTGAGATTCTTATTCAAGCCATAGAAAAATCTCTGATTTTTCTTCAATGGGGTATTTATATACTCGACCCCATACTTAGAGAGAGATTCAAAAGATGCGACATATTATGCCACAGAAGATTCACCTTGAATAAGGTCTATAAAACGATGGGCTAAAGTCACTTTCTCAGCTTCTGGTACAAACTTCGATTGAAATCTTTCTCGGAATTGCTCCCAAGTAAGATCCGCTTCAATAATTTCAGAAATCAAAAGTTCGTACCAATCTAATGCTCTCTTTTGGAGCATACTAGAAGCCACTTGAACTCGATGAAGATCAATAAGATTCATGCGAGAAAAGATGCGATCGCATGTTCTAAGCCAAGCTTGGACTTCAATGATGTTTTCGGTACCCTTGAATGGTTTCTCACCCAAGTTGGTATAATCACTGCAAAAACATGCAAACCTAGATTTAGGGTGAGTAGGCTCTGGAATGGGTCCGGCAGCTTGAGCATTCTTTACAAGATCAAGAAGCTGTTGGGCAGACATAAATACTCCATCCTGAGGAGTAGCACTGGATAGACCGGCGCTGGGACGGCTTGGTCTAACCATTTCTCTTCTTTATGAAAGAAAGAAAGAAGAAGAAAAAGGTTAATCTAAGAATGAATATCAAACCAATCTTGATTGATAAAACAAGGCATCACAAAGAAAATAGGATACAACGGGTCCAATGACTCGAATAAAATCCTAAGGCACGACTCCTAAGATGGACTTAGAATGACGATCCTTGTTAAATCATTCTACATTGTTCTAAAGTTTGGCTCTGATACCAAGCTATGATCCCCACCTCTATACTCACGCTAGCCAAGAACACTACGAAGTAATGCCATCAACTAGCGCGAAGAATAAGGCTGTTGAGGAGCGGCCCTTCGTGTAATTGCTTTGTGCGAGCACTGATATGTCATATAGTATAACATGCATTTCATTTCAAGAGGAAACCCGACACATCGATACAAACCCAAAGCTACTACACAGTGGCTATATGATCTTCGAAAACAAATATTGAAATAAGCATAACACAATCAGTCACAAATATCCATATCACAAAGGCGGAAATAGATATGAATATATAACACTAAGAAGTGTTTATCAGAGTAGCGGTCAAACCAGATCCACAATATAACAAAAGAATAGATACAAGTGGTAGAAAAAAGAATATGTATACATCAAGGAGTCTCTATCTTGAATGTAAAACAACAAAAACTACCAATATAGTGTAGTTAGCCAAAAGTCAGGTAACACGCCCAGATGAGGAGTCAAGTAGAAGCACCTATGTCTGACCCGAGTATTATTTAATAAGAAAATAATAAACAGATCAGTCTAGCTATAAATATCAGATAAAATGAGATGGAATAAGAGATATAACAAAACGTATGATAACACTAATGCCATACTATGAAAAGTATACATTTGACAACAACAAAAATCATACAATATCTCAAGAAATCTCATAACATAAAAAAGAATGTCATATTCTTTACTCTTTTCACCAAACCACAAATATTGACAAACTTATCAACGCCAATCGTAAAAGTTGTCGAAACACAAATTCACAAAAGTTAGTGAAGCACAAATTCACCAATGCACAAATATTGATAAAGCTTATCAATATAAATCATGAATTTTGGTGAAACACAAATTCTAGAAATCATCAATAGAAATCCAAAAATCACAAAAAGAGGGAGGCATATCACAAAAAGGGAGCATGAAAACTTACCAACACGTGAATCACAAATTGAAGCGCTATTCCATGGTTGCAAACCATTAATTTTGAGCCGAAGCTCCACAAAACGGTCCGAAGACCATGGGTCGCTACCCCACCAATTTTGAGCCGAAGCTCCACGGAAACGGGGTCTAGTCTCTCTCGCAGACAAAGAGACATCGCACATTGCTAGTCTAAATTACAAAATGATCGTCATCGATCATCAAGAAGTGTCATCTACACTAAGCTAGTAAATAGATGAGTTTAGCCTCATGTCCCATTAACACTGGCTTAACTTAAATATTTACGAACAAACTGTAGATTTCCACTCGAGAATTGTCACAAGAGTTTCAATAGAACAAGTCCAAAAATTAACCGACGAAGTAAACGCAAGCGTTTCATACCACTTGTTTTACTAAGCCGTTTAATTAGTTTTCTCAGACGAATGAGGTAAAGGTTTGTATATACTAATAGATTGAAAAACGGTTGAAGAAACAAGTTTGTAATAAAATAGTGTCAAAATCGTTTTGATGAAAGAGTTTTGATATTTACTACTAGTATGAAAACCTTTGTATTTTTAAAGTGACAAATCACAGAAATGATTGTAAAAACAATCAATCACCAAAATTCACATTCGAAGCCATGAATCAAATCCATAAAAATCAATACTGAATCCATCCAAATGGATATTCCCAAAATTTCCAAATAAAGGAAGTCATCAAAGTCGATAAATGATAACAATAAGTCGGATCAACCCAAATCGATTAAAATTGGAAACCCAAACAACCTAGGCAAATTGGGCTGAGATAAGCGGATTCAGACGTCTGAAAACAATGATTCAGACGTCTGAAACTGGAAAATAAATGTTTTCCAGAACATTATTCCGATGTCTGAGTCATTAAATTGAGACGTTTGAAAATGGATAATTTTAGCTTATTTGCTCTCGGGTTGATCACGGGCAATTTCAGACGTCTGAAATTTATAATTCAGACGTCTGACGTGGGTAATGAAATTTTGCCCAGAACAGTATTCAGACGTCTGAATCATTTGTTTCAGATGTCTGAAATTGAAGCTTGGGGTATTTTCTCCCCTAGGCCATTGATGGCCAAATTATATCGGTACCGATCGAATGAGTGACGATTACGAGGGGTTTACGCCAAACGACTACCCAACTTTAAAGACTCACCAATACACTCCGATCAACATGTCCAACATCCATATAAGTTTTTTCATAGATTTTGTTTTCAAAACATCAAAAATTGGAATATTCACCAAATCAACCCAAATCAAAATCAAATGAACACGTAAAGATGTTAGGAATTCATACCTAACAATCAAATATAATTATAGACTTAGATACGAGATAAAAATCTCACCTTTTTTCACAAAAACAAGGATGGAGAAGCTATAGAGCAAGGCAAGAACAATCACTCTTCAATTCCAACCTAAGAATCTTGAAACTAAGCTTAAAAGAAAAACATTTCCTAAGTTAGACTTTAGGGATTTCTGAAATTGAAGGTAGACTGAGTTGGAGAAGAAGAAGAGGACGCTTACCAATAGCTTCTCTTTGAATTTGGAGTTAGAACTTGGATTTGCAATTGAACTAGGGCTTAGGAATTCTAATTCTTTTTCTCCTTCCCCATTTTTGTGAAAGCTTGGAGTGTTAGGAAATGAAAATGGATGAAGAGAAGTGGGAGTGGAGCTAGAGTAAATAGTTTAGGCTAACCCAAACCCAAAGTCCAAAGCGCAAAGGTCAAATTTTAGCTAGCTCCAAACATATCGAAATTTATACTCAAAAAGGTCGCAAATGGCGTTTTGAACTCAATGGAAGTGGTCCCAAGTCCTAATTCGACCGTTTGCAAAAAGTAGCATTTTGGACTATAATCCGACTAATGATGCTATATTTAAATAAAATATTTAAATACACAATCTTAAAATATGCGGATTGTTACATTTATATTGAAAAATGAATATAATAATTGGGTTTAAAAAGCTTTCTTCTCCATACGATCGAATTAGGCCCTAGAATTTGTTCCATTGCGTTCAAAATAAATGTATAACATTATGAACGCCTTGCGGCGCGTCTCAATCGGGGTTCAAATTAAACATTTAGATATTTTGGGAATATATATATTCTTGATTTTGACCTTAGACCACATTCTCTCACATCAGCAACCCTATCTCTATAGCATGTCACCTACCTGATACGCAACTTCATCCATCCTCTTCTTTTAAAATCGTCTCCGAGAAGATATAAAAAAATGAACAGATTCAAAATTTTGTTTTTACTTAAATCTTCAAATCAAAAGAAATAAGTAAACATTCCCTCCCAGTAAATTCCTTCTTTCAATCGTACACAGGAAGAACAGAAGAAGGAAAAAAAGAATGAACGATGAAACCTTTTTAAATCAAAATCACAGGAAATACCACTCAAACAAATCCAAATTTGGTATCTTTGAAATCATAAAAGCTGGAATTTCTTGCCCATGGCCTCAGATTCGTACTCGACCGCCTCTAACAGGGGTTGATTTTCGAGTAGTAAATCTAGTGTTGGCTTTTGTGAACGTTTTAAGGGGATTTGGGTGTCAAGGCCAGGGTGCACTGACTTGGTGATGGCGAGGAGCTCGTGTACGCGAAAATTGGGATGGGGAGATGCTATTTTGAGGGTTACGACTAGCTGCTACAATGCAGTTCGAGGCATAAAGCAAGTTGTAATGAAGAGTAAGGCGTCGAGCATAACAAGTGGGTCGAGCATGTGGAGAATTGGAAGAGAAGCTCATCGGCGATGTTTATCGTGGTTTCGGAAAGTAGTTGGTGGTGTCTTCAGGGAGCGTGCACAATGGATACACTGTATCATGTACAAACAAATAGAAATGGAAAGAAGAAGATGGGGGTGTTTGGTTTGGGCTGAGAATTTGGGCCGGGTCAGAAAACTATGGGTAATGGGTTTTATTTAAAAATTTAATTAGTGTTTCAAATTTAATTATATTTTGCCGACGAACTAAAAATTCAATAACTCTCGCATACGAGGTCGAATCGAGGCATGGATTTTTCCATTGCGATCGTGATGACGAGAGCTTCGAAATTAAACTGTTTGAACGGATTTGTAGACTGTGGAAATTTGGGCTAAAATCGGATGTTGTTTGGTTTTAGTTCCAAACTGGAACGTCTCGACGACAAAAAAAAAAAATGGTGAGTGTTTTTAATGCTCACGACGTACTATAATATTTTTATGTTTGTTAAAATTGGATCGTGAGATTATCTAATTTTATTGACTGTCATTTGAAAATGAAACTAACATACGAATTGACTGTAGGTATTAAAATTGACAGCTAAATTTGAAACTGGAATTCAATTGCCAGTAAATTACCTGATATTGATAACTATGAAATTGTTGTGAATTATTGGCCGATTTGGATGTTGATTGTGATGGATGCTATTGATTGATGTTTGGATGATTTGGATGTTTACTAATTTTGATATATCCTGTAATCATCCTATATATTATTTACAATATCTAAACTATGACGAATGCAACTTTTCGATGCTCGAAAACCGACATCAATACGTCCACTGTATCAACTGTCGAGCAATTGAAGGTCGGAAAACCGTACCGTTAGGGTTAAAGAAGAGGTAGAATGTAACGACCCCTTATTTTGGACCATTCAAATCGACACTAAAACCGTACATGTACGACTTGAATAATTCAAAATACCGAATTGTTAATTTAATTTGGCAAAACCTAAAATATACAGTAAATAAACCAATCACAGATCACAGACACAGAGTAATATAATGCAGCGGAATAGAAAAATAGTAGTTCATGAAGCTACTATATGCATCAGAGTTTAAAATAAAATACATCAGAATCTCTGGAATACAGAAAAGTCTTCAGTACGAGCCGATGACTTCTCTGAACCAGTCAATCTAGAAAACTGAAAGCTGAAACGATAGTTGGATCTCCAAATGAAGCTCCAATCTCCAAAGGTGAGTCTCTAAAGCTGTATTACTCGGTCTGACCCGAGCGTAAAGCAAAACACAAAACACTCGAGTCAGGATTAACATTCGTATATCAATAAATCCAACTCAAGTGAAATATCAACTGAAATACAAATAACTTAAAGGATGTTTGGGATGACCATCCTCTAAGGGTCCATAGAACTATCTACAGGGTAGAAATATACGCTATTACATCGTGGTCATTCACTTAATTTATACTTCAAACCCAAATGTCAAATTCACTTCGAATAATTATATTTCCCAAATAGTATTTATATATATTAAATGCTGTATATGGTAAAGCACTTGCAATTTCCTTAACTTAACAAATCGTTCACATCAACCTGACCTTTCCATTTAAATTAAATTCAATCTCAATTATAAATCTCAAATCTGGATTTGATATCCTAATTACCCTTTCCATTTCAATATGTTTCCATACTTTAAGTATTTAATATTTCCCCTAAATTTCCCAATCTAGTTCTCTAAATACAAATTTCCAGACTTCGTTCAACCTCAATTTCCATTAAATTCAATTAGTTATCTACATAACAAATTCAACTATCTTGGTCCCAAATACATACCAAATTTCTAAACCATTTAATTTCAATACAGTTCATGGCTTAAATACTTAGATGTTAAATTTAACAGTTTCATATAGATTCTTGGTTTTTACATCATTATTATTTAGTTTGAACCTTCCCTTATTCAATACCATTTTAGTGACTTTAAATTACATCTTTCTCAAGATTTCTCAAATTTTATTAAACGTGAAATATCTCATTCGATAAATTTCAAATTGATTTAAATAAATAAATCCTTATCTAAACATCATTTTACAATAACCCAAATTTATTTCTCAACCTTAATTTTTCAATATTATTGCAACATTTATCCGAATAAAATTTACATAAATTATTTATCATAATTTATGTATTTAATCAAATCTTGATTAACTAGATATAATTAACTCTATATTTATCATTACCCTTTATAGATGTATTTAAGAATTTACATTTAATAAGACCATAGATTTTTTTTTTTCATATGGTCAAAGTGTTATGGCTATTATCATTTCAATACGTACACTAAATGTATACGGGTGGATAGCATTTCAACCCGTAATCCCAAATTTAATTAAACGAAACCCGCTTGGGCCTATTTTTCAACCCATTTTAATTCAAAAATCAAACATAACAAAGGGAACTTGCAGTGTGATGACAGGGATAGTGTCAAAGTAAGTAAACAAGCAATAACAACAATCAATAACAATTCAATAGATTAAATCAAATAACTCCGAAATGATCTTATTAATTCGCATTGTTATTTTTATAATTATTTCTAAAATCTACACTATCATTTCATGTAGATTACAGATTATTACATTTCAGTTTTTCAATTGTCGTTCCATTTCAATTTCAGTTTAGTATTACAACAGTTAATCCAAACTATGTTCAAAGCTTTAAAGTATAACTTATCAATTCCTACGACAATTAATGGGTCAAATTAAACTAATCAAATTTACATATGGCGGGGTCAGGTTTAATCAATCAAGGTCCATCGTATATAATCCGTTTTCTTTGTAAACTATACCACCTCAAATCTTACTAGCAAACTAGTTATCATTTAACAATAGTAATTAACATCCAATTTAAACGACAATCAATCAATCAGTAAATTTTCAACCAATCTGTATTATTATCACATAAATAATTAACCGATAATGGTGTCAGGTGTCATAGGTGAACAGATACAGATGATAGCAGTCGTAACAGTAAACAACTAACAGCAGCATATTTCAATTGACGTTTCAATTGAATCAAATTTAATAAATAAAAGAACGTTAATCGTGAGTGATTGCTCACCTTTCAAGGCTAGAGATGAACGAGAATACAGAAGGTGATACGGATATGCACACTGCTACGGATACTGAAATTAAATTTCAAATCCAAGCAAAACAAAATCGGCACGAATTCGATCAAAGCTAATTGAAACGGATCAGATCAGAACTGAAACGATGAAGATAAATGGTATAAGCGAACTTTTATAATTCATGTACTGAACAAATCTGATATGCAGACACGACCTAAATACTTAATAACTTAAGGACATATTCTATAAAATGTAACTCAATGTATATACACAAATACACTTACAGTAACCTAACTTATTATAACATCAACCATATTATATTACTTATTGTTATACCATATATGAACTAACAGCCGATACTCACACATATAAACTAATGTAAACTTAGTTTATAAAATATGTATTTATACAAAATACTTACAATTTTAAAAATACTTACATTTTTTTAAAAAAATACTTACATACGTAAATAACATATTTATAAAACAAAACTATATAACAACTTATAAAATAATCCATAAAATTTTTGTTATTATAATGCACTGCAAGTCTGTACTCCACCTATATGAACATACTTAAATTATATGCGTACTAACAAAATAGACACAGACTTCTTCAAATGAACACATGTACTGTCCTTTCCTCCATTTTTAAAAACTGTGACATATATAAACGGCAAAACAATATATTATAAATAAATAAATCACCTTTACTAACCATGCGTATAAACAGACCATACCACTTTTAAAATTTTATATGCGTAAATAAAGTCATATATATATAACTTAACTTATACATCTTAAAACCTATAAATTACGTGAACATCAACATGTATAAAATTTAATCAGAACGAAAATTTACTAAAAAAAAAAAAAATCTATATAAAATACCACTTTAAAATATAACAGCTGTGCGTATATGTATAATGTATACTTTAAAACTTACGTAGACGTACATCTCATAAAGCTCATATACATATACTTTTGTCTATAACTAACCTATATATATATATATATCTTTGAAGGAAAAACAATTTGATACTTTAAAATTATTTAAGTAAAATATGCAAACAATTTACTACACAAATATATGCAGACATTCTATACTCATATATATAAGACTAACGTGACCTAAACCCAAACTAATCATATGTTATCCTAACTAAGCACGCATACGTTCAAATAATTGCATTTAAAAAAATTGTGCATACAAATAAAGGTGGCTACTCACCAGTTGAAGTGGGAGATGCAGTGGTACCCGAGGCGGAGGTGAGAGTGCGGAGGTGATGAACGAGAGAGGATAGAGGGATGGAAGGCGGCTGCTGCCTGTTATTTTATGCGTTTCTTATGTGTGTGTGTTTTTTTTTTTGTAGGAGAAGAACAGATCTGAGAGGCTTCAGGTAAGGGAAAAATATGTTTATAGAATGAAGAAAGAAAGTAGGAATGTAGAGATGCTGTGATATATATATATATATATATATATATATATATATATATATATATATATATATATTTTTGCAGAAGTCTTTAGAATCATGATGGAAGAAAGAAATTAAGGAGAGAAAAGTGCAGCTTATCAAATTATATAAGAAACATAGTGAAACGTACATAAATAAATGTCCTGTAGTGGTGTAAAGTAACGCACTAAAATTAAGGGAATAACAAAGGAAAGGACATTTTGAAAGCAAGAAAATGAACAGAGAAAGGAATAAATAAATTATATAGACACATACGTTTCTGACAAAGTTATAAATAGAAATAAAGAAGAGAGAGAGAAAAAGAAATGAAGAGTTATATTAAAACAGAGAAGGAAAGGTGCGTGAATCCATAGAGTTATATATATATAGGTCGAGTAATAAATGGATTTGTTTGCATGGGAGAGTTCTGGAAAGAAGATGGTGGAAATTTGAGAGCAAAATAAAAGGAGGCGGAAGGAAAAAATATATGAACAGATCTAGAAAGATGATGGTAGATTTTTACACATGCAAAAGAAACGGTTTCTCCCGAAATAAATGGTCACTCGTTTGAAACCAGATAAACAAATAAAGTAATCTATTGTTTCTTGCAAGTTATACGTTTTCTTAATTTTATTTATTTCCTAGGTCCCAATACGTAGGCAATTATACTATGGAGAGTAATTATTATCAAACGTTACAAAATTCAAAAGCAAAAGAAACGTTTCGATTTCTAAATGATAAAAGCAAAAGATTAGAACGTATGCCATAAATTAAGCAACAAACGTTGATTCTAAATTTACTAATAATTAGGAGTAGAAACGTTTGATGATGAAATCAGGAAACAAATACTAATAGCAAAACGGCGATGAGTTGAATGAACAGAGAATTCAAAAGTTCAATTGAGCTGTTTGAAATAAAGCACATAACGTTAGCATTGAATTGGGAGTTATAAAACAATGTATTATAAATAGGAAATTATAAAAGTAACGTATGCTATTGGAATAGAAGCCAAAAGAGAAATGAACTTAGAGCTACCGGAAACGTATCTCTTAAGTGAAATGAATGTAAGAGAAACGGTCAAATAATGTTTATAGCTGTAAATTTAAAGTAATAAATTTATATTGGGTAGCACGGTTTAAATCGAAACGAAATAAGGAGAAGCTAAGGAGGCACAATTTATGGTGTCATTAAAACGAACAAATTTATTGCTTCCGTTGTACACCGGGTTCCGAAATACAGAAATAAATATACTTTTGAGATCAGCACGACGAGGCGCTCACAATGGTATACAGTTATCAGTGGTATGATTGAGTTATAAAAATTCGAATTTTTCACTAGTAGAAAAAAAAATGCAGTAGAATGCAGAAAATAAGAACGACGAAGCTATAGAAGTCCGGATTTTGAAAAACTAAAGATGACTCCTTTCTCAGATGAGGATTTAGAATTTTTCTATGTAAAATATTCTGCATTAGAAATTTTTTTTTTTTTATTATCAACAATTATTAGCTAGCTTGAATTTAATAGAATTACATAATAAATAAATTTTCATAAAATAAATTGAAATTTTGCCATCTGCTATGTTTAATTGGACGTAATCCATATATTAACTTTTTATTTGAAAATTAATTTATTTAAAAATTTCACCATAATCCAATTAAATACGTTAATAAAACGATAAAGTTTATTAAAATCTTACAGGTCGTTACACTCTCCCCCACTCAAAACTTTTCGTCCCCGAAAAGGAAGGAGGTAGGAGAATAAAACAGCCGGAAATTTATAGATTGAAAGATAAGATAAACAACAAATTTTTAAAACTACCCAAATTTATTTGAAATCTTTATTTGAAACTTCATTTGAAATTCAAATTTTCTATAATACTATAATACTTTCAACTCTTATGAAAACAATTACCTGCACTATCCCTTATTTTTACAAAGTTTATTGAAAATATTAAATCCGAAATTAATAACTTCAAACTATTCATAACACTTAAAATTTTATATTAAACAATGTAGTATATAATTAGACAAAATTTTCAAAGGATAAATCCAACAAGGAAGGAAGGTAGATTTTGAAAACAAAATCAAGATGAACAAATAAGCTGAGCAGATAAGGTAGATTCAAAAGAAAGAATCGGGTCCGAATAATTTATTTCAAACCATAAGAATTTAAATTTCAAATATTAATACAAAATTTCTTTGTTGGCAATACCTTTATAATAAAATTCTTTTATATCAAAACCAATTTTTCTTTCGAAAATACTTTTATAACTCAATGTTTTAACAAGTTTATCCTCGTTCTTGCAGACTCTGGCCATGCGTTGATCAGGCGCAAAGCTAGAATTCTTCAAGTACTTAGTAGACTTGTTTCAACACCCAGTGAAAATACTTGAAAAACCTTTTAAAATAGATATGGAAAGTACGATCCAAACAAAACAATCAAACCAAAACCTTTGTCCGATCATGGTTCGCAGATACACAATGGTTACGCCTGGTTCCCCCAGGAAACAATCCATATCCGTAAGCTTTCACAGCCCTGCGAGTTACGCCATGATGACTAGTAGAGTGCAGGATACACAATGGTTACGCCCGGATCCCCCAGGAAACAATCCGTACCCCCAGGCAAGACTCAGCCAGGCACTTGCGCTACTATTCGCGACCTACACAGATTGCAGGATACACAATGGTTACGCCTGGTTCCCCCAGGAAACAATCCGTACCCCCAGGCAAGACTCAGCCAGGCAATTTCGCTGTGCATTCACGAGAGAAAAAGAAACCGTGGGACACGTCACGGTGGGAACACTCGAGTATTACATCCGGAAAACCAAAATCAGAGAGAATAATAACGATAGAATGAATCCACGCTGTGGCCACAAAGCGGATATCAAGCAGAAGGCACTTTCCATATCTTTATTTGGAAAATATATATCATATAGTACCTTTTTCAAATCACTTTCAAATATTGTACTTATATAAAGTCCATATATATAGGATTCCATTTTCAAACGAATACTTTCCAAATCAATAGTATATCAAATCATACTTATATAGACTTCGATTATATAAAATCTCTTTCCAAATTGAGTAACTTTCAAATCAATAGATTTCAAATCAACTTCATACTTATACAAATCCATTTTATATAAGTTCGACCACTCCCAAATCAAGTACTTAATAATCTAAGATTCTCAATTTCAAATTATTTCACTATCAATTCAGTTTCAAAATCATATATGATTTCACCAATTTTCTTCCAAATTAAATATCTAAAGTCAAACAAATACATTTCCAAAATCACCATATAAGTATTGGTTTTTAATTCCAATTTAATTTCAAAACCAAATATTTTCCTCAAAATCAATTACTCAAAATGGTTTCCAAATTTATAATTTATCCCTTTAAACTTTTAAACTATCTATTTCTATTTGAAATATTCAATTTACCTTTCTGAAAACCATTATTCAAAACTATTTTTTTTTTCAAAACATTTCAAACTAAATTTATATTCTTTATCAAACATTTTATACTCTTCGAAATTTCTTAGTTTTTAAAACTTTAGACCTTGACTTGGAAGTGTTCGAACCTTCAAAATAATTAGGGAAATCAAATTTTCAATTCAAGAGTTGAAAATCAACAATAAATCAATAAACCAATTATTAAATCCGAAACTCGAGGACTGAATACCGGTCTCATTTTAAATTGTTTCAAATATATACTTATATCTTTCTAAAATATCAAATTATACTTCGGAATTTGAAATCAAAATCGGTTTTACAAAACACTTGCATAGCGAAGCTATTAAAGTGGCCTCTCCCTCACTCTGAAACTCGAAAATCAATGTCGATGATGCGTGCACTCATCACCGAAATTATTTTCAAGCGACATAAGTGAGTTCTGGACTTCTATTTTCTTGGAAACTTCTTTGAAATTTCTTTAAAATTATTGGAATTTATTTGAGCTTATTTGAAACATTTCTTATTCAAAAAAAATAATTTTAAATCGTATTATTTATATATATTTTCCAAAATCTTAAAACCAATTTCAAAATACCGGAATTCAATTCTCGAATTTCAAATTTAACACTTCAGTTATAAATCATTTTTATATAAATCAATTTCTTATAATTTTTCAAAATTTCAAATCCTTTCAAAACCTTTTTTTTTATATATATAGAATAACATTTCTTATTTGTTTTGTATATAGGTATATAATCCTTATGGAAAACATTTTCACTTTTATATATAGAATAAAATCATAGTTATCAAAATAATAATTTCGATATTTAAAACAAATTTCAAAATGCAAACATACCCGATTTTCAAAGGATAATTTTAAGAATGGATTTCAAAACAAAGATAGAGATTTGAATTAGAGGAACTCCAATCCATAGAATTCTGATTCGAAGATAGACTCGATCGAAGATGAGATAATTAAATTACAAAATAGAAGATGGATATACTTCTATAAATCGCGGGCGACCTTAACCGGGTCAATCGTGATTTCAGGAATATGATTGATGCGGAATTCTAAGGCAAATCGACATTCGATCGCCCGATATAGAATTCGGCATAACTAGATATAGCAGCATTGTAAACCGAGGATACATGAATCTTCGGTGAATCAATGCCAACTGAAAAGGAGATTCACCCCTTTTACAAATCATTCAGTGAAGTTATGGAATACTCCAGAATCGAACGAATATAAATAGGGAGAGACAAGAATGAATTTCGAAACTGAGGGACATTCCAAAATTCAAAGGAAATCGAGTCAAAAAGGAAGAGATTCAACTCGAATGAAAGTGATTCTGTAATAAATTTACCATATATGCTAAGTTTTGACTTGAGCCAAAGCTCTGATACCAACTGTAACGACCCGCTATTTTGGACCATTCAAATCGACACTAAAACCGTACATGTACGACTTGAATAATTCAAAATACCGAATTGTTAATTTAATTTGGCAAAACCTAAAATATACAGTAAATAAACCAATCACAGATCACAGACACAGAGTAATATAATGCAGCGGAATAGAAAAATAGTAGTTCATGAAGCTACTATATGCATCAGAGTTTAAAATAAAATACATCAGAATCTCTGGAATACAGAAAAGTCTTCAGTACGAGCCGATGACTTCTCTGAACCAGTCAATCTAGAAAACTGAAAGCTGAAACGATAGTTGGATCTCCAAATGAAGCTCCAATCTCCAAAGGTGAGTCTCTAAAGCTGTATTACTCGGTCTGACCCGAGCGTAAAGCAAAACACAAAACACTCGAGTCAGGATTAACATTCGTATATCAATAAATCCAACTCAAGTGAAATATCAACTGAAATACAAATAACTTAAAGGATGTTTGGGATGACCATCCTCTAAGGGTCCATAGAACTATCTACAGGGTAGAAATATACACTATTACATCGTGGTCATTCACTTAATTTATACTTCAAACCCAAATGTCAAATTCACTTCGAATAATTATATTTCCCAAATAGTATTTATATATATTAAATGCTGTATATGGTAAAGCACTTGCAATTTCCTTAACTTAACAAATCGTTCACATCAACCTGACCTTTCCATTTAAATTAAATTCAATCTCAATTATAAATCTCAAATCTGGATTTGATATCCTAATTACCCTTTCCATTTCAATATGTTTCCATACTTTAAGTATTTAATATTTCCCCTAAATTTCCCAATCTAGTTCTCTAAATACAAATTTCCAGACTTCGTTCAACCTCAATTTCCATTAAATTCAATTAGTTATCTAGATAACAAATTCAACTATCTTGGTCCCAAATACATACCAAATTTCTAAACCATTTAATTTCAATACAGTTCATGGCTTAAATACTTAGATGTTAAATTTAACAGTTTCATATAGATTCTTGGTTTTTACATCATTATTATTTAGTTTGAACCTTCCCTTATTCAATACCATTTTAGTGACTTTAAATTACATCTTTCTCAAGATTTCTCAAATTTTATTAAACGTGAAATATCTCATTCGATAAATTTCAAATTGATTTAAATAAATAAATCCTTATCTAAACATCATTTTACAATAACCCAAATTTATTTCTCAACCTTAATTTTTCAATATTATTGCAACATTTATCCGAATAAAATTTACATAAATTATTTATCATAATTTATGTATTTAATCAAATCTTGATTAACTAGATATAATTAACTCTATATTTATCATTACCCTTTATAGATGTATTTAAGAATTTACATTTAATAAGACCATAGATTTTTTTTTTCATATGGTCAAAGTGTTATGGCTATTATCATTTCAATACGTACACTAAATGTATACGGGTGGATAGCATTTCAACCCGTAATCCCAAATTTAATTAAACGAAACCCGCTTGGGCCTATTTTTCAACCCATTTTAATTCAAAAATCAAACATAACAAAGGGAACTTGCAGTGTGATGACAGGGATAGTGTCAAAGTAAGTAAACAAGCAATAACAACAATCAATAACAATTCAATAGATTAAATCAAATAACTCCGAAATGATCTTATTAATTCGCATTGTTATTTTTATAATTATTTCTAAAATCTACACTATCATTTCATGTAGATTACAGATTATTACATTTCAGTTTTTCAATTGTCGTTCCATTTCAATTTCAGTTTAGTATTACAACAGTTAATCCAAACTATGTTCAAAGCTTTAAAGTATAACTTATCAATTCCTACGACAATTAATGGGTCAAATTAAACTAATCAAATTTACATATGGCGGGGTCAGGTTTAATCAATCAAGGTCCATCGTATATAATCCGTTTTCTTTGTAAACTATACCACCTCAAATCTTACTAGCAAACTAGTTATCATTTAACAATAGTAATTAACATCCAATTTAAACGACAATCAATCAATCAGTAAATTTTCAACCAATCTGTATTATTATCACATAAATAATTAACCGATAATGGTGTCAGGTGTCATAGGTGAACAGATACAGATGATAGCAGTCGTAACAGTAAACAACTAACAGCAGCATATTTCAATTGACGTTTCAATTGAATCAAATTTAGTAAATAAAAGAACGTTAATCGTGAGTGATTGCTCACCTTTCAAGGCTAGAGATGAACGAGAATACAGAAGGTGATACGGATATTCACACTGCTACGGATACTGAAATTAAATTTCAAATCCAAGCAAAACAAAATCGGCACGAATTCGATCAAAGCTAATTGAAACGGATCAGATCAGAACTGAAACGATGAAGATAAATGGTATAAGCGAACTTTTATAATTCATGTACTGAACAAATCTGATATGCAGACACGACCTAAATACTTAATAACTTAAGGACATATTCTATAAAATGTAACTCAATGTATATACACAAATACACTTACAGTAACCTAACTTATTATAACATCAACCATATTATATTACTTATTGTTATACCATATATGAACTAACAGCCGATACTCACACATATAAACTAATGTAAACTTAGTTTATAAAATATGTATTTATACAAAATACTTACAATTTTAAAAATACTTACATTTTTTAAAAAAAATACTTACATACGTAAATAACATATTTATAAAACAAAACTATATAACAACTTATAAAATAATCCATAAAATTTTTGTTATTATAATGCACTGCAAGTCTGTACTCCACCTATATGAACATACTTAAATTATATGCGTACTAACAAAATAGACACAGACTTCTTCAAATGAACACATGTACTGTCCTTTCCTCCATTTTTAAAAACTGTGACATATATAAACGGCAAAACAATATATTATAAATAAATAAATCACCTTTACTAACCATGCGTATAAACAGACCATACCACTTTTAAAATTTTATATGCGTAAATAAAGTCATATATATATAACTTAACTTATACATCTTAAAACCTATAAATTACGTGAACATCAACATGTATAAAATTTAATCAGAACGAAAATTTACTAAAAAAAAAAAAATCTATATAAAATACCACTTTAAAATATAACAGCTGTGCGTATATGTATAATGTATACTTTAAAACTTACGTAGACGTACATCTCATAAAGCTCATATACATATACTTTTGTCTATAACTAACCTATATATATATATATCTTTGAAGGAAAAACAATTTGATACTTTAAAATTATTTAAGTAAAATATGCAAACAATTTACTACACAAATATATGCAGACATTCTATACTCATATATATAAGACTAACGTGACCTAAACCCAAACTAATCATATGTTATCCTAACTAAGCACGCATACGTTCAAATAATTGCATTTAAAAAAATTGTGCATACAAATAAAGGTGGCTACTCACCAGTTGAAGTGGGAGATGCAGTGGTACCCGAGGCGGAGGTGAGAGTGCGGAGGTGATGAACGAGAGAGGATAGAGGGATGGAAGGCGGCTGCTGCCTGTTATTTTATGCGTTTCTTATGTGTGTGTGTTTTTTTTTTTGTAGGAGAAGAACAGATCTGAGAGGCTTCAGGTAAGGGAAAAATATGTTTATAGAATGAAGAAAGAAAGTAGGAATGTAGAGATGCTGTGATATATATATATATATATATATATATATATATATATATATATATATTTTGCAGAAGTCTTTAGAATCATGATGGAAGAAAGAAATTAAGGAGAGAAAAGTGCAGCTTATCAAATTATATAAGAAACATAGTGAAACGTACATAAATAAATGTCCTGTAGTGGTGTAAAGTAACGCACTAAAATTAAGGGAATAACAAAGGAAAGGACATTTTGAAAGCAAGAAAATGAACAGAGAAAGGAATAAATAAATTATATAGACACATACGTTTCTGACAAAGTTATAAATAGAAATAAAGAAGAGAGAGAGAAAAAGAAATGAAGAGTTATATTAAAACAGAGAAGGAAAGGTGCGTGAATCCATAGAGTTATATATATATAGGTCGAGTAATAAATGGATTTGTTTGCATGGGAGAGTTCTGGAAAGAAGATGGTGGAAATTTGAGAGCAAAATAAAAGGAGGCGGAAGGAAAAAATATATGAACAGATCTAGAAAGATGATGGTAGATTTTTACACATGCAAAAGAAACGGTTTCTCCCGAAATAAATGGTCACTCGTTTGAAACCAGATAAACAAATAAAGTAATCTATTGTTTCTTGCAAGTTATACGTTTTCTTAATTTTATTTATTTCCTAGGTCCCAATACGTAGGCAATTATACTATGGAGAGTAATTATTATCAAACGTTACAAAATTCAAAAGCAAAAGAAACGTTTCGATTTCTAAATGATAAAAGCAAAAGATTAGAACGTATGCCATAAATTAAGCAACAAACGTTGATTCTAAATTTACTAATAATTAGGAGTAGAAACGTTTGATGATGAAATCAGGAAACAAATACTAATAGCAAAACGGCGATGAGTTGAATGAACAGAGAATTCAAAAGTTCAATTGAGCTGTTTGAAATAAAGCACATAACGTTAGCATTGAATTGGGAGTTATAAAACAATGTATTATAAATAGGAAATTATAAAAGTAACGTATGCTATTGGAATAGAAGCCAAAAGAGAAATGAACTTAGAGCTACCGGAAACGTATCTCTTAAGTGAAATGAATGTAAGAGAAACGGTCAAATAATGTTTATAGCTGTAAATTTAAAGTAATAAATTTATATTGGGTAGCACGGTTTAAATCGAAACGAAATAAGGAGAAGCTAAGGAGGCACAATTTATGGTGTCATTAAAACGAACAAATTTATTGCTTCCGTTGTACACCGGGTTCCGAAATACAGAAATAAATATACTTTTGAGATCAGCACGACGAGGCGCTCACAATGGTATACAGTTATCAGTGGTATGATTGAGTTATAAAAATTCGAATTTTTCACTAGTAGAAAAAAAATGCAGTAGAATGCAGAAAATAAGAACGACGAAGCTATAGAAGTCCGGATTTTGAAAAACTAAAGATGACGCCTTTCTCAGATGAGGATTTAGAATTTTTCTATGTAAAATATTCTGCATTAGAAATTTTTTTTTTTTATTATCAACAATTATTAGCTAGCTTGAATTTAATAGAATTACATAATAAATAAATTTTCATAAAATAAATTGAAATTTTGCCATCTGCTATGTTTAATTGGACGTAATCCATATATTAACTTTTTATTTGCAAATTAATTTATTTAAAAATTTCACCATAATCCAATTAAATACGTTAATAAAACGATAAAGTTTATTAAAATCTTACAGGTCGTTACATAGAAGATAGAAGAAGGGAGAAAAAGATAGAACAAAACAGAAAGAAACAACAGAACAATATCAGAATCTCACAATCGTAGCGGAACAACATATAATAGATAAATGAATATTCTTTAAACGAAAGAACTATATCAGTTATTACATTACATCATATTACATTACATCATCAGAGTGTACAACAACAAACAACAACAAACAGCGGAAAAGTAATACTATGTACTAGTGAATACGCCATGCCATCCAGCTTGCCTCCAGCAACTCCTGAATTCCAGAATATCCTGATAAACCGGACTCTTGACTGCCCGTGTGGAAATTGGTGGACACCCAGAGTTTAGGAAGGAAAACAATAAACTCCGATTCAGTCATGTGACTGGCGTGAGAACTAAAACAGTTTATTTTTAAAACAAAGTACAGGATAATTTTAAAATAGATCCGCAGTGCTTTTTAGAAAATGAGACTACCATAAGGCCTCCCGCACACACACACAATGCAAACGCAGAATCGGAGGAGATTTCTCCTTATGATAGTCAAAAATGCTTGATACGCATTAAAAAGAAACATTTGATATTATTACTAGTGCATAGTGTAGGAAAAATCATTTCGAAAGTAAAGATATAAATCTTAGCCAGCATAGGCATTTCGCACTTATGCCTACTATAGCTACCATGTTCAATAGCAGGTTACCGCCACATTCCATGGCAGGTTATACAACTAAAACCGTACAGGGTTCGTATTGTTTCTTTGGATTTCCAACAAATGGTCAGGCCAATGAACTTCCCATTGCCACATGGGTACTCCTCTGGAAAGACGACCCGAGAACCTAACTGGATCTCTGCCAACACAAGGCCGGGTTACCCCTAACTGGGTAACTACTGACGTCATTCCTCGATCGTAACCGATCTATATCCGAGGATCCTCGATTTTCAACAACCACAAAGCAATAAATTTGCAGCAACAACATAGGTTAAGTATCTGGGCTCCATACCATGATACCACCTCTATCCAGAAGGAATGACATACACTAAAGTGGCTCTACCCCCTAATAACCTTGCCGCATCCTTCCTGTTTTGACCATTTTCGGGGTATGAGGTCCGACGAAGTCTCGTCCACAAAGCCACGCTTTATACAAAAGTTGTGCTTTGATCATCAAATGCTCAACAACACTTCGTATGCCACATTACCAATTTGGGAATGTATCACTAGTATCCATCAACTACATAACCTCTAAGGGTGTTAAGCTAAGAGAATAAATTCTCCGCCACCAACGGGAATATATTTGATAGAAACCAGCTTTACATCTCAAATTGTAACGTCAGACACACAATCCATACAAGTCCGTTTCGGGATCGAACGTAACCGAAGGCACTTCCAAAGAAGTCCTTGTAATCCGAATATTCACTAATCACGACCGGACTTTCCATCACAAAGGGTAACAAATTTCTATATCGGAGATCAGCCGATGCAGGAACATTCGACGGTAATCCTTCCGTTTTCACAAATATCCTGTCTTCGACACCGGTCATCAAATGCAATCCATAACGACGTATCACATATTCGGAATGGGTTATACGACCCCAAGGTCCTTTCCCGGCTAACCCGAATAGTGAGTGCTTATTCAAAAATAAGTGTGGCATTCAAATTCAAGCAAATCACAACAAATACCCATTCAAAGGTAAATATTGATAGTCGTTTATTTAACTATCAATAGGTATGCTCAACATCACCAGATTCGAAATAATTTTCCAAATTATTTATTTTCCAAAATATCTTTACTAGATATATAATTTCCACACTTCAACCATTTGAAAACAACAAATCACTTTTCACCTTTACCACTTTTGAAAACAAATTTCAACATTTTCCTTACGTGGAAATACTTTCATTTCCACATGGTTCATTTCACCAATTAAATAAATCCTTAACGATTTACTTTATATTTACGATTCAAATCCGTAAATTTATTCCACACTTCAAAAATAAATCAACGTTTATTTTTAGTGAATTTACAATTCCAAAATATCTACGAATATACGATTTCCAAATCGATTTCTAATATTCATTTTCAACTTATCTTTAAAAGATAAAATCTCAAAATATTCACTTCATATTGGAAAACATTTCCATACTTATTTAATAATAAGTAATTCACAAATTCATTTATTTTCAACACTTGGAAGATATTCAATATACTTAAATCGAAATTAAGTATATATTTCATTCTTTAAGAAATCATTATCTTAAACACATTTGTTTGGGCCAAAACGAATGTTGCGTAAAACATCGTTACGACGGCCCAAAATCACTGGTATAGGGATTCGAAATTAAAATAGCTATATAAATCCCAATACTATACAAAACATTTCTTTTCGGAAATCAATTACTATAACAACAGTGTTATAGTCCACCATTTCCTTATTTCTCGAAAACGTCTATTTCAACAATGAATGTTGAAATCTATGTATTCGATTCATAATACATTTTAAAACATCTTTTTAAAATAATTAACTTCATTTTATAATATCGCTTTCCCAAAACATAACCATTTTATTTAATAATATATTCACTGTCCAAAATCGTGAATATACTTCACTAACCAAATTTCAATATTTCTACACATTTTATATAAAGAATAGTTCGCTATCCAAAATCGTGAATATACTTCTTTTAATAAATTTCTATATTCAATTTATCTAATTCCATTGATTTCGAATTTATAAACAATGTCCATAAATTCCATTTCTATTTATCAACTTCGATTTATAAATCTTCTTTAGTAATCCAATTCAATTTATATATCTCAAATATATACCAAAAGTCCATATTATAAGTTAAATACTTCTAATTCATTTATTTACAAAATCGTTCTTTTTTTTAAAACTTTTATTACTTATAAGATTCACTTATATTTTATAACAACTTCAACTTATAAAATCTCCTTTATTAACAATTTCTATTAATATCCCATTTAAATGCCCAAAATCCAGTTTATAAGTTAATTACTTATAAATCTGTTATTTTACAACATCTATTCATTTTATAATCTTCACAATTTATAAATCTATAATTTTTAATGAAATCCATTTTATACTTCATTTTAACACTTAATAAACTTGTTTTATAATTCCAATATTTTATTTATATTTTTTTATTATTATAAATATCAATGTTAAAAATCTTTTATATACATCCTTTGTAATAATTCAAAAATCCAAATTTAAACTATTTTATAAATCTATTTATTTTAAAAGTCACCTTTTGGTTATATTTCAAAAAAATCTTAACTTTTATAACATAAAAATTTATAACGTTTTAATTATTTAAAATGAATCAATTCAAAAATTTAATAAAACGTATACTTTGAAAAAATCATTTAAAAAAAATCCTTTTAAAATCAAAATCGTTATTTTTAAACTTTAAAAATGGATCCGATGATGCAACAGCACCCAGTAGTCAATCACGACAACAAACATCATATATCATCATATGATAATCAACAAACATCAAAATATCTGTAATCAAATAAATACTGGTGAGGATTCCAGTTGGATCCCTCCAACCTGTTTTCCTGCATCCACAAACATTAGCACAATACCAATTCCGTTCAAAGCGGAATATCGCGGTATATGGGATTTATAAAATATTATCCGCTTAGTAGAAGGCGCAATAAGGTCTCATCCGCTATATAATGCGGGAAAATCAACTCCAAGTACATATATAATACCAATTTTACTTGTCAGTGAAATATTCGCGGTATATGTTTTTAATAAATAACCTCCGCTTACTAGCGGCGTATAATGTCTATTTTAACAACCAATAGATAACAATCAACATTCAAACATACAATCAAGAAATTTTAAATATAACTATTTAAAATTTAAATCGAAACAATTCGATTGAGTGAGAAGTTCTCACCTTGATTTCAATTCAGTTCCAGCGTTTTATTTCGAATAAAATTAAACGAGCGTTTAATTTTACCCGAAATTTTCTCTGACTCCAATCGCTTCCAATCTAGTTGCATTGCATAGTGTTTGACAAAACATTTGCAACACAATTCGTTTCGTCCAAAACGGACCTCGTATGAAAGAGTTATAGCATTTTAAACTTTGAACGAATTATAAAATAATAATTTTACAAATTATTTTTCAATTTAAAACCCTACATCCATCATTGGCCGTTGCTTACCTTATAGCAAATCGTAGCCGCTCCTTGCATCTTCTTCCCTACATCGAAACACACGCATGCCAAAACCCATGCCGCCCCTTTGTTTTTATTTTGAATTTTTGCGACTTCATCTCCACGTTCCAGCTCGATCGAACACCTTCAAGTTGAAGCCCAGAGCCTCACGCGCCAACACCCCCAGACCGGCCGAGCTCGGTCAACTTCAAACCTCAAAAATCATGCACGAAGGCCGTGACTTTTCCCTTGAATTGCCGCCACATCATCGCTCGAATACTCATCATCCCCGTATGGATCGAAAGATCTCACTTAGCTCTATAATTTTCGTGTTGGCGGTTTCTTGAATTGGTTAGTGGATTGGAAGAAATCAGAGGAAGAAGAAGAGATAATTTCGGCCATTCATAGTTATCACTGGCGGCTGAAGCATATAGCTAGGGTTAGGGTTTAGTTTTGATGCCAATGAAAATAGTTAGGTCCTTTTATAGAAAAAAACGACGAACACTATTCATCTCGGATTTTCCGAACTCCAAATCTCGCGCGGTGACCAGCGTTTTTAGGGTTTACCCCACATACCGGACACAATGGAATAGGTTTCGGAAGCTAATTCGATCATCTGTGCGAGTTACGGAAATAAACGATCAAATTTAAATTAAATCGATTAAACCAATTTCTATGTGTTTTGGCTTGCCTCGGACAAACGATAAATCCGATTGACTTGAAATTTGAAATCTTACAATAATATCACATTACGGATCCGATGAAACTAGTTTCGTCGAAATCCGAGACTGTTTGAAAAATGGCTATTTTAACTCGTCAATTTAAGTATTAAAATATTCAATTTTCACAAAAACTTTAAATTCAATTTTAAAAGTTCACAAACATCTTTCTAACTCCAACATGATTAAATAAAATTTTACAAATCAATTTTAATCATATTTAACCCAATTTTCAATTATTTCCGTATTTTCACATATTAAATTATCGATTTAATTATCGAATTAAATCCAATTATTCGAAAAATAAATTATTCGACTTATAAATTTCACTTATTAATATTTAAAATCAATTAAATATACGAATTTTAATTAAAAAAATTCCTGGGTCGTTACAAACTTCCCCCCTTAAAAGAATTTCGTTCTCGAAATTACCAAGTAAGAAAAAGTTACAAAATCCATTAACTTTCCAAAACAAACCGTTCAAATTGAGATTTTCAAATCTCTTAAGTGTTTAACTTCTCAAAATTCATAGTTAAACTTCTTACAAAATCTTTACTGAGTTTTCCAATTCATAATTAGTTTTCAAAAATTTCCCAATTTTCTCAAAAATATTCTAACGCCTTAAATTTTTGGAAAAATTCGCCAGTCTCCTTTGCGCGGCTCGATCCGAAAAAAATGACAGTATATATATCACAAATATACGTCTCATCAAGTGATGAGGCATCCCGCAGGGAAAAAGTGTAAAAGTACAATATTTAATCCGAGATATGTACCTTATTTATCATTAGCGAGCGTATACGGCTAATATAGCGCGAAAGCGAGCTCCAAATGCGAAGCAAGCGCAATCCGCACCTATTAAACACTCAACAACAACATGAGAACATGCATATATGAAAATAATATCAATATACATCATATAGCAACATAACAACTACATAATATAGCAAATGCAACTAAAGCAACAAATGCAACCATCAGCCAACTCAATATTCATTCATATTCTCATTAATATTTATTGAATTTGTTTTCCAGTTTAAATCACATTTGATTCAGTAACGTTGGATTTTACTAACATTCATTCTCAATTCAATTAGTTAGTATTCACTAATTAAATTCACATTAGTTCACTTTCAATTTGAATTCAATTACTTAGCTTCCAATTTCGCTAATTTACTTTCATTAACACTTAATGAATTTTATACAATCAACTAACATTCATATAACAACCAATGTACATCCATTACAACCAAATTTATTAATTCAATTGCCAATTCATTTAACATTTCAAGTTAAATTTCATTTATATAACTCAATTTCAAATCCTTAATGACTTCATTTCATTAATTCACTTATTAATTTACTTCGATACCAAAATCAACTTTATTCAACTTCACTTAAGTTATATTCCATTTCAAACATCATTTGCTTAGCTTAACTTAAATTTCCACTTATAAATCCAATTCAGATTTCATTTCTATTTAACTTTTTACCAAAGCCAAATTTATTATCTCATATTATAAGTTCAAAACTCTTTTCACTTATATTCAACAATTACCACTTGGATTTTTATTGATTCACTTATACTTCCCTTAATTTAACTCCATCCTTTAAGTTAAATTTATTCTACCACAATTCAAATTGTATAAGTTATCAACTCATTTATCATTTCCATAATATTTTAAATAGGATTCCAGAGTCTTTTAAACCTTTCAAAACCATTTTTTTGAAATCAATTCAAATTATCCATTGAATTTCAAAACCCAAACTCAAAATTTTCCAAACAACTTTCTTTTAAACTATTTGGCAGCAATCCCTCTTTTGGAAACCCGAAAATGAACACCGATGATGTCATAATCATCATCGGAATTATTTTCCAGCGACCGAAAAGAGTTTAGAGCCTTTATCCCTCTAAAATTATTTTCCAAAATATCAAATCCTTTCAAAACACTTCTCTGGAATTTTTGTTTTTAGATTATAAATCACATTTATAAATCTTTTACTTATATAATTTCACTTCTTATATATAAGATTATTTCACAATTGTAAATCATTGTAACTATAATTCCATACTTATAATTCACTCGCTTATAAAACTTATTCTTTTACAATATGTTTCATTCAACTTATTCAAACAACTTTTATTAACTTGCATATATCTTACATTTCAACAACCAAACAATCAATTCATATACACTTTAATAATTCTGAAAAATTATTCCTTTATATATAAAATATAACCAAGGTAAAATTATTTCATTTACCCTATTAAAACGATATCGTATCAAATTGTTCTGTACAAGTGTTTAGAGATCCCTATCAACAATGTTAATTACTCGTGTTGACCAAAATCCATATACCACTAAACAAACCAATCATCACAATATAAAACAATTTCATATTCACTAACAAATACGCGCTCGTATTTATTATTACACTTAAACTCATTCTAGAGTACTACTGACTCTATCTCTAATGAGTAATACCCAACAGGGCCATGGTTGTCGCTTAACCATAAGCTCTGATACCAAATGTGACGAAAGCGACTTTTCGACGCTCGAAAACCGACATCAATACGTCCACTGTATCAACTACCGAGCAATCGAAGGTCGGAAAACCGTACCGTTAGGGTTAAAGAAGAGGTAGAAGATAGAATAAGGGAGAAAAAGCTAGAACAGTAAAGAAAGAAACAACAGAATAATATCAGAATCTCACAATCGCAGCGGAAAAACATATAATAGATAAATGAATATTCTTTAAACAAAGAACTATATCAGTTATTACATTACATCATATTACATTACATCATCAGAGTGTACAACAACAAACAACAACAAACACCGGAAAAGGAATACTATATACTAGTGAATACGCCATGTCATCCAGCTTGCCTCCAGCAACTCCTGAATTCGAGAATATCCTGATAAACCTGACTCTTGACTGCCCGTGTGGAAATTGGTGGGCACCCCGAGTTTAGGAAGGAAAACAATAAACTCCGAGTCAGTCATGTGACTGGTGTGAGAACTAAAATAGTTTATTTTTAAAACAAAGTACATGATAATTTTAAAATAGATTCGCAATGCTTTTTAGAAAATGAGACTACCGTAAGGCCTCCCGCACACACACACAATGCAAACGCAGAATCGGAGGAGATTTCTCCTTATGATAGTCAAAGATGCTAGATACGCATTAAAAAGAAACATTTGATATTATTACTAGTGCATAGTGTAGGAAAAATCATTTCGAAAGTAAAGATATAAATCTTAGCCAGCATAAGCATTTCGCACTTATGCCTACTATAGCTACCATGTTCAATAGCAGGTTACCGCCACATTCCATGGCAGGTTATACAACTAAAACCGTACAGGGTTCGTATTGTTTCTTTGGGTTTCCGACAAATGGTCAGGCTAAGGAACTTCCCATTGCCACATGGGTACGCCTCTGGAAAGACGACCCGAGAACCTAACCGGATCTCTGCCAACACAAGGCCAGGTTACCCCTAACTGGGTAACTACCGACACGAATATGTCATTCCCCGATCGTAACCGATCTATATACGAGGATCCTCGATTTCCAACAACCACAAAGCAATAAATTTGCAGCAACAACATAGGTTAAGTATCTGGGCTCCATACCATGATACCACCTCTATCCAGAAGGAATGACATACACTAAAGGGGCGCTACCCCCTAATAACCTTGCCGCATCCTTCCTGTTTTGACCATTTCCGGGGTGTGGGGTCCGACGAAGTCTCGTCCACAAAGCCACGCTTTATACAAAAGCTGTGCTTTGATCATCAAATGCTCAACAGCACTTCGTATGCCACATTACCAATTTGGAAATGTATCACTAGTAACCATCAACTACATAACCTCTAAGGGTGTTAAGCTAAGAGAATAAATTCTCCGCCACCAACGGGAATATATTTGATAGAAACCAGCTTTACATCTCAAATTGTAACGTCAGACACACAATCCATACAAGTCCGTTCCGGGATCGAACGGAACCGAAGGCACTTTCAAAGAAGTCCTTGCAATCCGGATATTCACTAATCACGACCGGACTTCCCATCACAAAGGGTAATAAATTTCTATATCGGAGATCAACCGATGCAGAAACATTCGACGGTAATCCTTCCGTTTTCACAAATATCCGGTCTTCAACACCGGTCATCTAATGCAATCCATAACGACGTATCACATATTCGAAATGGGTTATACGACCCCAAGGTCCTTTCCCGGCTAACCCGAATAGTGAGTGCTTATTCAAAAATAAGTGTGGCATTCAAATTCAAGCAAATCACAACAAATACCCATTCAAAGGTAAATATTGATACATGGTTATTTAGCTATCAATAGGTATGCTCAACATTACCAGATTCCAAATAATTTTCCAAATTATTTATTTTCCAAAATATCTTTACTAGATATATAATTTCCACACTTCAACCATTTGAAAACAATTTTCAAATCACTTTTCACCTTTACCACTTTTGAAAACAAATTTCAACATTTTCCTTACGCGGAAATACTTTCATTTCAACATGGCTCATTTAAACCAATTAAATAAATCCTTAACGATTTGCTTTATATTTACGATTCAAATCCGTAAATTTATTCCACACTTCAAAAATAAATCAATGTTTATTTTTAAACAAATTTCCCTTTCTTTTATAAATTCCATAGTGAATTTACAATTCCAAAATATCTAAGAATATACGATTTCCAAATCGATTTCTAATATTCATTTTCAATTTATCTTTAAAAGATAAAATCTCAAAATATTCACTTCATATTGGAAAAAATTTCCATACTTATTTAATAATAAGTAATTCACAAATCCATTATTTTCAACACTTGGAAGATATTCAATATACTTAAATCGAAATTAAGTATATATTTCATTCTTTAAGAAATTATTCTCTTAAAACACATTTGTTTGGGCCAAAATGAATGTTGCGTAAAACATCGTTACGACGACCCAAAATCACTAGTATAGGGATTCGAAATTAAAATAGATATATAAATCCCAATACTATAAAAAACATTTCCTTTCGGAAATCATTTACTATAACAACAGTGTTATAGTCCACCATTTCCTTATTTCTCAAAAACGTCTATTTCAACAATGAATGTTAAAATCTATGTATTCGATTCATAATACATTTTAAAACATCTTTTTAAATAATTAACTTCATTTTATAGTATCGCTTTCCCAAAACTTAACCATTTTATTTAATAATATATTCACTGTCCAAAATCGTGAATATACTTCACTAACCAAATTTCAATATTTCTACACATTTTATATAAAGAATAGTTCGCTATCCAAAATCGCGAATATACTTCTTTTAATAAATTTCTATATTCAATTTATCAAATTCAATTGATTTCGAATTTATAAACAATGTCTATAAATTCAATTTCTATTTATGAACTTCGATTTATAAATCTACTTTATTAATCCAATTCAATTTATATATCTCAAATATATACCAAAAGTCCATATTATAAGTTAAATACTTATAATTCATTTATTTACAAAATCGTTCTTTTTTTAAAACTTCTATTACTTATAAGATTCATTTATATTTTATAACAACTTCAACTTATAAAATCTCCTTTATTAACAATTTCTGTTAATATCCCATTTAAATGCCCAAAATCCAGTTTTTAAGTTAATTACCTATAAATCTTTTATTTTACAGCATCTATTCATTTTATAATCTTCACAATTTATAAATCTATAGTTTTTAATGAAATCCATTTTATACTTCATTTTAACACTTAATAAACTCGTTTTATAATTCCAATATTTTATTTATTTTTATTATTATAAATATCAATGTTAAAAATCTTTCATATACATCCTTTCTAATAATTCAAAAATCCAAATTTAAAATATTTTATAAATCTATTTATTGTAAAAATCACCTTTTGGTTATATTTCACAAAAATCTTAATTTTTATAACATAAAAATTTATAACGTTATAATTATTTAAAATGAATCAATTCAAAAATTTAATAAATCGTATACTTTGAAAAAATCATTTAAAAAAATCCTTTTAAAATCAAAATCGTTGTTTTTAAACTTTAAAAATGGATCCGATGATGCAACAGCACCCAATAGTCAATCACGACAACAAACATCATATATCATTATACGATAATCAACAAACATCAAAATATCTGCAATCAAATAAATACTGGTGAGGAATCCAGTTGGATCCCTCCAACATGTTTCCCTGCATCCACAAACATTAGCACAATACCAATTCCGTCCAAAGAGGAATATCGTGGTATATGGGATTTATAAAATATTGTCCTCTTAGTAGATGGCGCAATAGGGTCTCATCCGCTATATAATGCGGGAAAATCAACTCCAAGTACCTATATAATACCAATTTCACTTTGCAGTGAAATATTCGCGGTATATGTTTTTAATAAATAACCGCCGCTTACTAACGGCGTATAATGTCTATTTTAACAATCAATAGATAACAATCAACATTCAAACATACAATCAAGAAATTTTAAATATAACTATTTAAAATTTAAATCGAAACAATTCGATTGAGTGAGAAGTTCTCACCTTGATTTCAATTCAGTGCCAGCGTTTTATTTCGAATAAAATTAAACGAGCATTTAATTTTACCCGAAATTTTCTCTGACTCCAATCACTTCCATTCTAGTTGTATTGCATAGAATTCGACAAAATGATTGCAATGCAATTTGTTTCGTCCAAAACCGACCTCGTATGAAAGAGTTATAGCATTTTAAACTTTGAACGAATTATAAAATAATAATTTTACAAATTATTTTTCAATTTAAAACCCTACATCCATCATTGGCCGTTGCTTCCCCTATAGCAAATCGTAGCCGCTCCTTGCATCTTCTTCCCCACAGTGAAACACATGCAGGCCAAAACCCATGCCGCCTCTTTGTTTTTTTTTTTTTTTGAATTTTTGCGACTTCATCTGCACGTTCTAGCTCGATCGAACACCTTCAAGTTGAAGCCCACAGCCTCACGTGCCAACACCCCCAGACCGGCCGAGCTCGATCAACTTCAAACCTCGAAAATCATACGCAAAGGACGTGACTTTTCCCTTGAATTGCCGCCACATCATCGCTCGAATACTCATCATCCCCGTATGGATCGAAAGATCTCACTTAGCTCTATAATTTTCGTGTTGGAGGTTTCTTGAATTGGTTAGTGGATTGGAAGAAATCAGAGGAAGAAGAAGAGATAATTTTGGCCATTCATAGTTATCACTGGCGGCTGAAGCAGATAGCTAGGGTTAGGGTTTAGTTTTGATGCAAATAGTTAGGTCCTTTTATAGAAAAAACGATGAACACTATTCAACTCGGATTTTCCGAACTCCAAATCTCGCACGGTGACCAGCATTTCTAGAGTTTACCCCGCGTTCCGAACAAAATGGAATATGTTTCGAAAGCTAATTCGATCATCTGTGTGAGTTACGGAAATAAACGATCAAATTTAAATTAAATCGATTAAACCAATTTCTATGCGTTTTGGCTTGCCCCGAACAAACGATAAATCCGATTGACTTGAAATTTGAAATCTTACAATAATATCACATTATGGATCCGATGAAACTGATTTCATAGAAATCCGAGACTGTTTGAAAAATGGCTATTTTAACTCGTTAATTTAAATATTAAAATATTCAATTTTCACAAATTAACTTTAAATTCAATTTTAAAGGTTCACAAACATCTTTCTAACTCCAACATGATTAAATAAAATTTTACAAATCAATTTTAATCATATTTAACCCAATTTTCAATTATTTCTGTATTTTCACATATTAAGTTATCGATTTAATTATCCAATTAAATCCAATTATTTGAAAAATAAATTATTCGACTTATAAATTTCACTTATTAATATTTAAAATGAATTAAATATACGAATTTTAATTAACAAAATTTCTGGGTCGTTACATAAATTGTAAATTGAATTATTTCAAATAAATTAAGAAATTAGTTGAAACAATATACCTATGACATTTTATTTTGGATTGAAATGATATATATCCTTCCTTTAAATTAAATCGAAACAACCATTCAATTGGCCATAGGACAGAAATTATATACGGACACCTGATTTGTTTAAATTAAATGATTTTAAAATTTCAGATTTGAAATTTATTTAAATGATTTGACTTTAAGAAAATGAAAATCGAATTTATGGAAATCGAATTTTTTTGAGCCGGAGCTTGAAATGTTGAAATTTAAAATTGGTAAACGAAATGTTTTGAATAATTGAAGTTGAGATTTTTAAGTTATAATCAAAATATGATTTAAATTTCATAATTGATTTGATTTAAAGGATTAGACTTTTATTCGAACTTTGAATATTACTAAGTAAAAGAGATATAAAACATATTTTGAAATTGAGCCCGAAATTGAAATATATTTGAAATTTGGATTTTAAATTAGGTATTGAAGATAAATTATGTGCTTGAGTCGATAGTTTGAAAATCGAACTTGGAATTAATATAAATCGAAATGGTTTAAATTTGGGGATTAAGTTGAAATTAATTTAAAATTGGAACTGAAATTAATTTCAAATTGGAATTGAAATAAATTTGGAATTGGAATTGAAATTAATTTGGAATTTAAATTGCAACTAATTTGGAATTAGAAGTGAAACTAATTTGGAAATGAAGTAAATTCGACTTGAAATCGAAATTGAATCGATTAAATCAAAATGAAAATTTAAAGTGATTTGAATTGGGAAATTTTGAATTGAATCGGTTTGACTTTGAAACTATTTTCAAATAAATTATTAAAAATCTATCTTTTTAAATATTCAAATTATTTTGATTTTCCAAACTCTTTCACTATATAAACTATCTTCAATGCTCAAACTATAATCTATTAAAATATTTTAACTATTTAAATATTTTAAAACTATTTAAACTATTCTCTAAAAATTCAAATTGGTCAAAAAGGGTGGAATGTTTATATTTAAATCTTGGATTTAAATACAAATTGGGTTAAAATGAAGTTATAACCTAAATTAAAATTCGAAACAATTTGGGAAGTGAAATCAGGATATTAAGGTGAACATGATTTTGAATTTAAATAGTATATTTTGAGTAAATATGATGATTTCAAAATGAATTTGATTTTGAGGTGAATATGATATTTTGATATCAAATAAGAATTGTTTTTGAAATGTAAAAGTACCAACCGGTGTGTAAAACGACGTTTGGTTGTTAAAGAGAAATGGGTCTCTTATTAGCACACTCTCTGTCAATATTGAAACCACTTTAACAACTATTTGCGCAGAGGAGACTCCAGAATGAAGTGATTGGATTTGGCGTCGTTTGCTTAATTTGAATAAAGAGAACGGTGATGGATCGGCTAACACTTGTGTTAATTTGAAATGACTAAAACAGGAGCCGTACCGGTCAAAGAGTCTAGCTACCTCTAACGGGTACACTTCTTTGTATTTCCATCATTTACATTGTGATTGAATGGTGCGCACCGTCTGATTTTGGGAGTGTTGGACACGGTGGGCCGTTAGGGGTTACCACCAGCCGGAAAGGGTAAACCGATAGTATTCTACCTTGGGCATTGCTTCACGTGCCTTGTCATAACTTTATCCCTATACAAGACCCTAACGATTTTGTTTAGTTTTATTATATCACGACGCATCATTGACTACGGACGTGCTACTGGTTGTGTCAAACACAAACTATACGTCAATGCTTAAAAATGCGTTAAGGGGGGGTTAATGTAAAGCCTTAATGCTAAGAAAAATATCTATTTACTAATTAGACATTATATATGTAGCGTATTCTACTCCATATAAATATTTTAATGCTTAAGAGATGGAAAATCCCATAACATCTCTTGAATTATTGCATGCACGAATACAGTGGATAGGAGATATGAAAATCCCCTAAACATCTCTGACACCATGATACTCATGTTATATGCAATATCGATTTGACTCACATAATAATATTTTAGTCCTGACTCGAGTGTTTTGTCTTTTCATTACGCTCGGGTCAGCCTTGAGTTTTCAACTTATTGAAGATTTATTCTGGAGGACGAAGATTTGGTATATTGTTACTATTAGTATTCCTGCATCATGTTGTCTGCTGCATTATTTATTTATCCCTAATATATATATAACTATGATAAATGTTGTATAGACTATAATCAAATATATTATATAAACAGCTTCATGAACTATTTATTTGATTATTATATTTTTATCGTTCCGCTCGAGATTCTGTGTTTGTTTGCTTCTTCTTTTCTTATTTTTCTTGATTAACCTCATTGGTCATCTATGTACCGGATTGTTTAAGTCGGACATTTGTGGATTATTGTCGATTTAAACCTTCTGAAATATGGGTCGTCACATCTTTTGTAAATGTTTTTAAATGAATAAAAAAAGTATTTTAAAGGTGATTTGAAAGATTTATATATTATTTCAAAGTGGTTAAATAAATTCTAACCGTGCTGTGTATACACTATAAACTAGCGTTAAATGTCAGCATTTTTAACCATAATATTAATACAAGTCTTTTTTCTTCAAACTTCCAAGATTTCAGTATCCATATAAGTAGATTCTAATATTCACGATAAAGATGAAATATTGATAATCAAAATTGCAATAAATGGACTTGTAAACAATAAGGATTGCAATTCTAATTTCAGATTATATTGAACTCCTCTTTTACAAAGAAATAAACGAAGGAATTTTATGTGAAATAAGTGGTGTATACTACGAATAGGATTCATGCTCTACAGCATTCTGTCATTATTAAAAACTCACAATTTGAATCAAAGAAGGAGGAGAAGTGAAACAGACTTTGAAATAATCAAAAATTGCAGAACAATATAAATTTCATCAAATTAACATAAATAATTGAGAATTTCCATCTAGAATTAACATTTCGAAATCAAAAGGAATTTTAGGGGATTTTATCTATTTTATTTTCGCAGTCCCAAAATTCCAAAGGCATATTCAAATCCATAGATATATACTGATTAATTACCGAAATAAAAATACTAAGGTTTCCACTCACATTTGGTCCTTAGCTTTGTTTCTCTTTGGATTTGCAAGGCCCATTATAATCTTCTTTAAATCTCTTCTTTTTTATATATATACAACAAGGGATATATATATATATGTGTATATATATATATAAGATTCTGAAAGGTTAGAGGAGAAGAGATTTAGAAATTAAATAATAAACAAAGGTAGATTAGGATTTCTTACTTGAAACCTTAATGCAGTTTCTGAATCTAAGAAGAGATAAATTGATAGAGCTTCGCTGATGTTTCTAAAATTTTTTTGAATGAAAGTGAGGGGCTAATGTGACTCCCCACCTCTATACCCACGCTAGCCAAGGACACTACAGGGTAATGCCGTCAACTAACACGGAGAATAAGGCTGGTTAGGAGCGACCATCTATAGCCTTGCTATAACTATCTATTGAACACATCGACAATAGACATACCAAGCAGGTCGACATACCCAATGAATACTTAAAACAAAACCATAGGCTGTTGAAGGATCTATCAAAACAGAATATAACAACTCAGATGTAATATACATCCCAGAACAGTAGATCATCATATACACATATACAGATACATACCAGAGTATACAAACTAATACACGTCAAGTAGTATAGCAAACCACAATATACAGACGATTCAAAAGAATACACATATTAGATTTTCAACAAAAGGACTACACAAAAAGCTTTAACAAAAAGGAACAAGCTGAATAGTCCATGCGGAAGCAAAATAGGCTAAGTCCAAAAGCACCTAACCTGAAACAACTCGGTCTGACCCGAGTATAAAATACACGGGTCAGTCTAGCTAAACAAATCCGTTAGATAAACTGAACAACAATAAATCTTCAAGGTTACAAGGTATAACAAATATCTCTAAAGGAGATACCACAATCATCTAACAAAAGATGAATCATATGATAACAAAACAAGCCTCATATCATCGGCATCTCAAATAAACAATGGACATGAATATCCCAAAGCAAGCCATAAAGGCAAATAACAAATACCAATGAAGGTAACACAAGTTCCAAAAGGTAATCGCTACATATCATGCGGCTCAAAAAGACCAACACCGAAGGGCGATACCTAGGGAATATACATATCAATGAAACATCAGAAAATTGCTCGAGCTCAGTACTGTATAAACAAGGATCCATGAGCCCGAAGACTCCAATCCCAATACCACATATGCGGCTCATAACGACCAACATCGGAAGCGATACTATAAGGCAACAAACCCAAAGGCACAAACCCGAAGGTACAAACCCGAAGGCAACATACCTGAAGGCAACAAACCTGAAGGAGACATTCCGAAGACACTATCCCAAAGGCAACAAACCGTAGTGCTGAAGGTCCGGAGGCCCAGTACTGGACACCACTAACTGGCGGAATGTGTCATAACTCTCAAAAAGGAATCCGAAAAGTGTTAACGTGAGTCCCATAACCACTCGTTCGCACTAAACGATTTACTATTCGTTAGTCAATTTCACACTCAAAGCAGTACAAAGTTCACCTCATATCGTCGGTAAACCAAACCTGAAGGTCCAAACAATCAATTGAATAGGTTGGGGATTAATCGAAAGGATAAACGCACAGATTCATGGTCCGTGTTTTGCCCAACCATTTAACCACCCTTCCACTTCGCTCGAAGTGCGAAATTGTGCATGTGTTTTAAATAGAATTTATAAATTGGGGAAGCGATCTTTTAATACGATTTGAAGAAATCATTCATAAAACCCGTGAATAAATTCAAAAAGGAATCATCAAGGTCAAATATGCATAACAACTAATTGGAATCAATATGCATTTATCAAATTTGGAAAACTAAACGAACAAGGAAAATTGGAAAAAGACAATAGATTCAGACGTCTGAAAGAAGTGGTTCAGACGTCTGAATCTGGAAATTAATATGTTTTCCAGAACAGAATTCAGACGTCTGAACCCAAACTTTCAGACGTCTGAAATAGGCATTACTTTGCTTATTTTCTTTCTGGTCGGAATTAAGCCAATTCAGACGTCTGGGGGCTTTAATTCAGACGTCTGAATATTGGGGAATAAAATTTCCCAGTGTAATATTCAGATGTCTGAAAATGAGGATTCAGACGTCTGAATCCTGTTGTTCAGGCATTTCCTGAACCTAGGCCATCTATGGCCAAACAAATCGAAAGCAATCGGATGCGTGTTGATTATGGGCTTACGTCAAACGACTACTCAACCTTAACGACACACCCATACACTCCGAACAACATAAACATCAACCATATAAGGTTTTACATAGATTTGGCTTCAAAAATCATAATTTGGCAATTTCACCGGAGCAATCCAAATCGAAAACAAATGAACATGAACAAGTGTTAGGAATTCATACCCAACATCAATGAAATCAAGAGAAGTAGATGTGAGTTCAAAACTCACCATTTAGTTCAAAGCAAGAATAGAGAAGCTCAATATCAAAGAAAACAACCAACCACTCTCCACTTCAACTCTACTAGCTTCAATCTAAGATCAAAACAAGTATTTTCCTAAGTTAGGTTTAGGAATACTTTCTGAAATCGAAGGAGAAAGAGTTGGAGAGGATAAGGAGGAGACTTACCAATAGCTTCTCTTTGATTTAGGAGCAAGAATTCAAGTTTGCAAAGTAAACTAGGGCTTGGAATTTCTATTTCCCATTCTCTTCCCCCATTTTCAGTTTTGCTTAAGCTTAAGAAATGAAAATGTGTGAATGGAAGGAGAGAAAGGGCTGAGTTGGTTTATAGAATAGTTTGGGTGAAACCCAAACCCAAAAGCCCACTTAGCAAATAGCAAAATTCGACTTACTCCAAACATATCAAAGCTTATACTCAAAAAGATCGCAAACGCCATTTTGGAATCAATGGAAATAGTTTCGAGTCCTAATTCGGCCATTTGCAAAAAGTAACATTTCGGACCTAAAAATCCGGCTAACGACGCCATATTTAAATAAAACGTTTAAATATATAAAATCGTTAAATATGCGGGTTGTTACATCTAAAGTCTTATTTATGGTGGTTTAAACACACCAGAACTGTAGGATGAAAATAGGTTAAAATGGATAAATCTCAACTGTCAAAATCACTAGAACCCTAACCGCCACCATCAGGTAGTGGGCGACCGTCTTTTATAGACCGGTCGACCGCTAAGGGTCGACCAATATGGTCTATTGGGCAACCGCTCCCTTTATATTTAGGAACGTTTATTAAATTTCCAGCCATTGCTTATTTAATTGCTTAACTAAACTTTAACGTTAATATTAACTTTAACACTTGCTTAACACCCAAGTCTAACCATAGTTAATTTTGAAATTCAAAATTCAAATTTAATTACTCATTTGAATTCGAATTCGAATCAAACTAATTTAAATCTGAAAACTTCAAACGGTCATAACTTCTTTGTTTGAGTTTCATTTTCAGCATATTATATATGGAAATTGATCAAAATTTCGCCATATATGCAATGGTACAAATTTCATGATCAAATTCCAAATTTTATAAAATTTCCATTTTTTCCCTACTTTAATTAATCGAATTTCTCGTAATTTAATTATCTAACTAGGGTTGAGTTTATGGGTTTTTACATTCCCCCCACTAAAAATGCCTTTGTCCCAAAATCTTTCAAGGGGTGAAGAGCGTAATGTGCAGTAACATCCATGTTATACAACCAAGTTATCTACACAATCATCTACTTAACTAAAGTGAAATGTGATTATGTACTACAAACATACTATAAATGAAAATTGTAGCAACCATATCCGTCCATCCAATCTAGCAACCACAATGCAACAAAATCCTAATTTTGAAGAGAAAATCTTCCAAAGAAAGGCTTAGGATGAGAAGCCTCCTGCCTTCCATTGGGTTTTCTGTGACAATCCGGGATTTTGGACAAATATTGAATTAATGATCTTCTAATATAATTACATAAATTTGCAAAAAAGTTATTTTTCAAACAATAATTTAGATTAATCTATAGTTTAAACACTAGTATATATATTTAGTTATCAATTAAAGTGGTAATAACATAAGTTCAAAATGAAATAAGAATAAATAAATAGGTTTATGTTATTTCTTTTGAAATTACATCAAATAAGTTGCGGTGGCAGGGTAAAGGCTTAGTAGGGTTTTAGGTTAGGATCTGGACGAGGACAAACTTGTGGCGTTTGCGACGTCGAGGCGGCACTGGAGTGGTTCATTGGAGGGGGAATATGAAGTAGGATGTCAGATGATCCGGGTGGTGATAAGGCAAAGGTTCCAGTGGCCTGCATCAGTTGTACGAGGCGTATGAAGGTCGAGATTCGTTTCTTATAGTGATGAACGTTTGATCAATTTTGATTCGAGGGGTTTTAGAAGAGACTGGGTGGTTAGAGCAAACTAGCACGTCGTCGATGACTTGCTGGTGGTAGCTTCGTTGGTCGGAGCATTGACGATCGAGTGTGCAGGTGCACATGTATCTGCATGTATCTGTGTTACGTTGTAGATTTAAGGAAGGTAAGGAGAGAGATGGGGAAGAAGGCTTTGACTCGGGTTGGACTTAGGGAGGCATCGGGTTTGTACGCAAGTAGAGAGAAGAAGAGAGAGAGTTGGGAAGAAGAAGGATTGCTTGGGTTTGGGCTTGGGTTAGCATAGGGTTTGGCTTGGATTTTGTTTAGAAGTGTATTAACAAGGTTTTTTTAAAAAAAAATAATTTTTTAAGGAGAAAAAAACAATTTTCTTAACCAATTTTTTAAATGATTAATGTTTTACTTAATATTGTTAGTTAAAGGTTATATAATAATTTACTTTAACTTAAATTAATTAAATTTATATAATGATTTTTTCCATTATTTTATTTTATTCCTATGTTTATTAACATGAAATTAAATAGCGTAGTTAAGTAGATGGCTAAAGAAAGTAAAATGGTTAAGATAATGGTTTAACTTTTAATTAATTAAGATCTAAGTAATTGTAATTGATAATTAATTAATTCCTATAATTAATTAAAATAAAATAAAATGGCTTGTTATTTATCTTTGATAATTAAGCAGTATTTATAAGTAATTAATTTATTTTATGATTAAATTAAATTAATTAGAAATGGTGTGACCACTTATCTATCTTGCCTATGGATAATTAATTTGAATTAAATGCTTTAGATTAATTAATATCTCTAGTATGTTAATTTGTAATGTTCCGTGATATGAGATGCCTGGATTGAATTGTGATAAATGTGAATCATTTATTTAATTGATAGCTGTGATGAATTTCTATGTGAATATGACATTCTGAAAGTTTAAATTGAATTATCTTCATTTAAAACAACTTGGCTTAAAAGATGGCATTAAATTCGAAGAGACCGGGGTCAGATATCAGTAATATCTAGAACCACTTCGATTTGTATTCGATAGTCCTTTATAGATTTGATTATAGAATCAAACAGGCTGGAATGGAAATAAATTAAGATACTTGGCCATTTAAACTAAATAACAATATTTAGATATTATTTTGTGGAATAGATGTCTTGGCTATTGCAACATAAGAACTCGTAATGATGAACGAGTTACCTTGGTTTTTAAAGAAGCTTTACAATTTAAGTATTTCATATTAAAGGGTTGACTCATGCTGGTTTCCAGCCTAACTTGGGTGTTACTTTATTGTAATGCTCGGGTCAGACCGAGTATTAAAGATTTCCAGGTTAGGACGATTTGGAGCTCAGGAGGCGAGCTGGATGGCAGAGACATATCGATTCCACCGTGTATTAGAATTTGTATTGATTGTATCCAGGGATAAGTTGTTACAACTGTCCTATTTCTTGTGAATGGTTGTACTCTGATATATTGTATGTAAATTGACATTTACAACTTTCTTTGTGTAAATGCTGTTATTTGGTATTACATTTTGTTCCACTACGATTGTGAGATTCTATGTTGTTGTTTCTGTTTTCTTCTTCTACCTTCTTTTCTCCTTTATCCTATCAATTTGGAATTTCCGGCGTTCGATTGCGCGACACTTCTATAGTGAACATATTTGTGTCGAATTTATGGGATCAAAAATTTTGGGTCGTTACATTTGGTATCAGAGCTGAAGGTTAAACAAGAACCTTGGTTCTGGTGGGGATTACTCATTAAAGATAGGGTCAGTAGTACCCTAGAATGAGTGGAGTGTATTATATGAGAGCGTACTTGTTATTTTCCTATATAATGATTTTAAAAATGGTTTTAAAAGTAGTTTTTATATAAGCTTATATTTTGATATATAAAGCAATAATTTTTATAATTATTACAATATATTAAGATAATTGGGTGTTGATTATCGAATTGAATAAGATCATAAGAATTTAAGCGGTACGTATAACCAAATAGAAACTGGATAAAAATGAACTATACAAATAAGATAAGCTAGAAATAGATTCCAACCAGAAATTTAAAATCCTAAAATTTGTAGAAGTGTTTCAGAATGTTGAATTAAGTTACCCTGATTTTATTTTCCAGCGAATTATGGGATAATATATAGAGAACGGGTTGCCAGATATGATAATCTTGGTTATTATCATAAAATGGTTATTGTGTCTAAATAATGGAATGTTTTAAGTACCAATTTAGATAGTATGACTTATAAATTAAAAGGATTTAAATTATGAAGTTTTTAAATCTATGTCCAGAAAATTTGAAATTTGTTAAGTATTAAAAGATATAATAAATAATATTATTTAGAATATTTTTGAATGTAGGAATCTTATTTTAAAACAAGAGTTTTTTTAAAAATTTTGAAGGAATTTGTTTTAAACTGAAAACCAAGAATGGTTAAAAAATTAAAAGTATGACTTGGTGAGCAAATAAAATAAATACGTATATATGTATGGATATACATAATAACAAAGTTGATTGGAAGTAAACACTAAGTGTTGAGTTTTGAATTTTTCCCCTGGAATATGAGTGTATAACCCAAAGTAAAATAAGTTTTGAATTTATAAGCGGGAAGGAATATTGATGGAACATTGAAAATTTGAAATGGAGAATTCAAATTGTGTAAGGTTGAATGGATTAAATAAATCGAATTTAACTTAGGGAAAGTTAAATAAGTTTAGAACGAACAACCTAAATTGGAAATTTCAAGATGAAATTGAGATTTAATTTATGGAAGTTAAATGGGTTGAATTGAAAGGGAGTTATGTGTGATCTCAACGGGTTTGTGTTTTGGAAATGGGTAATAGATGCTATTGATGGATGTTTTAGATAATTCAGATGTTTATTTACTTTGACATATCCTGCTATCATCCTGTTGTTATTAGTAATCTATGAAATTGTAAATTGGATTGTTTTGATTGAACTAAGAAGTGGATTGAGATAAAATATATCCATTGCTGAAATTAAATGGAAATAGAACTTTTTTTTGAAATTAGTTAAATGATTTTGATTTTTAGAGAAAAAGATTGAACTTTTGAAAATGAAATCACTTTGAACTTAAAATTTAAATGTTAAAAATGAACTTGCAAACTAAAATTGTTAAAAATTGGTTTCAAAATTAGAAGTCAAAGTTGGGTAATAAATTAGATTTCAAAGATTAAATTATTTAAACAAGTTTTGAACTCTTACTGGAACCTTGAAATAAGTTAAGTACAGGTAATTTAAATGAGTATTAGAAATTTGGACTCAGAGTTAAACTATTTAAAAACTTAGGTCGTTAAATTAAAAGTAAAGGTTAATTTGATTTATGGGATTAAATCAACATTTAAAAATTACTCGAATTTGTATTAATTGAGTTGATTTAAAAATTGAAAATAAAATTGGAATTAATTCAAAGGTGGAAGTCGAATGAACTAATTAGAATTTGAAATTGAATTGAAATTGAATTAAACTAATTAGGAGTGTAATTGAAGTTGAGTAAATTAAACTCAAAAAGGGAATTGATTTGAATTTGGGAAAGGAATTGAAGTTAATTCAAATTAAATTGGAATTGAATCAAAGGAATTGAAGTTAATTCAAATTAAATTGAAATTGAATAAATTTAAATGGAAGTGGAAATTGATTGGAATGGGAGATTGGGAAATTCAACCAGTTTAACTCTGAAACTATTTTCAAATAATTTTTTTATATAAACTGTCTTTAATCTATATTTCCTAGTTATTAACTATATAACTTTTTTTAGAACCCAAACTATCTTATACTTATTTTTACAACTATTTTGCAACTATCTAACTATTCTACAGCTATTTTACAACTAACAACTATTTTACAACCACTTCACTGTTTTAAACTTTTCAAGCTATTTTCTTAACTGGTCAGAGTAGAAACTGTTTATAACTAAATAACAATTGAGATAAGAGTTGAATTGATAACCCAAATGGAAATGGAAGCAACTGTGAATAAGTGAATGGAAATAAAATGTAGGTGAATAAAAAGAGAATTGATATAGCTAATAATCAATTGGGATAAATACGTGGGATGTACGTATATTATTTTATTCGCATAATGATTGATCCAGATTCAGGCATAGAATTTTGAGATAGTTATATCGGACCGAGTTGGGATTTTTCACTCGATTTTCGACGGTGAACCATGGATATGGATTTTTGATTGGTTTTGGAAATTCTCTATCATAGTTATGGTTATGCAAGTAAAACGACAGTTTCTGATCAAAAAACCAGATCTGCGTCTGCACTAGGAAGTCGGGTGAACGATACTAGTTAGGAAGTGAAATTGTGTGATCGAGTGAGCGATCAGATTTTATTTGGCGTACGGATGATATATGTACATCGTACATGCTTGAATGAAATTGATATTGAAAGTTTTGAAAAGAAATTTGAAAATGATTTTTGAAAAGGGAAAGGTATATTTTGAAAAATATATGATGAATGAAAGTGGAAATTGGATATCACTAACCGAAACTCATTTTATAAAAAGAAAGTAATTTGGCATAAGTAAAATTATATATATATATATTTATATATATTTTTGTATGATAAACTCTCCTTGTTGAATCTATAACCAGAAGAAAAGATCTTTGAAAAATATTTGAAGTATAAAAAGGAATTTATATAAGTAAGATGTGATCCAAAAAAATATTTTGTTCTAGTTAAAAGAATAAACTTATATATATATATATGCTTTTATGAAATTGGGTAAAAGTTTTTGGAACCCATTGATTTTGAAAGGCTTTTGATTTTTGGGAAAAATCAATTTCGGGAATTTGGAAAGCCAAGTTTGGAACTATCAACTTGAGATATCAATTTTGTGTAAATGGGATTTATATTGATACATATAAAGAGTACGTTTGAAGGATACTATATATGTATAGTATAAAATGTTTTGAGAATGCTGTGGGGAAAAAGGCGCTCCCATTTAGAGTTGAAACATATAGTCGGAGATCCACGTGGTGATTTTGTCTTGAGCCCTAAGGGGGGAGGTTCTAAATTTGATCCTAGTGGGTGTTTGGACAAACTAAAGTTCCTGAGGATTATGGTTGGGGTAGCAAAAGTCGAGGGCGCTGACGCCTACAAAGACACTAAGGTTATGCGGTGACGACAGAGTAACTCAGTGTAACTGCGGTCTACTGCGCTCCAAAGCGGAAGTTGAGGGGCAGTGATTGCCTAAGTTCTACGTTTGATTTCACTGGAAGAGCGACGTAATATCGGTAAACTGCGATCTATGAAGACATAGCAAAAGTCGTGTGGCAGTGAGTGCCTATAGGCTACATTAGGACTCGACTGATGTAGTCTACGATCTATGTGGTGAAGTTTCATTTAACAGCGAAATTCGAGAGCGCTGATGCCTACAGTTACATGGTTTTTGCTGTGATGGCAACATAACCCTAGGTGTAGCTGTGATTTTTTGCAGTTCCATGGTGTAATCGAGGGGTGCAGATGCCTACAGTTTTCTATGGTTTCGCCGAGATGGCGACGTAATCATCGGGCTAACTACGACCATGGAGGGGGTGATGACTTCCAGAGCATTCTCGCCAAAAATATTTTCTATATTTTCACAAATTTTTTCCATGTATTTTCACTGGGTGTTGGAAACGGGTCTACTAAGTACTTATACATCTTCAGTCCTATGCCTGATCAACGTATGACCGAATTTCTGTAGGAACAAGGATGGGCTTGTTGAAACATCGAGTTATAAAAAGTATTTTTATAAAACTATTTTGACAATACTATATAGATTTTTTAAAGTGTTTTAAACATTTAAATAAAAGAGTTAAGAGTTAAAAATGTTTAAGAATAATTTAACTAATAATAAGCATTGTAATTAAAATTCTTGCTTCGTTACTTTTCGGGGACAAAAAGATTTAAAGGGGGAGAAATGTAACAACCCGGGATATTGGGAAAATATTGAATTAATGATCTTCTAATATAATTGTATAAATTTTCAAAAAACTTATCTTTTTCAAACAATAATTTAGATTTAAAAGTCTACAGTTTAAACACTAGTGTGTGTGTGTATATATATTTAGTTATTACTTAAAGTGGTTATAACTTAAGTTCAAAATGAAATAAGAATAAATAAATAGGTTTATATTATTTCTTTTAAAATTACATCAAATAAGTAAAAAGAAAATGTGTAAATAAAATATAAATATAATATAAAAACATAAAATACATGCATTGGAATTTGTAAGCTAGAGGGTGATTCTTGTGTAGAAGTGTCTAGTTTATTGGTTTTCTTCAAAAAAAAATATATAATAAATAAAATGGTTTAAAGAACAAGGCTGTACAATGCTTATATATATATATTCCTTCTTTTATCTTTCATTTTACAAACCAAAGAAAAACCAAACCAGAGAATAAAAAGAAAATCAAACAAACTCTTCCAAGTTTCAAGCTAAAGCAAAGCAAAGATTTAAAGCAAGATTCTAGTTCAAGTTCAACTAAAATCAGGTAAATCAAGCCTGCTGTTTCAATACCAAGTGCTGTTTTCAGCTTCAAACATCTGAGTTCCTCTGTTCGACAATTTTAAGGAGAGTAAACTTAATTTTTAAAAGCTAAATCTCATATTTTTGTGTGCATGTGAGATCTAATAGTGCTAATGACCTTGATTTAATTGCATGGATGAAACTGGATGTTGTCTGGGTGTACGTGTTGAAAATACTGGGTGCATGTCTTTGTTGGTTCTAACAAACTAAAAATCATTCAAAAATTTCAATTCTCTTCACTCAATCCACTTTAGTTTATGATCATTAAAGGAAACATGTTTGGATTGAATAAATTCTATTACTAAAAATATTTCTAAGTGTTGTTAAAAGGTAGAGTTAGTGGGAAGGAAGAAGAACTGTAAAAATCAAAACAAGGCAGAAAATTAATTGTTTAAATCTTGTTTTTTTGCTTATATCATCTGATTCGTATTTAAAAATTACAATTTTTAAAAATAAAGTCAAGATTTTTAAGTTTGTATTTGGTTAGAGTTTGCGAGTTGATCTGAAATGAGTATTTCATCAAATTATGGCGATCGCGTAAATTTTGAACTTCGGGATTTTGACCAGAGGAGGACGAAGTAATGGGGGACTGGGGAAAAATGGAGCTACATTTTTTTGATCGTTGTGGTGGCGCGGCAAAGGCTTAATAGGGTTTTAGGTAAGGATCTGGACGAGGATGAACTCATGGCGTTTGCGACGTCGAGGCAACACCAGAGCGGTTCGGTGGAAGGGGAATAGGAAGCAGGATGTCAGATGATGCGGGTGGTGATAAGGCGAAGGTTCCGGTGTCTTACATTGGTGGTACGAGGCGTATGTGTAACGACCTGGTATTTTCAACCATTAGCATCCGCACATGTCAGACTTGAATTGCTCAAACTATCAAATTGTTAATTTATATATGGTAAAATTCAGCATAAACAGTAAATAAATCAATCACAGAATCACAGACACGGAATAATATAATAATAGTGCAGCTGATAGATAAATAGTGGTTCATGAAGCTACTATATTAACATCAGAGTTGGAAATAAAATACAATAGAATATTTCAAATACTGAAGTCTTGAGTACAAACAGATGACATCTCTGAAAAAATGAATTGGAAAAGCTGAAAGCTGAATCGATAGTTGGATCTCCAAGCGAAGCTCTAAACTCCAAATGTGAGTCTCAAATGTTGTATCACTCAGTCTGACCCGAGCGTAAAGCAAAACATGAAACACTCGAGTCAGGATTAACATTCTAATATCAATAAATCCAACTCAAGCGAAAAATCAACTAACATACAGTAACTTAAAGGATGTTTGAGATAACCATCCTTTAAGGATCCATGGAACTATCTACTATGTAGAAATATACGCTGTTAACAACTGAACGTCATTATAACACCGTAGTCATTTCAAAATAATTTATACTTCAAAACAAAAATATCATTTCCATTTCAAATATATTTACTTCCAAAATATAGCACTTTCAAAGTTGCAACACTTTCGAAACCAAAACTCTTTGAAATCATAAATCTTTAGAAAACCATAATTTTATAATCATAACTTCCACCATTTAAACAGTTTAGATATTAATAATAGTATATAAAATAAAATTGTTTATAAAATAAAATATTTTATATTGAAATAATTAGTATATTAAAATAGTTTGTGTTGAAGATAGTTTTAGATTAAAATTAAATAATTTATAAAGTAAAATATTTATAATTTCCTCAAATATCACAAATCGATTCAAATCAACTTAAATTCCAAATTCAATTTTAATTCAATCTAAATTCAACAATTTCAATTCAATTCAGTTCTAAATAAAAAATTTCAAAATATTGATTTCAAATACAGATTTGAACTACAAAATAAACCATTTAAATTTCAATATATTTCAAAGCTTTAAGTATTCAACATTTTTATAGTTTCACATAGGTCTTCATTATTATTTAGTCTTGAAATATTCACTTAATAAATTCAATATTATTTATATAACCTTAAATTACATTTTTATTCAACATTTCCTTCAATTTCTTTAAACGTGAAATATATTTATTTAATTACTTAAATCAAAACCAAGTTATAAAATCATATCTTAAAACCCTCAAATTCAATAAATTTCAAATCGATTTAATTAAACAAATTAAATTTATTTTATAATAAAACTTATTTATATACATAATATTTTCAAATTTAAATAAAACCATATATATTTCCTTTCAAAACCATATAAATTGTTTCAAAATATTTACATATAGATCAACGGTGTATGTATAAAATTTTCTATCCTATGGACAAGTGATACGGATATTTATCATTTCAATCTGTAATTTAAATATATACGGGTATATATGTCATTTCAACCCGTAATCCCAAATTCAGTTCAATTGAATATCGCTTGGGTCTATCATTTCAACCTATAACGATTTCTACTATTCTACAGACCGTTGGGTATGTATCATTTCAACCCATAGGGAATTCTAAACTAATAGGGTACTTGTAGTGCAACATTCCCGTTTTTAGGCCAAATTAAATATAGTCATTAATATTAATTTTTGAATTAATTTATGAATTAATTGGTGATTTAATTTGAAAATTTTCAAGGAACTAATGTATATGACTATTTATTAGTAATGTCTAACTTGGATTTCAAATCATTTTCTTATTAAGTTGTATAAATATAAATAATTGAAAATGTATGAATACAAATATAAAGCAAGAATAAATAAAAGCTTTAAGATATATCTTTTGGAATAAAATGGTTTGTGTATGAATAAGGATATTCTAATTTAAGTTTAAAAATTTAAATGAGAAATTTAAAATACTTTTCTCTTATATACTTGGAAGTAATTATATATATATATATATATATATATATATATATGTAATGTATATGGTAAAAATAATTTGATTTGGAAATTCAAATATTTTGGAAATAAATTTGAATTTAAAAACTGCATATTTTAAAACAAATAAAATTTGTTTTCTAATTATAATATATATGCATTATGATTTGAAAGTTATAGTTTGAATTTAATATAAATAATTTTCAAAAGTTGTTTAAAATCAAATTCTATATTTTAAAACTTATATATATGTGTGTTTATTTATTTATTTATTTGTAACTAATTTAAAAAAAATAGTTTTTCTCTAAAACCTATATAAGTATAAATAATATAAAAATGAATTAATAAAAATATAAAACATATATATAAAGTAAAACATATGATAATATATAAAAAGAAATATATTAAAGGTAAAATAAAAAATAGAATAAAATTATGTATATAAAAATATTTGATAACATGAAAGAGCATTTAATTACATGTGTAGAGATTTTAAATATGTTAATAAACAAGTGTAGGCATTCAATATGAAATTTAACAAGTGTGAGTAAAATGCAACATCCAAATTACAAGTGTTAGCCTAAATTCTTTCATGAAAATATAAGTGTCATAATTTGGATTTTTCTTTTTAAGAATAGGAAAAACAAGATTTATATATGCATCTATCTCCTTCTATTCTCATTTTTCTCATCTTTCACATATTCAAAGAAAAAAAACCTATAAAGTAAAACCAGATCAGAAAAGAAAAGGAAAAAACAAATCAAGTTCAAATTCAAAACCTGGCAGCAAGCTAACAACTCACACAATCAAATCCAAGTTTATCCTCTGTTTTGATTTCTAGTTTCAAGTATAAATCAAAATTCAAAACCTGATGCATGCAAGTGCATCTCAAATATTAGGCATGCAAGTTCAGGCAACTCAACTTGATCAAGTTTAGATCAAAATTTAAACAATGCCTCAGTTCATCATTAAAGTTCCCGCTTCTCTGTTTAAAATCCTAAAACCTGAAGCAATTTATAGATTCAACTCAGTTTGGATTCAAATCATCTCAAACCTCAGGATGCAAATCAAAAAGAAAACCAAGTCCTGATCAAAATTTCAAGAATCCAAGTTTTAAAATCTTTTCTGTTCTTTTAGAAAAAGGTGAGCAAACTACCTTCTCTAATGTTTTGATTATGTGTGATAAATAATTGATGCCTGTGATTGAAATCAACATATGAAGTATGTTTGAATGAATATCATTTCATATGCAAATGTCTGTGTGCATATGTCTACATCTATTAGCCTTTGTTACATCTACAGAATCAAGTGCAATATATAGAAAAAAATCATATCTTTTTATCTAAACCAATTCAGGTTATAATTCCTAAAATGAAAATGCTTATAACAATGTAAAGTTATTTTTAAAAATAATCCTAAGTAAAAACATTTAGTAAATACTTTGAAAAATAGAAATACAGTGGAAACTTTTATAATCAGGAAAATCGATGACTATAACTTTACAATTTGATTTCGTAAGTTGATTCGTGCCAACAAATGATGAATTTTGATACGAATATCTTGATCTTTAAGATTGGGATTATTGAGATATCTTGGGTTGAACGGTAAATAGGAATTCGTCAAATTCCGATGATCGACGAAGTTAGGATCAATGCGATCAAGATGGAAGGTTGCTTGGGGGTAGTAGATCGATGGAAAAATGTTTGTGAATTTTTTAGATGATCGGAGAGATCGAGAAATGATGAAGTAGGGTTTAAGGCATGGTTTGGGTTTTCGTAGTTCTCGATGTAATTGTGTCAACGTCGGCACATTGGAGTCAATGGGACCGGGGGGAACAGAGCTTGTGGTTATGGTGAAGCTTTGGACGAGTCGGTGAGGTCTCTGGTGGTACGAGGCATTTCTTGATGATCAGTTTGGGTTCCAATTTGATTCAAAAGGCTCGAATTCGATTTCGTGGGTGTTTCATCAATTTGGGTGTTTGGGTTGCTCGGCGTGGTCAAAGACGGTAGGCAGGCAACGACGATGATGGTCGGAGAAAGGCGGAGCGCTCGTACATGTGCACATGTGCAAGTATTGTTCTGGTTGTTCAAGTTTAGGGAAGAAGAGGAGTGTCTCGAAGTCGACCTCGTGAAGTTTTGTTTCTGTCCCGAGTTCGTACTCGAGTATATTCATGTGTGTGATATCATGTTTAAGTTTTAAAATTTAAAACTAAAACAAAGTATAAAGAGGAAAGAAAGGAGGAAACTCGGGGGAAGGCTCAGGTATTTTAGGGTAAGGCTCGGGGGAGTTTTCAGGTCGGCCTCGGGTTAAAATTTTAACAATTATGAATTTTAAACAAATTCTCATTTAATCAAGTTTAAATATTTTCTTGTTTAATTCGTTTTTTAAAAAGTATAAGAAATGTTTTATATTGGTTTTGCAATTGGCTAAAGGTTTAAAAATAAATTATTTTAAATTTATTAAATTTAAGGTATTTTATTATATATACCTATTATTTTTAACTTATTTTTAAAAGTTTGTTTAAATAAGTTTAAATGATGTAATGTAATAGTTTTAAGTAACTTAAGGGGTTTTAAGTTGATTTGTATGTTATGAAGATTTATCTCAAAGGTTTATCGGAAAAACTTGAATGAAATTAATTTATGAATAAAGATAAATGGTTTATCCTTTAAAATAATTAAGGTCTCGTGTAATTTGTTAATGGAATTCAAAGGATGATGATAATTACTTGATCAATCAATGGTTGATTAATTAAATAAATTAAAGGATAATTAAGTAATGATTAAAGGTTAATTAATCAAGTAATTAAAAGGATAATTACTTAGTGTAATTAAATTAAATATTGACTAAATAATGTAAGAAATTAAAGGTAATTAATTGCTTAAAGATAATTACTTAATTAAAAGTATTTATGATTAAAGTTGATTAATCAAGTGATTACGGGATAATTACTCAATGTAATTAATTTGTGATTTATTAATATAAGTGATTAGGAATAATCACTTATGGTAATTAGTTAAGAATAATTAAAATGTAATTAATTAAGGGTTAATTAATTAATTAATGTAATTAAGGATAATTAATTAAATAATAATTAAATAATTAAAGGATAATTATTTAATGATTAAAGGTTGATTAAATTGTTAATTAAAATTGGTTAATTAATAATTAAGGGTCAATTTATTTATTATTAAAGGTTAATTAATAAATGATTAAAAGATAATTAACTAAAATGGTTTGTGATTAATTAATGTTAATTAACCAGGATTAGAAATTTATTCATAATTGATCTGGTTTAAATTAACTATAATCAGGTGATTTATTTTTCTTGGCTATAAATGATTAGATTCTATTAAATGTTTTAAATTGTTTGATTTCTCTGTTGTGTAATGTTTTATTGAGCTGCGATCTGTGATTTATTCATCTGTGATAAATTTACATATATATATCTGTGAATCTGTGAATGGAAGATAAGCGTTATAGGATTATACCGCTTATCAATATTGCTGTGCTGAATTTTGTAATGGTTGATGATATTGCACTACTGTGTAAAACCCCTGGACTATACAATACACACCGTAACGACCCGTATTTTTACGGATCGAAACATTGCTAAACTATATGCTTTAAGTCATATTGTTGATAAGTCGTTGTGTTGTTAAGCTGTATGGAGCTTAGGTTGAGTGGAACGACCTATAGGAGTAACGGCTTAAGGGATTTGAGTTGAGCGACTTATAGGTTGAACGACCTAAGGAGTTAGGCCGTGTAGTGGTTAGGTCGCATGGATGTTGGCTTAAGTCGTGTGGCCGAGTTAAGGTAGTAACCGACCTATAGGATGACCGACCTATAGTGCTTGACCGACTTAAGGAAGTTGCCGAGTTATAGAAGTTTCGACCTATAGAAGTTAACGAGTTAAGGTATTGAACCGAGTTAACGGCTTATAGGAACTGGCCGACTTAAGGTGGTTAGCGGGTCAAGGAGATAGCAACCTTAGGAGATAAGTCGATTGACCGACTTAAGGGAGATGGCGACTTAAGAGGTAGACGACCTAAGACAGTTAGGGGTTTAAGGGTTGTGAGAGTTAGGTCGTAAGTCGACCTAAAGTTGCAGGCGACTTAGTGATAGGTCGTGGCTATGCTAAGTATTAAGTCGGCTGAGTAACTTGGGTCGTATAAGTCTTAAGTCGTTAGGTCGTTGAACGACTTAGGTCGTGAGTCGTTAGGTCGGCTTGAAGTGGATGCGCGCGTGTTTTAGGTCGTTAGATTTGCTGAGTCGTATGCCGTTAAGTGGTAGGCCATGCGTTGAGTCGTTGAGTCGTTAGGGGCTTAAGTCTTAAGTCAGCAGGGAGATAGGTCGGCAACGACTCATGGGGGCGAACGACTCATGGGTTTTTCAGCCTATAAATAAAGGGCTTTGGTTCACTTTTTGGCACCGGATTTTGAAGCGACGAAGTGCTGCCATTTTGAGAGCTCGACTACAACACTTCTTCACTTCTTTTCTCCACTCTAATCTAGTGATTCCTTCCATCTAAATTGAAGATCAAATCGGAGATCCAAGAGCCAAAGTTGAAGATCTTCATCCATCGAAGAGAGATTTCTTCATTTGAAGCGGAGCTTTGGAGGATCAAGCTTGATTCTTTGCTGTCCAGATCTGGAGTTGGTTGTTTTTGAGGTGTTTTGGTGATTAGGTGAGTGGTGGTTATCTCTCACACGGACCCAAAGGAGTATATGGGATCGGTGGTTTGTTTATGTGTTAAAGATAGTGATTTCGTGCATTTTCTTAAGTCTGCATGTAGATCTATGGTTAATGATGATTCAACACCTATTTTACTATATGTTCACTTATGCAAGTTTATTCATCAAGTTGTAGAGATATTGTTCATGATTCATGCTTGTTAGATTGCATGTTAGATTTGGGCTCTTTATTTACGAAATTGCCATTATTGTTATAACTGCTTATTTAGATCTTGTTTGAATGATTGATTACTTGGATTAATGATTGATTTGATGGATTAGTTGATTGATAACTTGATTTGGACAAGTTGGTCGAAGATGATTCAAAAGCTAAGTGGAAAGGCTCTTGAATAGGGAAAGCTGCTTGTGGCATATGAAGCGGATGTTGAAGCTCATATGGATAGATTTGATGATGATGGACTTTGCCATGATGCGATGAGGCAAACCATGATGTTGAGATGGGACTTTGCTATGATGCGTTGAAGAAAAGCATGATGTGAGAAAGCCTTGGTTTAATCCAGACGGGATCATCCCAAGCATGTTGATAACTCGTTGATGTGGTCCGGGTTTGTGGATAATGGTTAGCTTGAAAGGCACTTGAGCTAGTATGGGAATAGTCGTCGAGGTGGATGACTAGAAGGCTGAGATTTTATCGTTGTTGAAGGTTCTAGCATGCTCAAAGCAAGAGTACGTTGGGACGGGTCACGATGACGTTCCAAGCACGGGTCACGATGACGTGCTAGTACTCTGGGCAGATGCGATAGTCCTAGGCACGGGTCACGATGACGTTCGGAGCTATGTCTAGAACCGGGGTTGCCATTAGCCCTTGACGGACGGCTGAAAGAAGGTGCCGGTCATTCAATTAACGATGATATCAAAGCAATGATAACAGTGATAGCCAGAGTCATGGATGTTTGGTTGTATCGGCACTTGGGTCAAGAGCGATGTTTTCAGGGTGCTTATCTGATCTTGGTTTAGGCCTTGTGGGTTTGTACTTGGAAAACGCCGACCTTGACTCGAGTGACAATTGCTTTACTTAAATTGTCTGCTTTGCTATGTTTGTTTATGCTTAGAGGGTCTGGGGGCTATCACTGTGGAATGAGGTGGAGTGGGATGGTTGAGTTCCTATTCCTTTTACCCTTTATGCTCTTTTGGTATGTTTGATAGTTGATTTACTGCTCACTAAGACTGTTGTCTGACTCAAGGTTTTATGTTTAACTCTTATTACCTTGGGCTGTTCATCCATGTTGGGATGGGCAGACTAGGTAGCAGGTGACAGGTGTTGTTCTTGGTTACCAACGCTGTTGATGACGAAGACAAGCTGGTGGATTTTGCATATTGTTTTCTTACTATATGTACTGGATGTTCCGCTGTTTGTTTAATACTCTGAGTGTTATGTAGTGAGGCTTGATGTATTGAATATTCAGATGATTGTATAAAACTATTATGAGTTTATATGACTCCGTTCTGTGGAGCTTCACTATGTATACTTTTCTATTGTATTTTATCCATGCGCTGTGAGTAATACGATAGACTATTCTGTTTTATCTTACCCCGACTATCGTCCATGGCTGCCTGGCACACCTTTCAGCGCACCATTTCCCTGTTTTAGTGCGGGAGTCATGGGCGGTCGTCACATTTGATATCAGAGCTTTGGTTAATCGATTTTAGCCAACGCTCGCTGACGTAACTACGTATGAGAGACGTAATTGTATTTTGATGGATGATTACTATATATAATATAGTAGTTTAGAAGGATTTGAACTCCTTATGTAGTTGTTTCTCAAGGTGTTCTAAATCATTCCTTTTGGTAGAAATTAAGGATGAGTCGAAGTGAGAGACAAGCTGCTAGGGAAAGCCGTGTTATTGGGGGAGCTACTGACTATGCTGTAATGTTCGAAGCTGTGATGACTTCGATCATGAGAAGGATACCAACTTCAGGACCATCAGTAGATGTTGGAGTTCAAGTTCAAGCTCCAAAACCAGTGGATTTTGCGAAGTTGTGCAAGGACTATACTGCTCTTGGAGGAAAGGTTTTCTTGGGAACAGAATCAACCACAGAAGTTCAGAGATGGATAGATGCTTGTAAAAGGATTTTTGGTGATTTGGGAATTGAGGATGCAACTAAGAGGAAGCTTGCATCAAGACAGCTTTAGGGAAGGGCTTCTGATTGGTGGAACTCTATCACCATTGATACTCCAGAGGAAGAGATCACTTGGGAGCAATTCCAAACTAGATTTGAAGCTAAGTTCATTTCTACATCTCATAAATCTATTCTGTTCAAGAAGTTTGTGGAACTCAAGCAAGGTGGAAGACCAGTTCTTGAGTATGTTTCTGAATTTGAAGCTTTGTCCAAGTATGCCAGATCGTATATTGAGTCTTCATATCAGAAGAACGAAAAGTTTGTGATAGGCTTGGGTAGTTGTCTTGGGAGACAGTTGGTGGATCATCTGGACGATCCGTTTGAGAAGCTTGTGGAGAAAGCTCTCAGGCATGAGAGTTTGTTTCCTAAAGAAGGATCTGTTGTTGCTGTGACCAAGGAGCAAAATGGAAACAAGAAGAGGAAGCAGCAGCAGCAGAAGGGTAAGGATGGCCAGAAGAAGCCGAAGGGCGAAGTGATCTGCTACAATTGTCGGCAGAAGGGCCATTTCTCTAGGGATTGCAAGAATTCAAAGGTGCAGTTGAGTGCCACAACTGTGATAAGCTGGGGCATATCAGGAAGGATTGTCCGGAACCGAGGAAGGATAAGCAGATTGTGCAGGCTTATGCTTTGGGGGCTATGCCATCGTCTTTGAAAGCTCCTACTACAGATGAGAAAGGGAAGAGCGTGGTGGTTCAAGGTACCCTTTCCATTTGTGGTGTTCCAGTTAGAGTTTTGTTCGATACTAGAGCGTCGCATTCCTTTGTTTGTAATGAGTTGGTAGACCGGTTGGGTTTGGAACCGGATATTGTTGATAGACCATTGGTTGTGACTAATCCAGTTGGGGGTTCGTCTTGTTTGTGTATGTTATGCCGTGGTCTAGTTGTATCGAGTCATGATTGCTCTTTTGTTTGTGATTGTTTTGTTCTGAACTTTGCGGGGTTCGGAATTATATTGGGTATGGACTAGCTTAGAAAGTATGCGGCAAAGGTTGATTGTGAAAGGCTGGAGGTGACAGTCGAGAATGTGGAAGGGCGAAAGGTTGTGATACGATGTAAGCATGAGGAAGGCGTCTTCATGAGCTTCATGTATTCGCTGGTTGTTCCACGAGATGGACTGTCATCGGTGCCTATTGTGAATGGATTAGAGGATGTCTTTGACGAGGTCAAAGGGTTACCGCCGCATAGGGAGATCGAGTTTCGTATCGATCTTATTGAGGGAGCCAGACCTGTTGTGATGCCTCTTAGGCGAATGGCGCCTAGGGAACAGCAAGAGTTGAAGGTGCAAGTTGATGACCTTTTAGGAAAGGATTCATTCGACGTAGCGTGTCCGAATGGGGTGCACCAGTTGTGTTCGCAACCAAAGCGGATGGATCGTTGAGGTTTTGTGTGGATTATCGTGAGCTGAATAAAGTGACTAAGAAGAACAAGTATCCATTGCCGAGAATAGATGACTTGTTTGATCAGCTTCACGAAGCTAAGGTGTTTTCTCAGATGGATTTGGCAACGGGATTTCACCAGTTGAGAGTGGCTAAGGATAGTGTTCCGAAGACTGCTTTCAGAACACCATCCGGTTTTTATGAGTGGCTGGTAATGCCGTTTGGATTGACCAATGCACCAGCATATTTTGTGGATCTTATGAATAGAGTATTCAGAGATCAGTTGAACAAGTTTGTACTTGTGTTCGTGGATGATATTCTGATTTATTCCAGAACCGAAGAAGAGCACAAGACGCACTTGCGTATTGCTTTGGAAATCTTGCGGAAACATCAGCTAAAGGCTAAGTTTTCGAAGTGTCACTTTTGGAAGAGTGAAGTGAGGTTCTTAGGCCATGTTATCTCTGGAAAAGGAATAGCGGTTGATCCCGCTAAGGTGGCAGCAATCCAGGATTGGGTTAGACCTAAGAATGCATCTGATTTGAGAAGTTTTCTTGGATTAGCAGGATATTATCGTCGATTTATCAAATACTTTTCCAAGATAGCTGCACCATTGACAGGATTGACGAAAAAGAACCAAGTGTTCAAATGGGATGCTAAGTGTGAGCAAGCTTTTGGAATCCTGAAAGTGCGACTGACAAGTGCTCCTGTTTTGACCATTCCAAGTGGAAATGATGAGATGGTGGTTTACACCGATGCATGTGGCACTGGACTTCGAGCAGTGCTAATGCAGAAGGATAAAGTTGTTGCGTATGCAAGTCGACAACTGAAGCCGCATGAAAGGAATTATCCGACTCATGATTTGGAGTTAGCGGTGATTGTATTTGCTCTGAAGATGTGGAGACATTACCTATTGGGAGTTCAATTTGACTTGTTTACAGATCATAAGTCGTTGAAGTATCTGTTCTCCCAAAAGGATTTGAATCTTCGGCAGCAACGATGGCTAGAGTTTTTAGCATCATATGATTTTGGTATAGCTTATACTCCGGGAAAAGGTAATGCAGTGGCAGATGCGTTAAGTCGAAGACATGCAGGATTGGGAGCCATGTTTTCAGAATGGAAGAGTCTCGAGTATTTGGCTGGATTTGACTTCAGGCCCAGATGTGAATTGGAACCTGAGATGTTGGCAAACTTATCAATAAGACCTACTCTTGTGGAAAGAATTGGCGAGAGCCAAAAGCGAGACGATAAGCTTGTGAAGATTATCCGCGATTTGGAATCTGGATTGAATCTAGAAAAGGATAAAGGATTTGAAGTCGATCGAGAGGGTTGGCTTCGGAAGCAAGGACGACTAGTTGTTCCCGATATAGATGAATTGAGAGATGAAGTTCTAAAGGAAAGTCATCACTCGAAGTTGACAATTCATCCAGGTGGAAATAAGATGTATCAGGATATGGAAAGGACTTACTACTGGGAAGGTATGAAGAAGGATGTTGGAAATTTTATTTCCAAATGTATGAATTGCCAGTTGGTAAAAGTCGAGCAAAAGAAGCCAAGTGGATTGCTTCAGCCATTAGAAGTTCCTACATGGAAGTGGGAGCAAATATCGATGGATTTTATCGATGGTCTACCTAGAACCAGGGCAGGAAATGAAGGGATTTGGGTCATCATAGATCGTTTGACTAAGAGTGCAAGATTCATTCCTGTTCGATCAACTAGGACTGCATCGAAGTTGGCTCAGCTTTATGTTAAGTGGATAGTTCGATTCCATGGTATTCCGAAGAGTATAGTGAGTGATCAAGATCCATTGTTCACTAGTGGATTTTGGAAGAGCTTCTAGGAAGTTTTGGGAACCAAGTTGTGTTTGAGTACAGCTTATCACCCTCAAACAGATGGTCAGACCGAGAGAGTCAACCGAGTTTTGGAAGATCTCCTCAGAGCATGTGTTTTGGACTTCGGAGGATTATGGGAAGATTATCTTCATTTGGTGGAATTTGCGTATAATAACAGTTATCAGTCAAGCATTGGTATGGACCATATGAAGCATTGTATGGAAGGCCGTGTAACTCTTCGACATGTTGGTTAGAAACTGGAGAAAAGCTGATACTTGGGCCAGAAATGATTCGGCACACTTCGGATTTTATAGAGATCATTCGGCGACGAATGAAGGCAGCCCAAGATCGTCAGAAAAGTTATGCCGATAAGCGTCGTAAAGATTTGGAATTCGACGTAGGAGATATGGTTTTTGTGAAGATTTCTCCACTGAAGAATGTTATTCGATTCGGGAAGAAAGGGAAATTGACTCCGAGATTTGTTGGACCATTCCCGATCATCGAGCGAATTGGAAAGCACGCCTATAAATTGGAGTTACCAGAAAAGATGGCGGGTGTGCACAATGTTTTTCATGTATCTTATCTACGGAAGTATGTGCACGACTCGAATACGGTGGTTTCTGCCGATAGCTGTGAAGATTTAGAAGTTGATCCAGTTGTTACGAGACCTCGTAAGCCACTTCGTGTTGTTGAAACCAACACGAAACAGCTTAGGAGGAAGGTAGTCAAGTTTCTCAAGGTACAATGGAGTGATGATGTTAACGACTGTATATGGGAGGAGGAAGAGAGGATGAAGGCAGCTCATCCTGAACTCTTCGAGGTATGGCCCTAAGGTGTCGTGACGTCTCACGAATTTGTAACTTGTTCTAGTCTTAGAATTCTGCATGCTAGGCTAGTAATTGGATGCATGGTTTGTTGATTCCTATGGATGGTAGGCATGCAGAATAGTTTTGATTGCTCTTGTTTATTTGGAATTTCGGGGGCGAAATTCCTAAGGGGGAGAGAATGTAACGACCCGTATTTTTACGGATCGAAACATTGCTAAACTATATGCTTTAAGTCGTATTGTTGATAAGTCGTTGTGTTGTTAAGCTGTTTGGAGCTTAGGTTGAGTGGAACGACCTATAGAAGTAACAGCTTAAGGGATTTGAGTTGAGCGACTTATAGGTTGAACGACCTAAGGAGTTAGGCCGTGTAGTGGTTAGGTCGCATGGATGTTGGCTTAAGTCGTGTGGCCGAGTTAAGGTACTAACCGGCCTATAGGATGACCGACCTATAGTGCTTGACCGACTTAAGGAAGTTGCCGAGTTATAGAAGTTTCGACCTATAGAAGTTAACGAGTTAAGGTATTGAACCGAGTTAACGGCTCATAGGAACTGGCCGACTTAAGGTGGTTAGCGGGTCAAGGAGATAGCAACCTTAGGAGATAAGTCGATTGACCGACTTAAGGGAGATGGCGACTTAAGAGGTAGACGACCTAAGACAGTTAGGGGTTTAAGGGTTGTGAGAGTTAGGTCGTAAGTCGACCTAAAGTTGCAGGCGACTTAGTGATAGGTCGCGGTTATGCTAAGTATTAAGTCGGCTGAGTAAGCTGGGTCGTATAAGTCTTAAGTCGTTAGGTCGTTGAACGACTTAGGTCGTGAGTCGTTAGGTCGGCTTGAAGTGGATGCGCGCGTGTTTTAGGTCGTTAGATTTGCTGAGTCGTATGCCGTTAAGTGGTAGGCCATGCGTTGAGTCGTTGAGTCGTTAGGGGCTTGAGTCTTAAGTCGGCAGGGAGATAGGTCGGCGACGACTCATGGGGGCGAACGACTCATGGGTTTTTCAGCCTATAAATAAAGGGCTTTGGTTCACTTTTTGGCACCGGATTTTGAAGCGACGAAGTGCTGCCATTTTGAGAGCTCGACTACAACACTTCTTCACTTCTTTTCTCCACTCTAATCTAGTGATTCCTTCCATCTAAATTGAAGATCAAATCAGAGATCCAAGAGCCAAAGTTGAAGATCTTCATCCATCGAAGAGAGATTTCTTCATTTGAAGCGGAGCTTTGGAGGATCAAGCTGGATTCTTTGCTGTCTAGATCTGGAGTTGGTTGTTTTTGAGGTGTTTTGGTGATTCGGTGAGTGGTGGTTATCTCTCACACGGACCCAAAGGAGTATATTGGATCGGTGGTTTGTTTATGTGTTAAAGATAGTGATTTCGTGCATATTCTTAAGTCTGCATGTAGATCTATGGTTAATGATGATTCAACACCTATTTTACTATATGTTCACTTATGCAAGTTTATTCATCAAGTTGTAGAGATATTGTTCATGATTCATGCTTGTTAGATTGCATGTTAGATTTGGGCTCTTTATTTACGAAATTGCCATTATTGTTATAACTGCTTATTTAGATCTTGTTTGAATGATTGATTACTTGGATTAATGATTGATTTGATGGATTAGTTGATTGATAACTTGATTTGGACAAGTTGGTCGAAGATGATTCAAAAGCTAAGTGGAAAGTCTCTTGAATAAGGAAAGCTGCTTGTGGCATATGAAGCGGATGTTGAAGCTCATATGGATAGATTTGATGATGATGGACTTTGCCATGATGCGATGAGGCAAACCATGATGTTGAGATGGGACTTTGCTATGATGCGTTGAAGCAAAGCATGATGTGAGAAAGCCTTGGTTTAATCCAGACGGGATCATCCCAAGCATGTTGATAACTCGGTGATGTGGTCCGGGTTTGTGGATAATGGTTAGCTTGAGAGGCGCTTGAGCTAGTATGGGAATAGTCGTCGAGGAGGATGACTAGAAGGCTGAGATTTTATCGTTGTTGAAGGTTCTAGCATGCTCAAAGCAAGAGTACGTTGGGACGGGTCACGATGACGTTCCAAGCACGAGTCACGATGACGTGCTAGTACTCTGGGCAGATGCGATAGTCCTAGGCACGGGTCACGACGACGTGCGGAGCTATGTCTAGAACCGGGGTTGCCATTAGCCCTTGACGGACGGCTGAAAGAAGGTGCCGGTCATTCAATTAACGATGATATCAAAGCAATGATAACAGGGATAGCCAGAGTCATGAATGTTTGGTTGTATCGTCACTTGGGTCAAGAGCGATGTTTTCAGGGTGCCTATCTGATCTTGGTTTAGGCCTTGGGGGTTTGTACTTGAAAAACGCCGACCTTGACTCGAGTGATAATTGCTTTACTTAAATTGTCTGCTTTGCTATGTTTGTTTATGCTTAGAGGGTCTGGGGGCTATCACTGTGGAATGAGGTGGAGTGGGATGGTTGAGTTCCTATTCCTTTTACCCTTTATGCTCTTTTGGTATGTTTGATAGTTGATTTACTGCTCACTAAGACTGTTGTCTGACTCAAGGTTTTATGTTTAACTCTTATTACCTTGGGTTGTTCATCCATGTTGGGATGGGCAGACTAGGTAGCAGGTGACAGGTGCTGTTCTTGGTTACCAACGCTGTTGATGACGAAGACGAGCTGGAGGCTTTTGCATATTGTTTTGTTACTATATGTACTGGATGTTCCGCTGTTTGTTTAATACTCTGAGTGTTATGTAGTGAGGCTTGATGTATTGAATATTCAGATGATTGTATAAAACTATTATGAGTTTATATGACTCCGTTCTATGGAGCTTCACTATGTATACTTTTCTATTGTATTTTATCCATGCGCTGTGAGTAATACGATAGACTATTCTGTTTTATCTTACCCCGACTATCGTCCATGGCTGCCTGGCACACCTTTCAACGCACCATTTCCCTATTTTAGTGCGGGAGTCATGGGCGGTCGTCACACACACACAAATATGGATTTCATGGAAATCAGTTAAGTCATGTGTTTTTTGAATTTAAAATAATTTAAAAGTTGAATTTTGAATCCAAAATGGTTTGGCGGTGATTTGGTTAAACTTTTGAAAAGGGAATTTTGGGATTAAAATTATTTTTGATATAATATGGGTTGTTAAAATAATTTGAATTTGAATTCAAGATTTTGAAGTTGGTATACATATGTATGTATGTTATTTGGAAACTATGGTTTAAAGGAATTATACAAATTGTGTAACGTATATACATGGATGTTAAACCATTTTTAAGTATCTTTAAATGTATTATTTTAGGAATTTGAATTTAAGCCAAGTTTATACTTTAAGAGCTTTAACTTGAGAAATGTAATCGGATTTTCCCGAAAAATTTTTCAAAAGATAATTGCATTCATATAAAGAAAAGAACTTTCAGTTTTTGTTGAAAGGATTTCAAATTGTGCTATTTGAATTGTAAATAGTTTTGAAAGCTATGAATGAATCTTTGTGAAAGATTGGTGAACTTTGAAGGGTGAATCTGTTGTTTTAAAAGATTAAAGTGGAAATTTGTTTAAACCATTTGAAAGAAAGGTTTTGGGTACACGTTGTGACTTAACTAAGATCCCAATATATCCATATGGTTTTAAAATTAGTGCTCATTATTCGGTTTAGCCGGAAGAGGACTTTATGTCATATAACCCATTTTGAATAATGATACGACGAGTTGGATAGCATTTGTAGATGGTGGTGAAGACTGGGTATTTTTGAAAGCTAAAGGATTACATGTCGAATGTTTCTGCACCGAATGGCCCCGGTATAGAGATTTGATCACCCTTTGTGATGGAGAGTCCGGACGTGATTAGGAATTATTCGGATTTGCAAGGGCTTCTTTTGAAGTGCCTTCGGTTCCGTTCGAACACGGAGCGGACTTGTATGGATGTATGTCTAATGTTACACTTTGAGATATAAAGATAATTTCTATCAAATACATTTCTGTTTGGTGGTGGAGAATTTATTCTCTTAGTTTAACACCCTTCTTTGAGACGTACGAGCTCAGAGGTTATGTAGTTGATATTTACTAGTGATACATTCCCAATTTGGTAATGTGGCATACTAAGTACTGTTGCCCATTTGTTGATCGAAGCATGGCTTTTTTGAAAATCGTAGCTTTGTGGACGAGACCTCGTTGAACCTCACAACCCGAAAATGGTCGAAACATGAAGGATGCGGTAAGGTTATCGGGGGTCGCGCCCCTTAGGGTATGTGCATTTCCTTCTGGATAAAATATGATATCATGGTATGGAGCCCAGATATTTAACTATGTGGTTATTGCTTTGTGGTTGTTGCTTTGTGGTTGAGGATCCTCGGATAAAGGTCGGTAACGACCGGGGGATGGCATACTCGTGTCAGTAGTTACCTAGTTACAGAAGTAATCCGGCCTTGTATTGGTAGAGAGCTGGTTAAGTTCTCGGGGCATTCCACCAGAGGCGTATCCATGTGGCATAGGAAGATCCTTAGCCTAACCATTGTTGGAAATCCAATCATCCAATACACGTCCTGTACGGTTTAGTTATAGAACCTGCCATCTAACATGGTAGCTATGGTAGGCATACTATAACGGTACGTATGCAGGTTAAGATTAATATTATACTTGCAAATATTTTCTGCATTATGCACTAATAGTAATATCAAATGGTTTTTTGCGTATCAAGCATGTTTGACTATCATAAGGAGAAATCTCCCCTAAGTGTGCGATTGCATTTTGTGTGTGCCAAGAGAATTTATGGTAGTTTCATTTTACAAAAAGCATTGCCGATTTCTTTTTAAATTGTTTTGTTTGTTTTTGTTCAAATAAACTATTTTTGTTTGCTCACACCAGTCTCATGACTGACCTAGAGTTTATTGTTCCCTTTCTAAACTCTTGGTGCCCACAATTTTCCATACGGGCGGCCTAAGGTCAGATTTTTAGATAATTAGCTAGTAGATGAAGATTCGATAGCCTTCAGTCTTTGGCAATCTTCTTCAATCTTTGGATTTGGAATCGCATTTGTTTCACATGACCGACCTTGCTTAATACAATATGATGATGGCGGTTCGAGCTTGTGGCTTCGAACTTTGGCTATGGAGTTGTAGTATTGTCGGATTTTCTTTTTCTCTTGCTTGGCATTGAAGATATCTTTCCGCTGCTGATGTTATCATTTCTTCAGGCGCTATTATCTTTCCGCTGTTTTTGTATCTCTGATAATGTTGATAATCATTTGTACCAAGTTGTTGTATTAAGTGTTATATATCAATTAATCATTTATTTCTATTTCCGTTGTGTTATTTACTTAATGTGTTATAAGCTCTGACGAACCAGATTCGACGTTTGAATCTACAGCATTCGAATACAAGTGAAGTATGAATGTCGACTTTCGAGCGTTGAAATTCGGGTCGTCACATTTGGTATCAGAGTTGAAGGTTGAGTAAGAACATTAGCTCAGGAGTATAACACATTAGGTGACTCATTAAAGATAGGGTTACAATTACCCTAGAATGAGTATATCCCTAAGATATCCGTCCATATGCCTCAGTAAATTCTCCTATATTCACTGATAGTAAGTATGAGTGCAAGAAGAAGAAGAGATAGGAGACATAGAAGTACCACTACAAATGGTCGATACCCTACAACAACGGAAACAACTTTCTCTATCAATCTCTTTTGTTCGTCATTCAATTTCAAATTCTTTGGCAGTTTTCTGGCAACTATAAGAAGAAGCTTCGGTATGGTGGTGGCCCTGCGAATCGTTGTAGAAAAAGGTTCTAATTCCTATTTCGTATTTTTTTCATCAGTTTTCTATCAGTTTTTCGTTTTAACTTTAACGAATTTTAAATTTTATTTGGAATAAATTGGTTAATAAAATATAAAGCCAAATTGGATTGTATCCATTTGTCTGTTCATTGGGGTCCAAAATATATTCTACGAAGGGTTAGTTATCTCTTCAAACTAATCAATGCCCTTGCATATTTCATAGATCAAACGACCCAAATATTTTGTAAAGTGTTCAATGAGTTCGTTCTCACAATTATTGACGATATTCTGAGTTGGTAAGCCAAATGCAGAATAGATATTCAGCTTGATCTGATGAGTCGATTCTCTATCTTTGTGTGTCCATCTATTCTATGATGTCTCTCTGTCTAGCAAATTTCGAGGACGAAATTATCTTAACGAGGGGAATTTGTAACATTCCCGTTTTTAAGCCAAATTAAATCTAGTAATTAATATTAATTTTTGAATTAATTTGCAAATTAATTGGTGATTTAATTTGAAATTTCCAAGGAACTAATGTATATGAATATTTTTGAGTAATGTATAATTTAGATTTCAAATCATTTTCTTCTTAAGTTATATAAATATAAATAATTGAAAATGTATGAATAAAAAAATAAAGCAAGAATAAATAAAAGCTTTAACATATATCTTTTGGAATAAAAATGGTTTGCATATGAATAAGGATATTTTATCTTAAGTTTAAAAATTTAAATGAGAAATTTAAAATACTTTTCTCTTATATATTTGGAAGTAAATATATATACGGTAAGTATAATTAGATTTGGAAATTCAAATATGTTGGAAATAAATTTGAATTTAAAAACTCTATATTTTAAAACTAATAATTTTTTTTTCTAATTATAATATGTATGCATAACGGTTTGAAAGTTATAGTTTGAATTTAATATAAATAATTTTCAAAAGTTGTTTAAAATCAAATTCTATATTTTAAAATATATATATATGTTTATTTATTTATGTGTAACTAAATTAAAAAAATCCTTTTTTCTCTAAAAGTTATATAAGTATAAATAATAGAAAAATGAATTAAGGAAAATATAAAACATATATATAAAAGTAAAACATACGATAATATATAAAAAGAAATATATTAAAGACAAAATAAAAAATAGAATAAAATTATGTATATAAAAATATTTGATACTATGAAAGAGCATTTAGTTACATGTGTAGAGATTTTAAATATGTTAATAAACAAGTGTAGGCATTTAACATGAAATTTAACAAGTGTGAGTAAAATGCAACATCCAAATTACAAGTGTTAGCCTAAATTTTTTCATGAAAATACAAGTGTCATAACTTTGATTCTTCTTCTTAAAAATAGGAAAACAAAATTTATATATGCATCTATCTCCTTCTATTCTCATTTTCCTCATCTTTCACGTATTTAAAGAAACAAAACCTATAAAGTAAAACCAGATCAGAAAAGAATAGGAAAAAACAAATCAGGTTCAAATTCAAAACCTAGAAGCAAGCTAACAACTCAACATAATCAAATCCAAGTTTATCCTCTGTTCTAATTTCTAGTTTCAAGTATAAATCAAAATTCAAAACCTGGTGCATGCAAATGCATCTCAAATCTTAGACATGCAAGTTCAGGCAACTCAAGTTGATCAGGTTCAGATCAAAATTTAAACAAACCCTCAGTTCATCATTAAAGTTCCTGCTTCTCTGCTTAAAATCCTAGAACCTGAAGCAATTTATAGATTCAACAAAGTTTTGATTCAGATCATCTCAATCCTCAGGATGCATATCAAAAAGAAAACCAAGTCCTGATCAAAATTTCAAGATTCCAGGTTTTAAAAGCTTCTCTATTCTTTTAGAAAAAGGTGAGTAAACTACCCTCTCTAATATTTTGATTGTGTGTGATAAGTACCTGATGCATGTGATTGAAATCAAGATATGATGTCATTGCATATGCAACTGTCTATGTGTGTATGTCTGTATATATTAGCCTCTGTTATATCAACAGAATCAAGTGCAATATATAGAAAAAAATCATATCTTCTTATCTAAACCAATTCAGGTTATAATTCCTAAAAAGAAAATGCTTATAACAATGTAAAGTTATTTTTAAAAATAATCCTAAGTAGAAACATTTATTATATGCTTTGAAAAATAGAAATTACAGTGGAAACTTTTATAATCAGGTAAATCGATGATTATAACTTTACAATTTGATTTTGTAAGTTGATTTGTGCCAACAAATGATGAATTTTGACACGAATATCATGATTTTTAAGATTGGGATTATTGAGATATTTTGGGTTGAATGGTAAATGGGAATTCATCAAATTACAATGATCGACGAAGTTAGGGTCAACTTGATCAAGGTGGAAGGTAGCTTGGGTGTAGTAGATCGATGGAAAAATGTTTGTGAATCTTTTAGATGATTGGGAAGATCGGGAAATGATGAAGTAGGGTTTAAGGCCTGGTTTGGATTGTCGTAGTTCTTGAAGTAATTGCGTCAATGTTGGCGCATTGGAGTCAATGGTACCGGGGGGGGGGGGAAACAATGCTTGGAGTTCTAGTGAAGCTTTGGACGAGTCAACGAGGTCACTGGCGATCGGGTTGGCCGGTACAAGGCGTTTCCAGGTGATCAGTTTGGGTTCCAGTTTGATTCAACAGGCTCGAATTCTATACCGTGGGTGTTTCGTCAATCTGTGTGTTTGGGTTGCTCGACATGGTCAAAAACGATAGGAAGGCAACGACGATGATGGTTAGAGCAAGGCAGAGCGATCGTACATGTGCACATGTGCATTTTTTGGTCTGGGTTGTTCAAGTTTGGGGAAAAAGAGGAGTGTCTCGAAGTCGACCTTGTGAAGTATTGTTTTTGTGTCGAGTTCATACTCGAGTATATTCATGTGTGTGATATCATGTTTAAGAAATTTTAAATTTTAAAACTTAAACAAAGTATAAAGAGGAAAGAAAGGAAGAAACTCGAGGGAAGGCTCGGGTATTTTAGGGTAAGGCTCGGGGGAGTTTTCAGGTCGGCCTCGGGTTAAAATTTAACAATTTTGAATTTTAAACAAGTTTTCATTTAATCAAGTTTAAACATTTTCTTGTTTAATTTTTTTAGAAAAAAATAAGAAATGTTTTATTTTGGTTTTGGAATTTGTTAAAAAGGTTTAAAAATAAATTATTTTAAAATTATTAAATTTAAGGTATTTTATTATATATACCTATTATTTTAAACTTATTTTTAAAAGTTTATTTAAATAAGTTTAAACGATGTAATGTAATAATTTTAAGTAACTTAAGGGGTTTTAAGTTGATTTGTATGTTATAAAGATTTATTTCAAAGGTTTATCAAATAAACTTGAATGACATTAATTTATTAATAAAGATAAATGCTTTATCCTTTAAAATAATTAAGGTCTTGAGTAAATTGTCAATGGAATTCAAAGGTTGATGATAATTACTTAATTAATCAGTGGTTGATTAATTAAATAAATTAAAGAATAATTGAGTAATGATTAAAGATTAATTAATCAAGTAATTAAAAGGATAATTACTTAGTGTAATTAAATTAAAGATTGACTAACTAATGTAAGTAATTAAAGGTAACTAATTACTTAAAGATAATTATTAATTAAAAGTATTAATGATTAAAGTCGATTAATCAAGTGATTAAGGGATAATTATTCAATGTAATTAATTTATGATTTATTAATATTAGTGATTAGGGATAATCACATATAATAATTAGTTAAGAATAAATAGAAGGTAATTAATTAAGGGTTAATTAATTAATGTAACTAAGGATAATTAATTAAAGATTAAATAAGTAAAGGATAATTTTTAATGATTAAAGGTAAATTGTTAAGTAAAATTGGTTAATTAATAACTAAGGTCAATTTATTTATTTTTAAAGGTTAATTAATAAATGATTAAAAGATAATTAATTAAAATGATTTGTAATTAATGTTAATTAACCAGGATTAGAAATTTATTCATAAGTAATTGATCTAGTTTAAATTAACTATAATCAGGTGATTTATTTATCTTGCTTATGAATGATTGGATTCTATTAAATTTTTTAATTTGTTCGATATCTCTGTTATGTGATGTTTTATTAAGCTATGATCTATGATTTATTTATATGTGACACACATTTATCGATGAATCTATGAATGGAAGATAAGCATTATAGGATTATACCGCTTATCAATATTGCCGTGCTGAATTTTGTATTGGTTGATGATATTACACTATTGTGTAAAACCCCCAGACTACACCATACACACACAAATATGGATTTCACGGAAAATCATTTACATCATGTGTTTTTTGAATTTTAAATAATTTAAAAGTTGAATTCTGAATCCAAAATTGTTTAGAGGTGATTTGGGTTAAACTTTTGAAAAAGAAATTTTGGAATTAAAATTATTTTTAATATAATATGGGTTGTTAAAATAATTTGAATTTGAATTTGAATTCAAGATTTTGAAGTTTGTTTACATTTGTATGTATGTTATTTGGAAACTATGGAATTATACAAATTGTATAATGCATATACATAGATGTTAAACCATTTTTAAGTATCTTTAAACGTATTATTTTGGGGATTTGAATTTAACCTAAGTTTATACTTTAAGAGCTTTAACTTGAGCAAATGAAATCGGATTTTCCCAAAACGAAAACTCTTTGTTTTCAAAAGATAATTGCTTTCATATAAAGAAAAGAACTTTCATTTTTTGTTGAAAGGATTTCAAGTTGTGTTATTTGAGTTGTAAATAGTTTTAAAAGCTATGAATGAATCTTTGTGAAAGAATGGTGAACTTTGAAGGGTGAATCTTTTGTTTTAAAAGATTAAAGTGGAATTTTTTTTAAACCATTTGAAAGAAAGGTTTTGGGTAAAAGTTGTGACTTAACTAAGATCCCAATATATCCATATGGTTTCAAAATTATGCTCATTATTTGGTTTAACCGGGAGAGGACTTTATGTCATATAACCTATTCTGAATAATGATACGATGAATTGGATAGCATTTGAAGATGGTGGTGAAGACCGAGTATTTTCGAAAGAGAAAGGATTACCTGTCGAATGTCTTTGCACCGAATGGCCCCGGTATAGAGATTTGAACACCCTTTGTGATGGGGAGTCTGGATGTGATTAGCGATTATCCGGATTTGCAAGGGCTTCTTTTGAAGTGCCTTCGGTTCCATTCAAACTCAGAGCGGACTTGTATGGATGTATGTCTGACATTACACTTTGAGATGTAAAGCTGATTTCTATCAAATACATTTCTATTTGGTGGCGGAGAATTTATTCTCTTAGCTTAACACCCTTCTTTGGGATGTACGAGCTCAGAGGTTATGTAGTTGATATTTACTAGTGATACATCCCAATTTGGTAATGTGGCATACTAAGTGTTGTTGCCCATTTGTTGATCGAAGCATGGCTTTTGTGAAAAGCATAGCTTTGTGGACGAGACATCGTCGAACCTCACAACCTGGAAATGGTCGAAACAGGAAGGATGCAGCAAGGTTATCGGGGGTCGCGCCCCTTAGGGTATGTCCATTTCCTTTTGAATAAAATATGATATCATGGTATGTAGCCCAGATATTTAACTATGTGGTTGTTGCTTTATGGTTGTTGTTTGTTGTTGACGATCCTCGGATAAAGGTCGATAACGACCGAGGGATGGCATACTCGTGTTAGTAGTTACCTAGTTACAAATGTAACCCGGCCTTGTATTGGAAGAGAGCTGGTTAAGTTCTCGGGGCGTCCCTCCAGAGGGGTACCCATGTGGTATAGGAAGTTTCTTAGCCTAACCATTGTTGGAAAGCCAATCATCCAATATGCACCCTGTACGGTTTTAGTTATAGAACCTGCCATCTAACATGGTAGCTATAGTTGGCATACTATAATGGTATATACACTGGCTAAGATTAATATTATACTTGCAAATATTTTCTGTACTATGCACTAATAATAATATAAAATGGTTTTTTACGTATCAAGAATGTTTGACAATCATAAGGAGAACCAAGTGTGCGATTGCATTGTGTGTGTGCCGGGAGACCTTATTGTAGTTTCAGTTTTCAAAAAGCATTGCGGATTTGTTTTTAAATTCTTTTGTTTGTTTTTGTTCAAATAAACTGTTTTTGTTTGCTCACACCAGTCCTCTAACTTACATGGAGTTTATTGTTCCCTTTCTAAACTCGGGGTGCCTACAATTTTCCACACTGGCAGCCTAGGGTCAGATTTTCAGATAATCAGCTAGTAGATGTAGATTCGGTAGCCTTCAGTCTTTGGCAGTCTTCTTGAATCTTTGGATTTGGGATCACATTTGTTTCACATGACCGACCTTGCTTAATACAATGTGATAATGGCGGCTCGAGCTTGTGGTTTGGAACTTTGGCTATGGAGTTGCAGTATTGTCGATTTTTCTTTCTCTCTTGCTTGGCATTGAAGATATCTTTCCGTTGCTGATGTTATCATTTCTTCTAGTGCTATTATCTTTTCGCTGTTGCGTATCTCTAATAATGTTGATAATCATTTGTTTCAAATTATTGTATCAAATGTTGTATATCAATAATCATTTATTTCAGTTTTCGCTGTGTTCTTTACTTAATGCATTATAAGCTCCGACGAACCAGATTCGACGTTTGAATCTACGGCATTCGAATACAAGTGAAGTATGAATGTCGACTTTCGAGCATCGAAATTCAGGTCGTCACATTTGGTATCGGAGCTAAAGGTTGAGTAAGAACTTTAGCTCAGGAGTATAACACATTAGGTGACTCATTAGAGATAGGGTTACAATTACCCTAGAATGAGTATACCCTTAAGATATCCGTCCATATGCCTTAGTAAATTCTCTTACTATTCACTAATAGTAAGTATGAGTGCAAGAAGAGGACGAGATATGGGACAGAGGAGTACCACTACAAATGGTCGATACCCTACAACAACGGAAACAACTTTCTCTATCAATCTCTTTTGTTCGTCATCCAATTTCAAATTCTTTGGCAGTGTTCTGGAAGCTGCAAGAAGAAGCTTCGATATGGTGGTGGCCCTGCGAATCGTTGTAGAAAAAGGTTCTAAATCCTATTTCGTATTCTTTTCATCATTTTTCTATCAGCTTTTCGTTTTAACTTCAATGAATTTGAAATTTTATTTGGAATAAACTGCTTAACAAAATATAAAGCCGAATTGGATTGTATCCATTTGTCTGTTCTTTGGGGTCCAAAATATATTCTACGAACGGTTAGTTATCCCTTCAAACTAATCAATTCCCTTGCATATTTCGTAGATCAAACGACCCGAATATTTTGTAAAGTGTTCAATGAGTTCGTTCTCATAATTACTGATGATATTCTGATTTGGTAAGCCAAATGCAGAATAGATATTCAGCTTGATTTGATGAGTCAATTCTCTAGCTTTGTATGCCCATCTATTCTATGTTGTCTCCCTGTCTAGCAAATTTTTGGGGATCAAAATTTTCTTGAAATTTTCTTAAGGGGGAAATTTGTAACATTCCAGTTTTTAAGCCAATTAGATCTAGTAATTAATATTAATTTTTGAATTAACTTGTGAATTAATTGGTGATTTAATTTGAAAATTTCCAAGGTACTAATGTATATGAATATTTATGAGTAATGTATAACTTAGATTTCAAATCATATTCTTATTAAGTTGTATAAAAATAAATAATTGAAAATGTATGAATATAAATATAAAGCAAGAATAAATAAAAGCTTTAGCATATATCTTTGGAATAAAAATGGTTCGTATACAAATAAGGATATTTTAACTTAAGTTTCAAAATTTAAATGATAAATTTAAAATACTTTTCTCTTATATACTTGGAAGTATGTTTGTGTGTATATATATATATATGGTAAATATAATTTGATTTGGAAATTCAAATATTTTGGAAATAAATTTGAATTTAAAAACTCTATATTTTAAAACTACTTATTTTTTTTTCTAATTATAATATATATGCATTATGATTTGTAAGTTATAGTTTGAATTTAACATAAATAATTTTCAAAAGTTGTTTAAAATCAAATTCTATATTTCAAAACTTATATATATATGTTTATTTATTTATGTGTAACTAAATTTAAAAAAAAATCATTTTTTCTCTAAAATTTATATAAGTATAAATAATAGAAAAATGAATTAACGAAAATATAGAACATATACATAAAAGTAAAACATATGATAATATATAAAAAGAAATATATTAGGGATAAAATAAATAATAGAATAAAATTATGTATATAAAAATATTTGATACTACGAAAGAGCATTAAATTACATGTGTAGAGGTTTTAAATATGTTAATAAACAAGCCTAGGCATTCAATATGAAATTTAACAAGTGTGAGTAAAATGCAACATCCAAATTACAAGTGTTAGCCTAAATTTTTTCACGAAAATACAAGTGTCATAATTTTGATTTTTTCTTTTTTAAAATAGGAAAAATAAGATTTATATACGCATCTATCTCCTTCTATTCTCATTTTCCTCGTCTTTCACATATTCAAAGAAGCAAAACCTATAAAGTAAAACCAAATTAGAAAAGAATAGGAAAAAAACAAATCTGGTTCAAATTCAAAACCTGGAAGCAAGCTAACAACTCAACGTAATCAAACCTAAGCTTATCCTCTGTTCTAATTTCTAGTTTCAAGTATAAACCAAAATTCAAAACCTAATGCATGCAAATGCATCTCAAATCTTATGCATGCAAGTTTAGGCAACTCAACTTGATCAACTTCAGATCAAAATTTAAACAAAGCCTCAATTCATCATTAAAGTTCCTGCTTCTCTGTTTAAAATCCTAAAACCTGAAGCAATTTATAAATTCAATTCAGTTTGGATTCAGATCATCTCAATCCTCAGGATGCATATCAAAAAGAAAACCAGGTCCTGACCAAAATTTCAAGGTTCCAGGTTTTAAAAGCTTTTGTGTTCTTTTAGAAAAAGGTGAGAAAACTACCCTCTCTAATATTTCAATTGTTCTTGATAAGTACCTGATGCTTGTGATTGAAATCAAGATATGAAGTATGTTTGTATGAATATCATTACATATGCAAATGTCGATGTCTAAATGTCCGTATATATTAGCCTCTATTACTTCAATAGAATGAAGGGCAATATATAGAAAAAATCATATCTTTTTATCTAAACCAATTCAGGTTATAATTCCTAAAAAGAAAATGTTTATAACAATGTAAAGTTATTTTTAAAAATAATCCAGAGTAAAAAAATTTAGTAAATACTTTGAAAAATAGAAATTACAGTGGAAACTTTTATAATCAGGAAAATCGATGACTATAAATTTAGAATTTGATTTTGTAAGTTGATTCGTGCCAACAAATGATGAATTTTGATACAATTATCTTGATTTTTAAGATTGGGATTATTGAGATATTTTGGGTTGAACGGTAAATGGGAATTCATCAAATTCCGATGATCGACGAAGTTAGGGTCAACGTGATCAAGGTCGAAGGAAGCTTGGGTGTAGTAGATCGATGGAAAAATGTCTGTGAATTTTTTAGATGGTCGAGGAGATCGAGAAATGACGAAGTAGGGTTTAAGGGCGGGTTTGGGTTGCTGTAGTTCTCAAAGTATTGCGTCAATGTCGGCGCATCGGAGTCAATAGGACCGAGGGGAAACGAAGCTTGGGGTTCTGGTGAATCTTTAGACGAGTCGGCGAGGTCTCTGGCTATCGGGTTGGTGTACGAGGCATTTTCGGATGATCAGTTTGGGTTCCAGTTTGATTCAACAGGCTCGAATTCGATTTCGTGGGTGTTTCGTCAATCTGGGTGTTTGGGTTGCTCGATGTGGTCAAAGATGATAGGAAGGCAACGACGATGATGGTCAGAGCAAGGCGGAGCGATCGTACATGTGCACATGTGCACGTTTTGTTCAGGGTTGTTCAAGTTTGGGGAAGAAGAGGAGTGTCTCGAAGTCGACCTCATGAAGTTTTGTTTATGTCCGCGTTCATACTCGAGTATATTCATGTGTGTGATATCATGTTTAAGAAGTTTTAAAATTTAAAACTAAAACAAAGTATAAAGAGGAAAGAAAGGAAGAAATTTGAGGGAAGGCTCTGGTATTTCGGGGGAGTTTTCAGGTCGGTCTCGGGCTAAAATTTAACAATTTTGAATTTTAAACAAGTTTTCATTTAATCAAGTTTAAACATTTTTGTTTAATTTTTTTTAGAAAAAAATAAGAAATGTTTTATTTTGGTTTTGGAATTGGTTAAAGGTATAAAAATAAATTATTTTAAATTTATTAAATTTAAGGTATTTTATTATATACACCTATTATTTTAAACTTATTTTTAAAAATTTATTTAAATAAGTTTAAACGATGTAACGCAATAGTTTTAAGTAACTTAAGGGGTTTTATGTTGATTTGTATGTTATGATGATTTATTTCAAAGGTTTATCAAATAAACTTGAATGAAATTAATTTATGAATAAAGATAAATGGTTTATCCTTTAAAACAATTAAGGTCTTGAGTAATTTGTTAATGGAATTCAAAGGATGATGATAATTACTTAGTTAATCAATGGTTGATTAATTAAATAAATTAAACGATAATTGAGTATGATTAAAGGTTAATTAATCAAGTAATTAAAAGGATAATTACTTAGTGTAATTAAATTAAAGATTGACTAACTAATGTAAGTAATTAAAGGTAATTAATTACTTAAAGATAATTACTTAATTAAAAGTATTAATGATTAAAGTCGATTAATCAAGTGATTAAGGGATAATTACTCAATTTAATTAGTTTGTGATTTATTAATATAAGTGATTAAGGATAATCACTTATGGTAATTAGTTAAGAATAATTAAAAGGTAATTACTTAATGGTTAATTAATTAATTAATGTAATTAAGGATAGTTAATTAAAGAATAATTAAATAAAGGATAATTATTTAATGATTAAAGGTTGATTAAATTGTTAATTAAAATTGGTTAATCAATAATTAAGGGTCAATTTATTTATTATTAAAGGTTAATTAATAAATGATTAAAAGATAATTAATTAAAATGCTTAATAATTAATTAATGATAATTAACCAGGATTAGAAATTTATTCATAAGTAATCATCTGGTTTAAATTAACTATAATCACGTGATTTATTTATCTTGCTTATGAATGATTGGATTCTATTGAATGTTTTAAATTGTTTGATATTTCTGTTGTGTGATGTTCTATTAAGCCGTGATCTGTGATTTATTTATTTGTGATAAATTTACATATTTATCTGTGAATCTGTGAATGGAGGATAAGCGTTATAGGATTATACCGCTTATCAATATTGCTGTGTTGAATTTTGTAACGGTTGATGATATTGCACTATTGTGTAAAAACCCTGGACTATACTATATACACAAATATGGATTTCACGGGAAATCAGTTAAGTCAGGGGGTTTTTTAAATTTAAAATAATTTAAAAGTTTAATTTTGAATCCAAAATGGTTTGGAGGTGATTTGGGTTAATCTTTTGAAAAGTGAATTTTGGAATTAAAATTATTTTTGATATTTTAAAATAATTTGAATTTGAATTCAAGATTTTGAAGTTGGTATACATATGTATGTTATCTGGAAACTATGGTTTAAAGGAATTATACAAACTGTATAATGTATATACATGGATTTTAAACCATTTTTAAGTATCTTTAAATGTATTATTTTTGGAATTTGAATTTAACCCAAGTTTATACTTTAAGAGCTTTAACTTGAGCAAATGTAATCGGATTTTCCCAAAACGAAAATTCTTTGTTTTCAAAAGATAATTACTTTCATATAAAGAAAAGAACTTTAAGTTTTTGTTGAAAGGATTTCAAGTTGTGCAATTCGAATTGTTAATAGTTTCGAAAGCTATGAATGAATCTTTGTGAAAAATTGGTGAACTTTAAAGGGTGAATCTTTTGTTTTAAAAGATTAAAGTGGAAATTTGTTTAAATCTTTTGAAAGAAAGGTTTTGGGTAAAAGTTATGACTTAACTAAGATCCCAGTATATCCATATAGTTTTAAAATTAGCGCTCATTATTTGGTTTAGCCGGGAGAGGACTTTATGTCATATAACCCATTCCGAATAATGGTACGACGAATTGGATAGCATTTGAAGATGGTGGTGAAGGTCGGGTATTTTCGAAAGCGAAAGGATTACCTGTCGAATCTCTCTGCACCGAATTTCCCCAGTATAGAGATTTGATCACCCATTGTGATGGGGAGTCCGAACGTGGTTAGGGATTATTCGAATTTGCAAGGGTTCTTTTGAAGTGCCTTCGGTTCCGTTCGAACCCATAGCGGACTTATATGGATGTATGTTTGACGTTACACTTCGAAATGTAAAGCTGGTTTCTATCAAATATATTTCTGTTTGGTGATGGAGAATTTATTCTCTTAATTTAACTCTCTTCTCCGAGACGTATGAGCTCAGAGGTTATGTAGTTGATATTTACTAGTGATACATTCCTAATTTTTTAATTTGGCATACTAAGTGCTGCTGATCATTTGTTGATCGAAGCATGGCTTTTGTGAAAAGCGTAGCTTTACGGATGAAAAACTCGTCGAACCTCACAACCCGGAAATGGTCGAGATAGGAAGGATGCGGCAAGGTTAGCAGGAGTCGTGCCCCTTAGGGTATGTCCCTTTCCTTGTAGATAAAAAGTGATATCATGGTATGGAGCCCAAATATTTAACTTATGTGGTTGTTGCTTTATGATTGTTGCTTTGTGGTTGAGGATCCTCGGATAAAGGTCGGTAACGACCGAGGGATGGCATACTCATGTCAGTAGTTACCTAGTTACAGAGGTAACCCGGCCTTGTGTTGGCAGAGAGCTTGTTAAGTTCTCAGGGCGTCCCTCCAGAGGCATACCCATGTGGCATAAGAAGTTCCTTAGCCTAACCATTGTTGGAAATCCAATCATCCAATACGGGCCCTGTACGGTTTTAGTTGTAGAACCTGCCATCTAACATGGTAGCTATAGTAGGCATACTATAATGGTACGTATGCTGACTAAGATTAATATTATATTTGCAAATATTTTATGCACTATGCACTAACAATAATATCAAATGGTATTTTGCGTATCAAGCATGTTTGACTATCATATGGAGAAATCTCCTCTAAGTGTGCGATTGCATTGTGTGCGTGCCGGGAGGCCTTATGGTAGTTTCATTTTTCAAAAAGCATTGCAGATTTCTTTTTTAATTTCTTTTGTTTGTTTTTGTTCAAATAAACTATTTTTGTTTGCTCACACCAGTCCCATGACTGACCTGGAGTTTATTATTCCCTTTCTATACTCTAGATGTCCAAAATTTTCCACACGGGCAGCCTAGGGTCAGATTTTCAGATAATCAGCTAGTAGATGTAGATTCGGTAGCCTTCAACCTTTGACAATCTTCTTCAATCTTTGGATTTTGGATCGCATTTGTTTAACATGACCGACCTTGATTAATACAACGTGATGATGGTGGTTCGAGCTTGTGGTTTGGAACTTTGGCTATGGAGTTGCATATTGTCGGTTTTCTTTCTCTCTTGCTTGGCATTGAAGATATCTTTCCACTGCTGACGTTATCTTTTCTTCTGGTGCTATTATCTTTCCGCTGTTGCATCTCTCTGATAATGTTGATAATCATTTGTATCAAATTGTTGTATCAAATGTTGTATATCAATAATCATTTATTTCAGTTTCTGCTATGTTGTTTACTTAATGTGTTATAAGCTCCGGCGAACCAGATTAGACGTTTGAATCTGCGGCATTCGAATACAAGTGAAGTATGAATGTCGATTTTTGAGTGCTAAAATTCAGGTCGTCACATGCAGAGTGATAATTGATATAATAATAACATAACAGGCATATAACATCAAAAACAATATAATATAAATAATATGATATGGTGTCATATCCCACAGGTGAACAGCTACAGATAATAGAATATATAACAATTTTAAATAACTACAGCAGCATGTTTTAATTGTCGTTTCAATTAAAATCAAATTTAATAAATACAAAAACGTTAATCGTAGGTGATTGCTCACCTTTCTAAGCTAGAATGAATGAGAATGAGATGATATAGATACGAACACTGATATGGATACTAACTAGCGGGACAGCAATAGGTTAGAAATCACTAAGATAGATTCGATAAAGAAACGTAAGTCAAGATGGCACTAATACGACGAACAAGACTGATAGATAAGAAATTTGATGAGATAAATCAGAATAGTGTAGACAGAAACGAAATATATATATATATATATATATATTATATTTATTTTCGTATCAAAGTTAATTTTAAACACATATTATATTAAACATATATATATATATTCAAAATCATTGCTTTTAAATAAAACACATATAAAAAAACATATATTTACATAGTAAAATTTGAAATCACAATATCTCCAACAAATATAAAACTAGTATATGTATAAACTTACATCCATATATAATTTACTAACATATATATAAACTGGTATGTATAACTTTCGTTAACCAAGAGATATTATTGACATATACACACTATCATTTACGTGGAATATATATGTTTAGAAACTAACATATTATATCGCTTAACATATTATAACTACAACATGTATAAACAACTTTATTGAAATCAATAAAAAAAAGACGGCAATCAAAATATCTTTATAATACATACTATATATCTCTAATGTAAACCTATATATTACTTTATATATACTATAGCGCGTGCAGAAACCTATATATATACAAACCGATATTATAATCCTTAACAAATCTTAAAATCAAAGTATATATATGCATCACATTTTAAAACCATTACTCAAATAAATGTTTATAACCAAAGTTGAATACTAAAATAAATATATAAGCATATATACTGTAATACTGTAAACCAAAGTCGAATACTTATATAAGCATATATACTAAAATATATATAATACTTAAAAACTATACAAACATATATATGCTGTAATATGCACACAAAGATACACGTAACTATATATATTAATATACATATTATTTTTTATGACTAACAAAAATATACATTAACAGTTAAAATATAGAAACTAATATATACTCTTTTTTTCTCAATTAAAATAACAGATCCACCATACATACCTTTCAAAATATAGATTCAATATATAATATTTATTTTTATACTTGAAAACCAAACATTACAGACAACATAGTTTACACTTATAAATAACTATATACATATATAGGCTGATATACATATTTCATACAGTATATACAAACTAATACATATACACCAGGTAAACTCGGATTCTATAACAGAACATATGTGTTTAACGATGTATACCAGCTATTACTCATGTAAAATATATATATAATATATACTATATATACAAAATGTAATCATAAATCTTTACTTCTATAATATAATATATATATATATAACATACCGAAGAAGCAGAGGACACACACAGAGAAGCTGATGGATGAGGTGGATGCGTGTAGGGTTGAAAGCACGGATCCGATAGAAGGATGCAAATCACAGGGAAGAAGGTGAGATGGTGGAGCATTGGTGGCGGTTCGGCTAAGGGTAGGGGCACGGATGTTGTCGGGTCAGTGAGGTGTTGTGGCCGAAGAAGGAGGGGCTCGGGTTGATGGCTTGGGGGGCCGTGAGTGGCTGTACGTGCAAGGGGTGGTCGGTGGACATGGGTATGGTCGGAGAGGATGGGATCGGCGGTTGTTATGGTGTTAGCATGGAGGAGTTGCATGCCTAGACGAGGTGGTGAGATGGCGAAGTGGAGAGCGGTGGAGGGGAGAAGGAAAGATGAGAAGCTTTGTGTAATGACCCGCCTTTCATTCCACAGGAAGATGCATCATTACACAGGAAGACGCATCATTATTAAGAAAGAAAGGGATAGAAAAGAGAAAAGAAGAGAAAGAAAGAACTAAACAAAATCAGAATCTCACAGCGGAACGAATAAATTATGTTACATCACATAAGATATTACATAGTATCATATACATCAGAGTTACACAACTTACATATTACATGTTAGACAGTTATAAAGACCTGTCTAACCATTACAACTTAAGTGCATCACAGAGATATAGAAACAAACACTAGCACAATGGAACCATAGTATCTATATACGCTGCAGCCTCCTACTCCAAGTCTCCTCCATAAATTCGACAAAGCTAATCAGAATCCCCTAGCTAGTCGTAAAAATTTGAGTACCCAAGAGTTTAATAAAACAGAAAATAAACTCTGGGTCAGACATGAGTGTGGTGTGAGTAAACGTACGACACTTATTGGAGATTGGATTCCATACAAAGGCGGGGCTACTGGGGTACCGCCCATCACAGTACGTGGCCTAGGTCACCGTACCGAGGATCCACCCTGATCCCCTACAACACTAGGCCGGAACCATTCCTTATTGGATAATCCTGAACAAGATAACCCCGCCGTTGGCACGACCAACCACCCACTAAGACGAATAAAAAGGGACCTCTAGACAAGAGAAAATCTTGTCCTGCTCGGGTGCTACCTACTTAGCCTTGCTACACCTCCCATGTTTTAGCCATTCTCGGTTGGCTTGAGGCTACGATTACCTTTTTAGAACATAAATCTCAGAATGCTCATCGTCCTCCAATGATGATGGTCAGAAAGCATTCAATCCATACAAGTTTGTTTTGGGTTCGAACGAAACCGAAGGCACTACCTCCTTAAATACTTCCATTAAGAAATTATCCTTTAATTACTTTCCATCAAGTAATTCCCCTTTATTAATTACTTTCAATAATTGCCCATTAATTACTTACACAAGTAATTACACTTTAATAATCACATTAAGTAATTATACTTAATCAATTTCATAAATGGTTATACTTAATTAATTAAATTAATTAATTATCTTAAACTGATTACATCAATTAATTTAATTGAATACATTGAGTAATTAATCCCTTTAATTACTTCCATTAATTAATTACCCTTTTATCAATTTACTTTTAATTACTTAGATTAATTAAACCTTAATTAATTAAGAATTAACTATCCTTAATTAATTAATTAACTAATTATCTTGAATTAATAACATAAATTAACCATCTTAGTTAATTAAGTAATTACACTTTAATCACTTTTATTAATAAGACCCTAATTAATTTAGATAAACCATTTATCTTAATTAAACTCTTACTTATCATTTAAATAAAACTAATTTAAATGCTTGAAATTGATTTATACAAACATCACTTAGAGAATTCTTCGATTAATTAAAGTTTAAACACTCTTTCTTTAATCACATCTTAATTTCAAAGCATCATCTTATTACTTTTTAAAAACACTTAGAAATTTAATTACAAAATTAATATAATTACTATAAACAAACAATCTCAAACGATTTAAATCTTTTAAAGACTTGTTTATCTTGTTTTAATTACTTTGGAACTTGGTTCATATTTCTTTGGAAACATATTCATTTAAAATATTCTTTTAAAACTAGGCTAAGCATTACTTTAAAAACTAAATCATTTTTTTATAACTTAAAAATAAACTTAAAAACTCGTTTAAACATTTTACTTTTAAACTCGTACCCTTTCTTTACTTAAGAAACTCGAGTTCCTTTTCTATAAAAACCTGGTACACCTTTAGTTTAAGTTTTAAAAGCCTGGAACAAAATTTACTACAGAAACTAAAACCTGGTTACGAAAATAAATCGACCCGAGCCACACACTTAAAACTCCCAAGCGTGCCCGGAACAACCCACGAGCAACTCATGCGAATCACTTAGCTTCGAGATAAAAGCACGACTTTCTCGAGATCGACCTGTAACGCCCCGCCTTTTTGCACGCCTTAAATCAACGATAAACAACACACGTCAGACTTAAAACATACAAAAGGGCGGATTGTTATGGGGTAAATAAGAAAAGCAGAGAAGAAAAAAACAAAACAGAATCTTGCAGCGGAACGATAAAATATAATAATCAATATACAGTTTATAAAACTGTTTTACAAAACATTTGATTTTTCTCTATACAATAAATATCAGAGTTCACATACCAAAGGATAATAAAAATGCAGCGGAATACAGTGTGTAGTGGAAAACTATAATATATAATAATAATAATAATAATAATAATAATGAAATCTTCGTCTTCGTCCTCCAGAAATAAAATCTTCGATTCCTGAAATGCTCGAACTGACCCGAGCGAATTGAAAAGACAAAACACTTGAGTCAGAACTAAAATATCTTATGTGAGTTAAATTAACAGGAATAATATGAGTGTAGTAACTTAAGAGATGCTCGGGATTCACATCTCCTAAGGATCCGTTAAACTATTTACTATGTAGTATATTTCGCTATTATAATAATGTCTAATAGTAAAGTAAATTTACTTTTTAATAGTGTTAAGGGGTTACCCATATAGCCCTTAACATAAATAATGCCAATAGTCTATAAAGTACCGTAATACCTCCAGATCGGGAGGCTACCAGTGGATACACCATAGGTATGACACAAATAGAAACTTGTACAAGGCGCGCTAGGGTAGGTGACACGGCACAACTAGGCAATGCGAGGGTTGATATACCAATTATATTTCCGGGCCGGTGGTAACGCGTAGCAGCTACTACCGCCCACCTCGAACAACACCCCTAAATCAAAAGAATCAAAAGTGGCCACTAAATAAATCTCCACGTCAGAATATAATAGCGAAGGAGTGTGTCCGATCAAAGGAATGACCTCATTAGCCCGTCGATTGCTCCTGTTTTAGTCACCTTATGCCAACTCACGGGAGTCGGGTCCACGTATTTACCTCAAAGGAAACGCCGCCACCATCCTACTTCATTCTAGAATTTCCACCGCGTACACGGCTGTTAAAGTGGTCTCAGGGTTGGCAGAGAGTATGACAACCTCCGATCCCGGTCTCTTTAACAACCAAACGTTATTATAACACCGCGGTCTTTTCAAAATAGTTTACACTTTAAAACCAGAATAAAATATCCATTTCAAAACCATATAAACATGATATCATTTCTATTTTAAAACCTAAATCAATATGATATCATTTTTATTTCAAATATATCATTTTCAAAGATCATAGTACTTTTAAATATATATAATTTAAACCCATAGCTTCGAAACATAAATTTCAATACTTAAATGGTTTAATAATTAATTACTTTATAAAGTAAATTAGCTTTTTAATTTCTCAAATCAATTCCAAATACAGATTTGAATTCCTAAATAAACCATTTAAATTTCCATATATTTCAAAGTTTCAACTATTCCATCATTTCAAAACTAAATTTTTAATTCATATATATATATATATATATATATATATATATATATCTGTGTGTGTCAAATTCCCTTACTATTATTTAGTTTTGAAATACTTGCTTAATAAATCCAGTATCCTTTAAATAAAACTTTCAAATTCAATAATTGAATATTCCTCAATTTATTTAGAGTAGATATATTCACTTAAATCATCTTAAACCCGAATTTAGTTATAACACCATATTCTTTTTAAATCTAAATTTCAATAAGATTTTAATTAAATAAAATCTCAAATCAATTCCAAAACTATCTTCTCAACTTTGATTTATAAAAATCAATATAAACTCTATATTAGAATATAATTTAAGTAAATACTTATCCATAATATATTTTAATAAAATCAACTTTATGATTAAACTTACTTGTATAAATCAATTTTAACCATAGCTTAAATTCAAGAATTTATCTCTATACATATAGATAAATAATATTTATGTAACATCAAAAATTGATATTTATTAAACCATATATTCCTCTCCAAAACCATAGAAATCATTTCAAATATTTTTATATATATAAACCATGATGTATGTATATAATTTTCTACCCTATGGTCAAGTGATACGGATATTTTATCATTTCAAGCCGTAATTTAAAATAAAAATTACGGTTATATATCATTTCAAACTGCAATCCTGAATGAAAAGAACATGCACAATAACTTGCAGTTTATGCAATATAAAATACAGCATCCATTCATCCAATATCAACCACCAACCATTTATCACAATCATCATCCAATTCAAACAATAGTATCAATGTAGAAGGGATAATAAACAACAGGTATTAACTAGCAGTTTATATTCAATGATAAATTAAATAACTGCTAAACTAGCAGTTTATATGCAATAGATAATTAAATAACAATCTAATTAAATAAATGCCATTTAACTGAGAGGATGATTAAAATACGCCAAATAATCATAGATAAATTTTTAAAACACATCAAAAATAAATTTAACAAACATAAGAAATCTTAGAAGGTGTGAGTGGGTTAAACACTCACCTTTTGGAATTTGAATTGAATTTAAATCCAATTTAAATCCCAAAAATTGGACAGTCTCCAAATCCGTCCAAACCAGCGCCAAAATGTCTGGAATATTATTACGATCCTAACAAATAAATCGCGCGTGAAAACGGAGTTCGTATGCGTAAGTTATAGCAATTAGAACGGGTTGAAATCAAAATTAAATTTAAAAATAGAAAAAGAAAATAAACCCACCCTCACGTGTTTGCCACGTCATCGTCACCTTCTCCCCTACGCATGCAGATGAACACCACGCATGTCCAACGTAAAACCCGTACCTTTGACCAACGATTCCCTGGCGCCTCCGGCCACCGATGCCTCGTTGAACACCACCTCTAGGCCACCCTCGATGCGACGCTTCCATCTAGACCCAAGCGGTATGCCCACGTGGCCCCCAGAGACGGCCGCCGCCCCCTATCCGAAACCCTAAAGCCATTTTTCATGACCATCCAACCGTCGACATCACCTACGAACGACCCAGATCGACTCCCATCGGTCCCCTCCACAAAACACAGAAATGGTTCGACGATCCGACAACTTTCACCGACGCGTGATGGACGGTCGAGACTTCTTCGATTTTTACCGGTCAAACGACAATCCAAAATGAAAAATGAATTTCATCAGAAGATTGCGCACTTCGAGAGCTTCAACATATATTTTTTCGTATTTTTATGAGGAGTTTGAATTTTCATTTGATTTTTGAATTAGCAATTGGATCTAGGGTTTTGCAGCCATTAAGGAAAGAGGAGCACAGAAGTTTCTGTACGTATAGAAATGAGGAATAGAGGCTGCTAGGGTTTATAATGGGGTTTATATAGGTAGGTCAGAAATTAGAATGGATGGATAAGGTTGGATATACGCGCTAATGCCAAAGTGACCCAAAAAGCCCGTTTTGACTCCGGAATGAAATTGGGTCAACTCATATATCAAACTAGAGGTTTAAAAATATTTTAAACGCGATGGAAAAAGTTTCACGTCCAAATTCCATCGTATGAATAAGTTATGCTAAAAACAATATTTTCAAATCGATTTCAAATTGATTTCAATTTCATTGATTTCTGAGCGTTCCGAGTCCGTATGATCAAACGACAAGTCCGATCACTACGAAACTTGAGACCTTACAATAATTCACCGTTATGGATCCGATGAAATTGGTTTCGTCGAAATCCGAGTCAGTGGCCAAAATGGCTATTTTCCATTAATTAAATAGTTTAAAAGTTAATTAATAAAATCCAATTTTTAATTTCAATCTTAAAATTGACCAATTTTATCATTTTTATATTTCTCAATCAATTACAATGTTTTAAACAAATTAAAAGTCAATTTAAAGTTGATTAACTTATCGATTTCAGTATTTTCCCCATTTCCATTCAAATTCAGAAATTATAATTTAATTTCCAAAATTTCTATTAAATTAAATTAAAAAATCATTATTCCATTCATTATTGTCACATAGATGAATTTAACATTGGATTCAAAGCTATGACATAAATATTCTTAAATTTCATCTAAATCTCAATTAACGTATTATTTAGCTATTTCAATTTCACTTAATTGCAGTTTATCTTATTATCAGAAATTAAATTTCAATATATTGGTAAAACTTTATTTCCATTCCTTATAATTCAACAAATTGTCCAATATGAATAACTTTAACATCATTTCCTTTAATTTAAATCATCAATTCATTCATATACCATTAGAAATACATTATTCCCTATTACTACCCTAATTTATAATAATATAACCTTTAATTAGATTAATCTCAATTGATTACCCATTTTAATTTATTAGACTCCATTAACGTTAAACTACATTTAATTTATCACCAACGGCCAAGTGTTGAAATTAATTACACACACCGTTCTCATCCTATTATCAATTGGATGAATTTTCATTGATTCGTAGTTATTGCATTAATAACCACAAATTTCATCCACATTTCCATTTACGTAATAATTTAATATTAAATTCCACTTATTTGCAATTAATTCACTTATTGAATTTTAAATTTCAAATTAATTAATAAATCTAGATTTTCACTCCTAAAATCCACCACTTGTTATATTATAAATAAAATTAACATTGGTTACATCTTATGGAATTAACAATCTTCAATGACAAATCAATTTACCCTAACTGCACAATTAGGTCAATTAACTGCAATTGATTTCACATTAAATTTTATAAATTATCAATTGAAATCGTAACAAATCCGTTTACTTGATTTACAACCTTGCTATTCAATAAATTTACATTTATGGGTGTAATTAACATTGACATATGTTACATTTCATTAATTAATCAAATACTTATATTAACACTATTTCACTTATTTTGGTCATTATTCCAAACATAGGTCGCAAGTTTTCATTTCTTTATATTATCCTATGGAAACAATATACATTCCAAATCTTTATTACATTTACTCAAATTTATTTTCCAAATTTACTGAATACACCAAATTATGACCTTCCAATTATTTCAATTAATTAGGGTTGCGCTAAATTAATTATTTATTAACTTACACTAACATAATTGCATTAATTTGCATTCAGTTACAAATAAATCAATATATTATTTCACACAAAATACACTGATTGCATTTGTTTATACTATATTCCATTTATAGCTAAGTCATAATATTTGAATTTTAATTTAGTTGTAACGTTCATTCAAGTTCATTAAATATTAACTTGCATTAACATGTTTCCTTAATTTACAATCAAATACTGTTAAGAATGTTTTATTACATTAAATCAATTTTATACTTTCCTTTATTTCTCATATACAATTACATCTGGGTATAATCTTTCCACTACTTTCATTCATTAGAATTCTATTCAAATTTCAATTTCTTGCAATAACTCATTTATTATAAATTTGCATACCAATAAATTAGGTTCCGATAAATAGGGTTTATTCAATTCAACCTTTTTAATTAAGTCTATATTAATCAATAAATTATTTCATAGGTTAATCCTTAACATTTAATTCATTACAAATTATAACAATTTTATTTCTTTATAAATTTAATTCCAAAATCTTATTAATATGACAAATTTAATTAACGAAATTAATGGGTCGTTACGCTCTCTCCCATCCAAAACTTTTCGTCCCCGAAAGGGAAAAAGAAAGGAAAAGAAGAAGTATGAAATCAATATATCCTATTTAAATATTCAATTTATAAACAAATAAATTTACAAAATTAATTAATTTAATAAAATATACCAATTTATAACCAATAGATCTTTTTATTCTTAAATTAATAAAGTTTGGAAAACATTTTCAAAATATTTTCTAAGTCCAAAATTTACGGAAAATTTTGGCAGAGTCTACTTTGTACGGGGAGGCTCGGGAGAAAATATAATATCAAATATAACAATATACAACATATATTTACCAAAATAATATATATCCCAACCCGAGAAAATATATAATAACGCTATAAACTGTAATCCGAAAACGTACCTATTTGTCGGGCAATTAACGCTTAATTATGAAACCAAAAGCGGTAGCAATTGCTTCCATAACCTGTATTTCACTTATATAATCCAAAAGGTTAACAATTATATAAAATGAAATATTTAAAGTGGTTTTCAACCATAAACAAACAAATCAATATAACATCAATCACTTGCAACCAGGCATACAACCATCACATAGAAATCAACATACATCAATTATCCATTCATATTAACCAACAAATAGTTGTTCGGGATCACAACTTCAAACTGTACAGAATGAAAAAAATAACTACTAAGCGTACCATTTACTCAGCAGTCTCCGATGAAGCTAAATAGATTATTCATACATCCAACAATTTTAAAGTATCCTTACCCAAACAACCATAAACCAAAACAAACAACAATTTCAACAATAAATCATGTTTATTTTATTTTTATGTTTTTTTTTTCAATTTCACTTCATCCATTTGTTGTTTGATTTCCTTTTCATTCATTATTTATTTTTATCTATTTAATTTGCCTTTTATTTCTTACAGTTTCATTTACTTTTATTCATTTCTAACAAAGTCTCATTTTCACTTATTCATATCATAAAATTTTCTTTTTATTATATTACATTCATTTATTACAATATTCATCTTTCTGCTTATTTTCAAAATAAATAACTTCAATCATTTACTTAAGTCCATAATTACTTACTTAAGTATATAACAATTATAACCTCAATTCTTATTAACAAAAGCAATTTATTGAACACTTCATTACATACTTTTACTTGTAAAATTTCCATTACATTTTCTTATCAAACATTTCAACTTTTAAAATATAGTAAGTTATATATATGCTTTTTAAGAATGTAATTGAAAATCACCCAAGTTTTTCTCAATTCTTTTAATTAATTAAATGCTCAATAATTATATCTTTCGTTTTATAAGATTACAATTTTCAACTTTCTTTTAATCTCGTTATAATTTAGCATTAAATAACTTATTTTAATTAAAGGTTCTAATTATAAATTAGTTACATTCAATTTCACAACAATAATTGAAATTTATTAATTAACGGAAACTTAAGAACTAAATACCGGGTTAAAACTCAAATCATTTTAAAATGATAGATAAATATATACTTACAACATATATATATCCAATTATATTTAAAACAATTAAACTTCATCTTTGCTTATCAAAATAAATCCGTAGCAAAACTACTACAGTGGCCTTCCCACTTAGAAACTCGAAAATGAATGTCGATGATGCGGCTGCCATTACCGAAGTTATTTTCCAGCGACAGAGAGGGAAGTACAGAACCCCTTTTTCTTTCCAAAATCTTCTTTAAAACAATTCTTTCAGATTAAATTGAAATATTTATATCAGAAAATACTTCTAATAATATTATTATTATATTCCAAAATCAATTGAAAGGATTTTTCAAAACCCCGGAACTTAAGTTCTAAATTTCCAATTTTCATTTATCTTAATTTCAATCTCATTTCAACTATTATTTATAAATTTATTATCTAACAGCCAATATATTTCAACCAAATATATATATCATTTATAAAAATTTATTTTTATATATGTAGAAAATATAACAGGCAAAAATTATTTCATTCACCTATATTAAAAACAAGTATTATGTCGGTCTGTTCTATTAAGTGTTTAGAAATCCCTATTGATGTCATAGCGTCCCATGCACCAACCAGAATTTATAAATACAAAACGAAACAGATTAACACAATATTAAACCTTTTTATAACACCAACCAATACACTCTCTCATATACACGCTCAACGACTCCCATAGGGTATTATTACCCTATTAATAAAGAGTCAAACCCCACAAAGCTAAGGTTTATCGCTAAACCAAAGCTCTGATACCACATGTAATGCCCCGCCTTTTTGCACGCTTTAAATCGACGATAAACCACACACGTCAGACTTAAAGCATACAAAAGGGCAGATTGTTATGGGCAAATAAGAAAAGCAGAGAAGAAAAAAACAAAAAAGAATCTTGCAGCGGAACGATAAAAATATAATAATCAATATACAGTTTATAAAACTGTTTTACAAAACATTTTATTTTTCTTTATACAATAAATATCAGAGTTCAAATACCAAAGGATAATAACAATGCAACGGAATACAGTGTCTAGTGGGACACTATAATATATATAATAATAATAATGATGAAATCTTCGTCTTCGTCCTCCAGAAATAAAATCTTCGATTCCTGAAATGCTCGGACTGACCCGAGCGAATTGAAAAGAAAAAACACTCGAATCAGAACTAAAATATCTTATGTGAGTTAAATTAACAGGAATTATATGAGTGCAGTAACTTAAGAGATGCTTGAGATTCACATCTCCTAAGGATCCGTTAAACTATTTACTATGTAGTATATTTCGCTATTATAATAATGTCTAAAAGTAAAGTAAACTTACTTTTTAATAGCGTTTAGGGGTTACCCATATAGCCCTTAACAAAAATAATGCCAATAGTCTATACAGTACCGTAATACCTCCTGACCGGGAGGCTACCAGAGGATACACCATAGGTACGACACAAATAGAAACTCGTACAAGGCGTGCTAGGGTAGGTGACACGACACAACTAGGCAATGCGAGGGTTGATATACCAATTACTCTTCCGGACCGGTGGTAACGCGTAGCAGCTACTACCGCCCACCTCGAACAACACCCCCAAATCAAAAGAATCAAAAGTGGCCACCAAATAAATCTCCAAGTCAGAATATGATAGCGAAGGACTGTGTCCGATCAAAGGAATGACCCATTAGCCCGTCAATTGCTCCTGCTTTAGCCACCTTATGCTAACTCAAGGGAGTCGGGTCCACGTATTTACCTCAAAGGAAACGCCGCCACCATCCTACTTTATTCTGGAATCTCCACCGCGTACACTGTTGTTAAAGTGGTCTCGGGGTTGGCAGAGATTATGAAAACCTCCGATCCCAGTCTCTTTAACAACCAAGCGTTATTATAACACCGCGGTCTTTTCAAAATAGTTTATACTTTAAAACCAGAATAAAATATCCATTTCAAAACCATATAAATACGATATCATTTCTATTTTAAAACCCAAATCAATATGATATCATTTTTATTTCAAATATATCCTTTTTCAAAGATCATAGTACTTTCAAATGTATGTACATTAAACCCATAGCTTCGAAACATAAATTTCAATACTTAAATGGTTTAATAATAAATTATTTTATAAAGTAAATTAGCTTTTTAATTTCTCAAATCAATTCCAAATACATATTTGAATTCCCAAATAAACCATTTAAATTTCCATATATTTCAAAGTTTCAACTATTCCACCATTTCAAAACAAATTTTTTAATTCATATATATATATGTCAAATTCCCTTTGCTATTATTTAGTTTTGAAATACTTGCTTAATAAATCCAGTATCCTTTAAATAAAACTTTCAAATTCAATAACTAAATATTCCTCAATTTATTTAGACTAGATATATTCACTTAAATCATCTTAAACCCAAATTTAGTTATAACACCATATTCTTTTTAAATCTAAATTTCAATAAGATTTTAACTAAATAAAATCTCAAATCAATTCCAAAACTATCTTCTCAACTTTGATTTATAAAAATCAATATAAACACTATATTAGAATATAATTTAAGTAAATACTTATCCATAATATATTTTAATAAAATCAACTTTATGATTAAACTTACTTTTATAGATCAATTTTAACCATAACTTAAATTCAAGAATTTATCTATATATATAAATAATATTTATATAACATCAAAAATTAATATTTATTAAACCATATATTCCTTTCCAAAACCATAGAAATAATCTCTAATATTTATATATATATAAACCGCGGCGTCTTTATATAATTTTCTAACCTATGGTCAAGTGATACGAATATTTTATCATTTCAATCCGTAATTTAAAATAAAAATTACGATTATATATCATTTCAAACCGCAATCCCGAATGAAAAGAACATGCACAATAACGTGCAGTTTATGCAATATAAAATACAGCATCCATTCATTCAATATCAACCATCAACCATTTATCACAATCATCATCCAATTCAAACAATAGCATCAATATAGAACGGATAATAAACAACAGGTATTAACTAGCAGTTTATATTCAATGATAAATTAAATAACTATTTAACTGGTAGTTTTTCCTCAATAGATAATTAAATAACAATCTAATTAAATAAATTCCATTTAACTTAGAGGATGATTAAAATACGAAAAATAATCATAGATAAAATTTTAAAACACATCAAAAATTAATTTAACAAACATAAGAAATCTTAGAAGTTGTGAGTGGGTTAAACACTCACCTTTTGGAATTTAAATTGAATTTAAATCCAATTTTAAACCCAAAAATTTGACAGTCTCCAAATCCTACCAAACAAGCGCCAAAATGTCCGAAATTTTATTATGATCCTAACAAAAAAATCGCGTGTGAAACGGAGTTCGTATGCGAAAGTTATAGCAATTAGAACGGGTTGAAATCAAAATTAAATTTAAAAACAGAAAAAGAAAATAAATCCACCCTCACGTGTTTACCACATCATCGTCACCTTCTCCCCTACGCACGCAGATGAACACCACGCATGATCCAACGTAAAATCCGTACCTTTGACCAACGATTCCCCGGCGCCTCCGGCCACCAATGCCTCGCCGAAAACCACCTCTAGGCCCCCTCGACGCGACGCTTCCATCTAGACCCACGCGGTATGCCCACGTGGCCCCCAGAGACGGTCGCCACCCCCTACCCAAAACCCTAAAGCCATTTTTCATGACCATCCAACGGTCGACGTCACCTACGAACGACCCAGATCGACTCCCCTCGGTCCCCTCCACAAAACACAGAAAGGGTTCGACGATCCGACAACTTTCACCGACGCATGATGGACGGCCGAGACTTCTTCGGTTTTTACTTGTCAAACGACAATCCAAAATGAAAAACGAATTTCACCAGAAGAATGCGCACTTCGAGAGCTTCAACATATATTTTTTTCGAATTTTTCTGAGGAGTTTGATTTTTCATTTGATTTTTGAATTAGCAATTGGATCTAGGGTTTTGTAGCCATTGAGGAAAGAGGAGCACAGAAGTTTCTGTACGTATAGAAACGAGGAATAGAGGCAGCCAGGGTTTATAACGGTGTTTATATAGGTAGGTCAGAAATTAGAATGGATGGATAAGGTTGGATATACGCGCTAACGCCAAAGTGACCCAAAAAGCCCGTTTCGACTCCAGAATGAAAACGGGTCAACCCATATATCAAACTAGATGTTTAAAAATATTTTAAACGCGATGGAAAAAGTTTCACGTCCAAGTTCCATCGTATGAAGAGTTATGCTAAAAACAATATTTTCAAATCGATTTCAATTACACTGATTTCTGGGCGTTTTGAGTCTGTACGATCAAACGACAAGTCCGATCGCTACAAAACTTGAAACCTTACAATAATTCACCATTACGGATCCGATGAAACTATTTTTGTCGAAGTCCAAGTCAGTGGCCAAAATGACTATTTTCCATTAATTAAATAGTTTAAAAATTAATTAATTAAATCCAATTTTTAATTTCAATCTTAAAATTGACCAATTTTATCATTGTTATATTTCTCAATCAATTATAATGTTTTAAACAAATTAAAAGTCAATTTAAAGTTGTTAACTTATCGATTTCGGTATTTTCCCCAGTTCCATTCGAATTCAGAAATTATAATTTAATTTCCAAAATTTCTATTAAATTAAATTAACAAATCATTATTCCATTCATTATTGTCACATAAATGGATTTAACATTGGATTCAAAGCTATTACATAAATATTCTTAAATTTCATCTGAATCTCAATTAACGTATTATTTAGCTATTTCAATTTCACTTAATTGCAATTTATCTTATTATCAGAAATTAAATTTCAATATATTGGTAAAACTTTATTTCCATTCCTTGTAATTCAACAAATTATCCAATATGAATAACTTTAACATCATTTCCTTTAATTTAAATCATCAATTCATTCATACACCATTAGAAATACAATATTCCCCATTACTACCCTAATTTATAATAATATAACCTTTAATTAGATTAACCTCAATTAATTACCCATTTTAATTTATTAGACTCCATTGACGTTAAATTACATTTACGTTATCATTAACGGACAAGTGTTGAAATTGATTACACATACCGTTCTCATCCTATTATCAATTGGATGAATTTTCATTGATTCGTTGTTATTGCATTAATATCCACAAATTTCATACACATTTCCATTTACTTAATAATTTAATATTAAATTCCATTTATTTGCAATTAATTCACTTATTGAATTTTAAATTTCAAATAAATTAATAAATCTAGATTTTCACTCCTAAAATCCACCATTTGTTATATTATAAATAAAATTAACATTGGTTACATCTTATGAATTAACAATCTTCAATGACAAATCAATTTACCCTAACTGCACAATTAGGTCAATTAACTGCAATTGATTTCACATTAAATTTTATAAATTATCAATTGAAATCTTAACAAATCTGTTTACTTTATTTAAAACCTTGCTATTCAATAAATTGACATTTATGGGTGTAATTAACATTGACTTATATTACATTTCATTAATTAATCAAATACTTACATTAACACTATTTCACTTATTTTGGTCATTATTCCAAACATAGGTCGCACGTTTTCATTTCTTTATATTATCATATGGAAACAATATGCATTCCAAATCTTTATTACATTTACTCAAATTTATTTTTCAAATTACTGAATACACCAAATTATGACCTTCCAGTTATTTCAATTAATTAGGGTTGCGCTAAATTAATTATTTATTAACTTACACTAACATAATTGTATTAATTTGCATTCAGTTACAAATAAATCAATATATTGTTTCATACATAAATAGACTGATTGCATTTGTTTAGACTATATTCCATTTATAGCTAAGTCATAATATTTGAATTTTAATTAAATTGTAACGTTCATTCAAGTTCATTAAATATTAACCTGCATTAACACGCTTCCTTAATTGACAATCAAATACTGTTAACAATGTTTTATTACATTAAATCAATTTTATACTTTTCTATATTTCTCATATACAATTACATCCGGGTATAATCTGTTCACTACTTTCATTCATTAGTATTCTATTCAAATTTGAATTTCTTGCAATAACTCATTTATTATAAATTTGCATACGAATAAATTAGGTTCCAATAAATAGGATTTATTCAATTTAACCTTTTTAATTAAGTCAATATTAATCAATAAAATATTTCATAGGTTAATCCTTAACGTTTACTTCATTACAAATTATAACAATTTTATGTCTTTATAAATTTAATTCCAAAATCTTATTAATATGACAAATCTAATTAACGAAATTCACGGGTCGTTACACGACCCGAGACAAAGCTTCTTTTTCCCAAGCCCACGTATAACCCTGACAATATCGTGCATGCGTGGACGTGCACAGCAACTCCATACCTTTTCGATCAACTTCCCGATCATCAACACAATGCCGACTATCTCGCGGACCCATACGTCCACCCAGATCTACGAAATCGACAGCCTGTCAAAATTGAGCTTCGTCGTTCCAAAAATGGAACCAACTTGATTGGAAAAAACATCAACCACAGACGATCTCGATCCCAAGAACCCACACCGACCTCACCGAAGCTTCACCTTGACTTCCACCTCAGATTCCCCACCTCTCGATCACCTCCGATCCACCACGGTGACTCAATCATCACGAAAAACATCGGCTACCCAGACTGATAAAAAATGCTACTTCGCCGATCTCTGGCCACCACGGTCATTGATAAAATCTACCATTATTTTTCCAGAGATCATCATCACTTATACCATCTTTGACAACAACCCCGAGCCTCCATTCTTCATCGTTCGACGATAATCAACGTAAATACCCAAATCGATCATCTCGAGATATCTCACTATTTACTTATTTAAAAATCATAATCTTACTACCTAAATTCATTATTTTCCACGACGAATCACATTCTATAATCAAAAGTTGAAATTAGCATGATTGATTTTTATCTTATTTTCAGATCATCTCTGTATTTTTTATTTTTGTAAAAATTACTAAATATAAAATCTTGAAACCATTTTTAAAATTAGTTTTACACTGAAATAATCATCTTTCATTCAAAGATCAAGGCTTAAATTTGATTTTAGAGAGAGATATGAATTTTTCCATATGAAATTCAACCCAATAAATAAGAATAGAGAAGATATATACACACACACACACATACATACATACATATATATATAGACACACACATTACTTATATATACACAGACTTATCATATTTACAACATGCATTCATAGCCAACATTCATGTAAACATATATACATCATCACAACACAAACCTGTACTTAGAACTTTGTTTTCCACGACGAATCACATTCTTAGAACTTTGTTTTTTTTCAAAATCTGTACTTGATGTTGATTTTGCTTGATCTACTGCCGATAGCTTGTTTTTGATCTTCACTATGTTCGTATGATCTTAGGTTGAAAATTTTGAAACTGATGTTGTATATAGCTTTGATTTTCTTTGATTTCTGGTTTTTAATTTATATGTTTTAGAAGAAAGAAAAACTGAGGAAATTTGAATTGAAAGAAAATAAAATAGGTTTTCCTCTCTAAAACATTAGTTATACACTTAAATTTTTAAAACAAAAGTGTTTACCACTTGTTATTTTGAATTATACAAAGGTTCCACATGTTATCATATTTTACAAATGTTTAAATACATTGTTATCTTCTTACAAATGTTAAATATATAGATTATTATGTTTAAACCCTTATTTAAATAGTACTTAAGTTTTTGTAATTATGAAATGTGATTTAATTAATTTATGTAATGTGATTTATTAATGACGTTTTATATTTATATATATATATATATATTTACAAATTATCTTATTTAATTTTAAACTTATGTAAAAATATATTTTAAACAAATAAACATTTACCTTAAATGTTTTGAAAATATATAGTTAGCTTTTAAATATCTTTTGAAAAGTTTTATATTAAATTCAATCATAACTTCCCAATTTCAAAATATATATTAAAATTTGAAAACATGTTTTTATTTGTTAGATTCAAATCAAAGCTTTCCCATTATAATATATATAAATATATATACATTATAAATAGAAAACATTTTAAAATTAGCCTTGAAAATTATTATATTTAATTTTAAAACATAACTTCAAATAATAACATATACATACATGTATATTATAATTTGAAAACATATCGTTTATTAAATTGAAACCACAGACTTGCTATTTACAATATATATACCAATATATACATTTTAAATAGAAAACAATTTTATTAGCTTTAAAAGATAAAATTTACCAATTAAATATTTATAAAAGAAGATTATTAAACAATATTACCAAATTTAAATAATTATAAAGGAAGATTATCAAATAAATATTGCCCAAAATTCCGGGACATCATATTCCTCCCCTTAAAAGAATTTCGTCCCCGAAATTTAAAAGCAAAGAAAATTTAATAATCCAGCAAAAAATTTAATTTTTAAATAGCAAGCATATATTATCAATCGTATACTAGCAACCATAGCAACCAATTTATTCTAACAAACAAATCTAACTAACTATCCTGACACAAACCAGGATAGACCTTCCTAACACTATCTAGAGTTTCCCGGGTACAATTACTGGGATCCTCGCTCTAATAAAATCTAACTAGCTACACTACTTTGATCTTGAGCTCCTTCTCACCTCGATTTATAATCTGATCGGGATATCAGACTATAGTCAAATCCCGCTCAACTTCCAAATCCTCCTGAACTGCAGATTCTAAAACCAGTAAAGGATCATACACATACTTCCTTAGAGATACGTGAAATACATTGTGAATCCTAGTCATCCAAACTGGCAATTCAATCCTGTAGGCCAAAACAATTATCCTTACAAGAACAAAGAATGATCCAATATAATCGGAGCTAGCTTCCCAGTCTTACCCAATCTTACTGCTCCCTTTACCGGATAAACCTTAACAAAAACAAAGTCTCCAACTTCAAATTCCAGATTCCTTTGCCTCTTATCCAAAAAACTCCTCTGACGATCCTGGCTGCCTACATCCTTTCCTTGAACTAGAAAAATCTTCGCAGATGCCTTAAAAAACAAATTTGGACCAAGAATAGGATAAACTCCGGATCCAACCCAACTAAATGGTCCTCTTAAAATCTGCCAAAATCCAGAATACAAGCTCTACTCCACAAACATTAGTGGTTTTCGAACTAACTTCTCCCATCTGGAATAACCACAACAGGTGAACTTGACAATATCACCTTAAGGTCCTAAAAAAATCTTCTTCACACTTAAGAGTTCATTTGGACTTGGCTTCCTTTCCTATTTAGCTGGGATAAGTGAGAAGAAATCTTATAGAAAAATCCCGGATGAACTTCCAATAGAAATCTGCTAATCCAAGTAAATTGCCAACTTCCGTAGGAATCTGTGGTTACTTCCACTCTTGCAAAGCTGCTACCTCGCTTCCGCTGCGCAACTCTGATTCGGAGATGATGAGAATGCCATCGATGATGAACACAAGCACAAACTTATCCAACACCTCCGGGAAGACACAGTTGATCGGATCCACAAAAGAGAAAACACAGAAGCTCCATGAAATCCTGAGCTGCTTCACTAAATTCTTCCTCTACGAGCCATCCTTCTACTTGGTTGAACCACTTGTATTGCCCATGGAACCAAGTTAATACGGAACTCAATCTCCCAACGCGGCAAACCTTTGATTTCCCAAAGACACTCGGAAAAATCTCTGACAACTTCGATAGCTTCTACCTCCTTAGAAGATGCCTCAATCCCATGCAAAAGATTACTCAGATAAACTCTGAACTATTGCAAGTCACTTTTGCGATCCTACCAAGTTCAGTTTCCAAAGAAACTGTTCTCTCTTCACACATCAGAACTGCTTATTCTTATTTGATCAATTCATCCAAAACAAGGTCAAAGCCTTCAAGAATGCCTTCCTATCAGAAGAGTTGATGGTCCACTCAGCTGCTGCTGAAATACATCTCTAGGACACTTCTTAGCAAAATGACCTTCTTGCTGGCACACACAAAACTTCCGAGCTACACTGCTGCCAAAGTCTTCTAATCCATAAGCTCCTTGAATCTCAAATCCATATCAATCAATTCCACAAAAGAGCCTTCAAGATGGCAGACATCTTCTCAAGAAACTCGGGCCTCAAACCAAACACAAACACCTCGCTGAACTAGTCTCATCACCGATGCAGACAAACTCCCTTGCTTGATATCTAGAAAATCCATATACAGTCGAGTCTTCCCTGCGATAGATAAAACTGCTCCTCAAAAGCTTGCTCCAAAAGAAAACACCTTCTGGATCATCCCTGGTCACCGTGCCTCACCACGCAGCTACTCCTTTCTGATGTTGCCAAGGTACCATCACTCGCTTCTGCTTAACCGACAGATCCAAACTCTTGAAAATCGGCTCGCACGAGCGCAACCAAACTTGCATTCCAAAGATGGACTCCATACCTTCTTAAAAGGACCATACTCCGAGATTGATGAAATCCGTAACCAAATGCTGCAAAGCTTACTTGAGGCGGTATTGGGTCTATAGCCTCGGTAGATACTCTTTCAACTCCAACACTTGGACTTCTTTCATTAGTGGTAGTTGTGATACACACACCACCACCTTCCTACTCTAGAAATCATGTTAGCAAACCCGAACAGGTAACCCAACAAAGCAGGTAGATTTGTGTGTGTGTTTATATATATACAAGTACGCTCTCTCAAGAAAGATTATCACTCCAAAGCCTAGGTATTCTCTCAACCTAACGCTCTGATACCACAATGTAATGACCCGCCTTTCATTCCATAGAAAGACGCATCATTATAAAGAAAGAAAGGGATAGAAAAGAGGAAAGAAGAGAAAGAAAGAACTAAACAAAATCATAATCTCACAGCGGAACGAATAAATTATACTACATCACATAAGATATTACATTGTATCACATACATAAGAGTTACACAGCTTAAACATCACATGTTAGGCAGTTATAAAGACCTGTCTAACCATTACAACTTAAGTACATCATCGAGATACAGACACAAACACTAGCACATCGGAACCATAGTATCTACATACGCTGAATCCTCCTCCAAGTCTCCTCCATAAATTCGTCAAAGCTAACCTGAATCCCTTGGCTACTCGTAAAAGTTTGAGTACCCAAGAGTTTAATAAAACGAAAAATAAACTCTGGGTCAGACATGGGTCTGGTGTGAGTAAACGGGTTAAAGTTTCTTAACTTTGAAAACCATTTGAAAACAAAGGTTTCTCGTAAGACTTCCCACAAATAAACATGGAAAAGTTTTTACCATAAGATAACCAAAACATTTGATAGGAAATCCCGTGATATTATAATAGTGTCTAGGGTTTTCAAGTAAAATACAGAAATAGCTGGAATGCTTACGTCTCACATTCCAACATAGTTGGCACAATCAAAACATACGACACTCATTGGAGATTGGATTCCATACAATGGCAGGGCTACTGGGGTACTGCCTGTCATAGTACGTAGCCTAGATCACCGTACCGAGGATCCATGCTGATCCCCTACAACACAGGGCCAGAACCATCCCTTACTTGATAATCCCAAACAAGACAACCTCGCGGTTGGCACGACCAACCGCCCACTAAGCCGAATAAAAAGGGACCTTTAGACAGGGGAAAATCTTGTCCTTCTTGGGTCCTCCAATGATGATGGTCTGAAAGCATTCAATCTATACAAGTTCGTTTCGGGTTCGAATGAAACCGAAGGCACTATCTTGCTTCACTCATTTTGGAATCACCCTCAAAGTTAACGACAAATAGCCCTTGCACTCTGAATCTACATCTCGAACATGACAGCATTATCTCCGTTAAACTCATTTTGGAATCACCCTTAGAGTTTTAATGAAAAATAGCCCTTACACTCATCTTGTTCTTCACTTGAGATTTCACGATCTATCGTTTAATTTGGATCGATGTGGTTTTCGGATATTCCAATTTTTGAAATCCGATCCCGGTCTCACCGAAATCCAAAACGCTGTATTTTAAGGCCAAGTTGTCTTAAGTTTTTAACAATTCAATTTATTATTTAGAATAACATATACACAGAGATAGATAATTTATTAACACAGATAGATAATACATATGATCAAAATTCAACCAAAACATCTCATAACACAAAGCAATATATATCACATATCAGATATATCACATAATCCAAGGCATTCAACATCATTCAATCATCCATAAGCAAGATTAATTGTCACAATATCTCTAATTAATTTAATTACCACTAAATCCTGCTTTCTTAACATTAATTAATTACAAACCAATTAATTAATCAGCCTTTAATTTCATCTTAATTAATCATCCTTGATTAATTACATTAAGTAATTAACTTCAAATTAATTATCCTTTAACTATTTCACGTTAATCAATTTTTAATTACTCTCATTAATTAATGATCCTTAATTAATTACTTTCATTAATTAATTAACTATAACTAATTACGTCGATCCTTAATTAATTACATTAAATAATTATGCTTTAATTAATCACTTCCATTAATCAACCTTAATTAATCACATACAGTAATTAACTATCGTGTAATTACTTACATTAATTAATTAACTCCTCAATTAATTATATTAATAATCCTTTAATTAATTACACCGAGTAATTAATCCTTAAATACTTCCATTAAGAAATTATCCTTTAATTACTTTCCATCAAGTAATTCCCTTTTATTAATTACATCCAGTAATTACCCATTAGTTACTTACTTAAGTAATTACACTTTAATAATCACATTAACTAATTATTCTTAATCAATTTCATAAATGTTATCCTTAATTAATTAAATTAATTAATTATCATAAACTGATTACATCAATTTATTTAAATAACTACATTGAGTAATTAATCCTTTTAATTACTTCCATTAATTAATTACCCTTTTATCAATTTACTTTTAATTACTTAGATTAATTAACCCTTAGTTAAGAAATTAACTATCCTTAATTAATTAAACAACTAATTATCTTGAATTAATAACGTAAATTAATTATCTTAGTTAATTAAGTAATTACACTTTAATCACTTTTATTAATAAGACCCTAATTAATTTAGATCAACCACTTACCTTAATTAAACTCTTACTTATCATTTAAATTAAATTAATTTAAATGCTTGAAATTGATTTATACAAACATCACTGAGAGAATTCTTTGATTAATTAAAGTTTAAACACTCTTTCTTTAATCACATCTTAATTTCAAAGCATCATCTTATTATTTTTTAAAAACCCTTAGAAATTCAATTATAAAATTAATATAATTACTATAAACAAACAATCTCAAACGATTTAAATCTTTTAAAGATTTGCTTAACTTGTTTTAATTACTTTGGAACTTGGTTCATATTTCTTTGGAAACATATTCATTTAAAATATTCCATTAAAACTAGGCTACGTGTTACTTTAAAAACTAAATCATTTTTTTATAACCTAAGAATAAACTTTAAAACTCGTTTAAACATTTTACCCTTTCTTTACTTGAGAAACTTAAGTTCCTTTTCTTTAAAAACCTGGTACACCTTTACTTTAAGTTTTAAAAGCCTGGAACAAAATTTACTACCAAAACAAAAACCTGGTTACAAAAATAAATCGACGGAGCCACACACTTAAAATTCCTGAGCGTACCTCGAACAACCCACGAGCAACTCACCCGAATCACTTAGCTTCTAGACAAACGCACGGCTTTCCCGAGATCGACCCGAGACAAAGCTTCTTCTCCCAAAGCCCATGAACAACCCAGACAATATCATGCACGCGTACACGTGCATGGCAACTCCACACCTTTTCGATCAACTTCCCCATCATCAACACAATGCCGACCATCTCGCCGACCTATACGTCCACGCAGATCCAAGAAATCGACAGCCAATCATCGAGCTTCATCGTTTCAAAAACTCGAACCAACTTGATCGAAGAAAACATCAACCGCCGACCATCTTGACCTCAAGAGCCCACGCCCACCTCACAGAAATTTCGCCTTGACTTCCAGCTCTGATTCCCCACCTCGCGATCACCTCCAATCCACCACGACGATGCAATCGCCACGAAAAACATCAGCTACCCAAACCGATGAAAAATCATACTTCGTCGATCTTTGGCAACCACGGCCATTGATAAAATCTACCATTATTTTTCCCGAGATCATCATCACTTAAATCACCATTGACAACAACCCCGAGCCACCAATCGTCATCGATCGACGGTAATCAACGAAAATACCCAAATCGATCATCTCGAGATATCTCACTATTTACTTATTTAAAAATCATGATCTTACTACCTAAATTCATCATTTTCCATAACGAATCACATTCTATAATCAAAAGTTGAAATTAGCATGATTGATTTTTACCCTTTTTTCAGATCATCTATGTATTTTTATTTTTGTAAAAATTACTAAATATAAAATCTTGAAACCATTTCTAAAATTAACTTTACACTGAAATAATCATCTTTTATTCAAAGATCAAGGCTTAAATTTAATTGTAGAGAGAGACATGAATTTTTCCATATGAAATTTAACCCTGTAAATAAGAACAAAGAAGATATATATATATATATATATATATATACACACACACACACACACAGTACTTATATATACATAGACTTGTCATATTTACAACATGCATTCCCAGCCAACATTCATGTAAACATATATACAAAATCACAACACAAACCTATCACATGCATCAAGGTTTAATCATAGATTTTTAAAACTATTTTTAAAGAAAGATTTACTCACCTTTTCAAAACAGAGAACATGCCTGTCTTTGTTTCCTGGAACTTTGTTTTTTTTTTAAATCTGTACTTGGTGTTGATTTTGCTTGATCTACTGCTTGATAGCTTATTGTTGATCTTCATTGTGTTTGCATGATCTCAGGTTGAAAATTTTAAAACTGATCTTGTATATATGTTTTATTTTCTTTGATTTCTGGTTTTTAGTTTATATGTTTAAGAAGAAAGAAAGTACTGAGGAAATTTGAACTGAAAGAAAATAAAACAAGTTTTCCTCTCTAAAACATTAGTTATATACTTAAATTTTTAAAACAAAAGTATCTGCCACTTGTTATTTTGAATTGTACAAAGCTTCCACATGTTATCATATTTTACAAATGTTTAAATACATTGTTATCTTCTTACAAATGTTAAATATATGGATTATTGTGTTTAAACCCTTATTTTAAAAAGTACTTAAGTTTTTATAATTATGAAATGTGATTTAAATGATCTATGTAATATGATTTTATTAATTTATGTTATATATATAAATATATATTTACGAACTATCTTATTTAAATTTTAAACTTAAGTAAAAATATATTTTAAACAATTAAACATTTACCTTAAAATGTTTTGAAAATATATGGTTAACTTTTAAATATCTTTTGAAAAGTTTTATATTAAATTCAATCATAACTTCCCAATTTCAAAATATATATTAAAATTTGAAAACACGTTTTTATTTGTTAAATTCAAATCAAAGCTTTCCCATTTATAATATATATAAATATATACATTATAAATAGAAAACATTTTAATATTAGCCTTGAAAATTATTATATTGAATTTTAAAACATAACTTCAAATCACAATATATACATACATATATATTATAATATGAAAATATATCGTTTATTAAATTAAAACCAAAGATTTCCTATTTACAATACATATACCAATATATACATTACAAATAGAAAACAATTTTATTAGCTTTAAAAGATAAAATTTACCAATTAAATATTTATAAAAGAAGATTATTAAATAATACAGGTAAATAGGCACAAGGAAGAAGTTGAAAAAAAATTTAGTCTTAAGGACAACAAGTTTGCTTTTTAGTCTGAAGGACATTTTTTAGTATAAACTGAAAATGATAGTTACAACTATCATTCTGTGATTTACACTAAAAAGTGTCCTTCAGCCTAAAAAACAAACTTCTTGTCCCTGAAACTAAATTTTTTTCTAACTTTTTCCTTGAGACTAAAATCCCCTAAATAATATTACCAAATTTAAATAATTATAAAGGAAGATTATCAAATAAATATTGCCTAAAATTCCAGGACATCACACTTTGAAATTATGGAACCGCAAATAGGTGAGAGAGAGAAACAACATTTCACCCAATGTATGTACGAAGAAAGGAGTACAAAAAACATATGTCATTTATTAAATTTCGATAATAAATGAAAACGATAGAAAGCAAGAACATACCAAAAATAAATATTTTTCAAAGCCATCGGATAGTGAAGGCTAGCTAAAAATCAAGAAACATGATTTAAAGCAATTTATTAGATTGCTTGGGCGGCATGTTCACATTTGATAAGGCAAAAGAAAGTTAACGATCATAATTTATGGTACCGATATAACATAACGTTTCGTTGTTTCCGTCGTTACCGGACCTCAAAACATAGAACTGAGTATACCGTAGTGATCAGCTCGATGAGATGGAAAAGAGGAAACATAAATATCTATGTAAGGACCTTCCTATCAAAAGTCCATACGGACACCGATATACGCTGCTATTCCGTATGGAAAATCCAAATGGAGCTAGAAACATCCGAATTCCATGAAACGAATTTCGCAGTCTTATTAAGAGTGTTCTATATAAATTTTCTCATGTTTACATATTTAGGTTTCGGAATACTTTTAAATTCAACTATTATTAACTGATTTAAACTAAATTTCTAGCGACCGATAGAACATCTATATTATTCGACGAAAATTTGCTATTTGCTATGTCTAGATAGACGTATTACAAATAATAAATTTTTATTTTTCAAATTTAATTGTTTAAAATTTCACAAAATTTATATTAATTTAATAAATAAAATCACTAAAATTTATTGTCGTTACAATCTCCCCTACTCAAAACTTTTTGTCCCCGTAAAGGAATGAGGTAGGAGAATAGAAACAACCAGAAGAAAATGGATTGGAAAAAAATAATTAATTAATTTAAAACCATATAGATTTCAATTTAAATTAATTAATATTTAATAATTTGGTTAAACCCATTTAATTAAATCCATAAATAGTCGTTCGATTCAAATTTGTTAGTTCAAACTGTCAATTCAGATCATAAAAATTTCATTTAGTTTTAAATTGATTTCCATTCGCTTATTTATATAATGATCAATCACTTACATAAAACACTAATAATTTACTATTAAACCATGAAGTATATAAATAAACAATATTTTAAACATTTTAAATTATTTAGAGGGAAAAAATGATCAAAATACTTTTATAACCCTATGTATTAACAGGTTTATCCTCGTTCTTGCAGACTATGGCCATGCGTTGATCAGGCGCAAAGCTGGAGTTCTCCAAGTACTTAATAGACCTGTTTCAACACCCAATGAAAATACTCGAAAACCCTTCAAAATCGATATGGAAAGTACAAACCAAACAAATCAACCAAATCGAATCATGGATCGCAGATACCCATTGGTTACGCTCGCGTCCCCCAAGAAACATCCGTACCTTTCAAGCAATCACTTCCTTGCGAATTTCGCCATGATAACAAAAAAACTGTAGACCATGGATACACAATGGTTATGCCTGGATCCCCCAGGAAACATCCATACCCTTTGAGCAATCTCTGCCTTGCGGATTACGCTACGAAAACGAAAAACTTGTAGACCGTGGATACACAATGGTTACTCCTGGATCCCATAGGAAATATCTGTACCCTTTAAGCAATCTCTGCCTTTTAGACTATGCTACTAAAACGGCCATAGATCGCAGATACACAATGGTTACATCTGGATCCCCAGGAAAAATCCGTACTTTTAAGTAATCACTGCCTTGTGAATTACGCTATGCAGTTGAGTTCGTAAAACCATGGGTAACGCCATGGAATTCAAAGGTCACTCGAGTATCATATCAGGAAAACCCAAATCAGGGAGAATAATATCGATAGAATGAATCCAAAATGTGGCCACAAAGCGGATATCAAGCAGAAGGCACATTCCGTTTCTTTATTTCGAAAATATGTATCATATAGTACCCTTTCAAATCAATTTCAAATATCATATTTACATAAAGTCCATTATATATTAGATTTCATTTTCAAATCGAATACTTTCCAAAATCAATTGTATATCAAATCACCCTTATATAGACTTCGATTATATAAGATTTCACTTTTCAAATTGATTTCCAAATCAATAGTTTCGAATCAACTTCAAACATCTACAAATCAGTTTTATATAAATTCAGTGACTCCCAAATCAAGTATTTAGTAAAATAATGTTCTCAAATTTCAATTCGTTTCAACATCAGTTCAATTTCAAAATCATATACGGTTTAACCAAATTATTTCTTCCAAATTGGATATTTTCAGTTTCAAAGTTTCCAAAATAATAGGTTTAGAAAATAATCCTGGTTTCCAAATCAATATAATTTAGGTCAAATAAAATCATTTCCAAAATCATCATATAAATACTGAGTTTTAAACTCCAATATATTTTCGAAACCAAATATTTTTCTCAAAATCAATTATACCCAAAAATGATTGCCAAGTTCATAACCATCCCTTAAAACCTTAAACTATTTATTTTTATTTGAAAGATCCAATTTATGTTTTGAAAATTATTATTCTATATATATAGTTTTATAAAAGATGTTATTCAGTTAAAAAAATTTAAAACTAATTTTTATTCAAAACATTTCAAAACCAATTTCATATTAGTATAATTCAAAATAGTCTTATTCATTTACTTAACAAAACAGTTTCAAACTTATTTAAATCATATTACTTCATAGTTAAACACATAAAACTAAACTTATATACTTGTAACAACCCAAAATTCTGTAAATATTTTTAAATTTAAATTTATTTGAAAACCTTAATGTTTAATTATTTAAATTTTGAAATTTTCCAATATAATTTTGGAGTTGTTTATAAATTATTTTCCCAAATACAATAAAATAAACAAATTTCTGGAAATTTTATATTTTGGTCAAACTTTGACTTTTATTTGAAATTTGAAAATTTTAAATTTTAGTCTTTTTATTCGAAACTGGATGTAATTCTAATACCATTATGCTTTTCGTTTCATTAAATTCTGATTTATACTTTGTAAATTGGATAACGTACAGCGTTTTAAAAGCAATTAATTTCTAGGTTTTATTCTATATTTTCCTATGTCTGTCTATTTACATTATTTTGTATTTTTTTTGTTTGTATAGACTTTATTTTTATTTATCGGATGTTTCTTTTGTATATCTTTATTTAATAGCTAGAAAAAAAAATCAATTATACGTGCGCTACTTTGGTTCAATTGGGCATATGTTACATTGTTTATTTCTTGCCTTTATATTGACTACACTCGTTATTTCCTACCATAGTCGTTCATAACCTATTCCTAAAGCCCTAGCTGCCTCCTCTATTATCAATTCATGTACAGAAACATCTCACCACATCTCATTTTCATTTGTGTCCAGAGAAAAATACTATAAGTTCCATGGCTTCTATCCTCTTTCTTTTTCCTTTTTCCTTTTATTTTCCCTTTGTTTTCTTCGTCATATGCTCGGCCTCCACCATATTCCGACCACCACCTCCTCTCCTCCTCCTCCACGACCGACCATCATCTTCCCTACACCAAGGCCGTGAGCCATAGAACAAAGATCCATTACCAAATCAAGTTTAAAACCCTAGCCGAGCCTATGGATGCATACCCCCACTTTGTTTGCCTTGAAATCCTAACATGTCTCCGCCACCTCACATTGGCCATGACCATCTCCATCTCCTAGCCATAACCCAGATCTGACTTAACCAAATTAGTACTAGGCCAAGCCACTTTAGACATAAGCCGAGCCCAAACTCCACAAGATCCATGTCTTTTGCCTCTACTTGCCTTGCCTTCCCTTTTCCATGCCATAGCCGTGCATTGTGATCCCATAACCTAGCCTAACTTACATCTAAACACCATGGCCGAGCCTAGGGATGATGAGGCCGAGCCTATAAAGGATGTGGCTAAGACCTCTTTGTTGATTGAATCTATTTTTGTTTCAGATTTATTCATATTTTTCATTGTTGAATTCCTATCTTGTTTTGTTAAAACATATATTTATATTTGTTTTATTTATTTGATTTCAAGATTTGAATTTGGTTGTTACTTATTCTCAAATCCCGTCGTTCCTTTTCGTGCTTTGCGGAGTGTGGATTTTTTAGTTTTGAATTGATCTCTAGCTTCAAAAAGGTGAGTTATTCACTATAGACATTACGTACTAATATGATTGTGAAATGATGACAAGTGAATTCTATAAATTAACATGCTATGTTCATACCTGCATGTGATATGTATATGATATTAAATGCTGTTTATATATTAGTTACATCATCTGTTATAGTATTATATGTTATTCTATTATTTTATTTCCTGTTTATCACACTGCAACTTTCTTATCACTATGGGTTGAAATGATACATACCTGAACGGACTTTATAATAAGGAAAAATCATTATAGGCCGAAATGATAAGCTCGAATGATTTTTTTTTATATTTGATTTACTTGGGATTGCGGGTTTGAAATGATAGAACCCAGATTTTTCTTTTTAAATTACGGATTGAAATGATAAATATCCGTATAACTTGACCTAGGTTAGAAATATTATACAAACCCGTGGTTAAATATATATATTTTCTGAAATTTATAAGTATTTTAAATATAAAAATATGACATTTTAATTTAAATTAGATTTAGACCATTTAAATGAAGTTTATAGTGATTTTTTTTCTATAAGTTAACAATGTATAAGAATTAAAAGGAAAGGTGTATTTTGAAAATATGACTTAATTTGAAATTGGGAATTTGTTTTTTTAAATGGAAATTTTATTTTATTTAGGAGATGGGTAAATAAAATATTAAGTTATTGGTTGAAATAAAAGTTAAGTTATTTTTAAAGTATTGACTTAACAAATGAATTTCATTTAAATTGGATATTTATTAATAAAATGTTATTTTATTAAAATTTATAAGTTAAGTGATATCCAAATAATTTTTTTTGAAAAGTGGAATAAGTTTGATTGGTTAAAAATGAGAAAAAGTGTAGATATATTATTTTAAAAGGTGTAATAGAAATTATAGCGGTTCAGAAATGCTGTGGTTCAAGGAACTATGGCTTGAAATATACTAAAGAGACCTATAACAACATTTCAAAAGTGCTGCAGTTTATGAAAATATGAACTATAGCTTGAATATACTAAAGATACCTATAACAGTGTTTCCGAAGTGCTGCAGTTTCTAAAAATTTGAACTAGGTACTACATGCTAAATAAACCTATAATAGGACTTCTGAAGTGCTGCAGTTTTTGAATTTTAACTACGTTTTGATATATACTAAATATACCTACCGCAACACTTTTTAAGTGCTGCAGTTTTGAAATTTCAATGCTTTGAAATGTTGAAATTGAACTGATGAGCTTAGAAATTGCTGAAATCCTAGAATTGAATAATTGATTTGAAAGGATAACTACCTTATATTTAAATGGTTTAAATGAATTATTTTGATTTGGAATATAAAATACTTTTGAAGCTTATAACCACGGGTAATAATAACGTTGGTTGTTAAAGAGACTAGGATCAGATATGGGCATACTCTCTGTCGATATCTAAAACCACTTTAACAACCGTGCACGCGGTGGAGATTTCAGAATGAAGTAAGATGGTGGACACGTTCTATTGAGGTATATACGTGGACCCGACTCCCATGAGTTGGCATATGGTGGCAAAAACAGGAGCAATCGACGGGCTAATGAGGTCGCTCCTCTAATCGGACCCACTTCTTCGTATGCTATTCTATTACCTTGTGATTGATTGGTGCGCAGCTTTGATTTTAGGAGTGTGGTTCGAGGTGGGCGGTAGTAGCTGCTACGCATTACCACCGGCCCGCAAGTGCAATTGGTATATCTACCCTGGCATTGCCTAGTTGTGCCGTGTCACCAAGCCTAGCGCGCCTTGTACAAGTTTGGTTTTCTCCCGTAGCCCATGGTGTATCCTCTGGTGGCTACCCGATCAAGAGGGACTATGATACTGGATGGACTACTGGGACTATTACGTGTTAAGGGGAATATAAAGTCACTCCTTAACGCTATTTTAAAGTAAGTTTATTTTACTATAGACATTATTATAATAGCGAATATTACTACATAGTAAATAGTTTAACGAATCCTTAAAGGATAGGCGGTCCCAAGCATTCTTTAAGTTACTTGTACATTTATTTTACAGTTCACTTTAGTCGGTTTACATTGTATAAGTATGTATGTCCTGACTCGAGTGTTTGTGTTTAGTTTCTTACGCTCAGGTCAGCCTGAGTATCACAACTTGGATCTACCCTCTGGAAGTTAAAGGTTCCTGGAGTTTACTTGCTTATCTAGTTTATCTATTTTAGTTTAGTCTTTCCAGCTTATGTATTAGGAACTTATGTATTTGGAATTTCTACTGTGTTGGTTTTTCAGACTATGTATTTTGTAACTGTTTTGAGACTTATTTTGAGATTGAGTTGTAGTGGCTTCATGAACCATTATGGTTATTTTTAATTCCGCTGCGCGTATTCTGATTTATTTGTGTCTGTGATTCTGTGATTGGTTTATTTGCTCCAAATTTTACTACAATCTACTATTTTGAATTGTTCAAGTCAGACATGTGTGGTTTTATTGTCGATTTGAATGGTCCAAAATAGTAGGTCATTACGGTATCATAGCTTTAGTTTTAGGGAAACCATAGCCTACGGAGCAAAAACTCATTAGAGATAGGGTAGAAATACACTAGAATAAGCGAAATCAATCTTAGAATCCTTTCTTTGTGAGGGAACGTATTTTAAAGTATAAAATGATTTTTCGAATGATTTTCAAACGATTTTCAAGAGTATTTTGATATAAAAACTTTTCTTGTTTTGAAGTCAAGTAATTCTTAATTTCCTCCTTTTCTTTTCCGCCTTGTTAGTAATTTCTTTGTTCGGGATATTCAATTCCCGTTGCATCTTATCTTATCTAATCTTGTTTTTGTTCTTAATTACTTTTATCCTAAATTCATTCTTGATTTTTCAGGATGAGTCATGGGAATGCAAGATGTAGGTGACGTGGATTTCCCAACTGTTGAGCCTGCTGCCCCAGTCAGGTTCACAAAGCTTTGTAAGGAATACACGAGCTTGGTGGCACCAAGTTCACTGGATTTGAGAGCATCATTGAAGCTCAACAATGGTTGAAAGATTTAGAGAGAATCTTCTCCGGTCTTGAGATCACCAATTCCCAGCAACGTCAGTGGTAGCTTGGCAATTGAAAAGAACAGCTTTGGATTGGTGGGAGACTGTCATAGCTCACACCGCTGAAGTTGACATCTCTTGGGAACAATTTACGTATCATCTTCCGATTGTCTTGAATTTGGTTCAGTTTCTCCTTTGAATTTTTTTTCTTATATCTCTACATCATGCTTTAGGGAGGCTTTTCTTGTAAAATGGATGCTCGAGGCAGGAAAGTCTCAGCTGCATCGGGAATTCATGAATTTAAAGTAGGGTGACGTGTCTTTTGTTGAATACGAGAGGAAGTTCAATGTACTTTCTAAGTTTGGCCTTAAATTTATTGACAGTCCTCTCAAGAAAAATGAGAAGTTTATTGCTGGAGCGCGCCCGAAGTAATATAATGCCTCATAGCCCATGTGCATTGTCCTTTCACCACTCTGATGGATACAGCCATTAGATATGAGAATCCTACTTCTAAGGATCCTCCAACTACCCATTCTGCTCCGTCTCAGCTTCCTTCGGTAGTTCTAAGAAGAGGAAGCCTAAATTTTATCATCGGAAGAGGAATCAGAACAAGACTCCAGGGTTGGGATCATCTTCTTCATATCAGAGGCAGTCGATCGACCTATCTTCCATTACTTGCTATAGATGTGATTAGAAAGGGCACTACGCAAATAGCTATCCTACCTTGGTTGGTGCTACTATTCCTTCAGCTCAGTTGACCTGGCGGAATCTCTATCATATTTGTTTGCAATCCGGCCATTTCAAGAGGGACAGCCCTACTCAAAAGAAGGGCAAGGCATCTGGTATTTTTGCTGTTACTTCTACATCCTCACCAGCTCCACCACCCGCACCTACTCCTGCTCCTAGCGATAACCAAGATACACTTCAAGGTTCTTTTTCTTTATTTAATTTTCTTGTTCGTGTTCTCTGTAGATCTTTGTAATAAATTTGAACATCTTCTTTCTCCTAAGTTGGCTCCTGTGCCTTTGTGTGTTTCAAATCCTATTGGTGGTCCTGTGAACCTTAGTAGGATTTGTAGAAATGTGAAACTCTTCTACTCTAGCTATCGATTTTCCGATGATTTCTATGTTCTGAGTTTTGATGCTTTTGATATATTATTTAGAGGTGATTGGATGAAGAGGCACGATGCCTATATCTCTTGTAGTTCCCGAACTGTCTCTCTCGTTGGTGATAGGGCGATTCTTTGGTGATTTAGTGTAATTTGCCCCAGGATTTTGCTGGTAGCTTTATTTATTCTCTTGATGCTCCTTCTGGTGATATTCATTCAATTCCTGTAGTCAAACTCTATCCCGATGTATTTGGTGAAGTCACTTCTTTGCCACCTAAGCGGGAAATTGATTTCCTTATTGATCTCATTCCTAGAGCTCGACCTATAGTCCTTCCGCCCAGAAGAATGGCACCCTGTGAGAAGGTCGAGTTAAGGAAGCAAATTGAGGACTTGTCCTCAAAGGGTCTGATAAGACCTAGCTATTCGGAATGGGGAGCAGCAGTGGTGTTTGTAACCAAGTCCGATGGTTCTTTGCGGATGTGTGTTGATTATAGGGAGATGAACAAGCTCACTATGAAGAACAGATATCGCATGCTTCGCATAAGTGATATTTTTAATCAGCTCTATGGAGCTACTATTTTCTCTCAGCTTGATCTTGCCACAGGTTTTCACCAACTCAGAGTTGTTGAGGAAAGTATTCCTACAACCGCTTTCCGTACTGAGAATGGTTTCTATGAATGGTTAGTTATGCCTTTTTGTTTTACTAATGCTCTTTCTTTCTTCATTGATTTGATTAACCGTGTCTTTCGTGATGTGCTCAGTAAGTTTGTTCAAGTCTTTGTTGATGATATCCTTGTCTTCTCCAAGACAATGGATGAGCATGAGTCGCATTTGAAACATGTTCTAGAGACCCTTAGAAATCATCAGTTGCAAGCTAAATTCTCTAAATGCCATTTCTAGAGAGATGAAGTCCGATTCGTCGGGCATATTGTTTCTAGTGATGGAGTTTCTGTTGATCCAGTTAAGATCACTGCGATCAATGTAAGTCTTTCCTTTATTCTCTTTCTTTAATTGGATCATTATATCTTTTCTGTGGTCTTTATTTCTCCCTACTCTGTAAAAGATTTGGAAACTCCTAGGACTCCAAATGATATTCGCAGTTTTCTGGCCTTGCCGGTTATTATCGGAGATTTCCTGAGAACTTTTCTCAGATTTCTGCGCCTCTCACTACTTTAACTCGAAAGAATGCTAAGCTTATATGGGATGATAAGTGTAAAGCTGCATTCAATGAGTTGAAGCATAAGCTTACTTCCACACCAGCGCTTATTGTTCCGAATGGAAATGAGGGATTAACGGTATACGCTGAAGCTTGTCATGAGGGTTTGGGAGCTGTTATAATGTAAGATGAGAAGGTGATTGCTTATGCTAGTCGTCAGCTGAAGACACATGAGGCCAATTATGCAGCTCATGATCTTGAATTGCTTACCGTCGTCTTTGCTTTGAAGCTTTGGAGGCATCATCTCTTGGGTGCTAAGTTTGAGCTCTTCAGCGATCATCAGTCTTTGAAGTATATCTTCACCCAGAAGGATTTGAATCAAAGGCAAGTCCGGTGGCTTGAGTTTCTTGCTTCTTTCAACCTCGATATTAGCTATACTCTCGGTAAAGCTAATTTTATGGCTGATGCTTTGAGTCGGAAGAAAGCTATGTTGTATCAGCTTGGTGTTTCCTCTTCTTCTCTTTTGGATCGTATCATGGCTAAGAAGGAAGAGGATGAGATGCTTAGGAGTACGAAGGAGAATGTTTGTAGTATAGATGGTGGTGGTAGTTCCGACGGTAGTGAAGCTTAGATCGACGATAGATGGATTTTGAGGATTAATAATAGGATTTGTGTCCCGTATGTTGATGGATTGAGGCAAGATTTACTTCGGCAATATCAACGATCCCGACTTTCTATTCATCTTGGTGTGTCGAAGATGTATCAGGACATGAAGAAGCTTTATTGGTGGAGGGTTATGAGGCGAGATGTGTAATGATCTCGGTTTTAAATAAAAATTTATATTGGTAATTAACTTAATTTTTGAATTAATTTGGTGATTAATTGATGATTATATAAATTTTTGAATTTAATTGAGAATTAATATAGGAATAAAAATATATAAATATGATTTTTAAATAAAATTGGATTGTAAATAAAGAAATTGATGTGGAAATTCAATAAAGTGTGTGTGTATGTGTGTATTATAGAAAGAATTTGGTTTTGAAATTCTTTAATAAATATATTGAAAATAAATTGGATTTATATTTTGGAACTAATATAGAAATTAAGTTTTTAAAACATTTTCTCTAAAATGTTATATAAGAATAAATAGTAGGAAATGGATTAATAAAAATGTAATGCATATATGAAAATATAAATATAATACATATGTAATTTTATTACATAATTTATAATAGCATCAAGGGTTTAAACATAATTTAAAGGAAAGGGTTTAAACATAAAATTTATTTACTATACAAGTGTAAGTAAATTATACCATGAATTGAACATTTATAGCTTGATTACTACATGCATTTACAAGTGTCATCTTTTTTAAGAAAACGATTACAAGATTTATGTATATACTATACTCATTCTTTCTTATCTTTTCTTTCATAGTTTTCAAAATATAAAGGCTGAAAGGAAAAAAAACCAGAAACAAAGAATAAAAAACAAAAGTAAAACCCCTTTTCAAAAATCAAAACCAAAGTCTAAAACCTGGAAATGAAAACAAACTGCAAAATAATCTTCAACCAGAGAAATGCAATACAAGAATCAAAATACTATCTTCAACCTGATTCAAAAATGCAATTCTAACCAAACAGCCTTAGTTTGAAAATCTATAAGCTAAAAAGAAAATAAATTCAAGTTTTATCAACCTGGAACAATCGAGTAGGGATTCAATAAAGATCATCTCAGCAAATCAAATTCAACATTAACTCAAAGCAAAATGGGAAACCAAAACCAAATAATTTAAAGCCATGATCAAACTTAGACCTGGGATCAAGCAAGGATCAGATTCAAAACAAACAAGATCCAAATCAAACTCAGTGAGATCAAAATCCAGGCTTCCAAAAGAGCATATCGAAATATGTTCCAGGAATTCTTCTCTGTTCCTCTTTGTTCAGCAAGTCAAGTGAGCAAAATACATCCCAAACCTTTAAATCTGTTCCACATCTTGACTGAATGATGATATGTTAATATGTGATAATAATTATGCATGCATGTTGAATACACACACACACATTTATTTATGTAGATGTGAATGCCTGTATATGAATGAACACACACTTTTTGGTTTTCCAGGCTAAAGATAAGTTTGAAAAATCAATTTCTTTTGCCTCAAACTCTTACAGGTTATGTTCTCTGAAAGGAAAATGATTGTAACATTGTGATGTTATTTCTAAAAATATATTTAATTGAAAATATATGGTAAATATTTAGTAAAAAAATTACAGTAAAATTCTTTTTAATATGGAAATCCAATATTTTTATTTCTAAATTTTGGTTATATAAATAGATTCATGATTAAAAACAATGATTTTTAGAATAGAAGTCAAGATTTTTCGTGTTATATCGATCTAGAAATCCGGAGTTGGTCGGAAATTGAATTTTGAGGCTTTGCTGGTGATTGACGAAGAATTATGGATCGGGATTAATGGTGAAGGTGGCTTGGGTGTTGCATATTTCGGGAAAAATAGTTAAGAATTTTTATGATAATCTATGCGGCGTGGGTTCGAAAAAATAGGGTTCTGGGTCTAGTTCTGTTCAACGTTATTCAAGGGGGAATTTCGTAGTTCGTAGTATGATCGGAATCATTCGCACCAGAGGGAAAAGGTTCGTGGGTCGAGGGCGCAGCCTTGGTCAGAATCGCATGACTTCTGGCGATCTAGGGTGGCGAGGCGAACTGGTTTTAGTTGATCTAGTTTGGGTTTCAGCTATGTCGAGTAACTCGATTTCAGTTGCTGACGAAATGATGGGTTCTGGGTGTTCGTGATGCCTGAGGGTGTCGTCGATGATGTGTTGGTGATCGAAGCGACGATCAGAGCAGCGTCGATCTTCGATACACATGCACGCATGATTGTACGTATCTGTTGTTGTTCGAATGATTGAGGGAGATGAAGTTAAACTCAAAGGAGGTCCCAAGAATGTGGTTTGTTGGCTCGAGATTGCTACCGAGTTCATTCGCGTGAATATAATAGTTTTATATTTAAAAAAAACAAAGTTAAAAATAAGAAGAAGGGAAGAGATGACTCGGGGACATACTCGAGTAAAACAAGATTTGGCTTGGGTTAACACTCGAGTTGGTCTTGGGTTTAGATTTTAACAATTTAGAAATTAAAAAAAAAACAAGTTTTATTCAAATTTTAATTAAATCAAGTTTTAAACCTTTTCTGATTTATTCCTGTAGAATAATAAATGTTTTAGTTTATTTTGCGAATAGGATTAAAGTAATTTTTTTCTTCTTAAAGTTAATTAGGTTTAAGAAATTAATTTAAAGGAGTGATGTTTTAAATTGTTATTTGACTTTAAAGTCTTAAGTTAATTTATGGATTAATAATAACAATTTTATTTCAAAGAGTTAAATGTTTTAAAAATCAATTATTTTGGTTTTAAAATAATTATATCTATTAAGAGATTAATAAATATGATTCCTAATTATTTTCAAATGTTATTTGTTAATATAATTAATTAAGATAAATGGCTTATCTTAAGATTTAAAGGACCATTAATTTGTAATTTAACAATAATTACTTAATTAAATGATTAATTACTTAATGGAAATTTATAATTACTTAATGTAATTAAGGGATAATTACTTAGTGTAATTACATTAGAGGATAATTAATCAATTAAGATTAATTAATGTAAGTGATTAAGGGTAATTAATTACTTAAAAGATAATTACTTAATTAAGTAATTAATTAATGATTAAAGTGGATTAATCAAGTGATTAAAGGATAATTACTTAATGTAATTAATTTGTGATTTATTAATAAAAGTGTTTAGGATAATCACTTATTGTAATTAATTAAGAATAATTAATCAAATGGTAATTAATTATGAGTTAATTAATTAATGTAATTAATTAAGGATAATTAATTAAAGGATAATTAAAAAATTAAAGTTTACTAATTTAATGATTAAAGGTTAATTGATTTATTAATTAAGGTTGATTAATTAATAATTAAGGGTTGATTAATTTATTATTAAAGGTTAATTAATAAATAATTAAAGAACAATTAATTAATATGGTTTGTGATTAATTAATGTTAATTAACCTGGATTAGTAGTTTCATAAGTAATTAATCTGATTTAGATTAATCAGATGATTTATTAATCTTACTTATGGTTGTTTAGATTGTATAGAATGCTTTAAATTGTGATATCCCTGATGTGTGATTCTTTGTTATATGAATTATTTTGATTTGAGATATGATGAATGTAATTTATTTATCTGTGATGAATTTATATTTTTTATCTGTGAATCTATGGATAAAGATAAGCGTTATAGGATTATACCGCTTATTGATATGCTGTGTTTGGATTATGATGATTGATGATGTTGCACTATTGTGTAAAACCCCTGGACTACACTATACGCACACAAATATGGATTTCACGAGGAAATCGGTTAAGTCACAGACATTTTAAATTCAAATATTATTTGTTAAAAAGTTGAATTTTGAATCCAAATGGTTTTGGAAATGTAATGGGGTTGAATATGGAAAGCTTTTTGAAAAGAAGTTTGAAATTAAAATTTATTTTGAATAAGACTATACCTTATTAAGTTTTGAAATTGTTTTGGAAATTTGGTTTGAAAGGTTTATACAAGTTATATAATATATATATATATATATGGATTTTAAAACCATCTTTAAAGTATGTTGAATATATTATTTTGAGAATTTAAATTCAACCCAATTTTATACTTAAACGGCTTTAACTTAAGCAAATGTAATTGGATTTTCCTAAAACGAAAACTCTTAGTTTTCGAATGATAATAGCTTTCAAAGGAAGAAAGGATTTCCATTTTTGTTAAAAAGGGGTTTCAAATTTGAAAGGGAATTCTTTTTGAAAGCTATAATTGAATCTTTGTGAAAGATTTGTGAACTTTGATTCCAAACTGAAGAGGATCTTGAAGGTGTAGATTCGATATCTTTGGAGCCTTTGGATTTGGAAATTGCAGTTGCCTAGCTTGCTTCATTCAACGATGATGATGGTCCGAGCTAGTGGTTTGGAGCTTTGGCAATGGATTCACAATATGTTGGATTTTCGTTTTCTCACTTGGAAATTCTATTGGAGTTATCTTTCCACTATCGATGGTTGCCAAGTCTAGACTATCCAGTTGTGTTATTTATTTCCGTTGTATCTTGTATCTCTGATAATATTGATAAATTCTTGTTGTATCATTGTTGTACTCAACTATTGTATGTCAATGATACATTCTTTTTCCTCTGCTGTGTTATTGTACTTAATGTGTTATACGCTCCGACGAACTAGATTCGATGTTTGGATATGCAGTATTCGAATACGGATGATGTATTCAGTGCTGGTTTTCGAAGGTCGAGTTAGGGTCGTTACAAGATGTCTCTATCTTTGTTAGTAGGTATGTGACTTATCAACAAGTCAAGACAGATCACCAAGAGACCCCTGGGTTGTTGCAGCCCATTGAGGCTCCCAATTGAAAATGGGAACATGTTTCCATGGATTTTATTGATGGTTTACCGAGGACTCGGAAGGGTAATGAGAGTGTCTAGGTTATTGTGGATAGACTGGTTAAGTCCGCTCATTTTATTTCGGTCAAGTCTACCTGCTCTGCTTCCAGTCTGGCTGAGATTTATATAAGGGAGATCATTCGTCTCCATGGAGTTCCTATCAGCATTGTTTGTGATCGGGATCCTATCTTCACTAGACAGTTTTGGAAAGCTTTCCAAGAATGTTTGGGTACTCGTCTGAATCTGAGCACTGCTTACCACCCTCAGACCTATGGTCAAACGGAAAGAGTGAATCAGATTCTAGAAGATCTTCTTCGTGCCTGTGTTCTTGATTATGGAGGATTTTGGGAAGATCATCTCCATCTTATCGAATTCACCTATAACAACAGTTATCAGGTATATTTCAGTCGTCTATTTTGATCTCATCTTAATCCTTATTAATCTCATTCCATCTTGAATTCAGGCTAGTATTGAGATGTCTCTGTTTGCTGTTCTATACGGAAGACCTTGTAGATCTCCATCTTGCTTGATTGAATCCAGTAATCGGTTGGTTCTTGGCCTTGAGATGATCTTGGAAGCTTCGGAGAAGGTTGAGGAGATTAAGAGGAAGGTGAGGATTGTACAGGATAGGCAGAAGAAGTATGTTGATCAGCGTCGGAGGAGTTTGGAGTTTGCTATTGGTGATCAGGTTTTCCTTAAGGCCTCTCCCTTAAGGAAACTGGTTCGTTTTGGTCGTAGAGGGAATCTTGCTCCTAGGTTCATTGGTCCTTTCCGCATTGTGGAAAGAGTTAGTTCCCTTGCTTATAGCCCGGACTTGCCTGAGAAGTTTGCTGGAGTACATAATATATTCCATGTTTCGCATCTTCGTCGGTATCTGCATGATCCATCTCTCATTGTCCAGCCTTCTGCTCTTGATAGCTGACTATTGAGAGGAATCCACTCCGTATCATTGATCGAGGTACGAAGCAGCTGAGAAGGAAATCTGTCAACTTGGTTAAAGTGTAGTGGAGCATGGATGATCGGGATTGTACCTGGGAGACGGAGGAAAGCATATTTGCTTCGAATCCAGAATTTTTTGTTTCAGGTACTTTTGCTTTGCTATCTCATTCTTCTTTGTTTTCCTTGTTTCGTTCCTTTTCAAGGACGAAAAGTTTTGAGTGGGGGAGAGTGTAACAACCCAAAATTTCATCAATATTTTTAAATTTAAATTTATTTGAAAACCTTGATGTTTAATTATTTAAAATTTGAAATTTTGAAATTTTCCAATATAATTTTGGAGCTGTTTATAAATTATTTTCCCAAATACAATAAAATAAACAAATTTCTGGAAATTTTATATTTTGGTCAAACTTTGACTTTTATTTGAAAAGTGAAATTTTAAAATTTTAAATTTTAATCTTTTTATTTGAAATTGGATATAATTCTAATTTTCGTTACGCTTTTCGTTTCATTAAATTCTGATTTATACCTTATAAATTGGATAACGTACAGCGTTTTAAAAGCAATTAATTTCTGAGTTTCATTCTATATTTTCCTATGTCCATCTATTTACGTTATTTTCTATTTTGTTTGTTTGTATGGACTCATTTTTATTTATCGGATACTTCTTTTGTATATCATTATTTAATAGCTAGAAAAAAATCCATTAGACATGCATTACTTTGGTTTAATTGGGCATACGTTACATTGTTAATTTCTTGCCTTTATATTGCCTACACTCTTTATTTCCTACCATAGCCATTCATAACCTATTCCTAAAACCCTAGCCGCCTCCTCTATTATCAATTCATGTACATAAACATCTCACCACATCTCATTTTCATTTGTGTCCAGAGAAAAATACTGTAAGTTCCATGGCTTCTCTCCTCTTTCTTTTTCCTTTTTTCTTTTATTTTCCCTTTGTTTTCTTCATCATATGCTTGGCCTCCACCATATTCCAATCACCTCCTCCTCTCCTCCTCCTCCATGACTGACCATCATCTTCCCCACACCATGGCCGTGAGCCATAGAACAAAGATCCATCACTAAATTAAATTTAAAACCCTAGCTGAGCCTATGGATGCATGCCCCTTATTTGTTTGCCTTGAAACCCTAGCCTATCTCCACCTCCTCACCTAGGCCGTGACCGTCTCCTAGCCATAATCCAGATCTGACTCGACCAAATTAGCAAATAGGCCGAGCCACTTTAGACATAAGCTGAGCCCAAACTCCACTAGATCCATGCCTTTTGCCTCTACTTGCCTTGCCTTCCCTTTTCCATGCCATAGCCGTGCCTTGTGATCCCATAACCTAGCCTAGCTTGCATCTAAACACCGTGACCGAGCCTAGGGGTGATGAGGCCGAGCCTATATAGGATGTGGCCAAGCCTACTTGTTGATTGAATCTATTTTTGTTTCAGATTTATTCATATTTTTCATCCTTGAATTCATATCTTGTTGTGTTAAAACATATATTTATATTTGTTTTATTTATTTGATTTAAAGATTGGAATTTGGTTGTTACTTCTTCTTAAATCCTGTCGTGCCTTTTTGTGCTTTTCGTGCTTTTCGGGGTGTGGATTTTTTTGTTTTGAATTGATCTCTAGCTTCAAAAAGGTGAGTTATTCACTCTAGATATTACGTACTCATATGATTGTGAAATGATGATAAGTGAATTCTATAAATTAATATGCTATTTTCACACCTACCTGTGATATGTTATATGATGTTAAATGCTGTTTATATATATCTGTTACATCATCTGTTATAGTATTATATGCTATTCTGTTATTTTATTTCCTATTTATCACACTGCAAGTTACTTATCACTATGGGTTGAAATGATGCATAACCGAACAGACTTTATAATAAAGAAAAATCATTATGGGCTGAATTGATAGGCTCGAATGATTTTTATTGTATTTGATTTACTTGGGATTGCGGGTTTGAAATGATAGAACCCAGATTTTTTTAAATTGCGGATTGAAATGATAAATATCCGTATCGCTTGACCTAGGTTAGAAAATATTATACAAACCCGTGGTTAAATATATATATTCTCTGAAATTTATAAGTATTTTAAATATAAAAATATGACATTTTAATTAAAATTAAATTTAGACCATTTAAATGAAATTTATATTGATTTTTTCTATAAGTTAAAAATGTGTAAAAATTAAAAGGAAAGGTGTATTTTGAAAAGATGACTTAACATGAAATTGGGAATTTGTTTTTTAAATGGAAACTTTAAGTTAAGTAAATAAATGGAAATTTTATTTTATTTAGGAGATGGGTATGTTAAATAAAATATTAAGTAATTGGTTGAAATAAAAGTTAAGCAATTTATAAAGTATTGACTCAACAAATGAATTTAATTTAAATTGGATATTTATTAATAAAATGTTATTTTATTAAAATTTATAAGTTAAGTAATATCGAAATAAATTTTTCCGAAAAGGGGAATAAGTTTGATAGGTTAAAAATGAGAAAAAGTGAAGATGTATTGTTTTAAAAGGTATAACAAAAATTATAGCAGTGCAGAAATGCTGTGATTTAAGGAACTATGGCTTGAAATGTACTAAAGAGACCTATAACAACATTTCAGAAGTGCTGCAGTTTCTGAAAATATGAACTATGGCTTGAATGTACTAAAGATACCTATAACAGCGTTTCTGAAGTGCTGCAGTTTCTGAAATTTGAACTAGGTGCTGAATACTAAATAAACCTATAACATCACTTCTGAAGTGCTGCAGTTCTGAATTTTAACTATGTTTTGATATATACTAAATATACCTACCGCAACACTTTATAAGTGCTGCAGTTTTGAAATTTCAATGCTTTGAAATATTGAAATTGAACTAATGAGCTTAGAAATTGCTAAAATCCTGGAAATTGAATAATTTATTTTGAAGGATAACTACCTCATATTTAAATGGTTTAAATGAATTATTTTGATTTGGAATATAAACCACTTTCGAAACTTATAACCATGGGAAATAATAACGTTTGTTGTTAAAGAGACCGGGATCGGATATGGGCATACTCTCTGTCGATACCGAAAACCTCTTTAACAACCGTGGAGTATCCTCTGGTAATATAATAGAGCATTGCCACCATCCCACTTCATTTTGGAATCTCCATCATATACAGTAAATAAATCAATCATAGAATCACAGATACAGAGTAATATAATAATAATGCAGCAAAATAGATAAATAGTAGTTCATGAAGCTCCTATATAATTATCAGAGTTGAAATAAAATACAACAGAATATCTCAAATACTTTGAAGTCTCGAATACAAACAGATGACATACCTGAACAAATCAATTGGAAAAGCTGAAAGTTGAATCGATAGTTGGATCTCCATGCAAAGCCCCAAACTCCAAAGGTGAATCTCAAATGCTATATCACTCGGTCTGACCCAAGCGTAAAGAAAAACACAAAACACTCGAGTAAGGATTAACATTCTTATATCAATAAATCAAACTCAAGTGAAATATCAACTGATATACATGTAACTTAAAGGATGTTTGGGATAACCATCCTCTAAGGTTCCGTGGAACAATCTACTACGTAGAAACATACGCTGCTAACTACTAAACGTCATTATAACACTGTGGTCATTTCAAAATAATTTATACTTCAAAACCAAAATTTCGTTTCCATTTCGAATATATCTATTTCCAAAATATAACACTTTCAAAGTTACAACACTTTCGAAACCAAAACACTTTGAAATCATAAATCTTTGGAAAACCATAACTTCCACCACTTAAATAGTTTAGATATTAATAATAGTATATAAAATAAAATCATTTAAAAAATAAAATAGTTTATATTAAAATAATTAGTATATTAAAATAGTTTATATTAAAGATAGTTTTAAATTAAAATTAAATAATTTATAAAGTAAAATATTATAATTTCCTCAAATTTCACAAATCGATTCAAATCAACTCGAACTCCAAAATCAATTTTAGTTCAATCTAAATTCAAAAATTTCAATTCAATTCAGTTTCTAAATAAACAATTTCAAAATATCGATTTCAAATATAGATTTGAACCACACAATAAACCATTTAAATTTTAATATATTTCAAAGCTTTAAATATTCATTATTTTCAAAACTAAATTATTGTTTCATATAGATCTTCATTATTATCTAGTCTTGAAATATTCACTTAATATATTCAATATTATTTATATATTAAATTACATTTTTATTAAATATTTCCATCAATTTCTTTAAACGTGAAATATATTTATTTAATTACTTAAATCAAAATCAAGTTATAAAATCGTATCTTAAATCCCTCTAATTCAACAAGTTTCAAATCAATTTAATTAAACAAATTAAATCTATTTTATAATAAAACTTATTCATATACATAATATTTTCAAATTTAAATAAAACTATATATATTTCCTTTCAAAACCATAGAAATCATTTCAAAATATTTATATATAGACCAACAGTGTATGTAAAAAAAAATCCATCCTATGGACAATTGATACGAATATTTATCATTTCAATCCGTAGTTTAAACATATACGGGTATAATTCACTTCAACCCGTAATCCCAAATTCAATTCAATTGAAAATCGCTTAGGTCTATCATTTCAACCCATAACGATTTTCTCCTATTCTACAGATCGTTCGGGTATGTATCGTTTAAACCCATAGGGAATTCTAAACTAATAGGGAACTTGCAGAGTGATAACAGATATGATAATAACATAACAGGCATATAACATCAATAAAAATATAATATAAACAATAGGACATGGTGTCATATCCCACAAGTGAACAGATGCAGATAATAGCATATATAACAATTTCAAATAACTATAGCAACATATTTCAATTGTCATTTCAATTAAAATCAAATTTAATAAATAATTTACGTTAATCATGAGTGATTGCTCACCTTTCGAGGCTAGAATGAACGAGAATGTGATGATACAGATACGAACACTGATACAGATACTAACTAGTGGGACAGCAACAGGTTAGAAATCACTGTGATAGATTCGATAAAGAAACGTAAGTCAAGATGGCACGAATACGACGAACAAGGCTGATAGATTAGAAATTGTATAAGATAAATTAGAACAGTCTAGATAGAAATGGAATATATATATTATATTTATTTTCAAATCAATACTAATTTTAAACACAAATTATATTAAACATATATATATATATATATATATATATATATATATTCAAAATCATTGCTTTCAAATGAAACACATATAAAACAAACATATATTTACATAGTAAAATTTGAAATCACAATATTTCCAACAAATGTAAAACTAATATACATATAAACTTACATCCATATATAATTTACTAACATATATATAAAATGGTATGTATTACTTTCGTAAACCAAGAGATATAATTGACATATACACACTAGCATATATTTGGAATATATACATAGAAACTAACAGATTATTCGCTTAACATATTATAACTACAACATGTATAAACAACTTTATCGAAATCAATAAAAAAAAGATGGCAATCGAAATATCTTTATAATACATACTATATATCTCTAATGTAAACCTATATATTACTTTATATATACTATAGCGTGTGAAGAAACCTATATACATTCAAACCGATAATAATCCTTAACAAATCTTAAAATCAAAGTATATATATGCATCACATTTTAAAACCAATACCCAAATAAATGTTTATAACCAAAGTCAAATACTTAAATAAATATATAAGCATATATATTGTAATACTGTAAGCCAAAGTCAAATACTTATATAAGCATATATACTAAAATATATATAATACTTAAAAACCATACAAACACACACACACACACACACACACATATATATATATTGTAATATGCACACAAAGATACACATAACTATATATATTAATATACATACATACATACATACATACATACATACATACATATATATATATTTATGACTAACAAAAGTATACATTAACAGTTAAAATATAGAAACTAATATATACTCTTTCTTTCTCAGTTAAAATACCAAATCCACCATTCATACCTTTCAAAATATAGATTCAATATGTAATATATATTTTTATACTTGAAACCAAACATTTTAGACAACATAGTTTACACTTATAAATAAATATTTACATATATAGGTTGATATACATATTTCAAACAATATGTACAAACTAATATGTATACAACAGGTAAACTCGCATTCTATAACAGAACATATATGTTTAACGATGTATACCAGCTATTACTTATGTAAAATATATATAATATATATTATATATACAAACTGTAATCATAAATCTTTACTTCTATAATATAATATATATAAGGTACCGAAGAAGCAGAGGACATGCATAGATAAGCTGATGGATGAGGTGGATGCGTGTAGGGTTGAAAGCACGGATCCGATGGAAGGATGTAAATCACAGGGAAGAATGTGAGATGGTGGAGCATTGATGGCTGTTCGACTATGGGTAGGGGCATGGATGTGGTTAGGTTGGTGAGGTGTTGTGGCCGAAGAATGAGGGGCTCGGGTTGATGGCCTGGTGGGCCGTGAGTGGCTGTACGTGCCAGGGGCGGTCGGCGGACGTGGGTGTGGTCGGAGAGGATGGGATCGACGGTTGTTGTGGTGTTGGCATGGAGGAGTTGCATGCCTAGATGAGGTGGTGAGGTTGCGAAGCGGAGAGCGGTGGAGGGGAGAAGGAAAGATGAGAAGCTTTGAAAACATGAAACTGTAAATAAATGAGAGAGAGCAACAGCATTTCACCCAATGTATATACGAAGAAAGGAGTACAAAAAAAGTATGTCATTTATTAAATTTCCATAATAAAGAAAATGATCGAAAGCAAGAATGGACCAAAAATAAATATTTTTCCTTAGGCATAGGATAGTGAATACCAGCTAAAAATCAGGTAACACGATTTAAAGCAATTTACTAGATTGCTTGGGCGGCACGTTCACATTTGAAAAGGCAAAGGAAAGCTAACGGTCACAATTTATGGTACCGATATAATGTACCATTTCATTGTTTCTGTCACGTACTGGACCTCAAAACACATAATTGAGTATACCGTAGTGATCAACACGATGAGACGGAAAAGAGAAAGCAGAAATATCTGTCTCAGGACCTTCCTATCAAAAGTCCACGAGGACACTGATATACGTTACTATTCTGTACGGAAAAATCCAAATGGAGCTAGAAACGCCCGAATTTCACGAAACGAATTTCGCAGTCTAATTCAGAATGTTCTAAATAAATCTTCTCATGTTGACATATTTAGGTTTTGGAATACTTTTAAATTCAACTGTTATTAACTGATTTAAACTGAATTTCTAGCGACCGATATAACATCTATATTATTCGACAAAAAATGCCATTTTCTATGTATAGATAGACGTATTCCAAACATTAAAATTTATTTTCAAATCTTATTGTTTAAAATTTCAAAAAATTTCAATTAATTTAATAAAAAGAATAACTAAAATTTATGGGTCGTTACAATATGAAGGTCGGGATTCGTTTCTGATAGCGACGAACATTTGTTCAATTTTGATTCGAGGGATTTTAGAAGGGACTGGATGGTCGGAGCGAACTAGCACATCGTCGATGACTTGCTGGTGGTAGCTTCATTGGTCGGAGCATTGACGATTAAGTGTGCAGGTGCATACGTATCTGTGTGTATCTATGTTACGCTTTAGATTTAAGGAAGGTAAGTAGAGAGATGGTGAAGAAGGCTTTGACTCGGGTTGGACTCGGGGAGGCATCGAGTTTGTACGCGAGTAGAGGGAAGAAGAGATAAAGTTGGGGAGAAGAAGGATTGCTCGGGTTTGGGCTCGGGTTCGCATAGGGTTTGGCTCGGGTATAGTTCACAAGTGTATTAACAAGGTTTAAAAAAACAAGTTTTTAAAGAGAAAAAAACAATTTTCTTAACCAATTCTTTAAATGATTAATGTTTTACTTCATATTGTTAGTTAAAGATTATATAATAATTTAGTTTAACTTAAATTAATTAAGTTTAAAGTATTTTATTATATTGTCCATTATTTTATTTTATTTTATTCCTATGTTTATTAAAATGAAATTAAATAACGTAGTTATGTAGATGGTTAAAGAAAGTAAAATGGTTAAGATAATGGTCTAACTTTTAATTAATTAAGGTCTTAAGTAATCGTAAATGATAATTAATTAATTCCAATAATTAATTAAAATAAAATAAAATGGCTTGTAATTTATAAATGATAATTAAGCAGGATTCATAAGTAATTAATTTATTTTACGATTAAATTGAATTAATTAGAAATGGTGTGACCAGTTATCTATCTTGCCTATGGATAATTAATTTGAATTAAATGCTTTGGATTAATTAATATCTCTAGTATATTAATTTGTGGTGTTCTGTGATATGAAATGCCTGGATTGAACTATGATAAATGTGAATCATTTACGTAATTGATATCTGTGATGGATTTCTGTGTGAATATGATATTCTAAAAGTTTAAGTTGAATTATCTTCAATTAAAACAACATGGCTTAAAAGATGGCATTAAATTCGAAGAGATAGGGGTTGGATATTAGCAATATCTGGAACCACTTCGATTTGTATTCTATAATCCTTTATAGATTTGATTATAGAATCAAACAGGCTGAATGGAAATAAATTAAGAAAACTTGGCCATTTAAACTAAGTAACAACACTTATTATTTTGTGGAATAGATGTCTTGCGTATTGCAAGCGATGAACGAGTTGCCTGGGTTTTCAAAGAAGCTTTACAACTTAAGTATTTCATATTAAAGGGTTTACTCACGCTATTTTCTAGCCTGACTCGGGTGTTAATTTATTGTAATGCTCGGGTCGGACCGAGTATTACTGATTTTCAGGTTGGGATGTTCTGGAGCAAAAGAGGCGAGATGGATGGCAGAGACGTAATGATTCCGATGTGTATTAGAATTTGTATTGATTGTATCCAGTGACAAGTTGTTACAACTGTCCAGTTTCTTGTGAATGGTTGTACTCTGATATATTGTATGTAAATTGACATTTATAGCTTTTTTGTGTAAATGATATTATTTGGTATTATATTTTGTTCCGCTGCGATTGTGACATTCTGTACTGTTGTTTCTATTTTCTTCTTCTACCTCGTTTTCTTCTTTATCCTAACAATCTGGAATTTTTGGCTGTCGATTGCTCGGCGTTTCTACAGTGAACGTATTTGTGTCGAATTTTCGGGGTCAAAAATTTCGGGCCGTTACATTTTCTCCCCGTTGTACGCTGACCAATCAAATTTCTTTATTGTGGAGATTCCTATTTCTATCCTCCATAATGTATGTAGTGGCATAGGATGCTATTAGATCGTCCTTAAAATCACCTAATTGATAGGCACTGCTACAATTGTTGTGCTGTGAAGCTATTTCCTCAAATACGAAACGTGAAAAATGTTATGGACTACAACCAACTTATAAGTTTCCTTATTTTTCCCCAATATTAGGAAAGGCGCAATAAGTATTAGTGCCAACTATTCCAACTATCCAAATCTTATGACATTCACACACTGCCTAATCAACTATGAATTTCCAAATTCTTGCTATACAAATCTGGTCGGAGTAGTATTTGTCGGTGGTTACCCACCCATAATTTGGCGATTTGTATAGCCATCCAAAAAGTACTTCAAGGGTGTCATACAAATCATATATTGATGACTACTAATATACATGATTCTACTAAGGGTAAGTGCTAGTCCTAATGTCCTGCAAAGTCCAAGATGCAAGCTCTTACAAATCCTCTAAGTTCACATCCATTCCTTTAATGTGTCTATGGTCTTCAGTCGGTAAGAAATGCTTAGATTTAATGAAATTCCTAAAGCAATCAGCAAACTCCTCCAAAATTTTCTAGTAAACCATGGGTCCGTATCACTAATGATGCAAACCGCAACTCCATGAAGTTGTGTTGGAGATGCTACAGATTAATTTCTTCTAACGGAAAATTCCGTCACCTTATTCTTCATTCTTGATTAGTGAAAATTCTCTTCACATTCCTATATATTTTATCTTTTCCTTGAATGGTGTCGATTTGTGAGCTAAATTTTATTTTTCCCAAAATTCTAAAGTTTTGGGATCGAACCATTTATTTACTTTAGGTTGCTAACCTAATTTCATCATTAACTTCCGGTCTTAGCTATAGTTTATCGCTAGTTAAGTGTCCCTGTAACTCTATTTACTTTGCTTCCTGATATACATATACATACATACGTATGTACATACATACGTATGTACATACATACGTATGTACATACATACATACATATATTAAGTGGTTAAATCCCATCCACAAAGTCAAAGCCAGAATAAAATAGGGATATATCTTATAACACATCATATACTTTTCCAATAACCAAGGGAGATAAGTAGCAACTGCAACCCAAGAACACTAAAAGAAAATTTTGCTGGAAGCTGTTATTTATTATCAGCGGATATAAATGGTGTCGAGGTCCTAGTACTTCTTAATTAATTAGGATAGGTATTTCATAATATGTTATTCCATCATTACCCATTTTCCTCAATTTCCAATACTCGCAACATACAACCTACCATTCTTCCACGGTGCTCCTTTCTCATCCAAATGGGACTCCTATAGTTCTACTGCGTTGACTCCTTATTTTATTGTACAGAACTTATCATTTTTCTGTAATTCAGCTATCTTTTCTACCAACATAGATTTTGAATTTTGAATATGCTAATATCATTTTTGCGCTGCTCGATCCAGCACTAGACTAATACTGCACATTACACGCAGACAACGTTTCTAACGCTGTCCATTCTTCTAACATTGCCAAAACACAAATTTTCTATCTCTAGCCCAAGGCATCAATGACTTTGTTGCCTTTTCCTAGGGTATATTCTATCTCAAAATCATACGATGCTTGAAACTCAAACCATCTTTGTCGCCTCATGTTCAGCCCCTTCCGAGTGAACAAATATCTCAAAGACTTAAGGTCAGCATATAATTTAAACCTCTTTCCAACGAGATATTGTCTCCAAATCATCAATGCAAAGAGTAACGCAGCCAACTCCAAATCATGCGTTAGATACCTAACTTCATAGGGTCGTAACTACCTAGTTGCATAAGTAATCACTTGCTCTTCTACATCAGTACTACGCCTAACCCTAAACCTGACATGACAGTATACAAATCCATACCATCGTTCCCTTCAGGACTTACTAATGCAGACGCATTTGTCAATCTATGCTTCAGCTCCTGGAATGCGTTCTCACACTCCTACGCCTAAACAAACTGCTCACCCTTCATGGTCAGACTAGTCATCAGCATTGCTATAAGAGAGAAATCTTAATGAATCTCCCCTAATAACCAGCCAATCCTAGAAAACTTCGCACCTCGGTCATAGTCTTAGATCTCTTCCACCCATTTACTTCTTATATCTTTTCCAAATTTACAGTAATCCTTCTTCCAAAATCACATGACCTAGGAATTTCACTTCCCTTCTCTAAAAATGACACTTAGAAAATTTCGCCTTCAACTTATGCTGTCTCAACATCTCCATCACAAGCCTCAAGTGAATTGCGTGCTCCTACGCATCCTTGAAGTACACTAAAATTCCATCTATGAACAGCAGCACATATCTATCTAGCTTGTCTCGGAAGATCCTATTCATCAAGTCCACAAATAATACATACGCATTGATCAGCCTAAATGGCATAACCAACCGCTCATAAGAACCATACCGAGTTCTAAATGCAGTCAAAGAATACTTTCCTCCATAACTCTTAGTTGATGGAACCCTATGGCCAAATCCAAACGTGGAAACACCCTAGCTCCACTCCACTGATCAAATGGATCATTAATTCTCAGTAAAGGATATCTATTCTTTACTGTTATCTCATTCCGTTTCTAATAGTCTGAACATAGTCTCAAAGACCCATTAGACTTCTTAGCAAACACTGTTGCTACTCTCCATGGTGAGCTTCTTAGTCTTATGAAACTCTTCACTTCTAAATATATTAATTGCTTCCTCGATTCCTCTATTTCCTATGGAGACATTCTACTAAGAGGTCAACTAAAGGTTCAGCTCCTGGTAGTAAGTCAATGTGGAACTCTGTCACTCCCGAGGGTGGCAACCCCGAAACCGGTTCAAACACATCCTTGATCTCCTTCACTATTGGTACTGCTCCAAACTCATTCTCTCCAGAAGATAACGCAAATACAGTGCTCTTACATAGTTCTCCATATTCTTCTAGCACAACTAACACCCTCTCTCTATGGTCAGGATGAATCAAAGCAATTACCCATTCAGGGCAGTGCATCCTAACATCATACCTCTCTAACCATTCCATCCCTAAAATAACTCCAAATCCTATGAAGTCAAACACATAAGGATCACAAGAAAAATTACACCCACCTGTCTCAATATCTAGTTCAACGCACCCCATTCTGAGAGTGGCATAACCTCCTGTTGGATTAGCTACGCGTATGGAATGACTATAAAGGTAACCCTTAACCCCAGTCTATCAACCAAGTCTTTAGCCATAAATAAATGTATAGCTCTAGAATCATACACTACTCTAACTGAAATACCAGAATTCAATGCCATACCTTCTAAGATTTTCCATTTGACTTTATCCTTGGTAGACGGTCCTTCTCTTGGTCCCTCTAAAGCCTACACCAATGCTTTAAGCTCGGGACAGTCCTTTTTTGGATGTCCTATGTTATCACACTTAAAGCACTTCACCCTTGTAGCATTCTTAGGCATTGGGCACATCGTAGCATAGTGTCCCTTCTACCCTTGGTTGTAGTAGACTACTTTCAGAATGGTAACTTCAGCATTACCAACTGCACCCTTCCCATTAGAACTCGTTTCTTACCTTTAGTGTATGAGGTGAACTTCTTCTTCTGTTCGGCCTTAGACTTTATCTCTACCCTTCTATTCTCCTTTACAGGCTATCATATCTCCTAGAAATGTCAACCACAAAGTCGAAAGGAAATGCTAGATGATCCACCACCTTAGGATCAAGCCCTTGCTTCAAGCCTCGAATGAACTTCTCATTCTTATTTATAGGGGTATTAATAATGTCCCTACCATACTAAGCCAATGCATTATTCTAGGTGTACCCTTCTATAGTGAGGTTACCTAGCCTCAAATTGACGCACTTCTTCAACAGCACTCTATTGAGATTTAGAAATAAACCACGCTTCAAATATTTCCTTGAACTGCTCCCAAATGATTCTCTCCTCTGGGGTCTTGGTAATAACAGTCTCCTACCAATCCAGTGCAACATCTTGTAGCTGCCTTGATGCCAGTCTCCTATTCTGCGTATCATTCAATCCAAGATCACCAAAGATATGTTTGTAGCTCCTCAACCAGTTCAGTGCTTCTACTGTAGGTTCTTTTCCAATAAACGTCTTTCCTCCGAGATTTCTATAATCCTTACTCATCCCAGGAAAAACCCTCACAATCATAGCTCTTAGATGTGCTACCTTCGATTCAGCCTCCCTCAACATTTGAGCCATAAATTCTTTAAACAAGACATTTATATCCATGCCTGCCACATTAGTTGGTTGCGCAGTTCGTTCTCTGACTAGTTTGGGAATTCTCCCCTTATTCCCTTTATTATCCTGAGTTCCTTCATTCTCCCTTCTTGCACTTGGCCCTCCTATTATGGTTTGTCCACTTCTCAAGTCCATCTTGCCTTTTCTATTAAGCAAGTCTTCATTAAAACTAAAAAGATAGAGAGTGAAACAATAATAGAAGAATAAATATATCTTCCAATATATATAGCAACATACAAGTAAGTTATATATAAATCTTATATTAGCGCATCCCCTTCCCAAAGTATTTATTTTATTTTTATTACTGCTCTTATCTTTTATTAGCCTTGTTTTATTTAGGTGTCCCTAACCTTGCTTTGACAGAACCTATGTAACATCTCCCGCTTAAAACCCAAAGATGAACACGTTGATGTGGCATTCATCACCTGAATTATCTTCTAGTGACTAAAATGAGTTTAGTATAATATCAATACACAGTTAAATAAACAAAGCAACTAAGTAATTCTTTTACACAGCAAGTTCTTTTGAATATTCTTTACAGCACTTCAATCAATATTTCCCTTAAAACATGCCCGTGTAGGGGTCAAAATATAGCAGACAAATAACATAATAATAAGTCGATTCCACATATGAAGATGGGCCCACATACCTTTATACAGCGGAAACAAAATCTTTATTAGCTAGAGAGCCTCCTGCTTTGTTTTCAATCCTCATACCGTGGCGATTATCCCAGCTGCCTAAGCCTATAAACCCGACCTACAAAAATGAGTACCCATGAGTTTATAGGAAAAACAATAATAAAAACATGGATCAGACATAAAGTCTGGTGTGAATAACACTGTCCAAAAAACAAACACATCCTTACTATTCAATCAATCATGTGTGAAACATTTTAAACTTATAATGAATTTATTTCTTATTTACATCTTCAATTAAATGATTCCTTAAGTATACTTTTCTTTGCTATTGTGCACCCTACGCTGACCCCCATCCAAATCCTAATTTAGATTATCTTTAAAATCTAAGTATGAAATATTGCGCTCTTGCACAGACCCACCATGGTTTTCTTTATATACTCTTCATTACTTTCCTATTTACTCTTGCACCCATGCGCATTGCTTTTTTCATTGCTCATTGAGTTTATACCACACCTCTTGTAGTGCTCACTTAGCCTCCCATTAAAGTTTTGATTGTTAACTATTACTGCTTGGGATCACCCACCATAGTACTCTTTTAGCATCATTCCTTAAATGTTTTTCTTTCATCTAATACTGCTTGGAATCCCTCACTGTAGTGTACTTTTAAATTCATTCTTTAGCTCGAACTGCGTAGACCCAACCTCCTATAATATTTAACTATTGTTAGCTAACCTTTCGCTTACAAAGAAACAGCTACATGTAATCCTACATTTAATCACCCCACCACAGTAATTCATTTACTTATTTTTCTTTAAACTGCTTGGAATCACCCACCGTAATGGACTATAAAGAAACTCACATATAGCCTTTAAACACTCTTTTGTTTAATTTAGAACTAATTGGCCCTCACCACTAAAGTTTCTGGAAGCTGAATGCATATCCTCACCTTTCCTGCGTATGCATTCTAGTGAGCGTCCCCACCGTACATCAATAGCCCTTCCAACTCCTTCCCTTCCTTTAACTAACGCAAGGTCCCTTTCCCCATTCTGACCTAGGGTCTCCTTGAGTCCCTTTGACATCTCTTTTATAAGTCTAATATATACCTAACTTCATAGCACAGAATCTGCCTAACCCATGCAATACGCTTTACACTTTACTTGTTAAGTGTTCCTTCCTTTCTAAATTTTAGCATAGTTGTCTTACTTATACTAGCAGAGCCGCTACTTCAATGCCATACCCCAACAACTATAACATCTCTAACAACGTCTTTACACGTGCCGATTTTCTACTCATTTCGATTATACTTTTAGTTATTCCACCATTTGACTAGGAAGAATACAGACAAATTCGACGAGCCAAACTTGAAGTTATCAAGGCAAGAAGCCCGAAGAGATGACTACAAAGCCCAAAACTCAAGTGTGACCAAGATCACAAGGCAAATACAAATCCACCATAAAATTCTAAAAACCAAAAGTCCACAAAAGTTGGGTATGTACTAACCCCACCATATGGTCGATACCTACCTATAAATACTCCACCAAGAGGCTCCATCTTCTGCCTACCAACCCTACTTGATGTTAGAAACCAATTTCTAGTGTGTTCTTATTGATCTAGTGCAAATCTCCATCGATCTCCATGAACTCTAGAATCCGTTACTCTATTCTTTTACAACTCTTTCATTTGGACTCTAAAATAAACTAATATTAGTGCAAATAACTATGAGATCCCGAAGCTAACCATAAGACGATCCAATATGAAGAGTTGAAGGAAGTTAATTTGGAATTATGAATCGGTACTGAACCCTAACCTTAGAGTTGTACCAACACATACAAGTCGATGAGGCGGTGACCTATTTTCTTGGAGAACTGGTCTATAACAAGGAGAACAGTTTCAAGATCTTTTGTGTGAGATGTTAGGCTCCCAACCTATAAAAATTGAGGGGTAGGGCTTATTTTTTAAGGATCCTTTATCTCTTGCTCTCCTTTATTTAATTTCTGGTAATCTCTATCGGAGTTGTACCAACTTGTAGGTACTTTTGCCTATAATTGATGAGTTTTAAGCAATAAAAATCATTAAGTGGATGTATGCCGGAGTATGACGAACCACTATTAATCTCATGTGTTCAATTTCTTGCTCGTTTTTCGTTTATTTTATTCACTTTTTATTTCTTTACTCAATCTATTGAGTTTTTATGCCATTTTTGGTTTTTAAATATTTTGGTGCTTTCACTGAGAAACACTTGAACCCATTCATTCAAAACTTGGAAAGATTCAGAATGACTAGACAATCATCTAAGAATGCTAAAACTGGAGAAAATCAACAAGAGGGTAACCAAGAGGCACCCTTAGGAGCTAAATCCCCATTAATCTACATAACCAGGGATGAAATGGAAACCATGATGAATTCCATGCAAGGAAAGGATGATGGCATGCTAGAAAGAAATGATGGAGATTTTCTTCAGAAGAATAGGATAGATGAGAATAATCAATGTTGCTACAAATCAGAATCAAAGACGAAAAGCCGAAGCGCGGGTAACTGGAAGTGGAGTATAACGACCTGGGGCAAACCTCGAGCCAAACATATGATTCGGTAGTGACCCACAGGTACGGGTTGGTACCGTTCCATAAAGGCTTAGGGGCATAGGTTGTCTTGACTTAGGAAGGAATGATACGCGTCCTTGAGATGATGCAAAGTGTGTAAAGTTGAATTGATATACAATGTGCTGTTAGAGTAGTACGTTTCAGAATTTCCTCATAAGAATGGGAGGCAGGATGAATTTATGAATCAGAGACCTCAGTTTGATGATAACCCTAAGTTCAGGACAACTTGGGATCAGGTTTAAATTCTTCATCTCTTTTTTATTCTTAATAAATGCTACAATATCACCTCATGCCGCTTACATGTGTATGGGGTCCCGAATGGTCCCTAGGCACGTTCTGACTTGGAAATTTGAAGTTGACCATGATAGGATTAGATGTTTGCTAGATTTCCTTACTTAGACTCCATGAGTGATGACCAAAACTGATTAAGAAAGAACAATGGAGATTGATGACCCCAAGGGGTTACCCAAAAATTTGTAAACCACTTGAACGCGATGACTGCTATTGGTTTCTTTAAGTTACGTTTGGAGAAACAAGACCAGAGTGCAAGGTGCAATTCCCCTTATCGAGGAGCATGACGGATGGACCTGTATGACAATGATCGCTTTAATGTCCCATCTAGAGAGACGGGACCGATGTGCAAGGTACAAGTCCCCTCGCCGAAGAACGAGCATATGGACTTTTATGATATTAATTGCTTTAAAGTCCCGTTCGTAGGGTTGAAACTGGAATGCAAGAAGTATCCTCAGCAGAGCATAAGCAGATAAATTACTTGTCATTGAGTCCCCTCATTGGATAGCGAAAGGATGGGCTCAGCAAGGGTCAAAGAGACCAAGGACTTTGACCGTGTTAAGTCCCGACCGAAGAGTCGGGACCTAAGTACAGGAAGTAGGTCACTTCGCATGAGAGCAATGGATCGGCTTACTTGTCGTTAAGACCTCTTGATGAAAAATGAGCATATTGGGATCAGCAATGGTTTGGAGAGGCCATGGATTTGATTATCGGTTGCAAACGACCATGGACTTTATTATTGGCTCCGAACAGCCATGGATTTGATTATCGGCACCGGACAACCACGAATTTGATTATGTATCCCAACGGCCATGGATTTGATAAATGGTTTAACAAGACCATGGATATACTTACCATCCTGGAATGGCCATAACCTCAATGAATGATCCAGAGGGATCATAGGTTCAACTATCGACCATGAACGGCCACAAATTTGATTAATGGCTCGCGAGGATCATCCCCTTAACTTACACATTAAATGATCCAGAGAGATTGCACGTCAAACTAAATATAAAATGATTTGGAGAGATCAACTTAATATGAAATAATCCAAAGAGATCAAACCATAAACACGTATTGGTTTTGATAAAAGGATCTGAATGCCTTTTAATCAAAATAGAATTGAAAATTTTCAGGTCAATAGAGATCGATTTCTAATATGTGATGTAATAACTCCGAATGAAATTAGAATGATGATGATGATGATGTATAACAACACTTAAGCAGACTCTAGTGTCTTAAGCTATGACAGGTTGTAACGACCATTTATTTATAATAAAATCTAAAGGAACTAGATTATTCACCAAGATTAACGTAGCCAAAGAGCTCAACTATCGAAGACTGACGTCGCATTTTTTTTCGAGCATGGCACACCTTCCATTTGAAAGGCATGCTTTAGAGAGAAAGCATTATCTCACCTTTTTACCAAGCAAAATATGGACAAACTCGATGAGCCAAACTTCGAAGTTATCAAGGCAAGAAGCCAATAGATATGGCTATAAAGGCAAAACTCAAGTCCAACAAAGATCATTAGGCAAATACAAATCCAGCATAAAATTTCGAAAACCAAAAGTCCACAAAAGGAGGGTTTGTACCTACCCCACCTTATAGGTCAGTACCGACCCATAAATACTTAAACAAGGGGCCCCATCTTCTGCTTACCAACCCTACTTGATGTTTGAAAGCCATTTCAAGTGTTTTCTTGTTGATCTGGTGCACTTCTCTATCGATCTCCACGAACTCTTGAATCTACAACTCTGTTTTTCTACAACTCCGTCATTCGGACTCCAAAATAAGCTAATATTGGTGCAAATAACTATGTAATCACGAAGCTAACCATACGATAATCCAATATGAAGAGTTGAATGCAGCTGATTTGGGCATCTTATTGATCGGTACCAAACCCTACCCTTAGAGTTGTACCAACCAATACAAGTCCTTGAGTTGGTGACCTATTTTCTCGAAGAACTGGTCCATAGCAAGGACAATGGTTTAAAGATCTTTTGTATGAGATTTTAGGCTCCTAACGAATATAAATAGAGGGATGGGGCTTATTTTTTAGGATCTTTTAGATCTTGCTCTCATTTTTTAATTTCCTGTAATCTTTGTTGGAGTTATACCAACCTGTAGGTACTTCTACCTATAGTCAAGAAGATAAGCAATAAAAATCATTAAATGGACATAGGCCGGAGTATGTCGAACCACTATAAATCTCATGTGTTCAATTTCTTGCTCGTATTTCGTTTATTTTCTTCACATTTTATTTCTTTACTCAATCTATTAGGTGTTTATTCCATTTTGATTTAAATATTTTGGTGCTTTCATTGAGAAACACTTGAGCTCGCTGATTTATAACATGGGAAAATTCCGAATGATAGACAATCAACTTAGATGGCCGCAACTGGAGAAAATCAATAAGGGAGCAGCCAAGAGGCATCCTTAGGAGCTAACTCCCTATCAATCTGTATAACCAGGGATGAAATGGGAACCATGATGAATGGTTTGCAAGAAAGGATGATGACATGCCAGAAAGAAATGATTGAAAAGTTCTATAGAATAATAGGACATATAAGAGCAACCCATGTTGCTGAAAATTAAAATCAAAGAAAAAATCCAAAGCACAGGAGACTGGAAGCGGAGTAGAACGACCCAGGGAAAACCTCGAGCCAAACATATGAGTCGGTACTGACCCACAGGCATGGGTCGGTACTGTCCCACAAAGGTTTGGGGGCATGGGTCTTCTTGGCTTAAGAAGGAATGATATGAATCCAGTAGATGATGTGAAGTGCATGAAGTTGAATCAAAATACAAATGTGCTATCGGAGGAGTGCGTGCAAGAATTTCCTCATAAAAACGGAGGGTGGGATGAAGTTATGAATAAGAGAACTCCATTGGGTCAGGCTAGTATTCTTTATCTCTTTATATATTCTTAATAAATGCTACAATATCACCTCAGGCCACTTACACATGTATGGGTTCCTGAATGGTCCTTAGGTACCTTCTGTGTTGGATGTTTGAAGTTGACCTTGATAGGATTAGACGTCTGCTAGATTCCCTGATTTAGACTCCATGAGCGATGATCAAAACTGATTAGGAAAGACCAATAGAGATTGATGACCCCTAGGAGTTGACTAGGATTTTATAAACCACTTGAAAGTTATGATTGATATTGACAGCATTAACTTCCATCTGGAGAGATAGGACCGAAATGCATGGTGCAAGTCCCCATGTCGGGGAGCATGACGGATGGACTTGTATGACAATGATTTCTTTAATATCCTGTCCAAAGAGATGGGACTGGTTTGCAAGGTACAAGTCCCCTCCTAAAGAACGAGTCAATGAACTTTTATAATATTGATTGCTATAAAATCCTATTCAGAGAGCTAAGACCGGAGTGCAAGAGTCCCCTCACCGGAGCATAAGCGGATGGCTTACTTGTTATTGAATTTCCTCGTCGGATAGTGAGTGGATGGGCTCTTAAAGGGTCCATAGAGACCATGGATTTTGATCGTGTTAAGTCCCGATCGAAGAGTCGGGACGTAAGTGCAGGAAGTAGGTCACTTCGTAGGAGAGCGACTAGATGGGCTTATTTGTTGTTGAGTTCTCTTGCCGAAGAGAGAGCGAATTGGGATTAGTAGGGTTTTGGAAAGGCCATGTATTTGATTTTCGGCCCTAAACGGCCATGTATTTGATTATCGGCTCGAAGGACTATGGATTTAATTATCGGCACCAAATGACCTCAAATTTGATTATCAGCCCTGAATGGCCATGGATTTGATTAACGGTCCGAGGAGATCAAGGATTTATTGCTAGCCTCGAATGGCCATAACTTATTTAATGATCCAGAGGTGATTAACGACCAAGAAAGATCATGCCCTTATTAAAACATTAAATAATCCTGAGAGATCGCATGTCGAACTAAATATAAAATGATCTAGAGAGATCGTATATTAAACTAAATATGAAATGGTCCGGAGAGATCAAACCTTAAAACACATACTTATTTTGATAAAAGGATTTAAATGCATTATTATCAGAATAGAATTGAAAAATATCGGGTGAATAGAGGATGATTTCTGATATGTGATGTAATAATTCTGAATGAATTGGGAATGATGATAGTGTATAGACAACACTTAAGTAGAGTCTAGAGTCTTAAGCTATGATAGGTTATAAGGACATTTGATTTATAATAAACTCTGAAGGAACTAGATGATTCACTAAGATTGAAGTAGCCAAAGAGCTCAACTATCGAAGGTTGACGTCGCATTTGTTCTTGAGCAAAGCACACCTTCCATTTGCAAGGCATAATTTGGAGGAAAAGTGTTATCCCACCTTTTGACCAGGCAGAATATGGACAAACTTGACGTGCCAAACTTCAAAGTTATTAAGCCATGAAGCCCGAAGAGATGACTACGAAACCCAAAACTCAAGTTCAACCAAGATCATAAGGCTAGTATAAATTCACCACCAAATTACAAAAACTCAACGCCCACAAATGTTAGGTCGGTACCGACCCCACATTATAGGTCGATACCGACCTGTACATATTCCACCAAAGGGCCCCGTCTTCTACATACCTACCCTGCTTAATGTTAGAAACACATTTCTCGTGTTGTCTTGCTGATCTAGTGCAATTCTATATCAATCTCCATGAATTCTTGAATCTACAAATCTGATCTCCCACAACTTCGTCATTTGGACTCCAAAACATGTTAATACTGGTGCAAATAGCTATGGAATCATGAAGCTAAACATATGAATATACAACGTAAAGAATTAAAGGCAGCCAATTTGGCAATCTTATGGGTCGGTATCAACCCTAGCCTTGGAACTGAAACGACTTATGCAAGTCGATAAGATGTTGACCTGTTTTCTTTGAGAACTGGTATATAGCAAGGAGAATGGTCTGGAGATCTTTTGTGGGATATTTTAGGCTCCTTGTCTCCATAAATAGAGGGATAGGGCTCATTTTTCAGGATCATTTGGCTCTTACTCTCCTTTCTTAATTTTTTTGTATTCTCTGTCAGAGTTGTGCCAATCCATAGTGGGAGTTGTACCGACCCGTAAGAACTTCTTCCAGTAATCAGCAAGATAAGCAATAAAAATCACTAAGTAGACGTAGGCCAGAGTTCCTGAACCACCATAAATCTCATGTGTTCTATTTCTTGCTTGTTGTTTATTTACTTTCATCACTTTTAATTTCTCTACTCAAACTATTGGGTGTTTGTACTATTTTCGGCTCAAGCACTTCCTATTATTTATAGTGCCCTTTTCACCAAATAATTTGGATCTTGTCTCCTTTTACCAAAACCTATCAATATATTTCTACATGGAGTTTATTTTACTACATCCGTAGTGAAAGTACTACTAAGGATCGTAATACGGAATATTATCTAAGTTGTCTACTAGTGCAGAATAAATATAAAAATTAAATGACACCAGGGATTTTTATAATGGTTGGAACTCCTGTTCTACGTCCACTCCTAGACTCCTTCTTGAATCTGACTACCAATCCTCTCTTAATCTGAAGGAATAGGTATCACAGTGCCTGAGCAACCGAACAGGACTTTTACCGCCTATACAACTGAATAGGACTTCTACCGCCTGAGCAACCGAACACGACTTCAACAATGCAGAGAATTTTCTTGACTGATTGTGCTCTTTTGGTAGCACAGATAAGTCTTTAGAGTACATCATTCCTATAATCTTCTCCTTTATGGTATATAGTGTAGTTCATGAAGATTGGAAGTTAATTTAATCACAAATGAATTTGTGCTTGAGTGTGCAAGTGATTAGAATGAGAATTTAAGAGGAAATGGAAGAATGATTTGATAATAAGTGTAAGAGAAAAGAATCAGAAATTAGGTGATTAAAATAAATGAATTGAAGGCCATTTATAGTGTTTAAGTGTTGTAACTCATCGTGAAAAGTTACGATTAAAAGAAATGGAAATAACTCTTGAATCAAGGGTTATTTCTGTTCATTGAATGGAAGTGACCATTCAGAAAATGGCCGTCTTGCATTTTCAATCGACTAAAAAAAGATTTCAGTCTACTGAAATTTAAAAAGTTTCGTAATAAAAGGTGAAAGATCAAAAAGACTTACAATTTAGTCGATTGAATATGGCAGTTCAGTCGACTGAACATTCAAATGCACTATGCACATGCACAGATATTCAGTTGACTTAACAGCATTTTTCAGTCGGTTGAATACCTTGTTTTCTTCCATTGTAAGGTTCTTGAGAAACTTTTTATGCGTGAACTTTGTGTATATGATTTGAAAAAAAAATTAAGTGCTTGTTTGTGTGAATATACCACCTAGGAGAGATTTTAACAAAAATCAACTTCTGGACTAGACTATAGACAAACCATAAATAATATCGAAGTTCTATTTGAATTCTTGGTCTGCAATCTATTATCGAGTAGAATAGCATCTTCTCTTGCAAACATGGTTAGTTCGCATAATATTTACTTATATAGTTGTCATAATCAAAACAACAAAATATAAGGTTCTAACACCCTACAGTAACCCTTCTCCCGTAATGCAGTATTAAGATGGTTTTATTTCTTTTTCATTATAGAAAATGTTGATAAATTCCCTAAATCAACCGAACCCGAGTTCCCTTGTTTAACTTTGTTCACCTTTTTAGGGGATTCTCTTTGTTGTTTTATAGGTTGAACAACTTCAAAAATTTGTATAAATTCGTATAAGCTTATGAAATCTGTAAAACTAAGAACCTACTTCATAAATCTTGATATAAACATCATGTGAAATTTTCACTAGGTTTCGAAACTATTTGAATGGGGAAATACATGAAAGCACCCCATGTACACCCATCCTTCCCTTAAATAATCATTAAACCTTTTATACTTTTACTCGCAACCCCGTATGAACCGCATACCATACATAAAACATATAGATCTAAACTGAACCCATGCATATAAGAAACCAGATTAGAAGAGTTAAGTATTACTCACTTAGATCTTTTAAATGTATAGCTTTAGTTTTCCTTAGCCTCTTCTAGCTTGCATTTTTGTATCTTCCTTTTATTTGCTTTCTTATGCTTCCACCATTAATGAGTTTCTCGAGTTTTTATTTTTAGTTTAAGCTGAATGAATTGAATGAATAGAAATGAGTACGTTAAGTAAGGCACGGGCCCAATACCTTCTTCTATTGATTCATATCCTTTTACCACTTTTATTAACTCGCCATTTTCCCTTTGATTAACTTATTTATTTAATTATTAATTTTAAATTTATCACAGATAAATAACCAACTATAATATTTATATTTTTGTTTATTTAATATATCAATATGTACATATATATTAATTGACATTTCTTTAATTAATTAATTAGTAAGTTCATTTATTTAAGTAAATAATTTAATCAAAATTTTTAATTAATTTGAAAATTTTAGTTTAGGGTTATCTTAAATAATTTTAAGATAAAAACTAAAATAATTGTAGTTAAATACATAAATCATATATATACATATGCATTTAAATAATAACTTTTAACTTATTATTTTATTTTATACAATAAATCATATTAATTAGATTTATATTAAAAATCATGAAATTGGTTATTTAATTTCTCAAAAGAAATTTTGAAACTTTTAAACTTATTTTATAACTTTTATAAAACAACCTTTTGTGTTTTAAACTTAACAATTATATTTAAAATATATTTTAAAATTTGAAATCTCAATTTGAAAACTACCCCAAGGCCCAAATAACCATGGACCTAACATCTGCACTAACCTTTGGAATTAGTCAACCCATTGAGATAGGTCGGTAGCTAAGAAGGAGAGAGTACTTGATTATTCAACCCCAACCGTGGACACTACTTTTTAGACAATCATCAAATAGGAAGGTTAAATTAGTTGACCATAAATGTCGATTAATGAGACCACACAGTCTAGTTGGGCTCTGATAACATTGTTGTAACCAACCCGGCTCGTAGTGGGGAAATGAGTAAATTTCCAATTTTTATCCTAAATAGATTTTAATGGACCTATGAAACCTAATATTTAATACTAGATCCAATCAGGTTGCTTTAATAAAATCATATTACACTTTGCTATTTTTTATATAATTAATCAATGTTAATTAAACGTATTAAGTGTGTAAAAATAAATATACCAATATACATTCATATACAAGTAATATGACATATATATGTGATAGATATATAATAACATTTGAATGCATGGTCAAGTACATATATATAGATTAGGATTTATATCTGCCATATATATATATATATATATATATATATATATATAGCATATATTATAAACTGCCACAATTAAAAAGACTATATATATATATATTGAAAATATTATAATAAATATAAGTGATAAATTATCACATATGATTCTGAATAGGTCTAGATTTTCAGTTTTGAATTAAAAATATAATATCTGTTTTTGATTTGGTAAGAAAACACGCATATACATGTGCATGTGTGTGTTTTGAAATCTTGATATAAGTTATAGATCAAAATTCTACACTATTATATATATATATATATGTTACATTAATATGACTGAATTAACATTTTAATTCATATATATATATCGTATTTAAATTATTTGAGTACAAATAAATATAGTAATATAAAAATAATTAATAATTATACTTTCGATAATAATAAATTTTTTATATATAAAAAACTTAAAGAATTGAAATATATATATGCCTATTTGTATCAACATCAAATTTGATATTATTTTTTTAATCATATTATAATATACGTATATAAACTCTTTGCCAAATTTTTATTCTTTAATAAATTACCGAGAGCAATTTTTGACAAATAAATAATTTACATATTATTTGAAATTTAAACTGAATGTTTTTTACAGTTTTAAAACATTTTTGTTAGCAAATAAAATTTAAAATTATTATAAATATTATATTTAGATTTATCAAATTATTACAGATACATAAATTATAATATGGCTGAAATTGAGTTTAATATATATTTCTTGTATAATCATTATATAATCTAAATCGATATATTTAATTAGTTGTTATATTATTTAAACAAACAATAAATCAAGATATGGTAATAATACATACATAAATGGTCGTAAAAGCATATAGTAAGAAGATAAATATAAATTAAAATAACCTGATTGAGATAAAGCTTAAAGACACACATCTATTCATAGAGTATCAGAAATCTCCTAGATTGCTGCCTAAAGTTGCTAGCTTCGTATATTACCACTAAAGACGCGTTTTTTGATGTTTTAAAGGGGAATAAAGCTCGATTATTACGAGGGAGGGCTGATGTTATTTTTGGCTAAAGGAGGTTGAGGAGGGAGCAAAAAGAAGAAGTAAACATCGGTGGCTTTGTGTTTCTTATATAGGGGATTAAGAAGAAAAGATCTTCCACTTATTCCTCTTACCAAGTCTAACCCAAAGTTCCCTTCTCCCTCTCCTATGGTCGACCCCTTATTGGTCTTTTAATGAACCAAATTGACTTCAAATCCAATAGTAAATAATTCAATCTAAATCCAATTTAAATGTACATCGATATCATACATCGATATGCACATTTATATATGTATTGTACACACATCCAATTAATTGGTAATACCACCAGAACATTTCTAAAGGCTACCTCATTTATTAAATACACTCCAAACATAAAGTACACCAATAATCATTATTTCTTAAATATTGATCAATATAATTAATTTATTACTATTATGAACTAACAAAATTGAGTTGTTTTTTGGGGACTGAATGAATTCAGTTATGCAAGTCAAAGGTGTGAATTTAATCACTAACTAATATGTGATATTAATGTTCACACATCATCTTAACTGGGGGAGTGACAGTTTACCCGAATTCATTGCGTATACACCTCATTGGTAAAATACAATTTTACATTTTTAAATGGTATCTTTTAGTAAAGTTTACATACACACATTCTTTTCATTAAAAATTATATTACTTGTCACAACCCGAATTTCACTCCCAGAAAATCGCGTCATGAATTAAGAAAGAAAGGGATAGAGAATAGAATAGAAAGAAGAGAAGAAGAAACAACATCAGAATCTAACACAGCGGAACGAATAAATTATATTAATAACATAATACTTTACATAGTATCATATGCATCAGAGATACACAGCATAAACAACTCATACTAGACAGTTATAGACACCTGTCTAATTATACAACATAATACAACAAACTCTCAGAGAACACACAGCGGAATACTCTATATATATCTACCCGCAGAAGCCTCCTGCTCCATTGCTCCTCCACAAGTCGTCGAAGCTAATCCAGAATCCTAACCTGAATTCCCTTGACTACTCATAAAAATTTGAGTACCCAAGAGTTTATGAAAAACAAAAATAAACTCCGGGTCAGACATGGGTCTGGTGTGAGTAACAGGTTAAAGTTGCTTAACTTTCAAAAACCTTTGAAAAGAAAGGTATCACGTAAGACTTCCCACACATAAATATGGAAAAGTTTTTACCTTACGCTAACCAAAACATTTGATAGGAAATCCGATGATATTATAATAGTGTCTAGGGTTTTCAAATAAATAAGAAATAGCCGAAATTGTTACATGATTAAATTCCAGCTACTAGCCACAAAAGTGGGTAATACAATCAAAACCGTTGGCACTTATTGGATTATGGATTCCATACAATGGCAGGGCTACTGGGGTACCGCCCGTCACAGTACGTGGCCTAGATCACCGTACCGAGGATTACTCCCTTCATCCCCTGCAACACAAAGCCGGACCCGTTCCTTACTGAACAGTTCCAAACAAGACAACCCCGTGGTTGTAGCTAGCAACCACCCACACAGCCGAATATAAAGGGACTTCTAGACAGGGATCAATCTTGCTCTCCAGTGGGCGCGACCCACGAAGCTTTGCTGCACCTCCCCTGTTTTAGCCATTCCCGGTTGATGAGGCTTGAGGCTACGATTACCTTTATAGGACATATCACTTAGAATGCTCATCGTCCACCTGACGATGTACTGAAAGCATTCAATCCATACAAGTTCGTTCCGGGTTCGAACGAAACCGAAGGCATTATCTCGTTACACTCGTATTGGAATCACCCTCAGAGTTAACGACAATAACCCTTGCACTCTAAACCACCATCTCGAACCTATAAGTACTATTCCGTCAAACTCATTACGGAATCACCCACAGAGTTATACTGACTCATAGTTCTTACACCTCGAGTCTTCACAAAGCTCCACTTTGATACACGACCTATCGTTATTTGGAATCGATGTGGTTTTCGGATATCCAAATATGGAAACCCGATCCCGGTCTCATCGAAAACCAAAGCGTGTCTTTTAAGGTCCAAGTTGTTTTAAAGGTTTAAAACAATTCAATTACATTATCTATATACACACAGATAGATAACTTAAAACATAACTGATAATCAACATTATCACATAACAGGTGATCCACATCATCAATATCAAATAGATATACCACATATCAACATCACAATAGATAACCTATATTATCATCACCATACAATCAACATCCATACCACACAATATTATTTATCTCAATACTGTGATCACAAAGCATCCAAGACAATCAAGTTCAACCATTCATCCATAAGCAAAGATTTACTCATCACCATATAATTAATTTAAAATGAATTAAATTAATTATCTATATCTCAAATTAATTTAAAATGAATTAAGTTAATTCCTTCATCTATAATTAATTTAAAATAAATTAAATTAATTACCTCACCAAATTATCTTGCTTACTCAATTGATTACAATCAATTAATCAATCATAAATTACTTTAATTAATCACTCTTGATTAATTATACTTAATTACATCCATGTAATTATCCTCAACTAAACAGTAATTAACCCTTAATTACTTTAATTAAATTAATTAATCATAATTAATTATCTTAATCCTTAATTAATTATATTAATTAATTACCTATTATTGATTAATTAATCCTAATTAATCATCCTTAATTACATCACTAATTAAATAATTAATGATCTTAATTATTTCTTAAATTAATTACTCACAGTAATTAACTAACTCAATTACTATAATAATCCAAATTAATTATCCTAAATTAATTTCTTAATTAATATCCCGATTAATTATTAAATAATTAATCCAAATTACTCATTCTTAAACATCTCCACTTAATTACAATCATGTAATTATTAAACAATTACTTAACTAGGTAATTTCTAAATCCTTAATTACATAAGGTAATTATTTATAAAACCCAAGTGTTTATAATTAATTAAACTTAATTAATTAAATTAAACAATCTCATTCAATTAAATTAATTACATTAAGTAATTAATTTCTTAATTACTTTATTAAGTAATTACTCAAACCATTTTGTAATTGATTATTATTAAATTAATTAATCTAATTAATTATAAAAATTAACTACATTAATTAATTATTAAATAATCATGGTTAATGACTCTCATTAACCATCCTCAAATTATTTTATAAAGTAATTAACTTAAATTAACTTCCATTTAAATTATTCTTTAATTATTCATTAATTAAAGTTAATTATTAAATTAACTAACCTTAATTAAAAACTTAATTACATAATTATCATTCATTTATCATTAATTAATAACTTAATTAATGATCTTAATTTCAAATTGATTAATCATTAATCAATTATTAACTCCAAATTTAATTAAATAATTAAATTAAATAACAAATCTTAATTACCTTGTTAATTAATTCTAAAACATAAATCTAAATTTAAATTTCAAAATAAAACATAACTTAGTTATGTTTAAAACAATTTGATTTAAAACAAAGTTCTTTTGAAAATTACCTTTAAATTTCAATTAAAATTCAAATTTAAAATAAATTAATTTTAACTTATCAAAGTTTTAAATAAATTTAAAACTTATTTAAATTCTAGAACAAATCAAAAGTTGTCTTAAAAATCAAATCATATAAACTTGAAGTTAAATTCATTTCAAAATTTAAAAGTTTAAATTCAATTTTAGTTTAAAAACTTTCAACTTTGAATTTTCCTTTAAATTTGAAACTGAGCTTCACTTTAAAAACTCAGATTTCCAGATTTTAAAATCTATCTTTAAACCTTGCTTCATATTTTAAAAACCTCATTACTTAAAATTCCAACTATTTACTAAATTGAAATAGTTAATTAAGTTAAGAATTTAAACTCTATTTCAAAACCTGGATTTAAATTTGAATCTAAAATTCAAACTTGCATTTGAATTTATACTAAATCTTACTTTAACTAAATCTATAGGTTTTAAAAGTTTTTAAACCCAGATTTTTTTTTTAAAAGAAACAGGAACAGGGTTTTCAAACCTGAAATTTGAATTCAAATCAAAATACAAATTTGAATTCAGATCAAAGATACAACATGAATTTGATTTTTAAACCTAAACCCTATTTAAATCTAAATCTACAGATTTTAATATTTTAAAACCCATACTTTTTAAAATCAACACAGTTTTCTGTGTAAACTACAACTGCAGGTCAATCTCGAGAAACCAATATTCTGCTTCGGGTTTCTTCTCCATCTACTCCGAGTTTCCCACCTATGTGCTTCGAGTCAGCTTCCAACTTTCCCAACATTCCCTCTGAAACACTCCTAACCACAACAGTTCATCAGAGGACCATCTCCGCCCCCTCTGCCGACTATGTCAGATGATCCAATTCAACTCCAGAAGCCCACCACTACTCCAACTCCAACACAGATCAAAGAATTCATCCAAGAATCTAAAATGTCCCCAAATCAAAATCTGTAAAAAATATTACAGGTTTACACTCTAACCTGTCAACGGCAAGTGCTTGTCGTTCTGATCATCTGATGATCAACCTTTCCGGCTCCGAGTTCCCTCACCCATCATCTACACCATCACCAATTTTCATAACACTCGACCATTCCCTCTCTTCACACTGATCCATAGTTCAAACCCCATTTCAAAACTAGGGTCAACTGAAGAATTTCCAAAATGCACCTACTCTAATAGATTTAAAATCATCTCAGATTTTCCTAAGGATCAAAGATCCTTGTTCTACAACTCAAAAGAGGTTTTGAGTTTCCTAATCTACAGATTTGCAGAAATTTTGCTTATATTAAATTTTTAGTTTCAGAACAATCTGTTACTCTATCAAACCCCTAAAAATATCAATACTTGATTTAAAAATCAAGTTTCCATTAATACATAGTTTATTGATACTGAAATACAAGGTTAACTCATTAAATTTTTGTTTTGAATTAACATGCAGAGGCCACACTACTCATACTTTTATCTTGCTAAAGTTAATTTTCTTCAGGCAGTAAATCAACTCACCTACAAATATTTGATTCTAGTCTAAATAAACAAACAAATCTTAGTTATTTTTAGGACAGATACTAACACGAATTTAAACAATATTTGGTGGATTCCTAAAATAGAAAGTTGAGTTTTAGAATCATAACAGAGCATGGACAAACATGCACACACCAACACACAAACATTACTAAATTTTTATCCAACATTAACATGCAACCTGAAATTTCAGTTAAAGGTTTAAGTTACTCACCTTTCATGTATGCAGACCACTGTTGTCCCTTTGAATTTGCAGCAAACAAGCATATGCAGGTAGAAGATGCTATCTCCAATTTCCCAAATTTAAAACAGTGCAGACTTTAAAAATGCAGGTGCTTTCTGTTATGCTTTAATTCCCTTTCATATGTTTTTTTTTCCATGACCAAGATGCTGTTGTTAAATCTCCAATGCATGCAGATGAATATGTAGTTGTTGCTAACACCTCAAGTACATGCAGATGGTTTTTGCCAATTTCCAAATGCATGCCAATGCTTTACACTCCAGGTTTTAAACAAAATGCAGAAACATGTAGGCTTCATTTTGATTTTGTAATGAAGTGAGATATGCAGGTTGCAGATTTGAAACTTGATAAATTTGTGGATTCTTTTATATGCAGAAAATGCTGGCTCTTTGGCTTTGAAGAGGAAATGCAGAAATAAGACATGCTAATTTGGATTTTAGTTTTGGATATGTAGAATCTTGATCTTTGATGAGGGGTGTATGCAGATTTGAATAGGAGCTTGGGATATGCAGATTTGTTGAACAGAATGTATATATGAAGTAAGTGAGTTTTGGATATGTAGATTGATGTTTTGATTATGCAAATGTTGGATTTCTTTTTGAGAAATGCAGATTTTTATTGTGCAGATTTATAAAATGAATTTTGAAGATGGGTTTGATCTTTGTTTGATTTAAGAAAATGGAAAAAAAAAAAAAAATATGCATGAAGATATAAACTTAACTATATGCATATTTCAGATTTTAAGAAAAGAAAAGAAAAATAAAAACAAAATTCAACACTTGTCATAAATGAGACACTTGTCTATATGATTGCATATTAATTTAACACATGTATATTCTTTAAGGAAAATTAGTATTTATTTACAAGCTAATGCATATATTAACTTAGTTTCAATTTGTTAATTTATATTTAAACATGTGTATGAAATAGAAACAACCAATGTTTTCTTAAAGACAATTAGTTTTTAATTACAAATTAATGTTATATTAGCTTAAATTAAGTTGTTAGTTTATATGTATAAATTTATAAATGAAAACAAAAACAAATCATGTTTATAAACTTATAAAAATAAAAATTAAAACAAATTTAGATTTTATACCTTTGAATTTAAATTCAAACTAGATTCAAAACCAAACAATTTCAAAATAAAAATTCAATTTGAAATAACCAATTGCAATTTCTATTCAAAATTTATTTTAGAAAGACAATACAATATTAATATTATTTTATAAATCTCTTTTATTAATTTAAAATCATTTTACAATAAATTATATTTTATTAAATAAAATATCCATTTTATTAAACCATAAAACATTTTATTGTATTTATTCTAAATTTTAAAACAATACCAATCTATTTAAAATATAAACCAAATATTTATATTGAAAATAGAAATCAATTTATTATTTAAAAGATAAAATAACCAATTTAAATATTTATTGAAGAAAATTATCATATTCACTTGAATAATTATTATCAGATTATCAATATCAATTTAATTTTAACTACAGATTATTAAATTGATATTGTCAAAAATTCCGGGACGTTACAATCCTTCCCCCTTAAAAGAATTTCGTCCTCGAAATTTAAAATAAAGGTAATTTAATAATCTGATTAAATTTTAATTTTAAACACAAGCATATATCAAACATATGCTAACAACCAATCAACCAATCAAACAAACCTAATTATCCAGACAAAATCTGGATAAAATTTCATCGAGTTTCCCCAGGTGTATATATATATCCACCGGGATATTCGCCCTAGAAAATCCAAACAAACAATACTATGAAGCTACAAAGCTCCTATAGAACTATATCTATAACACTAGACAAAATATCAGACTACAAACGAGTCTGACTCACTAACCAAAACTCCCAAACTGCTGGTTCTACAACCAGAGATAGATCATACACGTATTCCCACAGAGATACGTGAAACCCATCGAACCCCAGTTGTCCAAACTGGCAACTCAATCCTGAAGATCAATCACTTATCTCCAAGATCACAGAAAAGATCCAAAAACACTTCAGAGCAACCTCACAGACTTACCCAACTTATAGCTCACCTGATCGGAGAAAACTTATCCAAAATAAATCTCCGTCTTCAGAGTCCAAATCTCTTTGACTCTTATCTACAAAACTCTCCAGACGATCCTGGGCTGTCCACAACCTTACTTCTCAGCTCAACCTTCGCTGATGCTTCTAGAAAGAAACCAGACCAATCAACTTCAACAAAATGATCTCCTCAAGATCAACCAAAACCAACCATTCAAACTCAACTCCTCAATATCAGAAGACAACAACTTCTTCTGTTCAGAAAAAGAAAAGCAGATACACTTCCAAACTGCTTCCGCTGCTCAACTCTGATCCGACACAGAAGATAATACAGAAGAAGAACACAAGCACAAACCGGACAACACACCCCAGAGATATGGTTCAACAAGTCCATAAGAATCATTCAGGAGTTCCTCCAAAACTCCGAACTGCTACTCCAACTTAACTCTTGGAACCATTCTTCTAAAAAGCTGAACCACACGGTACCACTTCTGGAATCCCAGCCTATAAGGAAGCTCAATCTCCAGATGCAAACCAAACTCTGACTTCCTGAAGACATTCAGGAAAACTCAGATAACCCAAGAGAACACTCCATCAATCGCAAGTCACTTTTGCGATCAACCCAAACCAAATCCAAGGAAAACCGTTCTCTCTTAACCAAATATAACAACTTAAACTTAATTAGTCAACCCATCGAAGTAACGGGTCTACTAAACTGCTCCTGAACTCTACTTCAGAAAAACTGCTAAATCAGAAGATCTCTTGCCAATGCCGAGAACACCCCAAACTACACTGCTGCCACAGATGCCAAAGAATTCCAAAACAAAGCTCTCCGAGAAATTCGGACTTCAAAGCAAACAGAAACTCCGGCTGAACACAGCCACAACACTGAAGCAGACTCACCTTCTTAAACTTGTTCCAACGAAAACATCTTCGGGAACATCCATAGTCACTGCATCTCATCACGCAGCTACTACTTCCGGAGGTATCAAAATACCATCACTTGCTTCAGCTCAACCAAACAGATCCAAACACTACTCATCAACTTCAGAAATAAACTCTGAACCTTAACAGGTTTCCTTCAGAGATTAATGAAGTTCTTCATCACTACAGGACTCACTCGAGACGGTATTAGGTCTACAGTCCCAACAAAACACCTCCAACCTCAAACATTCAAACTCCAACCAATGGTAGTCGTGTTACACACACTACTACCCCATCTACCTTTATAACTCAAATTGGAAAACCTGAACAGGTAACCCAACAGATAGGTAGAAATAAATATATATATGATATATAAAAATTACAAATACGCTCTCTCAAAAAAAGACACTACTACAGAGCCTAGGTATTCACTCAACCTAATGCTCCCTAAAGAAAGATACACTTCAGAGCCTAGGTATTCACTCAACCTAATGCTCCCTAAGAAAGATACACTTCAGAGCCTAGGTATTCACTCAACCTAATGCTCTGATACCACAATGTCACAACCCGAATTTCACTCCCAGAAAATCGCGTCATGAATTAAGAAAGAAAGGGATAGAGAATAGAATAGAAAGAAGAGAAGAAGAAACAACATCAGAATCTAACACAGCGGAACGAATAAATTATATTAATAACATAATACTTTACATAGTATCATATGCATCAGAGATACACAGCATAAACAACTCATACTAGACAGTTATAGACACCTGTCTAATTATACAACATAATACAACAAACTCTCAGAGAACACACAGCGGAATACTCTATATATATCTACCCGCAGAAGCCTCCTGCTCCATTGCTCCTCCACAAGTCGTCGAAGCTAATCCAGAATCCTAACCTGAATTCCCTTGACTACTCATAAAAATTTGAGTACCCAAGAGTTTATGAAAAACAAAAATAAACTCCGGGTCAGACATGGGTCTGGTGTGAGTAACAGGTTAAAGTTGCTTAACTTTCAAAAACCTTTGAAAAGAAAGGTATCACGTAAGACTTCCCACACATAAATATGGAAAAGTTTTTACCTTACGCTAACCAAAACATTTGATAGGAAATCCGATGATATTATAATAGTGTCTAGGGTTTTCAAATAAATAAGAAATAGCCGAAATTGTTACATGATTAAATTCCAGCTACTAGCCACAAAAGTGGGTAATACAATCAAAACCGTTGGCACTTATTGGATTATGGATTCCATACAATGGCAGGGCTACTGGGGTACCGCCCGTCACAGTACGTGGCCTAGATCACCGTACCGAGGATTACTCCCTTCATCCCCTGCAACACAAAGCCGGACCCGTTCCTTACTGAACAGTTCCAAACAAGACAACCCCGTGGTTGTAGCTAGCAACCACCCACACAGCCGAATATAAAGGGACTTCTAGACAGGGATCAATCTTGCTCTCCAGTGGGCGCGACCCACGAAGCTTTGCTGCACCTCCCCTGTTTTAGCCATTCCCGGTTGATGAGGCTTGAGGCTACGATTACCTTTATAGGACATATCACTTAGAATGCTCATCGTCCACCTGATGATGTACTGAAAGCATTCAATCCATACAAGTTCGTTCCGGGTTCGAACGAAACCGAAGGCATTATCTCGTTACACTCGTATTGGAATCACCCTCAGAGTTAACGACAATAACCCTTGCACTCTAAACCACCATCTCGAACCTATAAGTACTATTCCGTCAAACTCATTACGGAATCACCCACAGAGTTATACTGACTCATAGTTCTTACACCTCGAGTCTTCACAAAGCTCCACTTTGATACACGACCTATCGTTATTTGGAATCGATGTGGTTTTCGGATATCCAAATATGGAAACCCGATCCCGGTCTCATCGAAAACCAAAGCGTGTCTTTTAAGGTCCAAGTTGTTTTAAAGGTTTAAAACAATTCAATTACATTATCTATATACACACAGATAGATAACTTAAAACATAACTGATAATCAACATTATCACATAACAGGTGATCCACATCATCAATATCAAATAGATATACCACATATCAACATCACAATAGATAACCTATATTATCATCACCATACAATCAACATCCATACCACACAATATTATTTATCTCAATACTGTGATCACAAAGCATCCAAGACAATCAAGTTCAACCATTCATCCATAAGCAAAGATTTACTCATCACCATATAATTAATTTAAAATGAATTAAATTAATTATCTATATCTCAAATTAATTTAAAATGAATTAAGTTAATTCCTTCATCTATAATTAATTTAAAATAAATTAAATTAATTACCTCACCAAATTATCTTGCTTACTCAATTGATTACAATCAATTAATCAATCATAAATTACTTTAATTAATCACTCTTGATTAATTATACTTAATTACATCCATGTAATTATCCTCAACTAAACAGTAATTAACCCTTAATTACTTTAATTAAATTAATTAATCATAATTAATTATCTTAATCCTTAATTAATTATATTAATTAATTACCTATTATTGATTAATTAATCCTAATTAATCATCCTTAATTACATCACTAATTAAATAATTAATGATCTTAATTATTTCTTAAATTAATTACTCACAGTAATTAACTAACTCAATTACTATAATAATCCAAATTAATTATCCTAAATTAATTTCTTAATTAATATCCCGATTAATTATTAAATAATTAATCCAAATTACTCATTCTTAAACATCTCCACTTAATTACAATCATGTAATTATTAAACAATTACTTAACTAGGTAATTTCTAAATCCTTAATTACATAAGGTAATTATTTATAAAACCCAAGTGTTTATAATTAATTAAACTTAATTAATTAAATTAAACAATCTCATTCAATTAAATTAATTACATTAAGTAATTAATTTCTTAATTACTTTATTAAGTAATTACTCAAACCATTTTGTAATTGATTATTATTAAATTAATTAATCTAATTAATTATAAAAATTAACTACATTAATTAATTATTAAATAATCATGGTTAATGACTCTCATTAACCATCCTCAAATTATTTTATAAAGTAATTAACTTAAATTAACTTCCATTTAAATTATTCTTTAATTATTCATTAATTAAAGTTAATTATTAAATTAACTAACCTTAATTAAAAACTTAATTACATAATTATCATTCATTTATCATTAATTAATAACTTAATTAATGATCTTAATTTCAAATTGATTAATCATTAATCAATTATTAACTCCAAATTTAATTAAATAATTAAATTAAATAACAAATCTTAATTACCTTGTTAATTAATTCTAAAACATAAATCTAAATTTAAATTTCAAAATAAAACATAACTTAGTTATGTTTAAAACAATTTGATTTAAAACAAAGTTCTTTTGAAAATTACCTTTAAATTTCAATTAAAATTCAAATTTAAAATAAATTAATTTTAACTTATCAAAGTTTTAAATAAATTTAAAACTTATTTAAATTCTAGAACAAATCAAAAGTTGTCTTAAAAATCAAATCATATAAACTTGAAGTTAAATTCATTTCAAAATTTAAAAGTTTAAATTCAATTTTAGTTTAAAAACTTTCAACTTTGAATTTTCCTTTAAATTTGAAACTGAGCTTCACTTTAAAAACTCAGATTTCCAGATTTTAAAATCTATCTTTAAACCTTGCTTCATATTTTAAAAACCTCATTACTTAAAATTCCAACTATTTACTAAATTGAAATAGTTAATTAAGTTAAGAATTTAAACTCTATTTCAAAACCTGGATTTAAATTTGAATCTAAAATTCAAACTTGCATTTGAATTTATACTAAATCTTACTTTAACTAAATCTATAGGTTTTAAAAGTTTTTAAACCCAGATTTTTTTTTTAAAAGAAACAGGAACAGGGTTTTCAAACCTGAAATTTGAATTCAAATCAAAATACAAATTTGAATTCAGATCAAAGATACAACATGAATTTGATTTTTAAACCTAAACCCTATTTAAATCTAAATCTACAGATTTTAATATTTTAAAACCCATACTTTTTAAAATCAACACAGTTTTCTGTGTAAACTACAACTGCAGGTCAATCTCGAGAAACCAATATTCTGCTTCGGGTTTCTTCTCCATCTACTCCGAGTTTCCCACCTATGTGCTTCGAGTCAGCTTCCAACTTTCCCAACATTCCCTCTGAAACACTCCTAACCACAACAGTTCATCAGAGGACCATCTCCGCCCCCTCTGCCGACTATGTCAGATGATCCAATTCAACTCCAGAAGCCCACCACTACTCCAACTCCAACACAGATCAAAGAATTCATCCAAGAATCTAAAATGTCCCCAAATCAAAATCTGTAAAAAATATTACAGGTTTACACTCTAACCTGTCAACGGCAAGTGCTTGTCGTTCTGATCATCTGATGATCAACCTTTCCGGCTCCGAGTTCCCTCACCCATCATCTACACCATCACCAATTTTCATAACACTCGACCATTCCCTCTCTTCACACTGATCCATAGTTCAAACCCCATTTCAAAACTAGGGTCAACTGAAGAATTTCCAAAATGCACCTACTCTAATAGATTTAAAATCATCTCAGATTTTCCTAAGGATCAAAGATCCTTGTTCTACAACTCAAAAGAGGTTTTGAGTTTCCTAATCTACAGATTTGCAGAAATTTTGCTTATATTAAATTTTTAGTTTCAGAACAATCTGTTACTCTATCAAACCCCTAAAAATATCAATACTTGATTTAAAAATCAAGTTTCCATTAATACATAGTTTATTGATACTGAAATACAAGGTTAACTCATTAAATTTTTGTTTTGAATTAACATGCAGAGGCCACACTACTCATACTTTTATCTTGCTAAAGTTAATTTTCTTCAGGCAGTAAATCAACTCACCTACAAATATTTGATTCTAGTCTAAATAAACAAACAAATCTTAGTTATTTTTAGGACAGATACTAACACGAATTTAAACAATATTTGGTGGATTCCTAAAATAGAAAGTTGAGTTTTAGAATCATAACAGAGCATGGACAAACATGCACACACCAACACACAAACATTACTAAATTTTTATCCAACATTAACATGCAACCTGAAATTTCAGTTAAAGGTTTAAGTTACTCACCTTTCATGTATGCAGACCACTGTTGTCCCTTTGAATTTGCAGCAAACAAGCATATGCAGGTAGAAGATGCTATCTCCAATTTCCCAAATTTAAAACAGTGCAGACTTTAAAAATGCAGGTGCTTTCTGTTATGCTTTAATTCCCTTTCATATGTTTTTTTTTCCATGACCAAGATGCTGTTGTTAAATCTCCAATGCATGCAGATGAATATGTAGTTGTTGCTAACACCTCAAGTACATGCAGATGGTTTTTGCCAATTTCCAAATGCATGCCAATGCTTTACACTCCAGGTTTTAAACAAAATGCAGAAACATGTAGGCTTCATTTTGATTTTGTAATGAAGTGAGATATGCAGGTTGCAGATTTGAAACTTGATAAATTTGTGGATTCTTTTATATGCAGAAAATGCTGGCTCTTTGGCTTTGAAGAGGAAATGCAGAAATAAGACATGCTAATTTGGATTTTAGTTTTGGATATGTAGAATCTTGATCTTTGATGAGGGGTGTATGCAGATTTGAATAGGAGCTTGGGATATGCAGATTTGTTGAACAGAATGTATATATGAAGTAAGTGAGTTTTGGATATGTAGATTGATGTTTTGATTATGCAAATGTTGGATTTCTTTTTGAGAAATGCAGATTTTTATTGTGCAGATTTATAAAATGAATTTTGAAGATGGGTTTGATCTTTGTTTGATTTAAGAAAATGGAAAAAAAAAAAAATATGCATGAAGATATAAACTTAACTATATGCATATTTCAGATTTTAAGAAAAGAAAAGAAAAATAAAAACAAAATTCAACACTTGTCATAAATGAGACACTTGTCTATATGATTGCATATTAATTTAACACATGTATATTCTTTAAGGAAAATTAGTATTTATTTACAAGCTAATGCATATATTAACTTAGTTTCAATTTGTTAATTTATATTTAAACATGTGTATGAAATAGAAACAACCAATGTTTTCTTAAAGACAATTAGTTTTTAATTACAAATTAATGTTATATTAGCTTAAATTAAGTTGTTAGTTTATATGTATAAATTTATAAATGAAAACAAAAACAAATCATGTTTATAAACTTATACAAATAAAAATTAAAACAAATTTAGATTTTATACCTTTGAATTTAAATTCAAACTAGATTCAAAACCAAACAATTTCAAAATAAAAATTCAATTTGAAATAACCAATTGCAATTTCTATTCAAAATTTATTTTAGAAAGACAATACAATATTAATATTATTTTATAAATCTCTTTTATTAATTTAAAATCATTTTACAATAAATTATATTTTATTAAATAAAATATCCATTTTATTAAACCATAAAACATTTTATTGTATTTATTCTAAATTTTAAAACAATACCAATCTATTTAAAATATAAACCAAATATTTATATTGAAAATAGAAATCAATTTATTATTTAAAAGATAAAATAACCAATTTAAATATTTATTGAAGAAAATTATCATATTCACTTGAATAATTATTATCAGATTATCAATATCAATTTAATTTTAACTACAGATTATTAAATTGATATTGTCAAAAATTCCGGGACGTTACATTACTTTAAGATGTATGAAATTTGGTATTAGTCAAAATTTCAGTATTATCCTTATTCAACTCTATTAGTCTATAGACAAAGTTTTTGGTTTAATATAACAATATATATTATTAACTTACTACTTTGGTTGGAGATTTTGATTTCAAGTTGACTTCAATCAACCATGATACCAACCTTATATGACCGAGGAGACGAATTCTCTATTAAATAGTGCTTCACAAACATCGCTTCAACTCTAATCCAACTATAGTCACTTGGAGGTCACCATGCCATGATTTAACTAGCTGTTATTAACCAACACAAAACAATAAGATGAGTCATTCTATAGTTATCAAATAACTACGAGTACGTAACTCCTTAGTACCCATAGCTGCCATCAGTAAAACATTGACTAACACATGGTTATGTACTTTGGTCTCAACGGATGCATCGATATCCTTTCTTGAAACATATCAACCTAGGAATATTTAAAACAATATTTTATTCCACATTGTGATAATTTTCTCTTGATTACAACTTATTTATAACCGTTATCACATAACGTATTATTTAAGGATTTTCTAATTAATATATTTTGAATTTATTATTTAATTAATTATATCTCAATATAATAAGTATATAAAGAAACCAAATACCTTTATGACAAATAAAATTTGTTACAGTGTTTGACAATTTACACTAAATCATACAATTTCCTCTAGGACATACCCTTAACTCTCTCAGTTAGTTCATGTAGTCATTCACCAGACCGACCTCATTTCTAGGTTGGTTGTTTTGCTCAAGTAATCAACCCACCCAATTAATTGAGCCACCTAAAGAACCCCTTTGTCTCCTTTATTCTTTAACATTTTATGTGCCATTTTCTCAATTCTCTTCACCTCGTCGAACACTAATATTTCATGTTATCTTTATAACTTTTCCACCTTTACAACTTCAATTTGTTTTTTAGTAGCACATAATTGCGTGGAAATTAACCCGCAATATTCCAAAATTTTCGACCACCTATATCTATCATCATTGTATTGGATAAACTAGTTTGTCGAGTTTTATAAATTTATTGAATATTTTTTAAATAAAATGAGTTTGGATTCTTTGAAATGAGAAGAAAAGGATATATTGTGATTTTGCATTTTTCCTACATCACCAAAAATAAAATAATACACTTGTATAAATATAGGCTATAAAGGGTTGCCTTTTAATCAAAAAAGAAATCAAAGACTTGAGAGAGCAGAGGCATAGAGTGCGATGCACCGCATTACACATGCATATGCATTTACGAATGAGCATTTTGGGCACAATTGGGAGTTTTTGTTGTGTACTTTGCTTGTATGCATCATTGTTAGGAGCAAGAGTTATTTTCCTGGGCAGTTGGTACCATTGTAAAGCAAGTTGTCGTGTTGATGATGAATGAATCCATTAAGTAAATTGTTACAAATTAACAGTTTTGACTGTTGGATGCATCCATTCTGCAAATGAGCACTTTTGGGAATACTGTAAAACTATTTCTGATCCATATATTTCATAACACATTCTCTTCTCTTTTTTCCTTACTTCATTGCCTCTTTCAACATCATCAGCCATTAACAAATATGTGTGTTGTTGGTCGAATCAAATAGTAAGAACTTTGAATTTAATAACATCGTCATAAGCCTTTAATGAATCAGAATCGGAAGAGGAAGGGATTAGTTCTCTTTTTTCTTTTTCGGAAACAAAGGGAAAAAATAATGCCTAAACTCTAAACTAAAGTAAAAAATAGAAGGGCTGATCGAAGTTATAGACCCTTCTTTGGTGGAAGTAATTCTTTCTTGTAAAGAACGCTGGATCTGGATCAGGATGCGGAGTTTGAGCTGCGGGGTGAGGGAGAGATGGCGCAAAATTCAGGGCAAATTGGAACCATTAACAATTTAAATTAGTCTTTAAATTGAAATTAGTGAATGGTTCCTCAATTTTAATTTTTATCGGAGATAAAATTTTAGGGAATAAGGACATTGCATTCAGTAGTATTCTTATGAATCTATCCAATAGACAAGTGGGCGGAAACCACTTTAGGATAAGCTATCCGAAATGTCGTTGGTTCATACTGGACCTCTGATCCTCCGGTCGATAGACAACTCATCCTTCCCCCATATTGCTTGTATTGCTTGTAAAATCATATAAATCATGACTTTTTCACCATGCTGGATTCTTCCTTCGAACATAATTAAATTGTTCACATTGATAATTCAAACTATACTCACTACCGATTTGGCCCTAAGTTGCGACATAGTATGTGCGTTTGTGGACATTTTCGATTAGAGGTTGTGTCCTTCATGGATTCAAACTTGATTAGTGCTTGTTTAGAGGTTGGGTAGGTGTAATTTATATTATCTATTTTTTCCTAAATTATAAATTGATTAAATTATTACTTATTACTATTAATATTTAATTAACAATTAATATTATATCAAGTTGAAAAACAATTTCAAATACAAATTCAAATAACTACTACAAATTTTGAAAAAGGATACAATTACCTATGATGTTCTGCTATAAAGATGCGGACAACCTGCATAACTAACTCCATTATTGACTTTCTTCACCATCGTAACCACATGCAGTTTCTTCGCATTGATTAAAATGATGCTAGCAATAGTAAACTCCTATCTAGAAAATTAGCCCAATCCACGAATATAATCCAGAATCTCCTTATACATATAGGAGGACCAAGCAGGAACAATAACAGGAGTAAGGGCAGAAGTTGGAGCAGTAGTGGACTTCTAACAGCATGATGCTTGACTTTTTTCTAGGCCCGTGGTGTACGATAGACTGAGGTGGAGGGAAATTGAACTCCTCTGGGGTAAGATATATGTCATCAAACTGATGCGGATCCATAGTATCCAACCTAGCCATGATCTCCTTAATACTCTCATCACTCCTCGATTTGATCAAGCACTCAATTTCACTAAAGGAAAGAAATAGAGGGACGATGAACTGAATTTGATCATCGAACAGACACATTCCGCTAACATATGCCTCTAATAAATAATCGAACAACTCCATGCCAATTTTAAGCATAAAATTGTAATCTCTTTAGAAATAGAATGCTACGTGGCTTAGCATGGGACAAGAAATCGACATCTGCAGTAATGACTTCCCAATTTACATTCCACACAACTCACTCTACAATTGTCAGGTTTATGAAATGATTACACAGCCTGATGTGGTTGTCAATCAAGTATTTGTAGAAAACGTTCATGAATCGATGACTATTTCCGTATAACCTAAACTGATGATGTAGAAAGTAAGTTTGAAAGATATTGAAACTTTCTCCATCGGACTATTCTTTTATAGGTTTCTTTAAGGGCAGGAAAGTTGATGTTATGGTTATTGGATGCTTAAGAAAAAAATAAATTTTAAGATATGTTTGTTTTGTGCTTTGCTATTCAATTTTCGGTGTAGTTTATAACTTTAATCACATCCATCTTATCTTAAATAAGTCCAACGTATATGTCCTACCCAAATGCTATTTTTTTAAGAGTTGAAACCTGAATTATAAATCTGCTGACATATTTTTTACATCTAACTTATTTAATATAAGTTGAACGTAATTCTCACTTTTCGTTTTCACTAAAACAACTATAGCGTCCATGAACAAACCCTTAATACATTTTAGTAATATCAGAGATTTATTTAGGTCTATATACACAATTAGCTATCCACTAGTAAGTTTTATTAAGGCTAGCTGGTAGGAGAGATGATAAAATTTGCTTAGGGCCACAAAACCTCGGGTTTGCTCTCGCTATTCTTATAAACCATTAAGAGACATTGAGATTGTGCAAAATTTATTTATTCATCCATGTCCATGTCTATGTCTGTGCCCATGAGTATGTAATGAAGGGGTGTGTGTGTTACGTTTTTATTAAGAACCAAATAACATTTTTTATTTTTTTATTTTTTTACCAATTGAGATTTGAACTTTAATAAACTTTCCACTTTTAGCTTTTAGGATGGTAAACTTCTACCAAGAGTAACAGTTTCGTTAAGAGTTGGTGATTTAGAACATTGTACTCTTTAAACTTTTCATATGCATCATGAAATGTAAATGAAAAAAGGAAAAAAATGAAGAACCATCATGGGTATGACATGCAAGTTCATATGAAATTCCAAGTAGAAGCAAAATTATGTCCATATTAATTAAGAATAAGTAAAAGAATTCATGAATAAATCCCACATTAATAGCCTAATCTTATTTAAATAAGCATGACATTGGCATATGTGTGCCATCTTTTAGGTTTATTTTATTGCACGTGAAGTCTTATGTAACACCCCTAATTTTAAGTAACGTTATTCAGAAGATTTTATTACATAAATTAAACATAATAATGTAAGATTAGAGTGATAAGGGGACTGAGATTTGAAAATTTATTAGAGGTCGTGCTTAGCTAAATAAAAATTTAAAAGAATGAGTTTATGGAAATGGTTTTTTAAGATATGTAATAAGAGAATAATGCATGGATAGTATGGGGAATAGCAGTCCACCATAACCGTTAACCCCTAATCCTTATTCCCATTTTCATTCCATACGTTCATAAATCAAAAAAAATTAAAAAGCTCAAGCCGGCCATAACCTAGGGGAAGAGAGGACAAAATCAATTAAAAGCTAAGGGAATCAAGCAAGGAGAATTAAGCAAGATTAAATCACAAGTTCCTTATCCAAAGCAAAATGAATAATAATCAAAACCATCTCAGTTTCGTTTTTTAAGAGCATTTGATTTTGGGTATTAAGTTTAAAACCTTTATGAAGATTTTAAAGATGATATGCTTGGATTACATGATATGTTTGATTCAGTCAAGTATGTTTGATAAATGTTATTTTGATTTTAAGGCTAAAATCATATTTATCGGGTTTAGAATGCCATGAGGATCTAATATGTTATGTAAAATATTATTTTGGAGATGGGTTTAAATATTCACAATTATCCAAGCTATGGATAATTTATTATGAGTTATTGAAAGAAAATCAAATAATGGGTTTAAAATTTATTTCGGCTATTATACAAAGGACTTTGGGTTTGAGATTTGTATATATTTTATTAAATATTAAAAGTGGATTTTTTATGATTTTTGGGGATTTTTCCTAACCGATTTACTATGGAAATTAAATTAATTAATTTAGAAGACTTAAATGTCTGAATTGTATTGTTAAAGGGAAAGGCTTTTTTGTTAATTATTTTAATTAATTAATTCTGGATGAACTTAGTAATCTTTTAGAAAAGAGTTTTGGTGAAGTTTATGGCAACCAATAATATTTTTACAAATAGGCAAGTTAGTTGAAAAGCATTTACTTAAAAAGGCAACAAAACAATTTTGTACAGATTTATTGTTTCGCCACTTCTAGTAGCAGCCTTTCGACCTCATACCTCTGCCCCAACCAATTCGAAACCAATACACATGGTATCAATGCTTTGGTACGTAGTGGATTGGAGAAAAGAGGAAGGTATAGAGTCCAAACCATGCTTTCAAAGGGGTCGAGGCCATTTTAAATAGCTTTCAAAGGTCTTGGTTTTTCTTCAAAAAGAGATGCCACTTGCCTTGCTTTTAATGGATTCTTTTGTTAGGGCTGAGTTAATTTTATATAAGGGGTTGCCGCCTTTTTGTTTTAAAGGGTAGCTTTCAAATGAGCTGTCGCTTATTATGTATTAAAATGGAGCTTTTGAAAAGGGTAGATTTGAATCAAGTCGAAACCTTGCTGCCGTCTTCAAACCTTTCGAATAGGTTGAAAGTTTTCAATGAGTTTGAAAGGAAATCTTTTATTTTATAAATATAACAAGCCGCTTCCAAGTGCTTTCGAAAAGGCTCCAGTAGCCATTTAAACTAAAGGTTTCGAAGGCAATGGCTTCAAAAGGTGTTTCAAAGCTATCCTTCTAATTGTTTATTTAAAAGATTAAAGCTTTCTAAAGGATGGTTCAGAAGCCGTCTGTTTTCCCCGAACTCTTTTACTTGAAAGTTAATAGTTTCGAAAGGATTACTTTCGTTTATATTCACTTTGACCCAATAGTTATTTTAAGGATAAACCCAATGGTTTCGAAAGAGGTACTTTCAAATGATTTTGAAGCTATGCTCCTATAAGTTGGAAAGATATGTGTTTGCACCAGAATTGGTCACTAACACCCTTAAGAAAGATTATGTAGAGAGATTAATGAAGAAGTAAATGTAAACGGAGAACAGAAAGCTAAACTAAATGCGGAAAATAAGAACACCAGATTTATAGTGGTTCAGCGTAATTGCCTACGTCCACTTTGAGGTTATTCTTTATTTCTTTACTTATCAACTGGTTACAGATACAATCCGCACACCAACTACTTGATTACAATTGTTAAGCAAAGAAGATAAGTCCCGAATGAGTCTTGCATGCGGCAGAGTCTCCCCGGTGTTCTCGAAAAAAGGTCCATTTCACTGTGTCTCTGCCATTCTATTTATAGACGAAAATGGGTTGGACTTCCCCGATGGGCCTAGTAGCTAGATATCTCGGCCCAAAGTGAGTGATTTCTACGTGCAGAACGACTAATGCTGATCGGCATATGCCGAGCCGTGTCTCTAAGCCAAACGGGGTGATATGTTGAGTGGAAGATGTAGGCCGAACAAGATCTGACGCCGATCAAGGGGAGATGTCGAGCGACATGCTTATGCCGAGCGAGGCCATGTGCCGAACAAGGCTGGAATGTCGAACGAGGCTGGAAGGCCGAACGAGGTTGGAATGTCGAACGAGGTTGAATGCCGAACGAAGCTTGAATGTCGGTTAAGGCCAAATGCCGAACGTGCTTTATGTCGGTCGAAATTGAATGCTGAAAGAACATGCTGTGTCGAACGACCCTCAATGCCGAACGTTGTCTGGATGCCGAACGGTGTGGAATGCCGATTGACCAAGCTATGCCAAACGGTCCTCAATGTCGAACAAGGTCTGGATGCCGAATGGTGTGGGATGCCGAACGACCAAGCTGTGTCGAACGGTCCTCAATGCTGAAAAAGGTCTGGATGCCGAACGGTGTGGGTTGCCAAATGACCAAGCTGTGCCGAACGTCCTCAATGCCAAACAAGGATAGATGCCGAACGACCTAATTGTGAGGAGCAAGGATTCCCCATTAAGTCTCTGTCTACCTGGTCAATCCACTGGGTAACACTTGCCCCCCCAAAGTGTATTATGTGGATGAACATGATGCGCTTTGAATCACGAGTCCTCCATGTTATTCTTCAAGCACTGGTGTTACTCTCTCGAAAGTGTCTTCTCTTGAATTCCGCTCGAGGTAGTGCATGCCGAACGGCGTGCTAAAGCCGTACAACAAACAAATGAGGGATGTGCTTTGACCGGTTCAATCGGTCATTGTCCCTTTGACTCCCTCTCTTCCCCTATAAAGGTTTGTACTTCACTTCTCTCTTTTTTCTTTTTTTACCTTTACTTCGACCCTGCAAGAACTCGTAACTTACCACCCTCAAACCTCGTTCACTTCCGTAATCTTCCCTTCCTATCCTGAATCCATCAAGCTCTACCTACAGTTCCTTCCTAAATTGAGCCTGAACGACTTTCAATCTCAAGCCCATAGACCTCCAATCTCCCACCATTCTCTTTGTTAAGAATCTTTCGTTCGAACGTTTTTTCATATTAGGAAGTAAGCACAAAGTTCGAATTCGTGAATTCTCCATAGGTTACAAACAGTAGGAGGCGTGTGGATGAGGGAGACGAATTGAGGTTCGGACATGTCCTAAGGCTGTAACTTAGTATGATTTTAGTCGATTTCAAGGTGGGTGGAATGGATAGGAGAGGGGAAATGGACACCGACCGTTTCCAGGTCGTAGGTTCCTGTTGATTTACCAAGCGTTAGAGTTAGGATGTTGAAGTGGAACAAGACCGTTGTTCGAGGTCGTTCGGTAATCAAGGGATGAAGAAGAACCGAGCGTGGCCGTTTGGAACTTGTATCTTGAGTGGAGAATGGTCAACCACGAGACGAGTGACTCGATAGGCTCTACGTGTGAGTGACGTCAGGGAAGTAGGAAGTAAGTGACTCGGTGTATCTATCTCATACGTTTGATCCAGATAATGCTAAGTGATGGACTCGTGCCGGACGGTATCTAGGCCGAACTGGACTGTGGCCGAGTGACATTTAGGCCGAATGAATTTTAGGCCGAGCGGCATTTAGGCGGAGCGGCATTTGGGCCGAGCAGCATTTGGGCCGAACGACATTTAGGTCGAGCGGCATTTGGGCCGAGCGGCATTTGGGACGGACGGCATTTAGGCCGAGCGGCTTTTAGGCCGTGTGTCTCAAGTGTCGCTCGGCCTTGACCTTCGATGAATGGATAACAACAATCGAAATCATTCCAACTTGAACATGACCCTCGTCAAATTCACTTCTTTCCCATGCCTAATCATATGACAAAAAACAAGGACAAGGACTAAAGCAAACCAGCATATCGAACTAATCCGGACTAATAACTCCTCAGTTTCAACAATCATAAGTCTGAATTTAAATATAAAAAACAAATGATAGCCTTCAACATATAATGCCAATGTCCGAGTCCAAAATTGAAAACATCATAGGACAGCTTTCAAAGACGGTCAACGATGACGGTCTTCGAGGATGACAGTTCAAAGCTCAACTTTATATCATTAACTCTGTGACTTTTAATTTCTCAGCACTTATATTTGAATGATCGCACTAGTTCACACACCACACGAGGGGAATATTTATGCTGTTAAGTCTGACGTCGATTATTTTTCAAGTATAGTTCAAACAGGTGTTCCGTTAGATTCAATCTTCATTAGAGATGTATAGGAAATCTAGCTCTGCAATGATCTCAGATAGACCTGGGCCATCCTCTCGACAAGAAGTTGTAGATACTTCACATCCGTCAACTACCCCCGCTCAAGACTTTCCGAGCCCTGCGACTACATTTGTCGACTTGGCCCCCGACGCTTTGGTGGCAGCGATTTTTCTAGATGACCCAATCGATTCTTAGGCTTCAAAGATTAACGAAAGTATGCTCCGTCAGATTTGCTCTGTCCATGGAATCCCCTTTGACGATGTATTAGTTCCATCGGGGCATGATCGACCACACTTGCCCCCAGTTGGATACACAGCTTGCAACAAATTCATGTGTTGGGTTGGAGGCGTGCCACGGTTCAACTCATTTCTTTGAGACATGTTGCAGTATATCAACGTTGCCCCATCGCATGTGCATCGGAATAGCCACGCATTCATCTACGGCACTTGCATCCTCTTCATGAGTGTCCTCTTCAGACTTTCGACTCCGGGCGATATCCGATACATATATTGCATCAAGAGATGAAAGGATAGCCCATCTTTTGTGTTTTTCGAGCCACACAGCAAATGTCAAATCTTGACTGAGGCATGGAGAAAGTTTGCCCTGTATAAACAGGAATGGTTTTATGTGCGCTGTCCTCTCGGTTTTGCAAGGAGATGGGTGGAAGGATGTAAGTCTTTTTCCTGGATCGATACTTATGTTTAGTCGAAGCTGTACCTTTTCTAACTCTCCTCCATCTTTTCAGGTATTAATCCGCGTCTCGAGGGCCCTGGATATTCTGAAGCCGTCGAAGCTATTCAAGCCATTCCCGTTGATGACCGGGACATCAGAACTCTCATTTCAAACGAGTCGCTTACAAAGTTCGGGCTGTTGGCAGAAGGCCGCCGGATAAGCCTCCCTCAGGGAGTTACCATACCCAGGTCTGCTTCTGGCAAAGGGAAAAAACAAGCTGAGTCTTCAGCACGTAACGCCTCTGACACACTAGAAGAGCGGAAAATTAAGGAAACTGAAACGCCCGAGGTACAAGATGAGAATGTTAGTCACACTCGGGATCCAATAGTCGAAGTTCACGACGTTGAGACGTCGCCTTCCCCTTCGAAGGGGAAGAAGAAACTAACATACAGGCTGAGGAAGAAAGCAGTCGGTGGAACTTCTAAAGTTACTCTTGTTCCAGTGGAGAAAGAAGCTTCCTCATAGCATTTAGAAAGTTCTCTAAAAGGCCTGTCGAACCTTTCCATGCCTGATGATCTACTCAACTACGACATCGACGGTCTACAGGCTCTTAAGCTTCATTCGCTCACGAGAGGTGCTACAAGCGTTCAAGCCCAAAACCAGGGAGAAAAATCTCCTATGAGCAAAGAAACTGGTCCGTCGTGGGGAAACACTAGGACGCACACAAACACTTGCACTTCACCTTGCACTTAATTTTCCATTGTCACCCTATTCTTTGCTAACTCACCGTTATTTAAAATTTGTGTAGGTGACATGGGGCACACGCATGGACTTGACCGCCTTTGTGGGTCATCGATTTTCTACCAATCTGCCCGGGATTTGGGCTCCAGCAAGCGCCGAGATAGAGATGAATCAAGCGATCGAGATTACCATCGTCGTGATTCATCACACCGAAGGAAAACTTATAACTAGCCCTTATATCCTCGTGATCCTCCTTCTCAACTGGAGCATAGCAAAGAGAAATCTGGACATAAGGGGTCTCAGCCTGAGGCACATCGAGATCAACACTCTGGTTCATCAAGTATCAGGAAATCTCGAGATCCCCATAGAATGCCTACGGTCTCCAAGCAGACTCCTCTTACTCCCGTAACTGATCCAACGGTTGCTGAACGACTTGCTGAACTTAAAGCCTCATTTCCGAAGATATGCTTTGATGACTTAAAGTTTCTTTCGACGATCCACCATATTCCAGGGCATGTCAAGCAAAGTGTCATCGCTTGCACTAATGATGTCTATGTACAGTATGATGCGTTCGTGCACTTAGCCGAGAAAGTTTCAGAAGTTTCTATAGAGCATCAGCATGAGGTAGATCGCCTGAAGCTTGAGGCTATCCACGATAAAGATATTATTAAACCTTAGGACGAAGAGCTTGCTTCTTATAAGTCTCAACTTGAAACCGCCCAGCAGAGCCCTAAAGATACTGCCGACGCCGTTAATCGTCTGGAGTCAACCCATAAAAAAGAAATCAACAAGGCGGTTCAACGCTGTGGGGCCCTTGCTTTGGGGAAAAACTCGGTGCAGAAGGAGAGGGACGCTTTTGTCCTCCGAGTTAAGGAGCTGGAGGAGCAACTTCGCAAAGAAAAGGAGGAGAAGACCGCTGCCCAAGAAGAGTCGCAACGATATTGCGACGAGATCGTTGCCACATGACTTCTGAAGGCGAAGCTTGAGGATGAACTTTCTAAAGTTGAGATGCTAAAGAATGAAGCCTGTGAAGAGGGCAAGAAAATAGCATCTGTGGAGGTAGACTACCGCCTTGAGGAGGGTAAAGAAGCAGGTAGGGAGGAGGTCAAAAGCATGTTCGACCCACTAATTGTAGAATTCAATGTCCGCGTCCTCATGCACCGAGACTTAACTTATCTGGGTGAGGGCTACCTCGAATCTTTAGCTGAGGCGTGGGAGACCTTAGTAGAAATCAGGAAGGTCGAACTTGGTACCTAGGAGGTTGATGAAGGAGCTTTGATAAAATAATTTACTAAGGGAAACGAGCCTTCGGACTTGTCTGCGGCAAAAGAGCTTTACTGCAAAGGCTCTCCCTCAACGAAAGGGAAAGAGGTTATTGCCGATCCATCCTGGATCGAGTCTCATGCTCATGCGCCCACTCAGCCGGCCGATCGGTCGATGCTTGATCCCTTTGAGCAGCACATCGGCTATGAGCCGGAGGACCTCGGCCTTGGCGTTCGCATTCTGTCTCCCATTCCAGAGGGTGAGACCCCTCGGACGGCTGAGAGCCAGCCGAAACCTGGTAGATAACCCTCCACGCTAACATTCCAAAAGTCGTCGTTTTTCACGAGGGGCTAATGTATTCTAATGCTTATTTTTCATGATTTTGTGCAAGCCGTTTTGATACCGAGCCCACTAAACGAATTTCTCAGTGCTGGGGCTAAGCACAATGTTGAGAACCGGCTACAGGGACCTCCGAGGAGCGATGTCGCAAAGGAGGTGAAGGAAAAGACAAGTGAGGCTACTCATGCAGGGGAGGCTCCCGGTCTAGATGCTCAGGTGATTGGAGCTCTTGATGAGGATAAGTCGGAGACTTCCACTCCCATCGATGGGAGTTATGAACTCGAAATTACAGACGCCTCTGAACACACATCTAAACTGAGCATGAAGGAGCAACTTGAGAAGGAGAAGAAAGAGATAGTCAAGATCAAAGTCGAGCCTCAAGCTGTGGACCTAGACAATCCTCTGAATAAGCCGTTGAAGGTCATCCTTTCTAGCGGGTCCAAGCCCATGGAAGTTCCCCATACTTCTTCAGTTGTCACTTCCCCATCAAAGAAAATTAACGAGGGAAAACGCACGGGAGAGGAGTCGTCTGGAAAAAGTTCGAAGAAGTCGAAGAAGTAGTCGTCGCTCTCGTTCAACGAGAGTTAGTTTAGATTATGTAATTATTTTTATTTATTTTCGTAGTTCATGTAAATAAACTTTGGACTCCGAGCTTCGGAGGAGTTGTAGTAGAAACTTGTTTTTGATGAATAAAACTTAGTTCTTTTGCCTTTCAGAAGACTTCCGTTGTTTGGTTTTCTGTATAATCATGGTCAAAACCCAAGCTATTGCAAGTTACATAAACTTCTCGATTCATCTTCAAATAAGTTGATAATTTTTTGGCATTGCACATCCTTTATTCCATGCTCCGGGTACTAAGAATATTTTCCAGTCCGCACGCCAAGGGTTCGATGACTTCAAGTCATTTGTATCCAGTCCGCATTCAGGGGACTTGGATATTTAAATCGTTTATACTCTAGTTCACACTCTGGGGACACAGAGTACTCCAGTCCGCACTCTGGGGACTTGGAGATTTTAAGTCGTTTATACTCTGGTCCGCACTCTGGGGACTCAGAGTACTCCAGTCTGCACTTCAGGGGCTTGGAGATTTTGAGTCGTTTATACTCTGGTTCGCACTCTGGGGACTCAAAGTACTCCAGTCCGCACTCCAGGAACTTGGAGATTTTAAGTCGTTTATCTTCTAGTCCGCACTCTGGGGACTCAGAGTACTCCAGTCCGCACTCCGGGACTTGGAGATTTTGATTTGTTTATATGATGGTCCGCATTCTGGGGACTCGGAGTACTCCAGTCTGCACTCCGGAGACTTGGAGATTTGAGTCGTTTATACTCTGGTCCGCACTCTAGGGACTCAGAGTACTCCAGTATGCACTCCGGGTACTTGGGGATTTCAAGTCATTTATACTCTAGTCCGCACTCCGGGGATTCAGAGTACTCCAGTCCGCACTCCGGGGACTTGGAGATTTTGACTCGTTTATACTTTGGTCCACACACTGGGAACTCAGAGTACTCCAGTCCGCACTCCGGGGACTTGAGATTTTAAGTCGTTTATACTTTGGTCCGCACTCTGAGGACTCGGAGTACTCTAGTCCGCACTTCGGGGACATGGAGATTTTAAGCGCTCGTGCACGTTCGTATGTCAGACAGAATAATGTAACTCTTAGTTATTCGTCACAGCGTTATCATACAGAGAAACATCGATAATTCATGGAGAAAATGGCTTCAAGCTTTTATTAATGCAAACAAGCTAAATTGTCTTATTACATGCCGTAAACTAGGAATAAAAACTTTTTGGAAATAAATGCAACTAAAATATGAAAGAAATGAACTAAGTGTAATAATGCCGCAAATGCTCGCTATTCCATGCTCGGGGGAGTTTCGTACCATCAACGGTCGTTGGATTGAATGTTCCTTCTCCAAGCTTCCGTTCAATGACGTATGGACCTTCCCATGCAGGGCTCATATATGATGGAACTTGGAAAACTCGTTTCAAAACGAGATCACCCACACCAAATATTCTCGGTCAGATTTTTTCATTATAATATCGAGCGACTTGGTGCCTGTATGCGGCCGCTCTTAAATTAGCTTCTTCACGATTTTCATCAATAAAGTCTAATGATTCTAGCAAAAGATCTTGATTTGACTCATGGTCATAATAAGTTACCCGATGTGATGGAACTTCAAGTTCTACGGGTATGACAGCTTCCATGCCATATGCCAATGTGAATGGAGTGTAGCCAGTCGCAGACTTGTGGATGGTTCTCTAAGCCCAAAGCGCTGTTGGAAGCTCGTCCACCCACTTGCCTCAAGCCTTTTCCAAACGCTTTTTCAGTATAGAATTGATTATTTTGTTTACGGCTTCCACTTTTTCATTGGCTTTCGGGTGAGCAAATACTGCAAACTTTTTCTCAATACCATATTTTTGGCAAAATTCCTTGAACTCTTTGCTTTCGAATTGAGTTCTGTTATCTGTAATGATGGTTCATGGAAGGCTAAAATGGCATATAATATTTCATACAATGAAATTAATGACCTTTTTGGTGCTGATAGTGGCCAAAGGCACTGCTTTTGCCCAATTGGTAAAGTAATCGACCGCAACTATCATGTATTTTGCACCACCTTTGGATAGGGGTAAGGAACCGACTATATCGATCCTCCATATTGCAAATGGCCAGGGACTAACCATTTGTGTGAGTTCCGTCGGCGGAGCTCTTGGGATTTTCGCATATTTCCGACATTTGTCACATCTTCTCACATAGTCTGCGGCATCCCGATTTACAGTTGGCCAATAGTATCCATAGCGGAGGATTTTCTTTACTAACGTCTGCCCTCCGTTATGGTTACCACATTCACCTTCATGGACTTCCTTCAGGACTCGTTTTATCTCATCATGGGCAATGCACCGGAGTAAGGGGGTCGAGAATCTCCTCTGATACATTACCCCATTTTGCATTACATAATGCGTAGCCTTACGAATGACTTGTCGTCTTTCGCTCCTTTTTTCGAGCACGACCCCATGTAACAAGTACTGCTTGAATGGGTCATCCATGATTCCTTCTCGATTTCTGTTTCCAACATGAATTCTACCTCCATCACATTTATGGTCGGAACATGCAAGGTTTCAACTGGAAACAATTCCATCTTCTGTGCATCGCCAGTGCTTGCAAATTTTGCCAATGAATCGGCTTCTCTATTTAGCTCACGCGGGACATGTGAAATATCATAATACTCGAGATTCGCTAGCAGCTCTTGAACCCGGACCAAATACGGGGCAAGCCTCTGGCCCTTTTCTTGATAGTCTCCCCGCACTTAGTACACCACCAGTTGCGAGTCGTAAAAGATTTCAACCGATCTTACTCCTAACTCTTTGGTGAGTCTTAAGTCGGCAATCGATGCTTCATACACGGCTTCATTATTCGTTGTTGTGAATTCGAGCTTCAAAGCGTAGCAAACTGATCGGTTCTCAGGAGTCATAAGAACTATGCCAGCCCTCGAACAACGTTCGTTAGATGCCTCATCGGTGTACATCTTCCATCGAACGGGAGGTATGACATTGTGGCTGTTTGATTCGTCTGTCATGGTGAATTCAGCAATGAAATCTGCTAGCGCTTGCCTCTATACAGCCCTTCGTGGAAAGTAGGTAATATCGAACTGAATCAACTCGATATTTCGTTTTAACATCCTCCCAGAAGTTTCTGGTCGTTGGAGTACCTTTCGCAAGGGTTGATCGGTGTAAACACTGATCGAGTGTAACTGAAAGTATGGGCGAAGCTTGTGTGATGTAATCACCAAGCAATAAGCTAGCTTCTTAGTCTTGGGATAATTTCTTTCTGCCCCCGTCAAACATTTACTGACATAATATATTGGCTTTTGAACTCGTTCCTCCTCACGGACCAAAGTCGTACTGATAGCATGCTGGGATACGTCCAGGTGTACATACAGCATTTCATGGTTGACTGGTTTTGATAGCACCGGGGGACTTTCTATATGTCTAACCAGAGCTCGGAATGCTTCCTCGCAATCATATGTCCACTCGAAATTCCTCTTTCCTTTCTATATCACATCAAAGAAAGGAATTCATTTATCCGTAGCTCTGGATATGAATCGACTCAGCGCGGCCACCTTTCTGTTCAAGCTTTGTACTTGCTTTATAGTTCTGGGCACTTGTATGTCACAAATAGCCTGAATCTTTTCTGGCTTAGCTTCAATTCCACGTGCGTTCACAATGAAAGCTAAGAACTTCTCTGATGCAATGCTAAAAGAACACTTTAAAGGGTTGATCTTCATCCCGTAATGCCTGAGTATATCAAACATCTCTGTTAAGTCTCGGATGTGGTCGTTTAACTGCTGTGACTTCACGAGCATGTCATCCACATAGACTTCCATCGTTCTACCAATCTGGTCTTTAAACATTTGATTTACCAGACGCTGATAAGTTGTTCCTGCATTTTTCAATCCAAAAGGCATTACTACATAGCAATATAGCCCCATCTGTGACAAAACTGGTGTGTTCTTGGTCTGGAATGTGCATCGAGATCTGATTATATCCCGAATATGCATCCATAAATGACAATAGTTCGTGTCCAACGGTAGAGTCGAAGAGTTGTTCGATTCTAGGTTCAGGGAAACTATCCTTCAGGCATGCTTTATTCAGATCAGAGTAATCAACACAAGTTCTCCACTTCCCATTCGCTTTTCTTACCAGCATAGTTTTAGATACCCATTCGGGGTAGAGGGCATCGCGGACGAACCCATTGGCTTTGAGTTTATCCACCTCCACTTTAAGAGCAACGGACCTTTCCTGGTCCATGCCTCTCCGTTTCTATTTTACTGGGACGTACTTCAGGTCTATGTTCAACATATGACTTGCAATGTCGGGTGAAATCCCGCACATATCAGAGTGTGTCCAAGCAAAAACGTCCAGATTCGCTTAGAGGAAATCAGTAAGATCCTCGGCCACTGAAGGGTCGAGTTGTGATCCAATTTTAAGAACTCGTGACGGGTCATCCCGATTGACTGGAATGTCGATCGTCAGCTCAGCCAGTGCTGCATTCGTTTCCCTGGGTTTCCCATCATCATCTCTCAGATCTATGTCTCTAAGGATCCGAGAATGTCGCCCGAGCCCTGCCCGAGCCAGGGCTCGGGCACTACTTGTCAATCATTAGTATTTAGGATGCGGACGGAGCTATCCGCAACCTTCCCCTTCTCTCTCCACTGAGCTTCTCTCAGCTCTGCCACATAACATGCATGACCGGTCACCTAATCGCCATGTACTACACTGACTCCTTTGTCTGTCGAAAATTTTAATGTCAAATACCATGGGGCCAAAGCGACCCTAAACTCTGCCAGGGCCGGACGACCCAAAAATACATTGTATGGAGTGTTAACATCCATTACTATAAATGACAGGATTCACACTCTCCTACGCTCACCTTCCCCCAGTTCAACCGGTAACTCAATATACCCCATCGCATCGGTTGCAGCACCATTAAAGTCGTGGATACGGGCTTTACATGGTTTTAAATCTTTTGTCTCCATCTACATTTGGTCGTAAGCCTTCTTGAGGATGATGTTGACAGAGCTTTCATAATCAATCAAAATTCTTTTGACGTAAGCTGGCCCGATCGTTGCAGATAAGACCATCGGGTCGATAGTAGGAGCCTCCACCTTGTCTGCATCTCGACTCCTAAACACTATATCGTTTGTCATCATGCGTTGTTGTTTTGCGGGGGTTCCATCTTCCACATTCGAACAACATTCATAATTCGCATGCCTCAAGGAGGTAGCGTATCGTTCCATCTCCTACCAATTCTTATCTATAGGATGAGGTCCTCCGACTATAGTGTTTATGATCAACCTACCTACGGTCCGGGCAGGTTCCGCTGGGTGGCGTAGAGCGGGCCCGCGTCCTGGGTCTAACGTTCCTTTCCTACCCTCTGGTGGGTTCTTAACAAACTCCTGCAGCCTTTTATGCCTGATTAACCTTTCTATGGCATTATGGAGGTATCTACACTCCTCGGTATTGTGCCCGTAGGTCTCATGGAAGAGACAGTACTTCCCCGTCCATTTCTGTTCCTCAGTGGACTCCTTTAGGTGCGGCTTTCTATATTGGAAGGTGTTACAGGTAGATAGGTAAATGTTTTCACGAGAAGTATTCAGTGGGGTGTATTCGTTGTAGGTCGGATTCCTCGACTTCCATTTCTCTGTCTCTTTTTGCTTTTCGAGATTTCCACCTTCGAATCCTTTAGATTGCCCATGCTTGTTCTGGATGTTGACTTGAACTTTTCCTGAACTGTTGCCGGATTGCTTCACGGCGGTGTTACTTTTCACAGTGTCCTAAACAGGCCATGGTGCCTTATCTCATCTCGTCCATCGAGTTTCCTCCCTCCTTATGAACTGGTGAGCTTTGGAATAGAATCGTTCCAATGTTGTTGGGGGCTTTCCCGCCAACCAATCTTCAAACTCCGAGTCTGGATCTACACCTTGCATTACTGCCGTTAAGATCGCATGATCGTTAGGGTTGCTAACTTCAGCAATGGAAACATAAAACCTCTGCAAGTAAGCTTTCAAAGACTCTCTCGGAGCCTGGATCATGCTTGATAAGGACATCACATCCTTTGGATGAGTAGCATGTATCTTGAATTGTTCAACAAATTTCATCGCCAACTCGTCGAAGTTGGATATAGACCGCGGAAGAAGTCGAGTAAACCATATGATGGCGATTCCGAACAAAGTGATTGGGAAGCACCTACACTTAGTCGCGTCATTCACACTTGCAAAATCCATCATCCATTCGTACCTCATCACGTGTTGCCTAGGGTTAGTCTTCCCTTCGTAGTCTGGGATAGTCGGCATACTGAATTTCCTGGGATACTCAGCCTGTAGAATAGTATCTATGAAGAGAGTATGACTCATGGACACTCTCCAATCTTCGTTGGTCAAGCCTTCGTTCTCTCTCATTAACTACCTGACCATGGATGATAAGTTTGGAGTTTGTATTGAGGATGAGAGGTTGGGTTCCGTTCCACAAGACCATGCGGGTTGATGTCCCGCCTATTGGCGGTCGGCCAAACGTGCATCCTGAAGGTCAGCTTGATTTGGGTCTTGGTGAGCCGGACGTCTGGTCTCCTCACGTGCTTGATCCCTGGCGGATCGATCAGTGGCACCTGCCTGTGTAGCTTCAGTCTTACGGCGTCTACGCCTAGGAGGTTCATCAGCTGAGGTCGAGCTATCGGATGAAGAATAAGGAGCAGGGCTACCTCCAGCATTCTGATGCTACTGTTGGTAAACCTGAGTCATGAGGTTAATATTGGCTTGAATCTACTCAGCAAGTTGCCTTCTACTTTCCTTGAGTTCGCTTATCAAGTCGTTGAACTCTATTCAAGAAACGACTTCCGTTTGACTTTGGGTGTAGGGCCCTACGCCTTGAATCGCTTGTTGGTTGCTAGGTTCAACTTGTTGCACATTAGCAGTCTCGTGGACATCCGCATTGTGAGAGGATGATCGGTTGCGTGGTCTTCTCATAGTAGATTTTTCGGTTGGAACTCTGTATAGATTCAATGGGAATCCAATGAATAAGTCGGATCTCCTTCGGGGGATTTTTCAATCCAGTAGCTACAAAGTAGATCCTATCGACCTGAGAATTCGATTCTCGGTGAAAGAACCAAAAGGTTAGCACCATAATTGGTCACTAACACCCTTAAGAAAGATTATGTAGAGAGATTAATGAAGAAAGTAAATGTAAACGGTAAACAGAATGCTAAACTAAATGCGGAAAATAAGAACACCAGATTTATAGTGGTTCAGCGTAATTGCCTAGGTCCACTTTGAGGTTAATCTTTATTTCTTTACTTATCAACTGATTACAGATATAATCCTCACACTAACTACTTGATTACAATTTTTAAGCAAAGAAGATAAGTATTGAATGAGTCTTGAATGCGGCAGAGTCTCCCTAGTGTTCTCGAAAAAAGGTCCATCTCACTGTGCCCTTGCCTCTCTATTTATAGACGAAGATGGGTTGGACTTCCCTGATGGGCCTTGTATCTAGATATCTCGGCCCAAAGTGAGTGATTTCTGTGTACCGAACTAGTAATGTCGATTGGAAAATGCCGAGCCGTATCTTTAAGCCGAACAGGGCGATATGTTGAGTGGAAGATGTAGGCCGAACGAGATCCGACGCCGATCGAGGGGAGATGCCGACAGACACGCTTATGCCGAGCAAGGCCATGTGCCGAACAAGGCTTGAATGCTAATTGAGGCATGAATGCCGAACGAGGCTGAAAGGTCGAACGAGGCTGGAATGCCGAGGCTGAATGCCGAATAAAGCTTGAATGCCAGTCGAGGACAAATGCCGAACGTGCTTCATGCCAGTCGAGATTGAATGCCGAACGACCATGCTGTGCCGGACGGCCCTCAATGCCGAACGTGGTCTGGATGCCGAACGATATGGGATGCCGAATGACCAAGCTATGCCGAACGGTCCTCAATGCCAAACAAGGCCTGGATGCCGAATGGTGTGGGATGCCGAACGACCAAGCTGTGTCGAATGATCCTCAATGCTGAACAAGGATAGATGCCGAACGACCTAGTTGTGCCGAGCAAGGATTCCCCATCAAGTCTCTGTCTACCTGGTCAAGCCACTGGGTAACAATATGCTTTAATTCTTTTAAAAGGAATGTCTTGATGGTTTTGAAAGGGGAGTTTTGATGCTTTCGAAAGAGATATTTTAAGTGTCTCGAAAGGAATATGTTTAAGTGTTTCAAAAAGAAAGTTTGAATGCCTTGGAAAGATATGTTCTAATGGTTTCGAAAGTAAATGTCTAAGGTTTCGAAAGTCTTAGTTTTCAAAACAAAGAACTCAATCATATTTTTAAAGGAAAACCCATGGCAATATAAAAACAGCTTTGAAATAGTTTTAATTTTGGAGTTTTGAATAAACTTTCCTTGATAAAAATAATGGGTTAAACGGATTAACCATATTTCATGTGAAAACGATTTCAAGGATATTAAACCATAAATATTGGCATTGTTATGTTATTGTATGTGCTTCTTCTATAAACATATTCACTATACAATGGACCCATAACTGTATTTTGGGGAAAAAGGTAGAATAACCAACTAGGTTGACCCAATGGTGAATATAAATTGAGTTAACTCCTATATGAGTAGAATTGTATCCAGGAGGGTCTGGTAAACCAAAATGTAGGATGCCCAAAGTCTGATCAAGAAGTTGTCAGTTTAGACAGGTTCATAATGAACTTATGAAAACTACGTTTGGAGAGAGTTACTGACAGAAGTTAGTAGGTTCATAGTGATCCCATGAAAACTATATCTATATAAAGTTATTGACACAAGTCAATAGGTTTATAATCAACCCATGAAAACTATGATATATAAGCGACTGCAGATACCAATAAGTTCATGGAGAACCATGAAATAAGTGAATGAAGTTATTAGCAGGGGCCAATAAGTTCTTAGTGATCCCATGAAAACTATAAGACCGGACGGTTAGTCCGTATGCTTTAAACAGGATACTAACCAACCCATGAAAACTAAGAGGTTAATAGTAACCCTATAAACTATAACCTAGACAGATAGTCAAATAAATGGGAATGGAAAATCCAGGATATTTTTGCTTGTTTGCATATCATCATTATATTTTAAATTGCTATGTTTTTAACCACTATGGATGCAGGAGCACAGTATATGATTAATATAAATTTTTGGGTAAGATACTTGTAAGGGGAAACCCGTTCCGCTAAGCAGTGTGGCCTCACTAGATATCTAAATGATTCGAAACGGTAGGTTATTATTCATACCAAGCATTATGTCTGGCTCGACGTTTATGTCTCCGCCTCAAACTCTCAGGTGCTCATTTAATTTTGAGTAGTTTGAGAGTTGAGGTTTTCATGTACTCCTTTAGACGAATAAGCTTCCAAAGACGTGCAGGAGGTTAGCTAGCTATTGAGAGTTCTTTTCTTTTTGATTCCGCTGTGTTTTGATGTAAAAGAAATATTGTTTAATTGCCCATATATATACTCTAATCATCCAAAGGGTCATCTTCATATGTCACTCTTACCGTATATTGTAATAATTATATTTTCTCTAAATGTTGTTCACGAATTTGGGAATATGTAATGAATTCGAAGTTTTATTTGAAATGGAATGATAAATATGTTTAATGGTTTTAAAAAATTTCCATATCCATGTATTTATGTTATATCAATGTATCTGACAATACCACATTTGGTCACCGAGAAATAATAACTATGGATGACTGCAGCATTCGTAGCCGTTAGTTTTGGGCCTCCAAATGGGGGATGCTACATCTTAAGCTCCCAACGTCAAACCCAATTTTGATGTGAATGATTTAATATTGGTCATAGAACTCTAAGCACACTCAATCTAGAAATCTCCATAGACGTTGATATTTCTCCTGCCCAAGATTAAGTTCGTTTATTAGAAGCCTAGAACAAGAAGAACGATTGTAAGAAGTTTACAGTGAGCAAGGGAGATGAACATAACCGAAGGGGGACTGATAAAAAATATCTTCAAAACATCACTATTAATTCATAGTGGTAATTGACAGTATTAGTTCGCTTCATTATTAATTCACAAGAGTGTTGATTTAGTCTAGAGGCTATTACTTTATTTGTTATGGATTGTAAAACTGAAACTAATTTCAAAATTAGACCTTTTCTACAATTCATTCAGTCTTTACATAAAAAATTAGCAAAAAAAACCTTTATGCATTTTCATATGTACAAAAATTAACTAATCATTATTAAATTATACGAATTCATGGCTTCACACATAATTCTTAGAAAAATATATCGAAAAATAAGTAATTTCTGAATATTGTCCTTAGGAAACTCACATCGTTGCTTAGAAAATAGCAAACCGTTGCATCTTTTAGGATAAAGCTCGTCGTTTTTGATAAAATAAAATAAAGTCATGACTATGAGTTGAAAACAGTTTCAGATTGATCCATTGTAATGTAAAATATATAAATGATTTTTTACTACCATAACCATCCCAACAACGTGTATAAAGCATATTGTTAACTCTACCATGTAACACGAAGAATACTCTATACTACCCATTAAGGATATCAAAATATACAAAATTGGAAACCCTATTCATAAATGTATATATATTTAATAAATAAAAAATAAAAATAAATGCCATATTAACAAAAAATTATTAATCGGTAAAATAAATAAGATCATAAAAAAATAATGATCTATTAGAGGTCAACTCATAAAAGTCCTTACAAGTAGCTAAGGCTACCGCTTGGTTGAAACAATTAAGGATTAGTACTTGTTTAAAACCCTTTTAAGCTATTTTAAGAACATTAGTACTTATAAAATACCATAGGATCCTCTTAAGCGACGAATGACTAGAAATTCTCTTATATAATCGTCCAATGAGTTTCTTTGGATATTAATACAATTTTTTATGGAGTAACACAATGAGATGAAAAAAATGCTAATAAGTAAAGATAGAAGAATAAACTATAAAAATATATTACTTTAGTGGCAATAAACTAAGCTCACATTTATCATAACGTGTTCCCAAAATGGAATTACTAATAGTAAACTCAACTAATTTAATATTTATCTTACTTAAATAATCATATAAAATATTTTAAAATAAGGGTCATTATAAATTTATGCAAAGAACCCAATAAAAATATAGAGATTCTCATTAAAAATTGGTGAATCTAAAATTGAACGAAGATGGGTCAATTGTTGAGTTTCCTGGTGATTTTCGTATTATAATGGATCGATTAACGACTTCAACTAGAAAGTGGATGATGAAGTATAAGTCGTAATGTTGATGAGTTTACTTTCATAGAGTGAAGAGACATCTTATGTTTCTATTTTGAAAAACACTTCACATGTTCCAATAAAGTTAAAAGGGGTAGAGTACTACTGAAGGCTTTGGAGAAAGATAAGAAAGAGAACGTGAATGATGGCGATAAAGAAGTAAAAGTGGGTGCTGAAAACAATGCATATATGCTTTTTATCTACATAAAAAAAGACAAAGAATGTGTGCTTTGTTTAGGTGCTAGAGCATATATATATATATATGTATATATATATATGTATGTATGTATGTATGTATGTATGTGTGTGTGTGTGTGTGTGTATATGAAAACTTAGGGAGCCATTTATTTATGATAAGGAGTAAAGGAATAAATAGGAACCGACTAATTCCTGCTAGGTTAATGAGAATGACATTGGTTTAATCAAGTTGTAAAAGTTATATTGAAATGTGGTCACTAATAAGAGTTAGAATTTTTTACCACATTAAGAAGAATTTTATTTCAGTTGGATAGTTAGAAAAGAAAGGTTGTCATTTCTTTGTCAAAACAGAGTTAATATGGAAGTTTTATGTGCAATTAAGGAGGGAATAATTTATACAAGGTGACAGGACAGACACTGGAGAACATATGGAGTTCTCAACTTGAATTGTAGAATGTAACAACCCGCAGATTTAACCGGTTTTAATAACGTTATTAATTTAAATCTTGTGGAATTTTAAACGATAAAATTTTGAAATATAAATTTGATATTTGGAATGTGTCTGGTTAAACATAGCAACTGGTAAATTTTCGTCCGAAAATATGAAAGTTTATTTCATATGTAAATTTATTTTAATTTAAATCAGTTGGTGATTGACGAAAACAAAATGTTTTCGAAACCTAAATATTTTTACATAGAAAAATTCTAAATCGTCTTCTGAGCAAGACGTAATTTTTTGTTTTTCAAAATTCGGACTTCTTTAGCTCCGTCGACCTAATTCTTCTGCGTTTTTCTTGCATTTTCCGTAGTAGAAAATTTGAAATTTTTATAATTCGATCAAACCACTAATATCTGTGTACCGTTTTGACCGCCTTGTTGTGCCGATCTACTCGGTATATTCATTTGTGCAGTTCGACATCCGGTACGCGGCGATATCGGTAAAACGATTTCTGCATCGTTAACCGTTGAGCATGTTGTCCACTTGTGACCTTTCATTTATCTAGCTATTGAAATCAATATCCAGTTGGCTTTTATAATTCCTGAAGTCCCGTGCTATACTTTCGATGTTCTCATTGCTTTTATTTATAACGGTGCATGTTTTCTCCATCCACTTTCTTTTCTTCCGTTCATTTTCTATTCCCAAGATCAATATGATATGTCAGTTCATATTTTATTCTCTGCCACTAAGGTATATTGCTCATTTTCTCATCTTCTTAACTCTCCATCTTGCATCTCCATTTCTTCCCTCCGGCCATACTTCTCTTTCCATTTTCCCCTTCCTCTTCCACCCGAGCTCAACAACCGGCCACCGACAATCACTCCTAACAGCAATCTACAAGCTCCACAAATCCATATCTTTGCAAACAACCCAACAGCCTATTCTCTTCATCGTGCGCGTCTCATCACCACCACCTCCCTCGCCATGGCAGCCACAATCACCTCCGCACTCCACACCACGCCACACTTCCCTCTGCCTGCCTGACAACCACTCCTCCCTCTCTTCCACTTGAAGTCGAGCCACCTGTCACCGCCCCTCACCCAACCAGCGGGCCGTACACAGCAAGCACCTCCTTCCCTGATTTGCAAACATAACCCCTCTCCTCTAAAAATAATAATAATAATAATATAAAGCCTACATATATTTCATTTCCCACCTTGCTTCATTTCCCAGCAACCCTCCCTTCTCCAAAGCATGGCCGAGACGTCCCATAACTGTAGCCTCCTCGTTTTTTAGATAGAGGTTTTTTTGTGTTATATGTTTATATTATATATTAGTAGTTCAGGCTATAAATAAATAAAGTAAGCTTGATTTGCTTGGGAAGAATTTTATTGGATACGTGTATATACGTTTTGTTACGTTTTATTATATAACTTATTTTATATTAGTATAACGTATATATAGTTTAAAAACAGTGTTTTGTTTTCCAGATATAAATTTGTGTTGAACATTTTTTTGGGATAGTCTGATTTATATACGTTTCTATTTTAAAGTTATATGTTATATATATCTCCAGTTTATTCTTCCGTGTATATATATGTAAGTATAGGTTGTATGCATAGGTATATCGGTCTGTTAGTTTGCTAGTGCGTGAGTTTTGTTTTATTTTATAAATATCTAGCAAAGCATATAGTTGAATCTGGAAATAAAAAAGAAAAAAAAAACTAAACACTGCTTTGCCCCTTTGTTTTGTATTTCACTATTTCGTATACAGGAGTATTCAATGTTGGCTGTACATTTTGGTTTGAGTATTGATGTTTGGAAAGTATAACGTTTAAATTATATATATGGTTTTACAATTAGCATTATATACTACTCTTTCCTATGTCTGTTGATTTCTGGTTTATTTACGTGAGTTTTATAAAAATATTAGAGTAAGCTATACATATAGGTGTTTTCCAAAATTTCTGTATTGAAGCGACCTTGTTATATATATATATATATATATATATATATATATATGTATGTATGTATGTATGTATGTATGTATGTATGTATGTATGTATGTATGTATGTATGTATGTATATACAGTAACTGTTTTAAAGTATTATATTATATTATATATATATATTATAATCTGCAATACCAGGTTGCTGTTTTATATAGAGTTATGCGATAAAATATTTAGTCTATGAAGTTTAATAGATATAAAGATATTTTTATATTTGAGATCTTATGTACTATGTTTTATTACATGTATGGTGTGTTTTGAAATGCTAGATTAAGGTTTGCTAGTCCCTATAACCACAGTATCTATATTTTATGATAAAATGTTATAATATAAAATTTCCGTGTAGTAGTTTATACATTTCATTGTATATAGGCCTTATAGTTGTATACATTTTTCTCTGGAAGCTACCTTGTCTGTTTTGTCTTATATTTACTGTAAATGCGTATGTTCTGTTTGTGCATATATTGATTTTTGTAAGTTTTATTTGTGTCGGCTATATAAGTGTTGTTTGTAGTTTATATAACGTGTATATATTGTAAGTACTGATTTTAAATATAAAATATGTATCTTTGATTTTAATATTGAATTTTTTTAAAACAATAATTACAGTATAGTATACATTTCGTTTCGTTATATCAAGCTGGTTCTGATTCGCTTTATCAATTTCTATTATCAGCCTTGTTCGTTGATTCATGCCAATCTTGTTTGCTTTGGAATTCGTGTTTGGATCCACAATTCGCTTCCATTCTCGTTCTTCTCTTTAGACACGAAAGGTGAGCAATCACTCACGATTAATATTCTTTATTTATTAAATTTGATTTCAATTGAAACGACATTTGAAATATGCCGCTGTTAGTTATTTACACCGTTATATATGCTATTTTACCTATATCAGTTCACCTATGACATCTGACACCATTATCTGCTAATTATTTATGCGATGATAATACAGTTTGGTTGATAATTGATTGATTGTTGTTTATATTGGATGTAAATTGTAATGTATAAAGTGATAAATATTATGCAATTGAATTTGACGTAGGATAGTTTAAAAATGTGAATCGACATATGTGTTGAATTTGATTAGTTTATTTGAATAATATGACCCCTTTTAATTGTTAAGTTAATTGACACGTAGAATTTGATAAATTATACCTTGAACCTTTGAACATATATTGGATTAATTGTTGTAGTATTAAATTTGAAATTGAAATTGAACGATAAGTGGAAAAACCCGTAATGTAAAAATCTTTAATCTACATGAAATGATAGTGTAGATTCTAGAAATAATTATATTAATTCGCACAAATAACAATGCGAATTAATACGACTATTTCGGGATTATTTAATTGAATTAATTATTGAATTGTTATTGATGTTTGCTATTGCTTGTTCATTTTCTTGGACACCATCCCATTTATCACACTGCAAGTTCCCTTTATCATGTTTGATCTTGAATTGGAATTGGAATCGGGTTGAAATGATATATACCCAAATGAATTTAACCTAGGGTAGAGAATTAAATAAAAATCCGATTGGTCGATAAATTGATTTTAAAATAAAATAATGATTTTATTCGAGCATAGAATAAGTTTTGAAATAAAGTTGGAATTTGAATTTTATGAAAGGAAAATGTAAAGATTGAAACCTGAAACAAATATTAACGTAGTAATCGATGAAAGAACGTTGTTTGAAATTTAATTATTCAATAATTAAATTTGGAATTATTAATAAATAATTTGGCATTAGAAATAATTGAGTTTTGGAATTATTAAGTTTGAAATCATTTAATAATTAAATTTAAAATTATGACTAAGTTGAAATTATAATTAAGTTTGAAATTATTAAGCTGAAATTATAATTAAGTTAAAATGATTTGATAATTAAGTTTGAATTCATAATTAAGTGGAAATGATTTAATAATTAAGTTTAAATTTGTAATCAAGTTTGTAATTATTAAGTTTTGAAATTATTGATAATTAAGATTGAAATTATTTAATAATTGAATGAGATTTAATTAATTGATAATTGAATAAAAATTGAATTCTTTGATAAGGGAAATTGAACCTTTGAATAAGTGGATTTGAACTTCGTTAATAAATGAAATTGAGTTCCTTTATTTATTAAAGTTTTGGGAAAATTATTTAAGTAAGTTAATAAGTGAAATTGAACCTTCTCGATTATGTGAAATTTAGTTCTTTATTAATTGAGTTTGAAATTTGTAACGAAGTCAATAAATAAGTGAAAATTGAATTTCTTCAACAAGAAATAAAAATGTGATTTATTGAAATAAATAGGATTTATTGAAATTAACGTAAGACTTGTAATTTAAAGAATTGATTTGACGAATTTAATTTATTTCAATTTTAAGTTTTGATATAATGAAGTTGAACTTAAGAAATCGATTTAATGAATTGGAAACTTAAATGAAAATTGTTTTAAATGATAAATTAGCTTAGCGAATATTGAATGAAATCGATAAATGAATTTAAATTGATTTGAATGAAAATTAAACAATATAATGATTTTGGAATGAAATTTATATACGAACTTGAATCAATATTTGTATTGTTGTATTGTTTAAATAAATATTGAAATTGAATTATAAGATTTCGAAATAGTAATTTGGAAGTTTGAACGTAAAATTATGGAATTTGTTTTAGAAAGACTAACGAAATGTTGATTTACGAATTCTAATTGAAATTGAATTTGATTTGGTTTAAATTTGTTAAACGACCAATCGGTGTAAATAATGACGAAAGTTATTAAAGAAACCAGAATCGGTTATGGACATACTCTCTGTCTAAACCGAAAACCACTTTAATAACTATACGCGGAGTGTGATCCAGAATGAAGTGGTTGGTAATGACGTACGCGATGACTGAAGAAAGAGAACGATAATGGATAGCCTTGATACTTGTGTCAAATTGGAAATGACTAAAACAGGAGCCGTGCCAGGCCAAATGGGGTTAGCCACCTCGAGCGAACACACTTCTTCGAATACTACTCATTACTTGTTATTGATTGGTGCATCCTCGGAATTTCAGGAGTGTTGCTTCGTGGTGTTGCGATCGTTGCGGCGATGCGTTTTCACCAGTTCGGATCAGGCAAACGGTAGTTTCACTACCTTGGGTATTGCCTCATGTGCCTTGTCATACTTGTATCCCTATATACGCGACCACTATGAATTTGTTTTGTGTTATACCTATGGAGTACTCCCTGATATCCCACTAGTTTACGGTGGAGTTTACAGTGTTGTATAGACTATAACGCTTATATAAAATGTGTTAAGGGGGATATTGGTAACGCCTTAACACTATTTTGATACTTTATATTAATGATAGACATTATCTATTTAGCGTACACTACTACATAGTAGATAGTTTAACGGATCCTTAGAGGATGGTGATTCCAACATCCTTTGAGTTACTTGTAATTTGATTACTATTTCACTTGAGTTGGATTTATTGATATGAGAGTATTAATACTGACTCGAGTGTTTTGTGTTTTGCTTTGCGCTCGGGTCAGACTGAGTGGTTCAGCTTTTGAGACTCACCTTTGGAGTTGGAGCTTCGCTTGGAGATCCAGTTATCTATCCAGCTTTCAGATGATCAGTTGATTCTAGTGATGTATTCTGATTCTTGTATTTGACTATTGTATTCGAGACTTCTGTTGTAACTTATTTAACTATGTTATATATATAGTAGCTTCATGAACTACTATCTTTTGCTTCCGTTGCATATTATTACTCTGTGTCTGTGATTATTTATTTACTGTATATCTTAGTTTTGCCAAATTTAAATTAACAATTTGGTATTTTGAATTATTCAAGTCCGACATGTGCGGATGCGAATAGTCCAAAATAGCGGGTCGTTACAGAGAAGCAAATTCATTTGAATCAAGGTGGTGATAAATGATGGACAAACCATACAGTGAGGCTTATATTGTACTAAAACCATTTATGAGTAGGCATTAGATGCATGTTTAATTAGTGGAAATGCATTTCTAAGTCATTAGGATGGTGGTGGAGCATCTTTCACTAAGGTGGAGCTAGCATAGAATATTGTGTCTAGGTAGAGTATTGTTATTATGCACCATGTTGGTGCCAAAATTGGCCACCTACACCCAATTATGAAAAAAAATCCAATATCCAATCTAACCACAGAAATATAAAGAGAAATAAATGAAGAACAAAATTAACACAATTAGAATCCAAGTAAAAGAAGATAAGATTTATAGTGGTTCGGCTAACTTTGGCGTACATCCACTACCAAATAATCCTTTAGACTATACTGAAGTTTGTTTACAGTTACAATCCGAAATCCAAGAATAAAGTTGACAGAGTGTAGTCTAGGTTGAAGATAAAGAGAAGTATAAAGAAGATACCTTTTCTGATGCTATGCTTGTTGCATTTATAATGGAAAACGTGTATGGACCGAGATGAAATTTTGACAGAAGGTTCGAGAGACCAAGGCAAGGAAGCCCAAAAATTTCCAAGCCAATTGTTGTCCACAATAGGGATTCGTACCGATCCCTATTTTGCCATCCAAATGGGATGCGATCCCTCTAGAGAGTCCCCTATGATGTAATACTATAGAAAATACTATAAAATATGAAAATGAAAGAATATTAAAATTAGTAATTTTTTATTAGTATTTATTAATTAGTATCAAGTAGTATTTTTAATTAAGTAGTATTTTGAATTTTGAGTCTTTTTTCTCAACTTAGTTAATTATTTAACTGGAAAAAAAGCATATACAAATATTAAATAATATAATATAAAAAATAAAACATGCATATGTTATAACATATAAAACATAACTCTTTTATTTATTCAAGGGACATTGAACATTTAAGAACCAATTAATCAGAGTTCAAATTCAAAAATGGGTCAGTTGAAGGGAAAGTAAAAAATAATGAGGAATTCGTCGTGGTCATATCCCAGCTCCAATATTTCCTTCAATTTTGGACTATTGGTAATGACTTATAACAAGTAAAAAAATGATACTTTTTGCTTTATTCTAACTTTATTATAATTTTACTTGACCTCCAAATTTTGTGTCATTCCATCTTACGGTTTGTGAGATATCACGATTTCCGTGAGGTGGTGTTACTTGAATTCTATTTTTACCAATCCTTCTAGACGGATAGGTACCAGTCCCATACGTCTTCTCCAAATGAAATGTGATCTCTATTAGAGCTTCACTATGTTATATTATGTATATCCTTCAAGTTTTATACCAATTGGATTAGTAGAACTCGAGTTATTGTCCAATCTTTGTTGCAATATAGTGTTGAGGTTGATTATATCCGATCCCTATGGAGGGATAGGTACCGATCCCTCCAACTCGCTTCAAATGCTATGCAATCCTATTGGGGTGTTCCATATGTTCTAATAATCTTGTCTTGCAAATTTCATGTTAATTGGATGTGTAGATGTTGAGATATTGATCGATCTTTGTTTTGAAGTTGGGCTTAGCCGATCCCTAAGAGGGATAGGTACCTATCCCTATTGAGGGACAACTGCCGATCCCTCCAACTTCTCCAAATGATATGCAATCCCTTTGGTAAACTCCCTAGGGTCCCCTCTTCTTATTTCCAAAGTTTCACTTCAATCTGCCTTGTGGTTATTGACTTATGGAGCGATCATCGTTGAGTTGTGTCGTTGAGCTGAATATGATCTGAATATGATTTGATCCCTCTTCTTTTTCCCCATAACTCTAGCTTATGAACTTCCATCGACTTGAAATTTGAAAATTAGCCTCATGAGGCATTTCTTATCACTTCATACCAATTTCACCTTAATTAGGACAAAATTTAGGGATCCGATCCCAATCAGCTTCACTATCATCCATATTCTCGTTTATAGTCGATCTCCGAGCATGGTAGCCGTTTCTCCGAGCCTCCCGCCTTGATGACCACGATGATCGTTGGGTTACATCCACCTGTGTATTGTTTTTCCAAAAGGTGGGTTAACACTTTGCTCCCCAAAACATGCCTTGCGATAAAAAGGCTTGTTGAATTACCATAAATCCAAAATCCGAATTTCATAATCCATCGATGGCCATATTATCCAATCCATTTTGAATCCAAATCCATGATCTCTCCGGATCGTTAGTGAAATCCATGAACATTCCAAGTTAATATCTAATTCCGACTCAACGATCTCTCTGGATCATTTTATCCAAAACCTCGACCTTATTGGTTAGCCAAATCCCAAACTGCTTCGGGCCTATATCCAAATACATAGCTGTTCGAAGCTAATATACAAATCCATAACTTCTCTGGGATAATCCAAATCCTCGATCGCATTAGATCCTTACGGAGCATAATCCATACTCCACAACTTGAGCAGGACGATCCATTGTATTTGAGTGAAGCGGCTAACCTCTTGCCAGGCATAGTCCATACATGATGACCTTGATCTCTCCAGATCCTTGCCGAGCACAGTCCATACTTGACGACCTGAGTAGGTCATTTCATCGCGTTTGAGTGAAGCGACCTACCTCTTGGTAGGCATAGTCCATATTTGATGACCTTGATCTCTCCAGATCCTTGCCAAGAACAATCCATACTCGATAACCTAATTTGGTCAATCCATTACGTTCCAGCGAAGCGACCTACTACTTGCTAGGCATAATCCCTACCCGATGACCTGTGTTATCCATTACTTTGATCCAAATGTAAGCATTCCTAAGTCCATAAAATAAGAGTCCACGCAACCACTAAAGCAGAGTTCAAATGAAACCAAAAAAGCAAGAGTTCAATGCAAATAAGAAGAATGAGAAAAAAAATTTCACAACCCTAGAATTACGACTTATCATCATCTTAGAGCATATCTAGGGACTATCCTCGTTCTTGTACACATTTAAGTGACTTAGTCATTTTACTGTGGAGTTTGCTACTTATTCCATGCCATCTTGATCAATTGATGACAAGTTGATGATGATGCCTTGATCCAGTGCCATTTTCATTCGAGATGGACGACGGCTGCTCATGTTCCACCGTCGCAGCACAAGTCCTTAGGTATTGTTGTAACTGACCATTCCTTACATGTTCCTCAATGATATCCTACAAATGCTTGCAGTCATTGTATTGTGCCCATCCAACTCATTGAATAGGTAGCGCTTTCCTTATCTCTGTTTGCGTTTGGAGGGTTCCCTCCTCGTCGGCCTTCGATATGGAAGGCGCCCTCGAGTATGCAGTTAATCTGTTCTAGGGGTTCAATCAATTCCAAGTAAGAAGATAATTTGGGGTCTCCCCTCTGCCGCTTCAATTCATTGAAGCTATCGTCCATATTCTGTTTACCCTTGTCCTTTCTTGAGCTCTCACCTAACAGTTCACTACTGCATATTGTATTAATTTATGTTGCTTCTTTATCAGCTTATGCATCTTCTTAAACTAGAAACCTCTCTACTTCATGGTAGAATTCTCTGAGATGTATCGATGTGTCACGACCCGAATTTCAACGTTCGGAAATCGACATCCATACTTCACCCGTATTCGAATACCGCATATTCAATCGTTGAAAATTCAATTCGCGCCGGAGCGTATAACACATTAAATATAACAACACAGCGGAAGAAAATGAAATGATATAACATTCATACATAATATTCGATACAACAATGATACAATTGAGATATCAATATTAATCAGAGATACAAGATAACATCGAAAGAAATAGACTCCAACATTATCTCCAAGGGAGAGAGTGAAACCACAAGTTGCAACTCTAATGCCAAAGCTCAAAAGATTCCAAGCTCCATATCGAAAGCTCGAACCACCATCAAGTTCTATTAAGCAAGGTCGGTCGTGAATGTTGAAGAGAAACAAATGCTATTGCCAAATCCAAACGGCTTGATGTTATCGAATCTACACATACTATTTGATTATCTGAAAAACCCAACTCTAAGCTGCTCGTGTGGAAAATTGTCGGCACATAGAGTTTAGAAAGGGAACAATAAACTCCAGGTCAGTCATGGGACTGGTGTGAGCAAACAAAAACAGTTTTTCTATGAAACAAACAAAGAATTTAAAAGAAATTCGCAATGCTTTTTGGAAAATGAAACTAGCATATAGCCTCTCGGCACACACACACAATGCAATAGCACACTTGGGGGAGATTTCTCCTTATGATAGTCAAACATGCTTGATACGCCAAATCATTTTGATATTATTATTAGTGCATAGTGCAGAAAACATTTGCAAGTATAATGTTTACCTTAGCCAGCATACGTATCATTATAGTATGCCTACTATAGCTACCATTTTAGATGGCAGGTTCTACAACTAAAACGATACAAGGAGCGTATTGGTGATGGGATTTCCAACAAATGGTTAGGCAAAGGAACTTCCTGGGCCATATGGGTACGCCTCTGGAGGGACGCCCCAAAACCCTAACCGGATCTCTACCAACACAAGGCCGGGTTACCTCTGTAACTAGGTAAATAACTATCACGAGTGTGCCATCCTCCGATCATAACCGACCTTTATCCGAGGCGCCTCTCAACCAACAACCACAAAGCAATAGATTTGCAGCAACCACATAATTTAAGTATCTAAACTCCATACCATAATACCACTTCTATCAAGAAGGAAACGGACATACCCTCAACGGGCGCTACCCCTAAATAACCTTGTCGCATCCTTCCTGTTTCGACCATTTCGGGTTGTGAGGTCCGACAAGGTGATGTCCACAAAGCTACGCTTTTCACAAAAGCCATGCTTCGATCAACACATGATCAGCAGCACTTTGTATGCCACATTACCAAATTAGGAATGTATCACTGGTAACCATCAACTACATAACCTCTGAGCTTGTACATCTTAGAGAAGGGTGTTAAGCTAAGAGAATAAATTCTTCGCGGACAAACAGAAATGTATTTGATAGAAACCAGCTCTATATCTCAAAGTGTAACGTCAGACATACATCCTTACAAGTCTGTTCCGGTTTCGAACAGAATCGAAGGCACTTCAAAAGAAGCCCTTGCAATCCGAATAATCCCTAATCACGTCCGGACTCCCATCACAAAGGGTGAACAAATTTCTACACCGGGGCCATTTGGTGAAGAGACATTTGACAGGTAATTCTTTCGCTTTCGAAAATACTTGTTCTTCACCACCGGTCTTCAAATGCAATCCATAACGTCGTATCATTATTTGAAATGGGTTTTATGACACAAAGTCCTCTCCTCGCTAAAATGAATAATGAGTGCTTTATTTTAAAAACATATGGATATCGGGATCTTAGTTAAGTCACAACTTTTAGCCCAAAATCTTTCTTCGGAAACAAATTTCCACTTTAATCTTTTTAAACAAAAAGATTCACTTCACAAAGTTCACCAATCTTTCACAAAGATTAATTCATAGCCTTTCAAATCTATTTCAATTCCAAATCTTTTATACATAAGATACACCTTTAAGATACTCTTTAATTTGAAAACAAAGTTCACCAATCTTTCACAATGATTAATCTATAGCTTTCAAAACAATTCCATTTCAAATTTGAAACCCTTTTCAACAAAAACTGGAAATCTTTTCTTTATTTGAAAGCTATTATCATTTGAAAACAAATACATTTTTTTTGGAAAAATCTAGTCAAATATGCACAAGTTATAGCCTTTAAAGTATAAACTAGGGTTAAATTTAAATTCCCAAAATAATACTTTTAATATACTTTAAGAAAAATGGTTTAAAATCAATATACACACACACACTCATTATATAACTTGTATAACCTTTTTAAACCATAGTTTCCAAACATATACTCATAGAACTCAATTTCAAATCTTGAATTCAAATTCAAATCAAACTATTTAAATTTCAAAACTTTAACAAGTTATTTAAAATAATTTTCTCTTCCAAAACTCCTTTCAAAAGCTTTTCATATTTAATCCAATTCCAATTCCAAACCACTTTTGGATTCAAAATTAAACTTTCAAAACCATTTTGAATTAAATTCAAATATCTGTGACTTAACCGATTTCCTCGTGAAATCCATATTTGAGTGTGTATAATGTAGTCCAGGGGTTTTACACAATAGTGCAACATCATCAATAAGCACAGCAATAACGATAAGCGGCATAATCATATAACGCTTGTCTTCATTAACAGATTCATAGATAAATAATATAAATTCATTACAAGTAAATAAATTACATTCATCACAGCTCAAATCAAAATAATTCGTATCACAAAGCATCATTCAGTAGGGATATCAAACAATTCAAAGCATTCCATACAATCCAAACATCCATAAGTAAGATTAATTAATCATCTGATTAATTTAACTCAAATTAATCACTTTACGAATAATTATTAATCCTGGTTAATTAATATTAATTAATTAAAAACCGTTTTAATTAATTATCCTTTAATCATTTATTTATTAACCTTCAAAAATAAAAATTAATCAACCTTTAATCATTAAATAATTAACCTTTAATTATTTAATTATTCTTTAACTAATTATCCCCAATAATTATTTAACCCTTAATAAATAAATTATCCCTTGATTACTTTTATTAATTCATTAACCTTCATGTGATAACCCGGATTATGGGGTATCTGTTAATTGATAATTAACGGGGTTAATTAATAGAAATACTGATTTATAGATTTAATAAATAAATCTGATAATAAATATTTATATCTGGTTGAATATTTGTTTGATAATCTCCTAATATAGTTACTTAAAATTTAAAATTGAATTTGTGTTTGTTAAATATATATATACATATACATATACATATACATATATTTGAGTTGATTTTAAATTGGATTTTATATTGAAATTGAATTCGAATTCGAATTCAAATTTGAAATTTAAAAGAAGCATATCTTAAGTATATTTTGGCTTAAAAATATATTAGATGTGATTTTACTTAGAATATAATAAGTTTTTATATTATTTTCTTTAAAGAATTTTATTTATATAAATTAAGAAAGTATTTATTAATATAGTAAACTAAATAGAAAAGCTTTTTATAAACATTTAAAAATAATTAAAATTGTATAATTACAAGTGTTAATCTATGAAACCTTTTAATAACAAGTGTAAGATGATTAAAAAGCCAAATGACAAATGTTAGATTATTTTTAACATGTGTCACTTTTATTTTTGTTTTCTTTTATTTTTAATAAATCCTAATTAAAACTATATATATACATCTCTCTTTTCTCTTCATTTCTTTTTTTCTATCTTCATCTCAAGGCTCCAAATAAAACCTGTAAAACAATTTTCAAACTAGAGAAAACAAAAGCCTACAAACATTTTTCAAATAAGAAATATCAAGGAATCAATTATATTTAACCTGAAATCAAAACAAGAAATCAATCTTTTTCAAATCTTCAACTTGTAGCAAAATCATCGGCAAGCAAGATTTCCAATTTCAAGTTAAATCATCTCAACAACAAAGATTTTCAGTTTCAAAAGATCAACATAGCATTCAAGTATTTTCCCAGATCAAAAGCATTCAATTTTCAAATCCGGCATCCTTGTTTTCAGTAGCTCTCTGTTCATCTTATAACAGGTGAGTAAATAAACTGTTATTTTTAAAAAGTTTTAAATCTGTTTAATCTTTAATGCATGCAGTAAACTTGAGTATTAAATTGGTGATAATGGTTTGCATGTTGATTTAATGTTTATATATGTGTATGTATATGGATATCTCTGTGAGTATAACAGTGTTCACTCTGTTCTTGAATTTTCGGATGCTGATAAAATTCTAAAATCATTTTTTCTTGCCCTGATCAGTTTTAGGTTAGGTTTTTTAAACAAAATTTGCTTAAAATAACAAGGTTTATAAAAATATATAAAGTAAGAATTAAAGACAGTATCAACCTGAACACATACATTACAGTAATAATTTGAGTATATCAAAATTTCAACATGAATAAATTGAAGATTTATGTTTATAATCTGATGTGCCTATGAAAACTAGGATTTATAAAATAAAAATCATAATTTTTGCTTGAGTTTTGGATGTACATTTCTATGATGATCAGAGTGGCGCAGCGGAAGTGTGGTGGATTAAGGTGATCGGGTTCTAGCACTGATGGGTTTGAAATTGTTCAATTTCGAATCAGGGGGGTTCGTGAGGATCTAGGTAGCTGGGTGATTCGGGGTGATCAACGACAACATGGGAATGGCGTCGGAGTTGGTCAGAGTGGCACCGATGTCATGTGCACGTGCACGATGGATTGGGGGTGTCAGAGTTTGGTTTGGGAAGAAGGTCTTCATCTCGAAGTGGATTTTGGGGTAGTAGCGTGGTGTCTCGAGTTGGGTTTCGGATCTTCGATGTGTGCTTTGTTGACAGTTTTATACTTAAACTATAACTAAGTTTTATAAAAAAAGGGAAGTTTTTTTCTCGGTTGCGACTCGGGATGGTTCCAGGTTGAACCCGAAGTAAAGGTTTAACAGATTTTATAAATGTAAATAAGGGTGATGTTAAACTTTAAGTAATCAATTTTAACTGAAAAAATATGTTTCTTTGTATAATAATGTTATTAATATTGGTTTAAGAAGTTGTATGATAGGTTTTACTTAAATTAAGTTGATCCTTAAGTTTACTTAAAACTTAATTAAATTATGTAATTAAGAAGTTAATTTAAAAGATAAAATGCTTTAAATTTATATGTTAACAAAAATTAAGTGATTAATAAAGATAAATGAGTTATCTTTAAGTTAATCAAGGAATTTGGTGATTGAAGACTAAACAAATTAAGGAATTAAAGAAAAATTAATTAATTATTGATTAAGGATAAATAAACTAATAATTAGGGGTTATAAATTAATTAATTAGAGATTAATTAATTAATAATTAGTAATCAATTAATGTAAGTAATTAGAGATTAATTACTTAAATGATTAATTACTTAATGTAAGTAATTAAAGGATAAATTTGTTAGGGGTTAATTAATTTAATTATTAATTAAAGGTTAAATTAATTAATGATTTAAGGTTAATTAATTGAGGATAATTAACTAATAGGATAAATACTTGATGAAAGTAATTTAAGGGTAATTACTTAATGGAAGTAATTAAGGATTAATTACTTAGTGTGATTAATTATAGGGTTGATTCATCACCTTGGCCCCAAAGTTTCAACGGCCTCTGTACGATTTGTCCTTGGAACCCGTTTCGAATTTCTTGCCTCTACGTAACTACTTCGTCCATCTTGCTCTCGCTTCCATCAATCTTATGTGTCCATCGAAGCAAGCTTTGGAGAAGCCTCTTTCGGTTACCAGATCTGGCAAAATTTTTGCGGCTGTTATTGTGTCTCCCACCTCTGTTTCTAATCGTGCTTCTGCTCTTGGAATTCCCCCCACTGTGTTGGCCGAATCTTCAGCCGTTGTTCCTGTAGTGCCTAATCTCTCAGATGTTTCCGCCTTGCCTCTGTTCTTGGCTTCGGCTCGTCTGCCGAGTAAGTCAATTGGTTGTCCCCCTCCTTCTGTTGTGGAAGTGTTGGCTGGTATAGTGGACGAGGTGGTTGTTGCTCGTTCTGATGAGAATGCTGGTCCTATTGTTGCAAGTACGTCCATCTGTGAGGCTTCAGGTGGTTATCCCCATGAGGTAAATTTAGGCATGCATGGTGTTTGCTTTAACACCTCTGAAGTTCCAGATCCAAATTTTCTTCAAGTGCCAGTTTCTGCTAATATTCCTCCTATGTTTCCTAGTCCTGTTGTTCCTCCCACTTGGAAATCTTTGTTCAACAAGTTGCCGATTAACGCTGGTTCTTATTCTCCGCGTTTATTTGAGCATGCAGTATGTGATGGACCTTTGGTTCCTTCGCAAGAAGTGATTCAAGCCGGGATTGACTATTGGTCTGATTATCTTGTTGGATTTTTCTTAGATGCTAATCCAGCTTACCATCTTGTTAAAGCGCGATGCAATCAGGTATGGAAACCAAGAGGAAGTCTCAGTGTTCATTTTGATAATGAGATGTTCTTCTTTAAATTCTCGCGGAGTGAAGAAAGGCATCGTATTCTTGAAGCTGACCCTATTATCATTGCCGGAAAGCTTTTCATAATCACCACTTGGAGCCCATCTGTTGATAGGGCTAAGGATCAGGTTCTTTCTATCCCAGTTTGGGCTCATTTTTCTTCCATCCCGTCTGTCCTTCAACCGATGCTTGGGCTTGACTGGCTAGGTAGCCAAGTAGGTAGAGTTATCTGTTATGACTCCAACACAGTAGCAAGGAAGAGATTAGTCTATGCTAAAGCTCTTATCGAAATAACCCCCTCCAAGCCATTGCCTTCTTCCCTCAAGGTCCGTTTAGATGAGGGTCATGAAGCTGAGATCTTTGTGAGCTACAGTTGGAAACCAGACATATGTACTATTTGTCAGTCCTTTGGTCACCTTATGGAGACGTGTTCTCGTGGGATTGGTCATGGTCCTTTGCCTCTCCCGAATCGTGTTCCCCTTCCACGTCCCCCTTCCAGGAAATGGGTTCCTAAGCATGTTGCCCCTTCTGTTGTTTTGGATCCGATTGACTTATCAGTTGTTCCTTCTCCAGTTGATGATGTTCTCAGTGCAGATAAAGATCCACCGGTTGTTTCTTGCCCTGTGCCTCCTCCCTCTTCTGTAGTGGAAGTTACTCCAGACTCTATCCTATGGGACTCCGATGAGAAAGCGTGGGTGCACTTCCCATCCGGCATGCGTTACTCTCCTACGGTAGGATTTTATTTTTCCTATGTCAGTGACACTGATGGTGAGAGCAGGTATCTCCGTTATCACGTTGTTGGCGAGGGACTGTTATTGGCTAGTGAAGGGGTTGACGGTGAGTCGAATAATCATATTTTCTCTGACAACTCTTGGGATAGGTAATTTGTTTACTCCCCGGTGTCTGATGGGTATGTCTCTGTTCTTGCTAGTCTGTTCTCAGGGTATGCAGATGTCATTGGTCCTGTTTCCATAGATGATGTAGACTCGTCTTCCTCCTTTGGGGATTAGTCTCGGTTCATGGTGGTATTAGCATCTTGCCTATTTCCCGTGCTTTTATTTTTCTGTGTGGTCAACCTCTCATGATAATTTGTTTCGTGATTGTTCTTCGTTGTTTTTTTATTAGCTGTTAGTCGTTCTGACTAGCACCTGTTCTCTAATGTTTTATTATTTGTCATAATAAAAGTGGCACGGTCCACTAAAAAAACCGGTTGGCCTTGCCAAAAAATATATTATAGGGTTGATTAATTTAGGAAATTAATTTAGGGTTAGTTAATTAATGAGTGTGATTAGCTAAAGGATAATTAATCAATGTAAGTGATTATAGGATAATTAATTTGAGTAATTAATTAAGTATAAATGTAATTAATGTAAATGGGTAAAGATTAATTAATTTGTGTAATTAATTAAAGGCTAATTATATTAAAGATGATAATTAAAGAATGATTAATTTATTTATTTGTAATTAATTAATGTTAAGTAAGTAGGATTTAAGGGTAATTAAAGTAAATAATTTAATTTATTTAAATACATTAGAAATGGTATGACTAATTAATCTTGATTATGGATGATTGGATTATATGGAATGCCTTGAATTGGTTGATATCTCTGATATAAAATGTTTTGTGACATGATATGTTGGGTTATATAATGATAATGTGGTTATCTATCGATGATGAATTACTGTGTAAGTGGCATCCTGCATTTAAGATTTGAATTGTATTCACTTGAATACTTGGATTAAGAACAACAGTGGATTCGAAGAGACGGGGGTCGGGTATTAGCAATACCTAAAACCACTTTGATTCTTTATAAATTTGGTTTGTGAAATCAATAGGCTAGAATAGAATGATTTAAGTAAACTGGTCCATTGAAACTAAGTAAGTGTACTTAGAGGTTGATTTGTGAAATAAGTATTGAATATAACAAGTTAAGAACTCATAGTAAGTTACCTTGGGTTTTATATAGTTTTATGCTTTAGAATTGTTATGGGTTTACTCACGCTGGTTTTTAGCCTGACCCGGGTGTTACTTTGATGTAATGCTCAGGTCAGACCGAGTATTATATATTTTCAGGTTAGGACGATCTGGAGCTTAGGTGGCGAGTTGGATGGCAATTGCATATGGAGTGTATTCCACTGAGTATATTATTATTGTTTATCTGGGACAAGTTAATTTTAAACTTTCCAATGTTTGTGTCATTGTTGTAACTCTGATATATTGTATGTAATTTAATTGATATACCTTCCTTTGTATAACTGCTATTATTTGATAATATATGTTATCCGCTGCGAATATGAGAATCTGAGTTTTGTTTTCTGTATCTTCTTATATCTCTTTCTTCTTTACCCTAACAATCTGGATATTTCAGGAATGAAAATTTTGAATCGTTACACTTCAATTAATTAATTATCCTTAATTTAATTACCTTAATTAAATTATCACATAAATTAATTACCCTTAAATTAATTATTCTTTAATCACTTCATTAATCCACTTTAATCATTAATCAATTACCTTTAATTAAGTAATTATCTTCAAGTAATTAATTACCCTTTAATTACTTATTATAAATTAATCGGCCTTTAATTTCATTCATCTAGTAATTAAGCATTAAGTTATTAATTATCTTTAATTTAGTTACAGAAAGTAATTAGATTTTAAATCAATTACACATAGTAATTATACCTTAATTACATTAAGTAATAATCCTTTATTAGTTACATTAAATAATTATCCTTAATCAACTTCATTAAGTAATTACTCCTTAAATAATAAATCTTTAATTTTTTCCATTAATAAATCATTAATTACTTTAGATCTTAAAAGATAAAACATTTTATCTTAATTTATTATTTTCCTATCATTAACATATTTAAAACATTTAACTTTAACTAACTTACTTAATTAAATCATTTAATTTAAGTTTTAAAATAAAATAAACATTTAACTTAACAAACTAAAGTTAACAACTTATACTTCCTAGTCAGACATTTAAAGAAAACATTTAAAATTTATTAAAGAAAATTTTTAAACTATGTTAGTTAAATTTCAAAACCTTGCTTTTAAAAACTTGTTAAATTCCTGCTTCGGGTTCAACCCGATAGTTACTCGAGTCCAGGCCTGAGTAAATCCACTTTCGTTTTAAATTTAGTTTTGATTTAAGTTTTTAAAACCTGGAAATGAGATTTCAATCACGATCCACTCGAGTCCCTTACCCAATCATCCGAGACATTCCCCGAGTCGAATGCTTCCTCCTCCAAACACAACATCACCGACACCACCAACACGTGTGCACATGCACCGGCGACCGAGGCCATTCCGACCCTCCACGACACCTTCGACTCATCGATGATCGCCTAATCCTTCGATCTCGGCCACCAATTTCCCAACACAAACCCACAATCACGATCGAGTAATCTCGAATTACCTTGAACCAAAACACATCACCAAAAACTTACTCGAACCCACGTCTCCGACCACCAGTGATCGCGCAACCCTGTCCTCTGCTCCGCCGGACATCCATGCTACTAATGCCCCAAGTCCTATGGTCTTCGATGTCAGAGAGACATGCAGCAACCCATTTTCTGACCTCGACTCATTTTAGGGTTTAAACCCTAAATCGACTGATCATCGCCGCAACGGTGGATGATAAATTCACTTGGCATTTTTTTGAGTTCCCTAGACTTCCTCCTACCTCCAACGAAGTTCCCGACCAACCCGAGTCCACCCATCACCAAAAAAAGCCCAAAACTTACATTCCGGTCAACTTTTAATTGCTTACTCAATTCCACACTAAAAATCGTGAATTAACCCTTAAAAATCATGATTTTAGATAGTGATTCAGCTTGTATACCTGAATCAAAGAATTAAGATGTTCGAATTTTAATATATCTTAAGTTTCCCCCATTCTTCTTGGTTTTGCAGAAAATTACAAATTTATTTTACTTAAATATAATTTTAAACCTTAATCTATGTTTAAACAAACATATTTTGTTTGAAACCCAAGGCCTAATAGTGATTGGATAAAGGGATATTGAATTTTGATTTATTTTCAAATCTGTAACTATGAAACAGAGAAGAACTGACATGTACAGTTCAAACACGAAAAAACATACAGGATTCACACTTGTATATATACATGCAAAGCACAATTCATTCCAGGAATCACATACACAGATTTTAATTCACTTACGCTTTTAAAATAAAATGTTTACTCCTAAATTTGGGAAGAACAGAAGAACCCTGGAACCTGGTTGATCTGCTACTTGTTTTGGGAGGATCTAGAAATTGCTTTTGAACTTGAGCTTTGATTTGCATCAGGTTGAAGCATGATATTTAGCTTAGGTTGATTGTTTTAGGTTTGAAGACTTGAACAGGTTTAATTTTTTTTTCCTTTATAAATCTGGAAAATCTTTTTGTTTGCTCTGAATTTTTGCCTTTGATTTTTTATTTCCAGGTTTGCTTTAAAGCTTCAGGTATTGATTTGCTTGCCTTAATTTGAACCTTAACTTACTTGTTTACAGATTTGTTTCCAGGTTTGAAAATTGTTTGATCTATGATCTCTGGTTTCAGTTTTGGATTTTCAGGTTTTATTTTTTTTTGATTTTTTTTTTGAATATAGCCAGTCTTTCTTCTTTAATTTTATTTGATTTGTAGGTTTGTTTTCAGTTTTGAGAAAACTGAGAATAGCTTGGTTTTCTTCAAATAATATATTATTATATTAAATTTTTAAAAGAAAAAACAAATTGCCATTTGTCAATAAGGCTTACATTTGTTAATCTATATAGTTACTTATCTCACATTTGTTAAGGCATATTTTGTTTATCTTCCGAATGTCAATTACGAAAAAATTTATGTTTTAAACCCTCGCTTTAAATATTTTAAAAATTATACTTTAGACCCTTAATAACCTTGCCTAAATTTTAACCTTAAGTTAAAATATCTTTATAATATATACAAACTTGTTAAACTTTATATTTAAAGTGTTTACAAATGTCCTTTTTGTAAAATCTTTATATTACACATGTATCTATGTGTTTTAAATATGTTTCATCATATTTTCAACTTAGTTTAAATATTTATACATGTCTTATATTTTTATTAATACAATTTCTATTATTTAATTAATGCATATATATAAATGTGTGTGTATATATGTATATATATATATTTATAACTTTTAAAGAGATTATTTAAAATTAAATTACACCTTAACTAAACACAAATATGTATAGATTATATATATAAGTCTTTAGAATATAAATTTGACTTTAAACAATTTTGTTTTGAAAATTATTTATATTAGTTTCAAATTATAACTTTCAAAATATATGTATATCAAATTAGAAAAAAAAATCTATTAGTATTAAATTATAGAATTTTCAAATCCAAATATTATTCATGAGATATTTATCTTTGAATTTTAAACCAAAATTCTATTTATATTCAATTTATATACATATATTTATGAATAAACAAACAAATGTTTTACTCAATTTAGAAAATCCAAATTAATCCACAATTTAATCCAAAAATTTATTTTAATTATCAATTTACATTTGATTTAAAAACAAGAATGTTATAGATTCCTCCCTTAAGAAAATTTCGTCCTCGAAATTTGCAAGACAGGGAGATAAACAAATAATAGATGAACATACAAAGATAGAGAAACAATTTCTCCAGATCAAACTGAATATCAATTCTGCATTTGGCTTACCAAATCAGAATATTATCCATACATATGAGAATGATCCCATATAATAGTTCACAAGATACTTGGGTCATCTAGTCTACAAAATGTAGGGGCATTGATTAGTCTGAAGGGATAAATAACCATTCATAGAATATATCTGGATCCTAGAGAATAGTCAGCGAATATAATTTAATTTAGCTTCATATTTTATTATCCAATTTATTTCATATTTTACTAACCAATTTTTTCAAATAAAATTTCAAATTCAATAAAGTTGGAACGAAAAGCTGATATGGAACCGATGAAGAGAATATGAAATAGGAACTTATCTACATGATTTGCATGGCCACTATCAAACCGAAGCTCCTTCTTGTAGCTGCCAGGAAATCATCAAAGAATCGGAATCGTATGATGATCAAAAGAGATTGATAGAAAAAGTTGTTTCCTTCTTGTTGCAGGTATTGACCATTTGAAGTGGTACTTCCATGTCCCCTACCTCATCCTCTTCTTGCACTCATACTCACTATCAGTGAATAGTAAGAAAATTTACTGAGGCATACAAACAGATATCTTAGGGATATACTCATTCTAGGGCATATGTAACCCTATCTCTAATGAGTTACCTAATGTGTTATACTCCTGAGCTAAAGTTCTTACTCAACCTTCAACTCTGATACTAATATGTCACGACCCGAATTTCAACGTTCGAAAATCGACATCCATACTTCACCCGTATTCGAATGCCGCAGATTTTACCGTTGAAAATTCGATTCGCGCCGAAGCTTATAACACATTAGTATAACAACACATCGGAAGAAAATGAAATAATATAACATAGATACACAATATTCGATACAACAATGATACAATTGAGATATCAATATTAATCGGAGATACAAGATAACAGTGGAAGAAATAACTCCAACATGATCTCCAAGGGAGAGAGTGAATCCACAAGCTGCAACTCTAATGCCAAAGCTCAAAAGACTCCAAGCTCCATATCAAAAGCTCGAACCACCATCAAGTTGTATTAAGCAAGGTCGGCCATGAATGTTGAAGAGAAACAAATGTTATTGCCAAATCTAGACGGCTGGATGCTATCGAATCTACACCTACTATTTGATTATCTGAAAAACCCTACTCTAGGCTGCCAATGTGAAAAATTGTGGGCATCCAGAGTTTAGAAAGGGAACAATAAACTCCAGGTCATTCATGGGACTGGTATGAGCAAACAAAAATGGTTTTTCTTTGAACACAAACAAACAAAATTTAAAAGAAATTCGCAATGCTTTTTGGAAAATGAAACTACTATAAGGCCTCCAAGCACACACACAAAGCAATCGCACACTTGGGGGAGATTTCTCATTATTATAGTCAAACATGCTTGATACGCAAAATAATTTTGATAAAATTATTAGTGCATAGTGCAAAAAACATTTACAAGTATAATATTAATCTTAGACAGCATACGTACCATTATAGTATGTCTATTATAACTATCATATTAGATGGCAGGTTCTACAACTAAAACCATACAAGGCGCGTATTGGTGATTTGATTTCCAACGAATGGTCTGGTAAAGGAACTTCCTGGGCCACTTGGGTACGCCTTTGGAGGGACGCCCCGAGAACCTAACCGGATCTCTACCAACACAAGGCCGGGTTACCTCTATAACTAGGTAACTAACTGTCACGAGTATGTCATCCCACGGTCGTAACCGACCTTTATCCGAGACGACTCTCAACCAACAACCACAAAGAAACAGATTTGCAGCAACCACATAAGTTAAGTATCTAGGATCCATACCATGATACCACTTATATCCAGAAGGAAATGGACATACCCTTAGGGGGAGCTACCCCCAAATAACCTTGCCGCATGCTTCCTGTTTCGACCATTCCGGGTTGTGAGGTCCAATGAGGTCACGCCCACAAAGCTACTCTTTTCATAAAAGCCATGCTTCGATCAACACATGATCAGCAGCACTTCGTATGCCACATTACCAAATTGGGAATGTATCACTAGTAACCATCAACTACATAACCTCTGAGCTTGTACGTCTTAGAGAAGGGTGTTAAGCTAAGAGAATAAATTCCCAACCACCAAAAAGAAATGTATTTGATAAAAACTAGCTCTACATCTCAAAGTGTAACGCCAGACATACATCCATACAAATCTGTTCCGAGTTCGAACAGAACCAAAGGCACTTCAAAAGAAGCCCTTGCAATCCAGATAATCCCTAATAACGTCTGGACTCCCCATCATAAAGGGTGATCAAATCTCTATATCGAGGCCATTCGATGTAGAGACATTCGACAGGTAATTCTTTCGCTTTCGAAAATACCCGGTCTTCACCACCGGTCTTCAAATGCAATCCATAATGTCGTATCATTATTCGACATGGGTTTTATGATACAAAGTCCTCTCTCGGCTAAATCGAATAATGAGTGCTTCATTTTAAAAACATATGGATATTGGAATCTTAGGTATACTTTTAGCCCAAAATATTTCTTTGGAAACAAATTTCCAGTTTAATCTTTTTAAACAAAAAGATTCACTTCACAAAGTTCACCAATCTTTCACAAAGATTAATTCATAGCCTTTCAAAACTATTTCAATTCCAAATCTTTTATACATAAGATACACTTTTAAGATCCCTTCTAATTTGAAAACAAAGTTCACCAACCTTTCACAAAGATTAATATATAGCTTTCAAAACAATTCCATTTCAAATTTGAAATCCCTTTCAACAAAAACTGAAAATCCTTTCTTTATTTAAAAGTTATTTTCATTTGAAAACAAATACATTTGTTTCGAAAAAATCTAGTTTATAGCCTTTAAAGTATAAACTAGGTGTGATAGCCCTAAATGTTTAGACATCTGTTAGTTCGTAATTAACAAGATTAAATTTATAAAAAAAATATTAATTAGATTTAAAAGTTGTATTCTAAATAAAATAATATATATTGTAAGTATAATATGATATTTGAACAAGGAATAATAAAAGTTTTAAAAAAATTTACATATCTTTGAGAAATTAATAAGAAAACATATATTTGCTTAAAATTGATTTGTAAATATATATGTGGGATTTAATAAAAGATTTAGAATACTTTTCCTTCAAATATTTGAAATAAAACATAGTTTGTATATATGCACATTTATAAACATAAAACATATTAATAAAAATTTAAGACAAACTATATATTAATACTAAAATATAGGTAATTAAGAAAAAATTATTATTATTATGAAAATTTGAACACTTGTAGAAATAAGAATGCTTATTAATAACATTTGTAAGTAAAGAAATGTATATAAGCTAACAAGTGTCAACCTCCATTATTTTTATTAATATTAAATTATAAAATAAACAATTAAGAAACCAGCTTACAGATTTTCTCCTCTTCTTTTCAAAAACTGAAAACCCAAAGCAGCTTAGAAGAAGAAAAAAAAATTAAATCCAAATGTTATCTAACCTTTGCATTACAAACCTGAAGCTAAACAAGGTCAGTAAAGCAAATCAAATTAACTTCAGATTCAAAATACAAGCTGCTGTTTCAAGTTCAATTCAAACAAGGATTCAAATCAGATGAATTCAAATTCAAAACAACAATAGATCAGAGCAAAGCAAGGACTTCCAGGTTTCTAAAAAAAAGAAAGAAGAGAAAGAGTTTCCAGGCATCATCACCTTCAGCCTTCAAAAATGGATCCAGGACCACTGTTGCATGAATTTAGGTGAGTAATCTTATACTAGAATATAGTTGAATCTGGTGCATGTGATAGATTATATGTATATGATGAAATATATATATATGCATGCATAATTCTTTTCTGAAATTATGATATTATCTTCCCTGTGAATATATAAGAATGTATAAGACTGTGTCTAAATCTTGCCTCTGTCATAAATCAGAGCCTTAAAATTCAAACAAAATTCCTATCTTTCATTAGAAATCGATTTGGACCTTGATTTCTGAGTAGAAAATGTTTTAAAATAAGGTAACATCATTATAAAATGATTTTGAATTTAAATAATTGGGACTTTATCTCTAAAACAAAAGTTACAGTGTAATTCTGGAATTGGAGCAAAATCAAACATCTTGATTTTAGGTTTGGAATTCACAATCAGGTTGGTAGCTGTAAATCATGAATTTTAATATAGAATTCGCGATTTTTAGAAGTGTAATTTTTGGTAAATCTGGGATTGACTTATTTTAGGAATATCGATGATTTCGATCGGTCGACGACGTGTGGAGGTTTGATTTTTGTTGTCAGAGGAAGCTTGTTGATGGGTGATCTCTGTAAAATTGGAGAGGTGATTTTTCTATGGCTATGGTGATCAGGCCATGGTGAAATGGGGTTTGGTGTCCGGTTTGTGTTGAGGTAGACGCCGAGCTTTGTTCGATGACGTGGGTATATCGGAATGGATCGCGTGGGATGGGATCGCGGCATGGTGATGAGAAGCTACTCTGGAAGGGGTGCTGAGGATTCCAGCCAACAAGATCATCGTCGGCGAGTGGAAATGGTTTTTCATGTTCAGTCCTAGTTTGATAGGATTGCCAATTTTCGAACGGATCATGAAATTGTTGTACAGGAGCACAGAGATGGATGGTGAAGTCGTTATCGGCTTGATGAAGGCCGGGAAGTTGATCGAAGGCCTGTGGAATTGATATGCACGTGCACGGCGTATAGTGTTGTATCTGGTTTTGTCGTAGCTTGTGAAGAAGCATTCGACTCGGGACAAACTCGAGGGATTTAGTGGGTTTTCTCGAAGTAACAGCTTTTCGTAGGGTCTCGGGGAGGTTGAGGGGCTAGCTCGAGAATTTTGATTAATGGCTCGGGTTGGTTTTATTTTAGCAGCAGGTGTAGCGAGTTAAGGGTCTAATTTAACAAGTTGTCAAATAAATAATAATCAAATTTTAACAATGACTAAATTGAATATAATTTCAAGATTTAAAGTTTTTAGATTGTTTTAAAGTAAATTATGTATTTTCAAATATATAGATTTCTTAGTGGTTTCTAATAAAGTTTAATGATGCAAATAAGTAGTTAAAATAATCAAAGAATTTATCTTAAATTAGTAAGGTTGAGATTTATTAAGAACAATAAATTTGTGAAATAAATTAAAAATAATTTATTTATTGTAATTAAGAATAATTTTCTTAATGAGGTAATTAGTGAAGAGTTAATGAATGGTTTTTTTATAAAAAAAAATCATTTACTAGTGATTAAGTGAGAATTAATTAATTAATGAAATTAATTTAAGTCAATTAATTAGATAATTAAATTTAAGATAATCACTTAGTGTAGCTGATTTAGTATAATTACTTAGTAAGTAATTGATAGATAATTACTTAATGTAATTAAAGAATAATTAATTTAGGGTAAATAATTAAATGGTAATTACTGGAGGTAATTAAATAAAGTAAGATTTCTTAAATAAAGTAATTAGAAGGCAATTACTTAATGGAAAATGATTAAGAATAATTACTTTATGTAATCAATAAGAGATTGATAAATTAAGAAATCAATTAAAGGATGATTAATTTATTTAAGACTAAATTACTTAATGAAATCAGGTAATGATAATGTAAGCAATTTAAAGGATTAGCTGTTACGTATTAATTAATTTAATTAGTAATTAAAGGTTAATCATGTAATTAATCAATAATACTAATGAAGGGTATTTACTTAATACCATTAATTAGAATAAGTAATTAATGGGTAATTACTAAAGGTGATTTATTTAACGATAGTTTCTTGACGGGAGAAATTAAGAGTCAATTACTTAGTATAATAAGTTAAAGGATTAACTAATTTATGCAATTAATGAGTAAGAATAAATTAATCAATGGGTTGATGGATAATCAAATTTGGGTAATTAAGTAAGATGATATTTAAAGGTAAATTAATGTGAAGGGTTTGAGAATAATTAATTTGTAGTAAATTAATTAAAGGCTAATTACTGAATGTAATTAGAAAGGATAATTAAGGGATGATTAATTAGTGGTTTGTAATTAATTATTGTTAAGTAAGAAGAATTAAAAGTGATCAAGAAAATTAATTTGATTTATTTATGAATGGGAGACTTAGCAATCTTTCTTATGAATGATTGTTTGATATTTCTATTATAAATGTTTGTGATATGATCTGTTGTCTTGTATAGTGATTGTGTGGTTATCTGTCGATAACGAGTTGCCTTATTAAAAGTGACATCTTGTATTAGTGGTTAAATTGTGTTCCACTTAATCAATGGGGTTAAGGTGGGAATTGAATTCGAAGAGACCGGAATGAGTATTAGTAAATACCCGAAACCACTTCGATTTGTAATCTATAATAACTCTACTCAGATTGGATACGTGAAATCTATATATTGAATTGGGATGATTTAAGTAAATTGTATAATTTAATCTAAGTTTGGCACTTAGAAATTGATGTGAGAAATAAGTAATGTTTATAACAGCTTGTGAAGTTGTAAATTGATAAGTTACCCGGGTTCATATATAAGTTGTATACTTTTTGTATTTCTTGTTAGATGGGTTTTATCACGCTGGTTTCCAGCCTGACCCGGGTGTTACTTTGATGTAATGCGCGGGTCATACCGAGTATTACAGATTTTCAGGTAAGGACGTTCTGGAGCTCAGGAGGCGAGCTGGATGGCAGGGACGTATGGAGAGTTTCCGCTATGATATTATATATATCTGAGAAATGTTAAATTGTATCTGTCCAATATTGTGTAAATTATTGTAACTCTGATATATCGATGAAAATTGATAGATACGGTTTCTCTTTGTATAACTGTTATTATTATGTGATATTATATTTTGATCCGCTGTGAATGTGAGGTTTCTGTGTCTTGTTCTTGTTTCTTCTTCTTTCTCTTTCTTCTTTTCTCTAACTATCTGGAATTTTCGGGATCGAAAATTTCGGGTCGTTACATTTGGTATCAGAGCAGAAGGTTAAGCGAGAACCTTGGCTCTGGTGGGATTACTCATTAAGGATAGGGTAAGTGGTACCCTGGAATGAGTTGAGCATGTGTGTGTGTGTGTGTGTGTGTGTATGAGAGAGCGTACTTGTTATTTTCTTATATAAAGGTTTTTAAATGATTTCAAAAGTAAATGAATCTTATATAAGAAATAGATTATCTATTATATTAAGGAAATTGGTTGTAGTATTAATTAAATTAAAAGTAATAGTAAGAATTAAATTAAGAAGTAATATAATACAACCAAATTGAAATTAAATAAGCATAAGTTTGAAAAGGATTCAAACTTAAATTAAAATCTTAAAGTTAAGAAAGAATTTCAAAATAAGATGTATCAGAATTGGTTTCAAACCAGGAAATTGGATGGTTATTGTGTTTAATAATGGGATGATTGTTTTTTTTCAATAAACAATAAAATGTTTTAAGAAAGTAACCATTTAAAAGAAAATAATTGGTAAATGTGAAAGGATATAAATAAAAGTGGGTTTCAAATTGTGAAGTCCTAAATTCTAAGTTTAAAATTTTAATTGGTTTCAAAATGTTAAAGGAAATAATATTATTCAAACTACTTTGAATATGATCTTATTTTAAAAATAAGAAATGTTTAAAAATTCTAAAGAAAATTTGTTTGAATTGAAACCAAAGGTGATTTAAAATTTTAAAGTATAACTTGGTATGTAAAAGAAATAAATATGTGTATATGTATGAATATACAAGATATCAAGGATAATTTGAAATAAGCTCTAAATATTGAGTTTTCAATTTGGAATGAGATATGATACCCAAAGTGAAAGTTTTTGAACTTAATAAGTGGGAAGATTATTTACGAAAAGTCCAAACTGGGTAAAGTTGACTGGATTAAGTGAATTGAGTTTAACTTGGGAAAATTTAATAAGTTTGAATGAACAAACTGATTTGGAAATTTCAAGATGAAATTGGAATTTAACTTGGAAAGTTAAATGGTTGATTTGAATTAGCAAGTTTGAGTGATCTCCAAATGGGTTTGAAATTCGAAAATTGGAAATATTTAAATTGTGAAATAGGATTTGTTCAAATTGAATTTGATTCGAATTAATTGAAATGGTGATTGAAGATGTATGAGTATAAAATTAAAATGGAAAGTTTGAATTGGATTGATTTGAATAATTTGGAATTGTAACTAAAGTTGAATAGTTTTAAATTCAAATGGAATTTGAATTGAATTTGGAAGGAAATCAAGAATAATTCTACTTGTTTTGGAAATGGGGTTTGATATTGGGATTAATTCAAACTGGAGTTGAAATGAATTGAAATTAGTATAATTCGAGATCAAAGTTGAATAAAGTTAAATTTGAGAAGAAACTGAGGTTAATTCAACTTGATTTGGGGTTAAATCAATTTCAATGGAAATTGAGGTTATTTAAATTGGAGTTAAGTCAATTTAAATGGAAAAGGAAATTTAAATTGAATTGATTGAGAATGAAGATTGGGAAGTGAACAGTTTTGACTCTGGACTATTTTTATTATAAATTGTTTTAATAGAAACCTATTTTTTCCAAGCTATTCATTATATATACAACTTTTTTTTAAAAGCCAAACTATCTTATACTTGTTTTATAATTATTTTTGAAACTGTTTAACAATTTTCTAACTATTTTATAAACTAATTATTATTTTCGATTACTAATTACTATTTTATAACTATTTTACAATTATATAAAAATTTCTATGACTATTTAATAATTTTCCAATTATTTTACAATTACTAAACTATTTTACACCTATTTTACAAACTAGTAATTATTTTCTAACTACTTATCTATTTTTAAATTTTCAAGCAATTTTCTAAATAAATTGGACAGAGTCTAAACTGTTATTGGTTAAATACCCAATCAAGATAGGAATAGAGGTGATAATCCAAATAGATTGAAGCAATTGTGAGTAAGTGAATGAAAATCAAAGTGAATGTGAATAAAACTGAAATTGATTTGGCTAATAACCAATAAAGATAAATACGTAGGGTGTACGTATGTTATTCTATTCGCATAGTGATTTGATCCAGATTCGAGCACAGAATTTCGAGATATTTATATCGATCCGAGTGGGATTTTTCACTCAATTTTCGACGGCGAACCTGGATATGGATTGTTGATTGGTTCTGGATGTTGCCTATCATAGTTATGACTATTCAAGGAGAATGACGGTTTCTGATCAAGAAACCAGATATGTGTCCGCACTAGAAAGTCGGGTGGACGATACTAGTTCGGAAGTGAAATTGTGTGATCGAGTGAGCGATCAGATTGGTATAGCGTACGGATGATATGTGTACATCGTACGGATTTGAATAAAATTGATACTAGGAATTTGTGGATAAGAAATGCGAAATGGTTTTTTAAATGAAAAATATATTTTGTGAAATATATGATGAAGTAAAGTGGAAATTGGATATTTCTATGGTTGAAATTTTGTTTATGGAAGTAAGTGATATCGTAAGTGGTTTTGTAAAGAGTAGTCAAATTTGAATATTTGATTTTGAATAAACAAAGTTATATATCTTTTTTATATAAGATAAAACTCCCCTTGATGAATCTTGTGCCGGAAGAAAATGGTTTTTTAGAAGTGTTTGAAGTATAAAAGGAGTTTTATACAGGTTTGAAATGATCCAAGGTTTTAAAATTATATATATATATATATATATATATATATATATATATAAAGGATCTTATGAGGATTTTGGAAAAGATTTTGGGAACCTTTGGATTTAGATTTGGAAAGGCTATTGATTTTTGGGTAAAATCAATATTGAATTTGGAAAGCCTAGTTTGAGAATTATCGATTTTGAGATAATCGATTTTGTGTAAAGAAGCTTTGTATGAGATCATACTAGGTGTATGATTTAAAAGATACTATATATATAGTATAAAATGTTTTGATGATGGCTCTGGGGAAAAAGGCGCTCCCTTGGAATGGACTTCTCAGGAGTACCACCGGGTAGTGCTGCGTTGAGCCCCAAGTGGGGTTCTAAAGTTGATCCTGTGAGGAGTCCGGACAAACTAGTTCCTGAGGATTATTGGGTAGCGAAAGTCGAGGGCGCTGACGCCTACAGGGGCATTTGGGTTATGCTGTGACG